>JAWWTY010000032.1:14972204-15013021 GCA_035222235.1 Margarornis squamiger
GGGGGACACAGTGACAGGATGTCAGGGTGACAGGGCTGCAGGGGGACACAGTGACAGGATGTCAGGGTGACAGGGCTGCAGGGGGACACAGTGACAGGATGTCAGGGTGACAGGGCTACAGGGTGACATGGTGACAGAGCTACAGGGTGACACAGTGACCTGCCTACAGGGTGACATGGTGACTAGACTGCAGGGTGAAAGGGCTGTAGGGTAACACAGCTGCGGGATAAGAGGGCTGGAGGGTGACAGGGCTGCAGGGTGACAGTGACAGGGCTCCAGGAAGAAAGTGCTGCAGGGTGATATGGTTGCAGAGCTGCAGGGTGACACGGTGACATGGTGACAAGGCTGCCTGGCTGCAGGGTGACAGAGTGACAGGGTGACACAGTGACAGAGCTGCAGGGTGAAAGGGCCACAGAATGACATGGTTGCAGAGTTGCAGGGTGACATGGTAACAAGGCTGCTTGGCTGCAGGGTGACACGGTGACAGGACTGCATGGCTGCAGGGTGACACAATTGCAGAGTTGCAGGGTGACAGGGTGACACGGTGACAGGGCTGCCTGGCTGCAGGGTGACACGGTGACACGGTGACAGGGCTGCCTGGCTGTAGGGCCAGGGCTTTGTGCCCTCTCGTGGCTGCACAGCCCGTCCCGCACAGGAGCTTTTCTGTGGGAGGAAAGGACCGGAGATTCCTTCCAGCTCCAGGGAAAAGCGAGCAGGAGAGATCACGGCCAGGAAGCGAGTCTGTTATCGGGAGCAGTTTGATAAACACAAACACGTCCCCAGTCCGTGGCGTGGCACTTGCCAGCTCTTGTTGGGTTTACGTAAGGGGTTGGAATAGGAACAGCTCCACGGCGGGCGGGAGCGTCGGGAACGGCTCCAGCGCCCTGTTTGGGTTGGGGGGAGAAGTGTTGTTGTTGGAAAATGCCAGTTTGTCAAAATGGAAACGTTTGGCAAGAATCTGTCCATTCTGACAAACTCCTGCCCAAACACAGCCAGGGAGACTCTGGGAAGGCGGGAGGGGGGAGCACAGCGTTCCCACCCTCCTCATCCTCAGTGCAGGGGGGTCCGTGCAGGGCACAGAGCGGGTGCCACTCTTGGCACTGCCAGCTCCCCCCTCAGAGGAGCAGCACCTCTTTCTTTCTCACCTTCAAAATTGAGGAAAAAGGCTTAAAACAAGAGCTGGGCACTCACTCCAGGCACCACAGTGAGGGGAGAAAGCACAGGGGGCTTGGGATGTGTCCAGGGCTGCCCCAGCCCCACATCTGGATGAGGGTCCTTGGATTCAGCTCAGACCCCACTCTGGACAAGGACTGGCTCCCTGCCTTGCCAGCAGCTCAGGAAATTGAGGGAAACCAACTCAGGTGCAATTTTTTTTTGTGAAATTAGGACGTTTTGGTTGAAATAAAGGAGTTCTGCAATGAGCAGCTCTGTTGTTCCCCATGCTCCATGCCCTTGGCTGGCAGGGACCACCCTCACACCTCTGTGGCCACCCAGGGGTGGCTGTGCAGGGCATGGACCATGGGAGCAGCCAGTGTGGAGCTGGCACAGCCAGCACACCAGCCATGCCTTGGGAATGATGTTGGGAGTGTGCCAGGGACTAGCAAGAGGTAGCCCAGCCTGTGGGATGCTCAGGGATGGTGTCACTCCAGCTTTGCAGTTTGCCTTGGCTGGAAACATCCCTCTCAAAGGGCCATGAGAGCCCAGTTCCAGTGGCTGTGTGCATAAATGTGGGTGGAATGGCGTTTTTTGGAGGGAGGGTTCCCTTCAGCCAGGTGTATTCTCTCTCCTTTCTCAGTGTAAACTCAGCCCTGGAGGGAAGAGGCACCAGGACAGGGCAAGCTCTGAGGACAGCCATCCCCACACCCCAATTGCAGGCTCACTTGGAGCAAGGGGGTGGGCTGTTCCCATCACGGGCTGAAATCCTGGTCCCAAAGCAGGTGAGGGTCATCTGGGACAGTCCAGTGAGCAGCCCCAGTGACAAGCCCCACTGAGGGCCAAACAGAGCAGTACCAGCACAGCACCACTGAGCTCGATGCTCCCCTTGCCCACCCTTTCCCCCCCCCAAATCCAGCAGGATGGGACCCCTGCATCCCAGCCAGCCCTCCCAGCACCACGACCCTCCTCCAGAACCCTCCCTCTGCCCGGCAGGCGGGAGCCACAGCGCGGGTGCTCTGGGATTTCCCAAAGTTTGTTATTACAAAGAAAGAAAGGAAAGGGCTCAAGGGATCAGCGGGGATGAAAAATGCTTTAGGAACACGGGAGATCATTTAACAGGTCACCTCCACAGCAGAGTTTGCCAAGCTGATAAAGGCGAGCAAACTTATTAAGGCGCGCACAGCTTGATTCGAAACGGCTGCTCCCAAACAGCCAATTACTCCGGGCCCTTCCAAGCCAATTAGGAAGGCTGTTTCCCTGATTAGGGTGGTGTGTTGTACAAATACAGCACAGCTCCTCGGGTTCAAAGAGCAGCCCATAAAAGGGAGCTCGGAGAGAGGCAAAGCAGCACCAGCAGCCAGGGAGCCAAACGCCATCCCGAGGGATGCAGGTGGCCCCGGTCCCCTGTCCCCTGGGATGAGGGATGCCCGAGCCTCACTGGAAGAGCAGCCCTGTGACCATACCCAAAGCAGTACAGCTCCTCCAGACAAGGACACAAAGTCACTCTCCACTGTGATCCCCACCTTGGGTCATCCAGACAGGGATGCCCCTGGGATCTTTGGCAGTGCCAGCCCCAGGGTCTCAGCAAAGGCCACCCCTTGTCACCCAGCTCAGCTGGCCTTTCCCCAGAGACCTGGAAGGCTTTGAGGTTTATCCACTGGCTAATGGAAAAAACCCCAACATCATAAATGTCACGTTGCAGGGGGATTTATCCTGATCCTGCAGGAGAGAGTGGCAAGTTTTACAGAGGGAGAAACCCAGGTGGGACCCTCGGGGCTTTGCCAGAGCTCAGCAGGGCCAGGATGGATCATAGAATCATAGACTATCATAGAATATGAGCAAGGAGGAGGAATGGATCGGGTCTCCCTCTAACCAGGATCACGGGTACCGTGGTGCAGCACACAGAGCTCATCCCCTCCGCTCCGGATTTCCCTTCACCTGGGGCAAAGGAGCCACCAAAAACTCATCACCAAGGAAGGAAAACCAATCCACAAAGCCCATCCTCCGTCCAAGAGGCTGAGCTGGGCTGGAGGGGCCGGAGGGGCTGGGGCTGAGCCACAACTCCAGCAGCACCACAGCCATCCCAAGCCTCACCACAACCGCTCCAACGGGTTCGCTCCAGAATCCTGGCGCGCGGCCACCGCTGGGGTGGAGCCCAGCCCCTGTTATTAAAATGTGTGACAGCAGCTCAAGATGGAAAGTGAAGTTGTACATTCTCCATCTGAAACTCCGGGAGGAATTTCAAGCAGGGGAATGCAATTTCCAGCCTGGAGGAGAGCCAGCAGCACCAGGGCGAGATTTTTCTTAATATGGTTCTGCAAAACTCGAACACAGAAAATTGCCCGTAGCTACAGCGATTCCGGGGAGCTGGAGACAGCCCCGTTCCAGGAGGAGCAGAGGGGTTTGCACAAGGAAAACACCCACCAACTGCAACAAGCTGCTGTCCCTGTCCCCACCAGGACCTTTGGGCACCTCAGCTCCCAGTTCCAGCCCGGTCTCCGCTGGCATTTGGGGGCTGAGCCACGTGGAGGCTGCGTGGACCAGGACAAACCTCTCTCCTGGCTCAGGAAGGGAGCAGCACCCTGGGAGCGAGGGTTTTGGCACGGTGACCTTCCTCCCTCCATCAGCCTGGCAGGGATGTGGGCTCACCAGCTCCTTGTTATTCTCCTAATGGCACTTTGGGACAGTGACCTCCTGGGCCACGACACCCACAGCCACCCTGTGCCTCCACACCAGCCCAGGGAGCACAGCCACAGCTGGCTTTCAGCCAGCTGGAATCACAAAAGGAGCCTCCCCCCATTTCTGCTTTTGATTTAAATAATCCCAATAAGGGGATAAAGCAGCCAAACCCCAATGATTTTATTTTATTTTATTTTATTTTTGTTAAAGCTTCAATTTAAAAAATAATATATGTGAAATGTGCAATTTTTATTAGTGCAGGCAGAGCCAGAGGGCATCAGACAGAGCCCTTTGCTGAGCAAACCCCATCCCCAAGACTCCCAACCTCCTCCGTGCAGCTTCCCAGCCCTGCCCTGACCCCAGCTCCCTCCTCATTTCCCATGCTTACACAAACTGGGGGAAATTATTCCTTCCTGGTGCCCTCCTGGGTGAAGATGCAGGACAGACACCAGTTTCACATCATCCTGGGAGTGATAAAATGACAGGGGTCGGAGGAGGCACAAAAGTGCGGAGCCCATCCAGCTCAGCCCGCAGATGGATTGGAACTTTCAGTGAGATTCCTGGCTTCCTGATGGATGTCTCAGGGGATCTTCACACCAAAAAGCCTGAGAGTGAGGCGCATTCGGTGCTAGGGAGGTGGCAAAGCCCTTGAGGGTCTATTGGAGCCATCTCTGTCTTTCCCAGGATGGGAGGGAGGGAGGGAGGAAGATCTCCAGCCACACCTTCAGCCTCTCTGCATGAGCCTCTCCAACACCCCTCACATCCCTTGTTCCTGTTATTCCTGCAGCTCTGGTCATCCATCTGCACCACGAGCTGCTGGCTGTCCAGCCAGGGGGATCCTGGCAGCTCCTTACCTGCTCTTTACAAGCTCAGTAACTCAGTGGAACCATAATGACATGTTCATTGCTGATCTCGTTTAGAGTTAATTACATGGCAAATAGACATCTCTCTAATGAGCTTGGAAGCTTCCCAATAACGGCTGGGAGCAGCCCATCAATACGTATGGGAATGCAGGAATTCATCCTGCCGCTGTTTCAACACCCTGTGCTCACTTGCAGGTCTAAATCAATAGTGGCATCCCATTTGGAATGGGGGAAGATGAGGCATCAGTTCAGCTCTGAGGGAGGAGGAGGTGAACATGAGGGAACCTCTCCTGGCCCCTGCAGGTGAGATCCAAGGCCAGGTTGGACGGGGCTTGGAGCAACCTGGGCTAGTGGGAGGTGTCTCAGCCCATGGCAGGGGATGGCACTGGATGGGCTTTAAGGTTCCTTCTAAACCAAACCATTCCAAAACTCAACGATTCTCTGATTCCTTTTTTAAGTGTATCTGCAACACGTTACCAACAGAGTCACTGCAAGGTTTAATCCCACTTCTTTAGCCTAAAAATGGGCTCACTCCATTTGGGTCATGCCCCTGTTGAATTATCCCATGCTGCTGGGCTGGGACAGCACTGGTGTGGGAGTGGGGAACCCCAAAGGTGCAGCAGCATGAAGTGAGCATCCCGTGAAGTGAGGATGGCAAAGGAGGGGTGGCTGTCCTCAGCACCGCGGTGCCAAACCCACCGGAGAAAGGCTGGAGCCCAGCTGAGCTTCCTGTGCACCAGGCAGGCAGGCAGGGCCAGCTCTGTGCCATAAACCAGGCCCAGCTCATCAGCTTGGAGGGCAGAGCTGGAGAACTGCGTGCTAAACTCCCCCCAGAGCAGCGGGGAAGCACGCAGAGCTGTTCCCAATCCAGCAGAGAGCAGCTGGGGCGCATCCTCCTTCCCTGAGTCACAGCCACGAGCTCTGCATGGCCGTGCCCAATCTCTGTGGGAAATGGCTTCTTCCAAACAAATCCTTTACAAGTTTCCTCCTTTTTTTTTAAATCCAGGGAAAAAAAAAAGTCCAAAAAAACACCAAACCAAAACAACAAAAAACCAACCCATCTGGGGATAGGGGGGTGTTTTCCTTGTTTTCCCCTAAAACAATCCTGTTGCCAGGTGCAGATGGCCACTTTTACGAGTCTACGGAGCTCTGGCATGCCCGCTGCTAATTCCATGCACAGGTGGGGGGGAGCTTTCATTTGGCTCTGGTTCAGCCAAATATCCAGTGGCCAAAGGGAGAGGAAGGTGTGGGACCGACGATTGGAACATCTGGAGCGGAGCCAAGCAATAATGAAACATGAAGTTTGGAAGAGAATGACTCAAATGCATTGAGGGGAAAAAGGGGGGTTCAAAGGGCTCCCTGGGGAGGGAGGTGGCTCCCAGTGTCCTTCTGTCAGGTGTTTGGTTGGGTTTGGAAACAGGAGAAAAATGTGGTGTCAAAGAGAGAGGCAAAACCAACCACCTGATCAAACCCTGGCCAGCACCCCCAGCAAAACCTCCACTGTGGGCAACGTGGATTCCAGAGCTTAATGTGTTAAAACCTGAATTTCAAGAGTTCTTCAGTGATAGCAGTGGGATCAGACTCCCACTTTGGGTCAGAATCCTGAATTTTCACCTGGCTAGACAGGGATGGTCCATTCCCTATGCCAGCCTGGAGCTCTCATCCCTGGAAGTGTCCAAGGCCAGGTTGGACGGGGCTTGGAGCAACCTGGTCTAGTGGAAGGTGTCCCTGCCCGTGGCAGGGCGTGGAACTGGATGATCTTTAAGGTCCCCTCCAACCCCAGCCATTCCAGGATTCCATGACACCCATTTCCCCAAGCAGTGGATGCACCGTGCACACTCAGCTGCCGAAACCAAAGCCTGGTGGGCAGCAAGTCATGCTGGATCCAAACTCCCACTTTCTGGGTGAAAACCACCCTTTTTCTGGAAAGACCTTGGGTCTCCCCTGGGATGGAGGAGCAGCAAGAGGAACGGGAGCTCTGCAGCCTCCGGAGCAAGAGCAGGGCTGGGTCCAGCTGCCGAGCCTCACCCAGCACGCCAGGGCTGATCCCGCTCATATCTCATCGTCTGTGAGGCACATGCTGAAGCAATCAGCAGGGAAAGGCTGGAAAGGCTCCAAGGTGGGAGAGGCTGTGGGGTACCCTGGGCTCCCCCCAGCCCCGGGGCTGCAATGCCTCGTGCTCCAATAAACCCCAGGTGCCGCAGTTGTGGGCGCCTGCCCAGCTCTCAGAGCAGCGGGACCTGCCTCCTGGACCCAGAGACTGCCCAGCTCTCAGAGCAGCGGGACCTGCCTCCTGGACCCAGAGACTGCCCAGCTCGCACCCACAGAGAAAACTCTGCGGGGAAAAGCCCCGTTCACAGGCAAAAGCCTCGTGGTGCTGAGGATCCCCTTTCCCGGGGAGGGTTGGCATCTGGTTCCCATCGCACAGGCACCCACATGTGCTGCGTGACCCCCCGGCCCAGCCCCTCCCCAAAAGGCAGGTCAGCGCTCGCCGGGGCTGCGGGAAGGAGGCAGGGACTGTCTGGAGCGGGGCTGATGACAGGAGCTTTCAGGCTCATCGCCCAGCTCTGCCACAGCCGGGGCAGGCACAGGCGGGAGTGGAGCCGCTGGTAACCTGAGGCTCCTCAGCCCGGGGGAGCCACCCCAGGGATCTCAGACCAGCATCACTCCATGTGGCCTCCTGGTGCATCCCACAACTCAAATCATCCAGATATTTGGGTGTTTGCGCTCCAAGACTCTCCTCTTACTTCCCTCTGGTGTCAGCTGGAACAGAAGCCCCCAATCCCAGCACTGGCTCATCCGCGCAGGACCCTCTGCCTGTTCCTCCAGCTCCTGCCAAACACATCCCAACCCCTGTTCACATGGGATCTTCATGGATAAGTCCCCAGAGCCCTCTGGAGAAGGAGAGAGCCCAACAGCCCTCACTGGAGGGAGCACAGGACTGTGGAGAGGGGTACAAAGCTGTGGGGAGGGAGGGATGGGTGGATGGGTGGGTGGGTGGATATTCTCACCTTGTGTCTCACCCACCAGCAGACTCAGCTTGTGAGCACAGCCAAAACCAAGAGAGCCCTTGATTCCAAACTGCTGGGAGCAGACTGGGTAGGTCCCTATCCATGCCACAATTCCCTCCTGCAGCAGAGTTTGAGTCCCCATGGCAGTGCCAGAGGGGACTGGAGCAGCCCAGCATAGGAACTCCTCGTGCTGGGGGTGTCATGCAGCCACAGCCAGGCCTTTGCATCCCAGCTGCCAGGATGAAGCTGAAGAGCTTTGGAGACAACAAGCCAACGGCAGTCAGGAGCTGAGATGCAGGGACCAGCTGCCCATCACCCCCTGGACAGGGACATCTGGGATGAGCCTGCATCCCTCTGTCCTGATGAGCCTCCTGGGGCATCCCCACCTTTAACTCACAACTGTTGGAGCTCCTTGGAGCATCCTTTGCCTCCCCAGAACATCCAGGGCTGCCTGACGGGATGCTGGGGGACACTTCAGGGCTGAGAGCCCCGATGATGCTCACCCACAGCAAGCACAGAGCCAGGATATGGGGCCAGACCCCCCCAGCCCCTCTCCCACCGCCCCTCACAGCAGGCCCAGCCCACAGGACCCACCATCCCGAGGCTCTTGTGAACACCCCATGGTCATTTTTAACCTCAGCTCTGTGGCGTCATTAATAACACACATGTGGGTCCGGGCTCCCCGGTGGGAGAACATCTGGGGGATATTCCTCACGGCCACCAGGGGCTGCAGCCCCCGCCCCCCGGCACGGGATGGGTCACATCTGAGCGCCGAGCCGCTTGATGTGGAGTCATTAGCATCCCAGACTTCCAGCCCAGTTACTTGACAGATGAAATCAAGATCCGTTGGCCTTATTGTTTGCATCTGGAGTGCTGCATCCACACACGCTCTGCCTCCTCCTCCCTGGCCACGGCAGTGCCAGCGTTGGCTTCATCTGGACGGCGTTTACCTCAGCTTGGCACATGGGAACATATCAAACTCACCCGGGTAGAATTAGCCCTGTCCACCACCAATTATCCACGGCACCTTCAGAGAGGAGAAGATGCACCATTCCCATCTCTGCCCGCCGGTTTCCCTCCCACCAGCAGCTCCACACGAGAAGGTTTTGCTCTCTCGGCGATCCCAGAGCCAAGCCCAGGTGGATCCCACCCCAACCTGTTTGCAGCTCCAATTTTGGCAGCCAAACTGCTGCTATTTCACCAACTGATTTCACACAAAGGAACAATTATGCTTCATTTCGACCCATTAACACATCGAGTTTGCTTTAGGAGTGGGGGGAAAGAAAGGGAATTGCATCAGAAATATTTGAGGTGCTGAAGTCAGCACGCAGGTGTTGGGGCCGGCAGCGTTCCAGCGCCAGCCCAAGCAGAAAGCTCCTAATCCCGGTGATTAGGGCACATAAACACGGGTGTGGGGACAGGACTCACACCCCGGGCAGCCCCTGGGTTCGGCTCAGCCCCGCAGCCTCACCAGGAGCTCTTGGGTGAGGAGAGGAGGTTAATTCTCCCCACGTGTCTCTCGCTGCGCTTTGCTCCGCTCGAGGAGCTGATGTGTCACCAGGGATGGGAACAAGGGCATCTCCAGAGGAACCCCGAGGTCTGCAGGGCCATCAGGGTCAGCCACGGGCAGAGTGGGGATGGCCCTTGGTGCTGCAGGAGCATCATCCCCAGGGCAGAGGTTCTGGGGGCTTGCCTGGCACACAGGATGATGCCCACCATCCCCCGGGCAGCTCAGAGCCACAGCAGGGATGAGGCAGTGCCCTGGAGGCAGGCACCGAGCAGCAGAAGGAATTTGGGTTTCTTTTTTCCCCTCTAACCCATCTGTCCTTAATTTCTTTGGGGGTTTCACTCCAAATTCTTCAGATTCTACAGCAAATGCTTTGCAGTCCTCTGCTCGGCGGCTGCCCAGCTCAGGCCTGCTGCAACCAGAGCAGAGGGAAGGGAAAATCCCGACCCTGCAAACTGACCAACAATAACCCAGGCATTTCCATTATCTGTTTTGGGTTCGTTGGTCATTTGTTGGTCCATCCCCCTCTCTGTTCTGGGGGCTGTGCCAGCCCGTCCCTCCGTGCAGCAGCAGGGGACAATAGATCTGGTGGCAGGGGACAGCAGACCCTGTTCCAGCCCACATCTGCCCATCTCCACACGCTGTGCTCCGTGTTTGCCAAAGGCTGGACCACGTCCTGCCACTCCTGCCCGGGAGCCACGGCCCCTCTCCTGCTCAGCATCCCTTCCCCTCCTGCAGCCCATCGTGCCAGGAGTCAGATGTCCGCCTTGCCAGAGCTCTGCCGGGAGGTGTTTGCGTTTCCTCTTATCATTTGTAGCAACAAATCACTTGTTTTGCCCTAATTTTGCAATTACAAGTTGCTAGCTCTGGGCTACGAGCGAATGCAAATGTCTGGGGCTGGGGAGCGCGACATGGCCCGTGGTGTGATGTGCCCTGCAGTCGCTGCTAATTAGCCGCTAATTTTACAGACTCCTTCATGGTTTGCAGTCATTTAATCTTCCTCGTGGGCTGGAGCCCCGCAGGCAGAGCTCTCCCGGGAAGCGGCAGCGCCGCTCCGCAGCGGGTCCCCGGGGAGAGGGGGCGGCAGCCAAGCCACATCCCCGGGATGCTGGGGACAGCCTGGGAAGCGTCAGGAGGCACTCACAGCCTGGCCGAGGCTGAGCTCAGGGTGGCCACAGCTCCCTTTGGGTGCTCCCACCTCCCCGGGATGCCGGCATCCAAAATGCCCATCGCCCCACTGACGTGCAAAGCAGAAACTCACATCCTGCCCAACACGAGGTACAGCTGGTCCTGCTCCAAAGGTGACTGGCACAAGCCCACACAGGGGCTCCATTTGGGCCCAGTTTTGAAGATTTAGGCAGTGCCTTGGATTAACACAAGAACACGATCCCTTCCTGAAGCCCACGCCCAAGGCACAGGTTTGATAAGCATCAGGACGCTTTGATAAGCATCAGGACACTTTGATAAGCATCAGGACACAGGCCCTGGCCTCGAATGGAGAAATTAAACAAATACCTCACATATTTGGGTGATTCCCACGCAGGAGCAGCTGTAGCTGAAGAGACAATCCCTCTCGGTGGGTATGGACAAACTACAGCTCTCCTTGTTCCCCCCTTTAATGCACACCCTGGCCTTCTGTTTGCCCCCCTCAGGGAGCCCAGCTCCCAGTAAATCTCTCTGAAACAAGGTTTATTTCTGGGCTTTTTTGCCCTTGGGCAAACACCCATGTGAGCACACCCAGCAATGGGACAAGCAGGACCGAGCTCTCTGTGACCATCAGCCAGTGCTTCTGGGCTGGGAAAGGATGGATTTGCCCACTGGTCAGACTGGGGCTGGTTTTTAGCTTTTCATTAATTACAGGGACCTTTGGAGAGCCAGGGAAGGGGACACATGCAGCCTGATGAAGCTGGGGCTTGTAAACCTCAGGAAGTGGATAGGGATAAGAGATTTTTGGCATAGGAGAGCATGTATTCCCAGCTGGATGGGTGTGTTCCCAGCAGAGCCTCCTGCTCCCATCCCACAGCGCTGCGGGGCGATGGGACAACCTGGACCAGCTCCGTGGGGGCTGCTGGTCTCCACTTCATGGGTGAGCTGGGGGATGGGGAGGGTCAGATTCCCTGGGACTGCACAATCCAGGGGATTCAAAAGCTCTTTGAGTGCCAAATCCACAGTCCTTTCATGCCCATTTCCACCGGAGCAGCCAGTCCCGCAGGTTCCCCCCACATCCCATCGGAGCGGCCGTGCCAGGCATGGCCATCCTGCTGTGCGTGGGCTGGACAGGAAAGGTGGACAATCTCCAGCCTTGCATCTTTGGAGGCATCCATTAAATGAGCTATTTTAATTAAGTGCAGTCTAAGTTATGCAGGAATGTCAGGAGAGATGATGGAAAACATTTCACCGGCTTCCTGAGCCCGTGACCCATCACCCACCTGGTCCCACGCACTTGGGCAAACTTGAACCCACAGACACTGCTCCCTTCGAGCCAGAATTCCCAGGAAAAGAGCACACCAACCCATTTTTGTCCCATGTCCAGGGTTAGCTTGTGTGGACAGATGACAGGGAGCTGTGTAGTTCAGCATCCCACATCCCCACACCTGGATGGATGGATGGATGGATGGATGGATGGATGGATGGATGGATGGATGGATGGATGGATGGACACAGGATGTGCCTGGGAGGGGCAGCACCCCTTGTCTGTGTTACATCCCTGCCAGAGCCTCGGTGCTTCACCCAGCAGAGCCAGCAGCTTAAATTAATCTGAGATTAACTAGTTTGAACCCTTACTTTGAATCTGATGCCTCTGAGGTTGGTTTTAAAGGCAGGGAAGTTGATTTCCAGCAGAGCTGTGGCTCTGCTGGCAGGAACAGCCCTGGCCATAAAATCCCAGCCCTGACTCAAGACGTCAGAGGGGAACAAAGATAGACTGTGATGCAGAAAAGATGCTCGAATTTAAAATAATCTCGGAGGAATGAGCACATCCCTGCAGACACATGGCCCCAGCATCGCTCCTTAGCCTTTCCCTCTTTAAATAGACCCCACCAATTCCCAGTCTTCATTTTCCATCTAAGAATGCTGCAGTTCAAAATCCTTGGATCCTCCCAGGTGCCCCAGGAGCCTCATCCCAAACACACCAGGTCCTCAGAGGTGGTCTGTGAGCACCCAGTCCCAGAGAAAATGTGGGCTTTGCAGAAATTCTTGGCAGTCTTCCCGCAGCCCCCCCACTCCTGAAATTAAAGGATTGAGCCACAACAACCCCTCCATCTGAATTAAAACGAGCTATATTTACTGTTCATGCTAATTGAATTAGGTTAACTCCGGGCTGGATGATAAGCAGAACCGTCCCTTACAGTTCCTGGCTTTATTATATTTAGTGTTCAGACAAACACTTGCCAGTGTGTCCTCAGCTTCAAAGCACAGGAATTTGGTCCTGGGCTGTTTTCGTCCTGCCCTGACAAGGCTGGATGGGAATTCAGTGGGTTTTTTGGGATTTGTGGTGTGGAAGTGCTGGTGAGTTCAATGCAATTGCTGTTTCCTCCTCCGGAGCTGGGAAGCAGAAACCCACGGGCAGAGCTGGGTGGTGATGGCAGAGGCTGGGACCAGGGATGGGAGCAGCTTCTCTCCTCAGTTCATATCCCACATCTCTGTGGGGCAGGATCCAGCCTCATCCTCTCGCAGGATCCAGTCCCTGCAGTGCTGTGCTCTCTATCCCCATCCCGGTGGGAGCACAGCCAGGGAGGGAGGGCACAGCACCCACCCAAAAGCTGGGGCACCAGAGGGGTCCAGGCTGGGGCAGAGCCCCATGAAGTGGCAGGACAGAGGTTTCAGCGGGGAAGGAGAACAAGATGAGCTTAATTCAAAAAACCCAGGCAGGAGGCTTCAATAAGCCCAGAGGACCCTGCCAAGAGTCGCACTCCCTATATCCAAGTGCACAAAAGCTGGACATGTAAGACATGAAGAAAGCACTGTCGGGGCAGGCCAGTGCCAGCCAGCAAATCTATTACAGTGGGAACATGAAATATTAATCACTGGTGCATAAAACAATAGGAAAAACCTGCCTTTTGGGGCAGCCATCCATCCTCACTCAGCAGGGAACATCAAGAGACACTAATTCCATACAGGTTCTGCTTAAATATTTGCCTCTGCCTTAATGCTCACGCAAGAAGCATTTGCTTTGAAGTTGAAAATAGACTGTAAATGTCTTTTGTGTGAGATGAAACATGATAAGACATGAAACCAGGAGGCTAAACTGTAGTTAATCACGGTGGTTTTACAAGCAACAAATCATTATTGTAGACAGTAAAGTGTATTGTTTTAAAGCACACGGCATGAGGATCATGGGGAAAGAACCCCAGCCAGGCATTGCCCTCCACCAGGGGAGGGTTTGGGGTGGTCACAGGAGCAGCCACAGGGCTGGACCAAAACTCACAGAGCCGGAATGATGCTGGGACAGGGCTGGACAGATGCTGGGAGAGAAGTACTGATGCTGGTGTAGGGCTGGATCGGTGCTGACAGGGCTGGACCAGTGTTGGCAGGACTGGATCAGTGCTCGTGCAGGGCTGGACCAGTGCTGGGAGGGCTGGACTGATGCTCACAAGGCTGGGATGATGCTGGCAGGGCTGGGATGGTGCTGGCAGGGCTGTACAGATGCTGACACATCTGGGAAGGCTGGACTGATGTAGGTGCAGGGCTGGACTGTTGATGGCACAGGACTGGACCATTGCTCTCAAGTCTGGACTGACGCTGGATTGATGCTCACAGGGTTGGAATGGTGCTGGTAGGGCTGGGATGATCCTGACAGGGCTGGGATGGTGCTGGCAGGGCTGGGATGATCCTTACAGGGCTGGGATGGTGCTGGCACGGGGCTGGACTGATGCTCACAGTGCCAGGCTGATGCTGGCAGAGCTAGTGTGATGCTGGCACCAGACTGGAATGATGCTGGCACAGCCCAGAGCATCCTTCCCTTGTGGCCCCTTTTCCCAGAGCCTTGAGGTGTTTTGGGATGGTTCACCCAGCCCCACAGTGGGGTATGGAGAGGGCAGGAGTGCTGTGGCATCCCCATGCTGGCACTGCCATTTCAGGGTCCGGCACCAGCTCCATCTGCACCCACAGCACGGGATGGGGCTTTGGCTGGGGGTGCCAGTCCCATCCTGGGCACAGTCTGGGGGACCAAGGCAGGGAAGTCACCTTCAAAAATTTGGGATGCTCGTGGGGTGGGAATGGAGCCCATGGTGGACATGGCTCTTATGGCATAGAATCATGGAATCTTTAAGATCATCAAGTCCATCCATCAACCAGCACCACTAAACCATGTCCTCAAGTGCCACATCCACAGGTTTTTTGAACACTTCCAGGGATGGTGACTCCCCCAATGCCCTGGGCAGCCTGTGCCAGTGTGTTACAACCCTTTCCATGAACAAATGTTCCCAATATCCAATCTCAGCCTCCCCTGTCACGTCCTGGTGCAGCCGGTGCCAAGCACAGGGACACGCCTGCACCAGGCTGGGACAGGTATTTCCCACATCAAAAACGAAGCTCCTGATTAGAAGCGATGCTCACTTGGGAGCGTGACATAAGACCCCAAAGCAAGCATCTAAGTATGACTGATTAACAACCAAACCCTCACTAATTGCCTTAAAAAGTCAGATCTCAACAGCCAGGGAAGGAAAAAAAAAAAAACCCAACAGATTAAAATTTTCCTCGGGCTAAATATTTTTCCGGCATGCTCAGACTCATTCTGGATGTTTCCAGTCATTATGTCCCTAATTAACGCACACCACAAGCTGAAAACAAATCTCCCCACCTTGTGGCTCTGGGAGGGTCAGTCGGATTAGCCAAACCTCAGGGACGGGATATCAGTGAGGGCCCAGCAAGTGGCAACCCAGGGTGGGAGCTGGCATAGGGACACATGAAGTTCTTGGTGAATGAAGTGGAATAAGCCTTTAATTTCCTCCAGCTGTTGCTGGAAGTGCCCTGGGACAGGTGAGATCGCTGGGAAGGATCGGGTGAGGAGATGGAGAGGCACTTCTCTCTCCTGCCTATCCCCACACTGCCAGGAAATCGTGGTGGGGTGGGATTCTTTTTAATTGCCATCACATTATTTTCTGTAATTAACACAATACATGCACTTTCACAGCCCCAAAAGGAACTCAGATAATCCTTTAAGTGAACTGATGCTCCAGAGCCCATCACCAGGATGGGACCTCGAACAGCTTGGGAGGAAAACACCCATTTCCCAGGACTGACTGTTCCAGAGCACCCCAAATCAGGCTGTGCTCCCTGTCCCAAGGGATATCTCAACGTGTAACCCCCAAAAACACTTCTTTGGGGTCTTGGGCTTTTGGAGTTTGGCCTTTGGGGTCACCTGGGTTGTTCACCGTGCCCAGTATGGGGTAGCTGTGGGCCCGGTTGGAGTGGGAAAAACTGTGGATCAAAGGATAAAATTAAATAAAATTCCACAAATACAAAGAAGGAACTGTCCCTGCGAGGCCAGGGAGACACTGGGGACAGGAGTGAGAATTCCAGGTGAATTCCAGGAGCAGGAGCAGCCAGCACTGGCTCCAAGGAACAGCAGTAATTAGAGCTTCCCAGCGTCTCCGGGTCATTTTCCTTTTCCTTGCATAACATAATTTCTCCAGGGCTTGTCCTCTTTATGAGGAGAATTAATCGAAGCCTGGGCGGGCTCTGGCCGCTGTGCTGGCGGCTGGAGCCATCCCGAGGAGGGTCAGAGGCAGGTCCTGTGCGTGGCACACGCATAAAAAATGGCAAAATCCAAAAGGGAAGGTCAGCTGGAGGCTACGGGGGAGGAAATGAATGGTTTTTCAAACAGCCAGGGAAGTTTGTGTCGGCCTGGGAACGTAATTCAATTTGTGTGTTAAAGCTGGGCTGCTCCCAGCTAAGCAAAATCCCCTCGTTAAGGCCGAATTGTCATTAGTGTAATGATTAAATGAGGAGGGAGTTGGCAGAGGGAATGACCAGGCCAGGGACGGAGGGAAGGGAAGAACTGGTTTCTGAGTGCCCTGAGCACCCCGGGGAGGGTGAAAGACCCTCTGGGTGTGTGGGGTGGCTGAAGGTGCTTGGGGAGATGGGATGGGATGGGATGGGATGGGATGGGATGGGATGGGATGGGATGGCTTGGGATCTGTCCTGCAGGATTGCATCCTGAATCCTCAGCACCAGGTGCTGCCTGGAGCTGTCCACTCTCAGGTCTTTAATATCCCTGCCAAAATGGGATGGGATGGAATATTCCCTGCAGGCTCATCTCCTTCATCCTCAGCACCAGGAGCTGCCTGGAGCCCTCCAGCCTGAGGTCTTTAATATTCCTGCAAAATCACATGGGGTGGGCTTTTTCCTTCAGGGTCTGGAGCTCTCCTCCCTGAGGTCTTTAATACCTCTGCTAAAATCCCATCTTCAGCCAGATTTCCAGGAAAATGTCCCATCCCTATTGAAGCCATCCTGAGGGGGTTTGGCTCCAGGTATTTTTCCTTCCCGTCGCTGCAAGGGTGGGTGCACAGGAGCCCACAGCAGCATCCTCCTTCCCTCGCTGCGGCGCCTGGGGAAGGGTTAGGAAAGACACGGGCACCCTCCCGTGCCCGCATCCACGAACTGCAAGGCAGTGTGGAATCCCGGCTGGATCCCCCCTGGCACGAGCTGCTGGACACACCAGCAGTGGGAGCAACCTCTGCTGCCTCATCATCAGCCTCTCACGGGAAACCACTCCAAAAATCCCTTCCTTCCACACACTCCTGTGCTCCGGGGCTCATTCGGAGGTCGCCAGTCCAGGGGGAGTCCTGGAACGGTTTGGGTGGGAATGGACCTTAAAACCCACCCAGTGCCACCCCCTGCCATGGGCAGGGACACCTTCCACCAGCCCAGGTTGCTCCAAGTCCCATCCAAACACTTCCAGGGCTGGGGCAGCCACAGCTTCTCTAGGCAACCTGTGCTAGAGCCTGCCCACTCTCCCAGGGAAGTTTCTCCCCAGGATCAATCGGTCAAAAAGCAGCTTGAACCTTCAGAAGGATCCTGGGGAGTAATTAGAGGGCAATGGAGGGAGACGAGGTGCTGGCTCCTGTGATTCAGAGTGGACCTCACCCCGTTGAGGAGGGAACTGGAGCCTGGCAAAGCCCAGCTCAAGTCTCCAGGCCCCAGGAACCTGGTTTCCAGCTCCGATGGGGTGAAAAGCCCCTTGCAAGACAGAGGGAGGGATCTTGCAGGCAGCTTTGTGCAGGGAAATTCTCATGAGACGCTGCTAAACCTCAGCTCCCTCCGCCCAGAAAATCCTGCCAGCCCAGGAGGAACCAAGAACACACTGAAACAAGCCAAAACCAGCTTCATTTGGGCAAAAGTGCTAATGGGAGTGAAAAGCCAACATTGCCCAGTGAAGCTCCGCCCCTGGGAATGCCCAGAGGCCTCCAGTGCATCAGCATCCCCCTTTCCCATGGCAAAATGTGGGATAATGGGAACAGATTCATGGTAAAACTACACACATCCCCCCCCGTCCCCGACCTCCCCATCCCTGCAACCCCCGAGCAGAGGAGCCCACGGCAGATGCACCAGGATGCCATTCCCAGTGTTTTTAACACTCCAACACAGTGAATCAGTGCTTTATTTTCAGTATGGAAAGAGGTGCAAGACCGGCAGTGAGCTCCAGGTAATGAACTGGCGTGTCAAACTTTTACTGGTGCCCTCAGGGCCGTGGGATTGAGGCAAAACACACAGAGAGAAACCCCCCAACATGTCCCTGAGTGCAGCTGCACTGGAACAATGCTGGCAGTGCAGCCCCAAAACCCCACTGGTCAGCAAAAGCTTTTCCCATCTTCAAAAATCCTTGTACATTGATTCCAGAGGATTTGGTTTCTGGGATAGGGAGGGAAGGCCACGAACCAGCTGCTGAATTAAGAAGAGGTCAGTGTGATAGCCCTTTGGAGCACTGAGGCAGCACAGATGTGGTTCCTGAAAGCCCGAGCTGTGCCAAGTGAGCCTGACTCCAGCATTCCCTCCCACCAGGGCACAGCCAGGAGGAACCTGAGTGCCACTGGGGTTTATTGCACAGTGATAAATCTGCTGTAAGGCCAAGGCAGAACTGAGTACGTGGACTTAGAACCGTCTCTGCTGTGTGCAAAATGGGCAGAGGGGGAAAACACCTGGATGCTGCCCAGTGGGACCATAAAACATCCTTGCCCCAGCACCCTGGAGGGTTTATATAGGGCAATTCATACCATGATCCTGGCCCAGAATAGCACCAGGGATTAACCCAGACTCTGACCCCAGCTAATCCAGCGTGACTCCCTGGCAGTGCCAGTGGAGTGACTCTGGACTGCATCAGTGCCTGGCTGTGCTCTGGAGAGTGTCCTGGCTTGGCTGAAGTCAACAGCAAACCCTCCCCAGAGCTCAGCAGAGGCACAGGCACTCCTTGGATGGACAAAACCCAAAGGACTCTGCTCCTGGCAGAGGGGAGGATTCTGGGGAGGACAGACGGGAAAGAGTGGGGAAAATGAAGAGCTGTGGGGTTTGCATGACCCCAATTCCTGTGAAACACCCTCAGGTCACACAACCCTCCACCCAGCAGCACAGAGCTTCAGCAACCCCATTTGCCCCTCACCTCCCCCAGGTGCCTCCCGGGATCCCGAGTCAGAACAGCCCAAGGGGGAACCAGACCAGGGAAACCAGGAGGGAACAGTGACAAGGAAATGAGGGGGGAACCGTGACAGGGAAACCAGCAGGGAAGTGAGTCAGGGAAACCAGGAGCTTCCTTAGGGTTCCTCTTGCTGGGATGGTGCACCCCAAGGTGTGAAGGCAGGATCAGTCCAGGACAGAGTGCCAGGGGGAGCAGCTCGCTTACTTCTCCTTCAGGTCCTTGTCAGCTTTACCTAAAAGAGGGGGAGGAACAATCAGGGCTCAAGTTTCTCTCTCCAGAACCATCAGCCCTTTTTATTACGTGTTTTGCTACACAACATCTCACAACCATCACAGTCCAACAAGCAGGACAGCAGCTCATGGCCAGGGTGCTGCCCAGAATTTGGCCTCCTGAGGCCTGTTTTTGACTTGGAGGAAGCAAACAGCACAATAACCATAATGGGAAGAAGCCCTGCCTTTCCCCACAGCCCTGCTCCCTACCCACAGGGCTGCTGCAATACTCAAAACTTCCTGCCAGTACCTCAAGGGCCTACAAGAGGCTGCAGAGGGACTTTTCACAAGGGCATGGAGTGGCAGAACATGAGGGAATGGGTTCAAATGGACAGAGGGGAAATGTACACTGGATATTACAAAGAAATTCTTCCCTTCCTGTGATGGGGGGAGGCCCTGGCACAGGGTGCCCAGAGAAGCTGTGGCTGCCCCATCCCTGGAAGTGTCCAAGGCCAAGCTGGACAGTGCTTGGAGCAACCTGGCATAGTGGAAGGTGTCCCTGCCCAGGGCAGAGGGTTGGAACTGGATGAACTTTCAGGTCCTTTGCAATCCTAACCATTCCATGATTCTATAACTCCCCCAAGAAGTGACCAGCAAACCCCCCAGCCCCACCACAGGAGCTCCCACTCCTCCCTTTGCACCCCCAGCAGAAAACCCCCCCACACTCAGCTGTCCCTGTGACCACAGAGCCCCGTGGTGACATCCAGGAGCTGCAGTCACATCCAGCTGCAGCTGAGCTGACTGAGATTGATTCAGGAGTCGTAAGCAGCCCCTTGGCTTATCAGCACAGCCAGCCCTGCCGGGAGCAGTGCAGAGCACACAGCCTGCCCGGGCTATGAGCAGCAACCCCAGAATAACTCTGCCCAGCCACAGCTGGTACCTTTCGGGACGAACTTCAGCGAGCTGCTGAATATTCAGAAGCGGGACTGGCCCCTCTTCGGGCCATCGTTGAGGAATTCGTGGCCCAGCCCGTTGCCACACTTGCCACAGGTGACCTGGAAAAGCAAGCAGAGGGTTGCCAGCAGCGGGGCTTTCTCAGCCCGGGCTCGGGGAAAGAAGCCCGTGGGGTTTTTTGGTGCCGCATGCCGAGGGTTTGGGCACCTTGAGAGCCCCCGGGCGCTCCTCTCGCTTGGCCACGCTGTCCCCACGCAGGGTCTCGGTGAAGGCCGGCCAGGGCGAGGAGTGCTCGTACTTGGCCCGGCTGGAGAACAGCTCATGGCCACACTTGGCACACACGTAGATGCCTGCGGGGGAGGCGGCAGAGGGGTCAGTGCGGGGCACACGTGAGCGCGGGGACACGGGACACTCAGGGGGACTTTGGCCGCGTGGATCGGGGCCAGCGACCCCCCTTACCATGGCAGGGACCCCCCGGGACAGAACCGCATTTCCCATAGGGGTCCCGCAGCCCAAGGTACCCCTATAGGGATGGAACCCCCAAACCCTACAGGGACCCCCCGGGACAGAACCGCATTCCCCATAGGGGTCCCGCAGCCCAAGGGGCCCCTATAGGGATGTAAACCCCAAACCCTACAGTGACCCCTTACCATGGCAGGGACCCCCCCGGGACAGGCAGGGGGTGGAGGGGACAGAACCGCATTCCCCATAGGGGTTCCCGCAGCCCAAGGGATCCCTATAGGGATGGAACCCCCAAACCCTACAGGGACCCCCCCTTCCCAGTCGCGGGGATCCCCCAGCAATGGCCCCATAGGGGGATCCCCCGCCCGGTCCCCGCGGGTGGAGGATGCTCTGCAGGACACCGGCATCCCCAAACCCCCCGCCCCCAAAAACACGCACCCCGCGCTGTTCCGCCCTCCCCCCCCGTGACACCCCCCGGGGCCGCTCACCCGGCTGGAAGTGGTCCTTGAAGACCTCTCCGCCCTGGAAGGAGCAGAAGGACATGGCTGCGCCGGCCGCCCCTGCCCGTCCCGCACCGCCCCTGCCCGTCCCGCACCGCCCCTTCGCACCGGGCCCGCCCCCGACACGCCCCCCGCCCGCAGGGGGCGCTGCGGGGCCGTCGGTGCGGGGGGGGGTCCCGGTACCGGGGGGGAGTCCCATTACCCGGGGGTCCCCGCTCGCAGCCCCCACCTTGGGGACCCCCGGTCCCGGCTCCCGGTGGTGCGGGGAGGGCGCGGGGCGGGGCGGCGGGCACGGGGCGGGGCGCGGAGCCGGCACACGGGGCTGCGGGGGCTGCGGGGGCTGCGGGGGCTCCGGCCCCGCCGGCGGGAGCCAGCCCGGCACCGGGCACTGGGCACCGCACCGGGCACTGGGCACCGCACCCGGCACCGGGCACCGGGCACTGGGCACCGCACCCGGGACTGGGCACCGCACCGGGACTGGGCACCGCACCCGGCACCGGGCACCGGGCACCGCACCCGGCACCAGCCCCGGCCCTGCAATCCCATCACCGACATCAATCCTTGGATCCCGGCAGCAGGACCGGCCGGCCTCCATCAGCGCCGGCATCATCCCTGGCACCGACACCGGCACCGTCACTGGCGCTGGCACCGGCTCTTCTTCCCCGGCACGGGGTCCGGTCCCCCCCCGGCACCGGGGCTGACCGCCCCGTTATCCTCCGCCGGCACTGGGACCAGTCCGACTCGCCGGCATTGCTCGTCCTTGCCCATCACCGGGACCGACCGACCCTGCCCGGCCCCGCCGCCTGCCGCAGGTACGGGCGCTGCGGGGCCCGGGGCGGGCGGCGGGCCCGGGGCAGCGCCAGTTTCCCCAGCAGGGCGGTGGGTGGGGGGTGGTCGGGACTGGGGGTCCCCCCAGGCACCCCCAGGGCTCCGGGGATGGGTGCGGGCACAGGCTCAGCGGGGACCCCCCGTCCCACGGCGCAGGGACAGCAGAGCCGGGGGGATGCGGGATCTGACCGGGGCGGCCTGCGGGCACCGGGGGTCTCGGAGAGGCGGAGGCAGCAGCCCGGCGTGTGGCAAGGTGAGGGCTTTGAAGGTGAACCTTGGCGGGTTCTGGAGAGGATGAGCTGCTGCAGCTTCTTGCTCCTTCCAAAAATCACCACCACAAGTCCCTCCTTCCCTAGTTTATCCAAGGAATCTCGGATGACTCCTCGGGCTTGGGCTCTCATGGAAATGGCACCTTCCTGGCGCAAGAGGAGGAATTTTGGTGCCCCGTGGGCACGAGCCGCGGTCCGTCCCCGCTGCCCTGCGGCCGCAGCGATGCGCTTGGATGGATCCCCATTCCCCAATGCCCACGGACGTGCCCGTGGGCCGGGAGATCCCCGGGGGCTGCGGGACCCTCGCCGGCGGGGTTCCTGCCCGCAGGGTGCTGCCGCTTTGAATTAGGTCAGGCTTCGTCTCGGGCCGGCTCAGCTCCCGCTCCAGCCCCGGGGATTGATGAGTCGTGGCAGGAGCCTGGGCTGGGGGAGGACGGGGCTCTGCCGCTGCCCCGCGGGGCACAGGGAGCCGGGAATGCGCCCTGTCACCGCGCGGAGAGCGGGTGATGCGAGGTGCGGAACGCACCTCCCGTAAGATCCACCGAGATCAGAGGAGCGGGATGTCAGGAACAGCTCCAGACAGACTCCAGGGCCCTGCACACCTTCGGGATGTGCAGGCAGTGGAAGGAGCTCCAGCAGCTGCCGGGACCTGGGTCTCAGCAGCACCGTCCATCCAATCTGCTGCTCACCCAAATTCCCGTGGTGAAGCCGTGCCGGTGCTAATGAGATGGATACGGGAACTGGCTGGATCCTTCCCCAGGGCTAAGAGCTCCCATGAGGGATGTGAAGGTCTTGGGAACGATGGGCAGAGAATGGGAATGGCTAAGACATGGGAGCGAAGCAAAGTCCATGGAGAGGCAGGGCTGGGCTCAAGCCCTGGGATGCACAGGCTGGTAGAGAGGCTTTGGGAGAGGGTCGAGGAGCTGGCTGGCTCTCAGACTCCCACTGGAGCCATTCCTGCAGTGCCAAAACCTACCCAGCTCCTCGCTCCCCCAGCAGCGTGAAATCCACTCCAGTAAAACCCCTGAGAAGGAGCGACGTGGTGTGGAAGTGGGAGCAGAGGACAGAGCTGGGATCCCACAGTGGCCAGGCCATTGCCCAGAGTGACATCCTGAGGCTGCAGCAAAGCCCAGCCCTCCTTGATCTCGGGGTATCACAGAGCACTCCAGGGCAGTGTCAGCCGCAGCAGCCAGGCTCTGTCACCGTGTCTTGTGCAGATAATTAGAGAGGGATTTCCAGCTCCTTTGGCTGGGCAAGGAAAGCCCGGCAGAGTGCAGTGCCACCGCCACCCTAATTAACCTGAGGGCTGAGGGAAATTCATGTTTCCATCAACTCTCCCTGATTTGACAACCAAAGCAAACAGCGGGTGGGCAGTGCCCACCTGGGAGCGAGTGGGCACTGATGGGACGGTGACCAGGGAGCATCCCCCTGTGCTGTGCTGTGCCAGCTCCTGCTCCTTGGGCATGTGAGGGCAGGGCTCTGAGGGGAGACGCTCCAAGACACCAGCACAAGCTGGGCCACAGCTTTTGTCTGTGTCATGTCAAATCCAAGCCCTGAATGTGAACCAGAGCTGAGAGCAAGGAGCTGAATTTCGGAGCTGGGATCCAGTGGAGACACTCGCTGATGGTTGTGGCTTCGGTTTCCATCTGCAGAGAGGGGGGCACGGTCACTGGGGACCCTGTGTCCCTGCCCTGCAGAGATGTCCTGGGTGGGATGTTCCAAGCACCTCTCCTCAGTGGGGCATCCAACACAGCACAGGTACCACCAGGGCTGTGGGAACACCCCCTGAGAGCTGTTTGCTGACATTTCCAAAGCCACTGTCATCCCCATGAGCCCACCAGCCAGCTGAGCCCAGCCAGCTGCCCCCAGAGCTTGATGAAAACACTTG
This sequence comes from Margarornis squamiger, assembly GCA_035222235.1. Taxonomy (NCBI): domain Eukaryota; kingdom Metazoa; phylum Chordata; class Aves; order Passeriformes; family Furnariidae; genus Margarornis; species Margarornis squamiger. The sequence continues at coordinate 14,996,164 of JAWWTY010000032.1, forward strand.
CCAGAACCTTTCTATCCAATTTATCCTGTAAAGAGCAAAAAGAATGCCCCCATCCTGCCACAGGCTGGGGACAAGCTCCGGGCTGGGAGGTGGGTTTGTGCTGGGGCACCTCTGCACTCAGTATTTACTCTCTGAAGCCTGAGCCAGCAGCAAAGCCTCCCCCGGGGCCCCTCAGTGTGGACCCTCCATCCTGGGGTGCTGGTGGCCCAGCCATGGCACCCAGCTGGCTCCATCCCTGGTGCCCCCACCCTCCCAGCACCCCCTCCCCAGAGGTGGCTGTTGCAGCAGCGTGGCCCCCGCTGTACTCGCCGTCCCTGCCAGAGGAGAACTCCCATACAAACCCAGGCTATTATTATCTCTGTCTTCCACCGTGCTAATGGTCTCTCAGGAAACAGACTTCTTTTTTTTTCCTTTTTTTTTTTTAGCTTTTAAACCCCACGAGTACGGGAGCAGTGGGAGCAGAGACGGGCACGGCAGAGGGGAGCACCGAGCCCAGAGCAGGGGAGCCACTGTCCCCCTGACCCAGCGGGGACAGGGAGCAGTGGCCAGGCCGAGTGACCCACCAAGGACCAGCCCCGGGGCGTTCTGGTAGGAACAGCCAAGGGTGATGGGCAGTGCTGGGGATACTGGGGATGGCTATGGCACTGGGAAACCAGCATGATGAGGGGCAAGGGATGTCCTGGCTGCTGTGCCTGGCTGGATGGGGAACAGGGCCCTGCAGGAGCAGGGAAGGGATCCCTTAAAATCATAGAATCATGGAATGGTTTGATTGGAGGTGATCCTAAAGACCATCCAGTTCCAACTCCCTACCATGGACAGAGACACTTTTCACTAGACTAAATTGCTTCTCAGGTCCAGCTCCATCATTCATTTGCCTCTGCTCTCTCCCTGTCTGGCTGTTTTGGGGTGCTTTGCTGGGTGCCCCAGACACTCTGTCTGCCAGCACTGCCAGCACTGCCACAGCCCTGCCCATGGGCTGGATGGCACCACCCCCAAGCTGGGCTCTCTGCTGCTTGCTGGGACCACTGGGGCAATCGCCCAAGGGTGATTTGGGGTTAACAAGTGGCTCCTGTAAATCAGAAGCAAAGTGAGAGCCGAGGAATGTGAGATTATATAAAGGGGGCTGGAGGCAGCTGCAGCACAGCCTGTAATTAATTCCTGGCACTGAGGAGCTTTGAAGATCCAGGGTGACGCGGTGCCGGGTGTGAGGCAGCCCCAGGGTTCCTGGGATGACATCCCTGCTCCTGCTGCAGGGATGCTGCAAAGGGCAGAGGCTGAGCACCCCACAGACCTGCTGGGAGCTGGCTCAGCACCATGATGGCTCTGCAGAGTCCACCCTGCAGATCCATTCTGCCTCCCAAAATCACGGAGGGGTCACAGCTTGGGAGTGGGTCAGCCCTTGGCTTTGAAAGGAGTGCAGCAATGAGGGATCGTGGTGGCTGGTGGGGACAGGACAGCACTTTGACATGGCCAGGGACACCCTCAGGCTACAGAAACTTTGTCAGGGAAACTTTTGTGCCTCTTCAGTAAAGCCAGATATTCCTGACCCCCAGAACATCCCCACATTGTGCTGGGACCAGAGCTTGGACTGGCTCCATTTCGGTTCATGCACTGCACAAAGTGGAAGCCAAACCACCATTGGTTATGCCAGAAACATTTAGAGGAGTCAGGGAGTCCTGTCTGCTGGCCTGGCATCCCTCCTTGCAGCCCCAGCACTTTCACTGGGACCAACAGAACATCCTGGTGCAGGAAAATCCCTCTTGCTTGGCTGCAGACCTGGCTGGTGGTTTGGGGTTCTCAGAAGCTCCATTGCTAATTGCCTGCCTGAGGTTTATCCCACACACCACCACTGAGCTCATCTTGCCACGGTGCCTCCTCCATCCCACCCCTGCCGGGAAGCCCAAGGAGAGCCACAAGCTTTGTGCCCCAAGTGCATCCCGAAATAGGCTGGAAGGCGCCCAGCCCATAGCAATGGGGTCCTTGGGGTCACCCACTCCTGCTCGGGGCTCATGGGGATGCTGATGGGGAAGGCAGGACCGGGGCAGGAACGTGCTGTGCCCTGGGGTGACACGGAGCTGAGCTGATCCCTCTGTTCCCCGTCAGCGCCGTCGGCGATGCGAGCGATGGCAGACCAGGCTGCATTGGCGGCCGATGCCTCTCCAGCCCTGGCACCATCCCCAGGGTCACCTCGGCGTGGGGACATCAATGGACCAACATCCCATCCCGCCGGCACCAGGGAGGACCTTGGCGGGCTCCTTCCCACCATGGACGGGGACACGAAGCGTCCCCCCTCACCCCAGCCCGGGGGGATGCTCCTGGCCGACCTTCCCAGAGCCCCCCAGCCCCGGCTGAGCCCGGCCAAGTCCCGCACGGCTCCGTCCTCCCCCAGCATCTCCCCGTCGGAGAGCAGGGCCACCCTGCTCCGGCTGCGCGACGCCAGGCTGGAGGACACGCGGAGGCGGCTGTCGGAGGCCATGCAGGAGCCCCTCAGCCGGCTCAGCCGCCTCATGGCCGAGGAGAGCAGCCCCACGGCGCGGGCGAAGGAGCCGGGGGGCAGCCCTGGCACACCGGGGGGACGCGGGGCTGGGGGACGCCGGGTGCGGGACTGGACACCCTGGGAGCCCACCCTGAACTGCCGCTACGAGATCTGCTCCTACGGGGACGTGATCCAGGTGGTGGAGGTGGCGCAGCGGGACACGGAACCCCCGCTCCCACCGCCCGAGGAGCCACCGCCGGCACGCTCCGGGGGCACGGTGCCAGGCAGAGCCCTCGCCACCATCGCCCTCCTCGCCTACGGGTACTTGGTGCTGCCCCTGCCGCCCTACGCCGCCGGCCTCTGCGTGGGGCTCCTCTGCGGGCTCGTGCTGGGCTTCCTCGCCGTCCTCCTCCTCGTGCCGAAGGCTCCGCCGGACACGCGGGGACCGTGGGGCCACCTGCGCCCCAAGCTGCTCTCGGGGGAGCCACGGGAAACCCTCCACCTCCAGGTAGGAGAGGGGTGGGTGGCCTGGGGTGGGGGGCTGGAGGTGCCCATGGTGGGTACAGGCTGCCTGCCCCACGGCACTGCGGGTGACATTGGCTCCCCCTTCCCTCCCCCAGGGCTGGATGAACCAGCTGCACATCTACGACCCCGAGCTTTTCCACCCCTCGCTCACGCACTCGGTGCTCGCCGTGCTGGACGGGGCCACCCTCAAGCTCTCCTACCCCAAGAGCAACATCCCACGCCGGGCCACCTTCGAGGAGGAAATCCTCGACACCGTCTTCGTCAGCCACCGCTGCTACGACCTGACCAACGCCAAGGTGAGCCTGGTGGTGCCCAGGACCCTCCCATGGGGACCCCCAGTGCCTGGCCTGGGCTCACCCCAGCTCTTGGTGCTGCAGGTCTTCCTGTGCCCCCCCAGCCTGGCCCGAAAGCGGACGTGGAACAAGAAATACCCCATCTGTGTCCTCCTCCCCGAGCCGGCCGAGGGGGAGGGCAGGAGCAGCGAGGAGCAGGACACGGAGCTGCAGGGGGATGAGGGGACAAAGAAGGTTCCAGTGTCCGGGCAGGACATCCCAGGGGACTGCAGGGAGAGGTGCCTGTACCTGTTTGGGAGGACGGGGCGGGAGAAGGAGGAGTGGTACCAGCACCTCGTGCAAGCCTCCCGTGGGACACCCAGCAGCCACGGTGACACCAGGGCAGGTGAGACACGGCCATCAAGGCCCCCGCTCTGTGCCAGGACTGGTCTGGGTGGGAGATGCGAATGTGCCAGGAACACAAGCCCCTGGTGGGCAGCAATGAGCATGGGGGCATTTAAAAGCCATGTGATGGGGCCCGTGGGGTCATGGTCTAGTGGTGGCCTTGGCAGTGCTGGGGGGACAGTAGGACTTGATGACATTAGGGGGTTTTCCAGCCTAAAGGACTCTTGGATTCCATGTGCCCATGTCCCCAGGCGTGGGAGTGGCTCCACAGAGCAGCGGCAGCAGCAGCGGAGGGAGCACTGAGGACATTCCCTCCACTGTCCCACCCAAGGATCTGTCGGGAGGTGTGGAAGAGATTTACCTGGATTACAACACCTACATGGCCCGATTTGTGCCAGCACAGGGAGCAGCCAGCCCGAACCGGAGCCCCTCCCAGGGGGCTCTGGGCAGCCCCACGCCCACCAAGGTGAGTGGGACAAATCCAGCACTGGGAGTGGGACTGATGGACCCTGCGAGGAGCCACCACCAGGCTGTGGTTCGTCTCCTCCCTCCCGGCACCAAGGCTGGAGCAGCCAAGCCCCGGGGCAGAGGAGAGCCTGGACAGCAGGTCTCACTGCTCATGGGGCCACCTCCCTCCAGGGCACGGTGGCTCCTGTCCCCTCCCAGCCCGGGGAGGACACAGGTGGGCACAGCGAGGTGGGCATGGCCTGGATGAACGCCCTGGTGGGGCGCATCTTCTGGGATTTCCTCCGGGAGCAGTACTGGGCAGAGCAAGTGTCCAACAAGATCCAGAAGAAGTTGAGCAAGATCAAGGTGAGAGGCAGGAGCATCCCAGCACCCAGGGGACCCCCGTCCCCAAGGCCCCATGGCAGGTGCCAGGCTGCAGTGACCGTCCCCGCGGGGTTTCCTTCCATCAGCTCCCCTATTTCATGAATGAGCTGACACTGACAGAGCTGGACATGGGCACATCCATCCCCTCAGTCCTCAGCGCCTCCAACCCCACCATCAATGAGCGAGGTAAGAGCCCCACAGGGACCCCAGGGCTGGCATCACAGCAGCTTCACTGAGGTGCCACCAGCCTGGTCCCTGAAGCAAAGAGGCTTTAGCAGGTACACAAGCAGCCCTGCCCCTGTGGTGCTGACCTGGTCTCACCCTGTCCCTCTCCCTGGCAGGGCTCTGGGTGGACATGGAGGTCACCTACAGCGGCTCATTGCAGATGACACTGGAGACCAAGATGAACCTCAGCAAGCTGGGGAAGGAGAGCACTGCAGAGGAGAGTGGCCCGGCAGAGGCAGGCAGAGAGGGGTAAGGAGGCTGTGCATGGCTGGGTTCATCCTCCTCCTCCTCCTCCTCCTCCTCCTCCTGCCTGAGCCAGGCAATGCTGCCCCCAGGGCACCCCTGTGATGCTCTTGGGGCTCGCAGGGCACGGCCACGGCTGATCCTGCTGGCAGACAGCGACGCTGAGTCGTCCAGCGCCGGCTCCTCCGAAGAGGAAGATGTCACTGCTGCAGAGCCCGTGGGAGCCCCAGGGGAGCGGGTCCCCCCACCTGGCACTGAGGGGTAAGGGGGTGTTGGGGGTCTGCACCAGAGGGGGCACAGAGGGGCTGGAGGGGTGTGGGGATGGTGTCCCCAGGAGGGCACACCCAGCACATGGTGGCAGCCCTTCAGAAGGGACCCTGTCCCTGTGGGATGCCCTGGCAGAGGGCTGGGGGACCCCAAAACCCAGCAGGGCCCTGGGTCTCACCCTGTGCTGACCTGGGGCTCCCCTCGCTTTAGCCACGTCAGTGGCAACAGCACCAGCCGGAAGATCTTGCGCTTTGTGGATAAGATCGCCAAGTCCAAGTACTTCCAGAAGGCCACGGAAAACGAGTTCATCAAGAAGAAGATTGAGGAGGTTTCCAACACGCCACTGCTGCTGACGGTGGAGGTGCAGGAGCTGGCAGGAACCTTGGCTGTGAACATCCCCCCACCACCGACAGACCGTGTCTGGTACCAGCTCTTCTTCTCCCCATATGCACATCCCCCTTCCAGTTCCCCTTGCTCCCTGTGGCTCCAAGGAGCCAGTTTTGGTGCTTCGGGATCATCTGGGCCACCAGCAACCCAGGGCTGTTCTCCCAAGGGTTCTCCCAAGCCCCAGACTCATCTCTGAGTCTCCACTCAGGAGGATCTGTGAACAGGATCTGTGGACACTGAGCTACCACCTCCTTCCTAAATCCCAGCAGTGGGGCCACCTGGGCTGTGCCACCTCTCTGGGACGTGGTGCTTTCTGCCTGTTTCCTTTCCCCCCACAGGTACAGCTTCCGAGTGCCACCCCAGCTGGAGCTGAAGGTGCGCCCCAAGCTGGGCGAGCGGGAGGTGACATTCCTGCACGTCACTGAATGGATTGAGAAGAAGCTGCAGCACGAATTTCAGGTGCCTGGGCTGCTGAGGGGCTCAGCAAACCCTGCTGAGTCCTGGGCATTGCTGCCATCAGGGATAATCAACCTGGTTGGGCCAGTTGTCTCTACAAAAAGCCAGCACCTGCTCTGGACTGTCCGGCTTTGGACAGTCAAGAAACAGAACCCCAACAAGCAGCTCCAGGGCTGGTGCTTGGGGAAAGGTGGTTTCCTCCCTTTTGCAGCCCTGCCCCAGGCAGGGGGACTTGGGGTGTCAGCCAGTCCCAGGCAGACACTCCTCAGAAGGGCTGAATCCACCCATCTGCTCTGGTTTGGGGACATTTGGGGGATTTTCCATAATAAGGGTTTGTTTTCAGCATCTCACCTTTGAGACCTCTGGTCAAAGAGCAGAAATGTCCCCACAGATATTTAGGGCTCCCCATTTGGATGGTTTCAAAGTGCTGGTCCCTGCCCTCTGCCATGAACACCCATGAGGGCCAAGAAAAACTGTTCCTGCTTGTCCTCACCCCGATATGCAGAGCTGGGAACCCACCAGGGCTGCTGCTGAGGGGGTGGGAGCCCAGGACCTGTCTGTGTCCTGAGTGTGGCTCCTGCCAAGCCCCCTCCAGGCAGTGCCCTCAGTCAGGTGGTGGTGTTCAAAGCCACTGACTTGTTACTCTGAATTCCTCTTTCAGAAAATTTTGGTGATGCCAAACATGGACGATCTCATCATTCCCATCATGCGCTCTGGCCTGGATCCTTGGCCGCCCACTGTGGGACTGCCCCAGGACCCCCCAGCCAAGGGGGACAAGAGGCTCTGAAGCACATTCCCAGGGACAGGGAGACTGCACAGAGCTCAGGGACCTCGCTGGGACATGGGGACAGCCAGGGCCTGGCTGGGCCTGGATTCATCCTCATCCTCTGCTTCTGCAGATGAGCCTCCTCCTCCAATCCTGCAAGCACATGTTCAGGGCAGAGCCAGGCACAGGACAAGGAGCTTCTGGAGACCCAGGAACTTCATGCCCCAGGTTCCCAGGACTCCTGGTCAAAGAGGCAGCTCTGGACCAGTGGAAGGCTGGGCTTCCCACTGTCTGATTCCCAAAGAGGGTGCAGGCCGCCCAGACCGGTTCTGCCCCGAAGGAGTTGGGATCATCGCTGATCCAAACATTACAGCTCCAAGGCATCCCACCCTCCCCACAGGCAGCTGGACTGCAAGGGAAGCACGGGTGGGAAATGAGCCCAAACTCAATAAATCCATCGCTGCCCAGCCCTGCCTAGCAGCTGTCTTGTTGTACACAAATCCCCATGTCTGCTGAGGATTCCGGCTGGGACTGGGGGGTTGAGCAGGGAAAATCCCACGGGTTGTACCTTCAGCTCAGCAAAACAGTGTCTGGGTGAGAATGTGAGAGGCAGAGGGGAGAGACCATCAGGGAGACTGGGCACAGGCAGGTCAGGGGCATGCCCTGTGTTCCCAGTAGAAACTGGGGCAAAAGTGCTCTGCTCTCCTTTGGAAGAGAGGATGGGAAATGGTGGTTTGGGGGACTGGGATAAAAAATCACCAGGCAAAGGAAAGGGAGGATCCAGAGGCCAGACCAGTCACTTGGCTGTCCCAGTTAGGCCCTGTCCATATGGGCCAATCCCAAGCACTGCTTGCCTCATCCCTACCTGCTGAGGAGCCTGTAAACAGGTAAAACATCCCTCCAGAAGGAAAACAAGGAGCAGGAATGTCTTGGAGCCCCTTTATTGGAGGTGCCCACTCAGGCAGCCTGGTATCTCCATCCTTACAGCTCTTCCTGCACACTCGACTTCTCCTTCACCAAGTGTTTCTTCTGAGGGCCCTGGAAGGGAGCAGAGAGGAGAGTTTGGTGTTAGGGACAGACAAACCTCGCCTGAACAGCTGCATCTGGGCTGTGGGGAGCAGAAATGCAGCTCTGGCCCCTTCCTGCTGTGCCAGGCTGCTCCTGGTCCCTGCTGCCCAGCTGGGAGCTCGTTGCCACCATCCATCAGCCCCTAAGAGCCTCCATCACCCTCCAGGAACTGGGAGAGGAGCATCATTGCCCTTGCACAGAAGGGTTTGTTTCTCTGGCCAGCACAAGAGCAGCCAGAGGCCACAAGGGGTGACCTGTCCCAAGTCAGGCGGGCCAGCCTTTGTCAGGGAATGTGGAGGGAGCAGGAATTGAGGTGTTCCAGTGTTTGCACAGTGGGAAAGCTGCTGAGCTGCTGCCTGAGTCCTGCAGGAGGCAAGGCCTCCTTCAGTCCAAGGCACAGCTCCTCAGCATCCAACTCAGCAGAGTCTGAGGCTAAAAAACAGGGTTGTCCCAGAACAAATCAATCCTATGAGAGCAGATGGCAGGAATTACTTATGTGCCTCAACTTCCAGCCAAATCTGATATTTTACCACAGAATACATGGGGGAAATGGCAAAGAAAAGAGCTGCACCCAGGAAAAAGCCCCTCCTGTCCCTGAGATACCCATCACAGCAGCTCAGGGCTTGCAGTGACACACAACAGGCTCCTGACACTGAGCTGAAGGAAATCAGCTTAACCTCTAAAGAGCTCTGCAGAGGCACTGTCTGACCAATCCCCCTCCCAGCACTAAGGAGGCTTAGCCAGCTTCACATGGCATTTCTGGCTGACAGGCCTGATCCAGACCCAGTTTACATCTGCGTGGGATCCAGGCAGTTGTTTCTTTTCCTTTCTCCTTCTCTCTCTCCTGGCTTACTCAATGTTTCCTCCATTTCAGTTCAGACTTGCACCAGCCTGGTGTGGGCTGCAAAACTATTCCAGAAACTGCTTGGTTTGGATTATTTAATTTTTCTTTATGCCCTGGATTTAAGAAAAATACACTGCTTGGCCTTCTTGAAAACTTCTGACAAAAGAATCACAAATTTGTGCCTGAGTTTGACCCAAACTTTTTTCCTCTTAAGAACATTAAAGCTATAAATCTTTCCAAACGAATCAAAGAAGTGCACAATTCCAAGTGAAAGGGACCATATGGCCAAGTCAGTGCTTGCCAAGATAAGTGCTTGTTTAAAACTTCCCGAGGTGAATGGGAACTGGTTGACCATATGGTCTATTATTTGCTAGTTACGTTGTCTTGGATCACTCACACAACCATCATGTTCTCCCTTCACATAATTTCTGCTGTGTGAACTGAAATGGTGGCTGTCTTAATGGAAGACTCTCAATCATTCCTTTGGCTGTTGTTATATACAGAAGCAGATCATGGAATCACAGAATCCTGGAATGGTTGGTGTTGGAAAGGACCTTAAAACTCCCCCAGTTCCACCCATCCTGCCATGGGCAGGGACACCTTCCACTAGAAGGTGCTTGGTTGGAGTCAGTCAGTTGCTTTAGCCCCCTGAGGAGCTGGAGTCAGCCCAGAGGGAACTCACCATGAAGGCCCTCTTCTCCTGAGCTGTCTGGAAGCGGCCGTGGCCAAATTTGGAAGTGGTGTCAATGAATTTGAGCTCGATGACTTCATGAGCCCGGCGGCTTGTGTGCACCAGGAGGGACTGGAAAAGGAGAGTCACAACACATCAGCATTATCAACACAGAAAATCAGGACATCTGCTCTGCTGGAGCAGGGTTGGAACATTCTTTAGACAAATGTCTCCACACAACTCTGTGTTCTTGGAGCAACGCCCTGCTGCTGAGGTGGCAGGTGAAAGCTGCTCTTTCCTTTCCTCACAGACCAAGGTTTCATCTCTGGGCCCCTCTGGGGTTTGGACCTTCTGTCACACTTCACAAACCATCTACCTGCCAGTGGCCTGAGCACCACACTCATGTGCCTCTTGCCCTCTGCAACACAGCATCAAGGATCTGAGCAACCTCCCTGCCCAGCACGTGGAGGATTCTCCACGTGGGGAACGTGTTCCTGGAGAGCTACAGCCCAGCCCTGCCCAGCACTGTCACACTCTCACCTTGCGCAGGGTGAGCACGCGCTTCTTCGTGCCCACGACGCAGCCCTTCAGCATGAGGAAGTCGTTGTTGACCTCCCCATAGTGAGGGAAACCACCCTGTGGGGAGAGGCAGAGAGGTTGGAGGGCAGGAGAGCAGGCTGGGAGGACACCTGTCCACAGGGGGCATTTTCCAGGGAAGGAGAAGGTAGTGCTTGACAGTCCTTCCAGTTCACAACATTTTACACCCTCTGGGTTGCCTGCTGAGAATCACAGAACCCTGGAATAGTTTGGCTTGGAGGGCCTTAAAGGTCACCCACCCTGCCATGGGCAGGGACACCTTCCACTAGACCACCATGTCAGGCATGCTGAGTTGTCTGAGCTGGATCCACCAAACAAGAGCTGGGGAACCAGAACCTGCTTCCTTCACTGCAGGACAAGAGAGCAGAGCTGGCCAGAATCCTCAGTTAACAGCTTTTAATACACAAATATGAATTTTTAAACCAAATAACAACATTTATCTGTTAAATATCAGATTTTTAATGTAACTTATTCTTCTTTTAACTAAGTTCTCAGTTCCCACCAAAAGTTAAAGTCTACCAATGATTTTAAAAAAACATCTTACAGGTGTGGTTTCTCATGTTCAAAACATGAGGAAAGGAATCATTGCTTTTCTTGCAGAGAATTTCCTTCAAATTACTTCCTACTCAGCTGTCTCCAAACAAGGAATTGCTTCCCTGGGTTGGATTCCTGACCCCTCAGCCCTTACCAGAGGAGTGATGGTCTTCTCTGTGATATCATAGTGGGTGGAGGCGTTGTTCCTCACCACTTTGCCATCCTCCACATGGATCCCATGGCCGATGCGGTAAATCTGGGAACAGAGAGGCAGCAGAGATGGGCATGTTCCTGCCCCTGACAGAAGCACACACAGAATCACAGGATGACATGGTTTTCACCAGCATGTGCCCTTGAGCAGGTAAAAAGCGCCAGGAAACACATCTGGGGAAACATCTGGGGAGCTGTAGGGAGCTGAGGGTGCTGTGAAAAGGAGGATGGAGACGGGATGGGAGGCAGGGAGGAGTGTGGTGGTCGGAGGGAGGTGGGCTGTACCTTCTTGTTGATCTCGGTGCGGTGGTGGTAGCCCTTCTGGCCAGCCCGGGCGATGGAGTAGCCCACGCGGGCTGGGTGCCAGGCCCCGATACAGGCCACCTTCCGCAGGCCCTTGTGTGTCTTCCTGGGCAGCTTCTTGGTGTGCCAGCGGCTCGTCACCCCTGCAAGTGGAATTGGGAGGGAGGGAAAGTCTCGTTGTTCTGTGGTTCTTGGCAGAGACCGTGCTGGAAGGAGAGCTGTGAGCACCGGGAGAGGCCGGAGCACAGCTCTGCTCTCACTTCCCATGGCTCTGATCAGACTGGGATGTGTTCCATGCACACACACAGGAACACCCACACCTCTGCAACGTGGGCTTGGTGAGGAGTCCATGAAATCTGAGAATCCTGGGACGGTTTGGGTTGAAAGGGACCTTGAAGATCACACAATTCCACCTCCCTGCCATGGGCAGGGACACCTTCCACTGGACCAGGCTGATTTATGCACAGACAGTGCCTCAGCCTCCTGGGAGGACTCTGAGCAGAGCAGACAACACAGCCTTTACTGGCCTTTATCACAGGGAAAATCTTTCCATCAGAGGTTATCTGGTCAGCTCCTTTTTATCTACATGAGGGATGCCCCTGTTGCACTTTTCCATTGCTGGAATCCCTGAGATTAAGGAAACCAAGCTCTGCTACAACAGAACTGGATGTCAGGCTTGAAGTCCAGAGGCTCTTTGCTATTCCCTGTGCAAAACTTGGGGGTTCTCAGTGTGGTCAACATTCTCTTCCCCCCAAACTACCCTGTGGGCAGTGTTATGTGAGAAGGATAGACTCAACCCTCTGACAAGGCTCTGCCTGCTCTGTACCTTTCATCCCGTGCCCCTTGGTCACACCAATGACATCGATCATCTCGTTCTGGCTGAAGACACTGTGCACAGAGATCTGCTTCTCCAGCCTCTCACGCACCCAGTCGACCTTCTCCGGCACGGTGCCTCCGTTCAGCTGGATCTCCATCACGTGTGCCTTCTTCTGCCGCAGCGGGAGCAGCTTCATCTGCACCACACGGGGCTTTAGGCACAACATTCCCCTCGCCCATCAGGCAAGGACATACAGGCAGGGCTTGTGAGGGGCACGGGGGGGAGCAGAGCTGCCCCTTCACCACCTTCTCTACCACAGTCACCCCCTTTCACAGCAGCCACAGCCCTGGGGCAGCAGGCTTTTATTTCTGGGATTCCTTGGAGCCAGCTCCTCGTCCTTGAGCCTGACCACCCCATCTCCCAATGCAAGGCCAGGTGGGAGCTGGAGCACACCCTGTCTCTCAGGAGCACAGGGAGAGGCCAACCTCATCCTACTCCAAGAGTTAAGCACAGGAGTAACAGCCATGGGAAAGGAGCCTATCACCAGAGCAGGGCCTGAGACTGGACACTGTGACCAGCCTGGATGCAGCTCCGTGCCTCGAGTCTGAGCCAGCACCTCTCCTCTGGTCCTGCTCCACCTCTGCTTCCAGGCTGAGCAGTTATTTCTGGTTCCCATCAAGAGCTGCCTCTGCTCTCTGCCAGTCCCAGCTCCCTGTGCAAACCCTCTGCCCAATCACCCCAGTGGGACATTGAGGGTCTGTGCCAGCCACAAGTGAAGCCTGGAGCCAGCTCAGCTTTCCCCCAGACTCCCAAGCAGCCCTTAACTCCAGGGATCAGTATGAAAATGGGACCCTGTGTATCCAGCAATCAGCATCTGGCAAAACTGTGCCTGCCCATGGGGTTATTTTTGCCCAAAACATTTGACACCAGTTGCTAATTTGAGGTGATCATGGGTTCCAAAGTCCCTTGCTGACACAGGGCTCAGCACCTGCCCAGGCTCTGCCCTCCTCCTGTTCTTCTCCATGGATGTATGGGGTCCCCAGAGTGCCCAAACCACAGCTCCCAGAAAATCCTGGAGCAGGGAGCTCTCCTGAGCCCAGCTCCAGGGGACAGGGAGGTCAGGAGGCAGCTGGAAAGGTCAGCCAGCACCTCCCATTGTGCTGCCCTGTCTCACACCCCCTGCCCACTCAGTCTTCTGTGACCCCACCAAAAGCCCCCTGATTCCATCTCCAGGCCCTCACCACTCTTGAGATGAGGAGGACCCTGAGCCCCCCTTGCCCGCTGCAGGGGAAGGCCCTGACCTGTGTGTGCATAATGACACGGATGACCTTGCAGTACTTCTTCATCGCCGCAAAGTCCTTCTCCAGCTGCCTTTTCCCAGCCTCGTCCTGCCATTTCTTGCAGTACTTGGTGAAAGCCTTCTTCTTGCTCTTGTGCCTGCAACAGAAGTGTTTTAACATCCAGCAGAGCTGATGAAGGGCTTATGCACCCCGAGATGGTGCACGGGGGGGCAGCTCACCTTGCCAGGCATCTCCTCAGAGTCACAAGGTACCTCTGGGTACCTGAGCCTCACCTGCCTGGCAGGGCCTTGAGGTGGGAAGAGGAAAGTGCCTAATGAGCTGTGAAAAGGGCTCATGCAAGGGGAACTCAAATCTTTCTGCATGAGGAATCCAGTTGTCTCCCACTGACTGGCTCAGCGCCATCAAAATACAGGAGCAGAATCAGACAGGCAAAAACAGGGCTCAGGGGCTCGTGGTGGGTGGGTCTCCATGGCACTGTTACAGGAGATTCCTACAGCTAGGAACAGCCAGACATTTCCCTGTGGGTACCTGAACTGCATTTGACTGTCACGGGTTTTGGGGTGGGAAGAGGAAAGTGAATGGGCAGTGACAAGGGCTGACAGGAGGAAACAGGGATCAGAGGTGTGTGGTGGGTGTGTCTCCATGGCACTGGTACAGGAGACACAATTGCTGCTGCAAGGAAATTGGTGTTTCCATTTTCCTCTCTGCTGGGAGGGGATTTGGGGTGTTGGTGTTTACAAGGGCCAGGGGGGCTACATTCTGGCTCAACTTCTCCCCTGACAAATCTGCTTTTGCTCCATTTGGTGCCTCAGCTCAAGCATCCCAGTTAACTGGGGAGTAGATGAGCCCAGCCTACACGAGGGAAAAGGAACCTGCCATATGATATTGTGGAGAGAGCTAACTTTGTCTGACTATTAGAATAAATTTACATATGCATATGCTGATCCCCGGCATCAAGCTGTTTGCAGTGTCTCTGTGCATGACTAAATAAGCAGCAGTCTCACTTCACCAGGAGCTGAGCTGAGAGCCTGTGGAAGTCCTGAGAGGATCCCCTCACACACAGTTCCCCAGGAGCCCTCCCAGTCTGGGAATCACAGAATCATTAACGTTGGAAAACACCTCCAAGATCGAGTCTACTCTGTGCCCAATGCCCACCTTGTCCCCCAGCCCAGAGCACTGAGTGCCACGGCCAGTCCTGCCTTGGACACCTCCAGGGATGGGCACTCCAACCCTCCCTGGGCAGCCCCTTCCAGCGTGTAATGACCCTTTCTGGGAGCACCTACCAGTTCTTGTAGAAGCGCCGCCGACACTCATCACTGATGTGCTCAGCAAAGACAGTCTTGAAATTCCTGAGGCCCTTGGGTGTTTCGATGTAGCCCACGACCCCCACGACCACCATCGGCGGGGTCTCGATGATGGTCACAGCCTCCACCTCCTCCCGCTTGGAGACCTCTGCAAGGCAGCAAAGGGGAGTGGTGCTCAGCACCGTCTGGGGTCAGGGCATTCCCTGGGGGATTCATGGTCAGGCTGACACAGAGAGTGCTGGGGGCAAAGTCTCGCTTGGTCTCACAGCCAGTCCCAGCCTTCCCATCTCCCAAACCACCAGTCACTGTCCCAGTGTGGGCATTTCCAGGAGCCCCCACACTGAACTCATGCTCAGGTGGCCTTTGGCCATCCAAGATTTGGATATCCAGGACATAACCTGGAAGCTGTGTGCCCCACCACCCCTTTCCCAGGAGATTCCCACCAACATTTCCCTCCTGGCTGTGGGTCCCTGCCTCCTCCAGCCAAGCCTTACTGAGCCCAGGCCTGTGCACCTCCCGCACAGTGTGTGTCATTCCAGCCTTGTAGCCCAGGAAAGCCGTCAGGTGCACTGGTTTGCTGGGATCATCCTTGGGCCATGCCTTCACCTTCCCGCGGTGCCGACGGCTCCTCTTGTGGGGGAGGAAGCCCAGGTGGCCATGCCTGGGAGCAGAGAACTTGCGGTGGGACTGCGAGAGGAACAGCAAAGGTCAGCTTCCCTCTCAGGTCCCAGAAAATGGGACAGCGGGAAAACCAACAAAAGCCACAGTGGGAAATCTCCCCTTTAACACGGGAATGCTGCAGGGATGCCAGGCTCTTCCTTGATTCCAGCACAAGAGCTCAGAACAGGATGGGATTTGTTTCAAGCTTCCAGCATGTGCATGGAAGAATTTAGTAGAAAACCATGGAACTGTTTGGGTTGGAAGGGACCTCAAAGCCCATGGGCAGAGACACTTTCCACTAGCCCAGGGTGCTCCAAGCCCTGTCCAACCTGGCCTTGGACACTTCCAGGGATGGGGCAGCCACAGCTTCTCTGCCCAACCTGTGCCAGGGCCTGCCCACCCTCACAGGGAAGGATTTCTTCCTAATATCTAAACTAAACCTACTCTCTGTCAGTGTGAATTTACTAAGTTTCAGGACAAATTATGCCAATTAAATAAAAAACTTAATCTCCCTCCTTCAGCTCCTGCGTGAGGGCTTTGAAGGAGAAATATGTTCTTTACTAGGTCTGTCCTTCTGTGCTCTTAATTATAACTTTTTTCATATCCTGCAGCACCAAAAGGGCCTGCTCGGAAATCCCAGGCTTTGTGTCATTGAAGGAAATTGGCATGAAACAAGCACAACCAAGGATCAGGAAAAAACAGGAAAGGATGCCCACAGGAATTGGTAACAGGGACAAGCACGGGTTCAAAATGCACCTTGAAAAACAAATTAGAAGATATAAATCTGTAAAGCCCAGGCACAAGGTCATGCAGGGAGAAAGCGATGTTCTCACGCAATGGGTTTCAGGGCAGGGAATTGAGGGGCAGCCCAAGCAGCAAAGGGTTAGTCCTGCACCCACTGCAGCTCCCTCCTTGCTGAGATGAGTCCCAGGCCTGGCTGCACTTTCTACCAAGCTTATTTTCCAGCCTAAGGGGAACTATCCGGAGCTTGACCCCATTCCAGCAGCACTTCCATGACCATAAGCCAGCCCTGCTCTGCACACAAGCGACAGCAGCAGAGCTGCACCGACCATGGGACGTCTTCAGCCGGGGGCAGCAGCAGAAAGAGGCTGTCAGTAAGTGCCTGCCCAGATTAATACTTAAGATGGTTATCGGTCTGAAGACACAAATTTAGCCACTCACTTCACCCACCGTGATATTCATTTCATTCCTGGCCAGGCTGGCAGGGTGGACAGGACAGTTGGGGAGTGGTAAAGGTCAGATGCTGCTGTCTCAGTTTACACTTCTCCCTCCTGAACAGCTTGCACGTGAACGGCAGGAATTAGGGCAGTTTCCCAGCGCATACCAGGCACCCCAGCTGTGAACATCTGCACTGGGCACCCACAGCTGTGAACATCTGCACTGGGCACCCCAGCTGTGAACATCTGCACTGGGCACCCCAGCTGTGAACATCTGCACCAGGTTCCCCGGCTGTGAACATCTGCACCTAGCACCCTGGCTTGGACTGAAGATCTGTCCATCAGGCCAGGCAAGGCTTCTTGATTCTGACTGGAAAAGAGATTGAGGCAATAGATTTTGGAATCCCAGAATGACTTGGGTTGGAAGGGACCTCAAAGCCTGTCCAGTGCCACCCCCTGCCATGGGCAGGGACACCTTCCACTAGCCCAGGGTGCTCCAAGCCCTGTCCAACCTGGCCT
>JAWWTY010000032.1:15013321-15028302 GCA_035222235.1 Margarornis squamiger
CCCCCCCCTCCCCTCAGCGCCCGCCGCCATCTTGTGCCGTGCCCGCCGCCATGCCCGAGGACCACGACTGGGAGGCGTACAAGGTGCCGCCGACCCGCACCCCCGCCGTGCAGAGCACCGCGCCCGTGCCCAACCCCGTCGGCTTCCTGCAGACCCTCTTCGGCTATGTCCTCGACACGCCCGTCACCTTCGTCCGAGGTACCCGCGGGGCGGGACGGGACGGGACAGCCCCCCGGCTCCCGGTGGGAGTTGGGCTGCGATGTGGGATGGGGACACCGGGCCGGGCACACCGGGCAAGGGGCGAAGGCCTGAGGGCAGGGGCACCGCGATGGGGAGAGGGGACACGCAAGGGCACGGGGACAGTGGCCCAGGCAGTAACACAGCACGGGCAGAGGGACGGGGACAGCACAGGGGACACAGCACGGACGGTGGGACACGGGGACAGGGGACACAGCATGGACACAGGGATAGATACAGGGACAGGGTACACAGCATGGACACAGGGACAGAGAGAGACATGGGACACAGCATGGACATGGGGACAGGGTACACAGCATGGATACAGGGACACACACAGGGACAGAGTACACGGCATGGACACAGGGACAGACACAGGGACAGAGAGAGACATGGGACACAGCATGGACACAGGGACAGACACAGGGACAGAGTACACAGCATGGACACAGGGACAGACACAGGGACAGAATACACAGCATAGATACAGGGACAGACACAGGGACAGAGTACACAGCATGGATACAGGGACAGACACAGGGACAGAGTACACAGCATGGACACGGGGACAGACACAGGGACAGGGTACACAGCATGGATACTAGAACGCAGGGACATGGAACACAGCTTAGAACACAGCATGAACAGGACAGACAGAGGGACATGGCACGGACAGAGGGACAGACACACAGGTGGGCACAGGAGCTGGACACAGACAGGGACCTGCTGCTGCTGCACCAGGCTGGGGCAGGTGCTGGGGCTGTGCTGCCCTTTGGGATTTGGGGCCAGGGGCATCTGACCAGGCTGTCACTCCCCACAGAGTGGATCGAGCGGCAGCAATCCAAGAACAAATACTACTACTACCACCAGAAGTTCCGCCGTGTGCCCGACCTGAGCGAGTGCCTGGAGGGCGACTACCTGTGCTTTTTCGAGGCAGAGGCTCAGTGGAGGAGGGACAGGTATGGCTATCCCTGGGCTGTCCCCAGGCAAGGTCACAGCTCTGGGCACTCAGCCCTGGGAGCTGCAGCGTCTCCTGCCCACCCCATTATACTTCTCCCAACCTCACAGTCTTCCTGTCCCTGGGCAGGGTGGCATTGGGGACCAGGATCCTGAAAAACCCAGTGCTGACATTCCATGGGGTGTCCTCACTCCTTGGTTCAGTGTTTGTGTCGTCTTGTGATGATGATTATAGCTGCAGCCATCCTTCCTGCAGGATGGTTGATCAGGAAATCGTGGAGATAGTCCGGGAAAGGCTGGGCGCGTGCAAGCAGAGGGAAGGACCCAACCAGTTCCAGAACTGTGCCAAGGAGGCAGAGCTGCTGAAACAGGTCACCAAGGCCTACCAGGACAGATGTGAGTGTGGGGACAGCATGCAGGGGAGTCTTAAACGCAGGGAAAATGGGGAGGGTGTCACACACGGGAGGCACTCCTCAGACATCTCCTGTCTTTCTAGACGGTGATCTGGGTTACCATGGAAATGCACGGACGTGCCTGATGAAGCAGAAGCACAGGATGATGGAGGAGAGGAAAGCAGCACAAGCGAAGCAGTCTGAGAGCTGAAACGGTTCCCTGTCGCTCCATGGTGCTGGTACCCAAGTGCATGTGGCATCCTTGCCTTCTGGTGCCTCCACAATAAATGTACAGCCCAGGCATCTGTACAACTGGGATCTGGATTCATTCTTTGAGAGCTCTGCAAAGCCCTAAACTCAGCCCCCCTGGGCTGCCAGATCTGGGATTTGCCCTCTGGAGCTCTCCCTGTCCTCCATGAGCCACCAGAAATTCTTGATGCTGCTCTGCACAGCCCTGGCCGAGAATTCCCTCTCTCTGGGTAAAGATGATGTGCCCCTGGAAGTGTCCAAGGCCTGGCTGGACAGGCTTGGAGCAACCTGGGCTAGTGGAAGGTCTCCCTGCCCATGGCAGGAGTTCGAACAAGATGAGATTTCAAGTCCTTCCCAACCCAAACCATTCCAGGATTCCATGATTTAATGCACCTGCCCCAGGCACTGACCTCCCATCACACCAACCACAATTCCTTGTTCACTGATCACTTTATTCTTGTATAAAACCCACTTAAGTTGTGGCCACAGCAGCTGCCTGGGTCCTCTGCACAGACACTCTCGTGTGAGTCTTTGCCAGATGATCAGTGAACTCCTGCAAAAAGTACACCAAAAGTGGTTTATTTCCTTTATCCACTCTCAGAGATTCCTCAGCACCACTTCCCACCCCTTAACATGCGTATGTGGGGCCAGGGCTGTTCAGCTTATTTAACATTCCAAAGCTTTCCTCTTTTCCTTTGTCCATGAAATGCCACTTTCAATTATTACTCTAAACTAAGATGCTTAAAAATCACACTTTACCTGGTGGTTGACTCAGACTGAAACTTCCCTGTCTTATTAGAACTACCCATTTTTTGGGTACAAAAGTCTGAATTTTAGGGGCAGGAAGGGTAAAATTTGAGCTGCAAGTTGCCAAAATGCTCTTACCTGGTAAGGAGACTTGGTGAAGACAGTCTCTTTCCAGAGGTCAGGAGTCAGGTAACTGTAGGTTTTGGAGATGGCATCGAAGGTGGCTTTGGCTGCAGAGAGATGTCACATGTGGCCTGTCACTGCTGCAGAACCAGCTCACCAGTCCCACCCACAGCTCCAAACACTCCTCACAGCTCCAAAAGTGTAGGATTTTGGAGGACAGGGAGACCACGGCCAGGTCTCTCTGATGAACACACAAAACTCAGGTTTCTTTCTCTCGCCATATACGACAATTACACTACAGCACACAAGTGCAATCGCGCAGATTGGGAGATTCCATAGGACAACAGGTACAAACAAACCCACCCTTTTCTGTAATTAACTTTTACCCAACTCAGTCCCCTGCGGCAGGGCCAACCCGCACTGTCAGCAGGCGGCTTGGCTTCTGCTTCCCTGCTGCAAGTTTTTACTCCACACAGACTACAAATGCTGCAGACGGGTGGACTTTGTGTCCGTGTCAGGACAGAAGCGGCCCCGCCGCGCTCACCGAAGTTGCCGAGGGTGGCGGTGCAGCCGCGTGCCGAGGTGTAGCAGTCATCGATGCCTGCCATCATCAGCAGCTTCTTGGGCACGGGGGCCGACACGATGCCGGTGCCACGGGGAGCCGGGATCAGGCGCACCAGGACGGAGCCGCAGCGCCCGGTGACCTGCAGGGACACAGCTGGTGTCACAACCCTCCAAGGCAGCCCTGGCACAGCACCCAGCCCCACCCGGCGGGACCCTCACCTTGCAGGGCACCGTGTGCGGCTTCCCGATCTTGTTGCCCCAGTAGCCCCGGCGCACGGGCACGATGGACAGCTTGGCCAGGATGATGGCCCCCCGGATGGCCGTGGCCACCTCTTTGGAGCACTTCACTCCCAGCCCCACATGGCCATTGTAGTCCCCGATAGCCACAAACGCCTGGAGGAGGAAATTTTCATGGAAGCTGTGCAGGAGCTCTCTGAGCAAAGCAGTCCATTAGGATCTCCCAAGGATGATCCATGAAGTGTGCTCAGCAGGAACTCTGCTCACTCCCAAACCTTGCTCAGCAGAGCTCACAGTGCCTGAAACCCATTATTCCCCTCAGAGCTCGTCCTTCAGTCAAAACCAGCCAAGGCTGAAGAATAGGAATTCAGTTCCTTGCTGCAGCCTCGTACTGGTCAGAAACCCTCATGACTTCCAAACAGCATTCCCTTTTACACCCGAACTTCTCCCTGAAAACCCAACACTGCTGTGCAACAAATGTAACTTAATTTTGTAAACTTGGAATAGTTTGAAGGGACCTTTACAGGTGTTACAGTCCAACTTTTGGGCCAGTGCTGCCTCAAGGAATTCCATCTGCACATATCAATATGGTTTTGAAGATGATTCACTTAATAATGGCTGTTGTAAGTAAATATTTTGTGAATACTACAGCAAATGGGATTTGGAGTGATGTAAACAACCCTAAAAAAGCAGGAGAGGCCCAGGACAGCAGGGTTACCTTGAAGCGGGTGCGCTGCCCAGCACGGGTCTGCTTCTGCACAGGCATGATCTTGAGCACCTCATCCTTCAGCGAGGCACCCAGGAAGAAATCGATGATCTCCGACTCCTGCAAGAGTCAGGCACTGAGCACACGGGAGTCATGGAATCCTGGAAAGGTTTGGGGTGGCAAGGTCCTTAAAGCTCAGCTAATCCACCCCCCTACCATGGACAGGGACACCTTCCACCAGCCCAGGTTGCTCCAAGCCCCATCCAGCCTGGCCATGGACACTTCCAGGGATGGGGCAGCCACAGCTTCTCTGGGCACCCTGTGCCAGGGCCTGCCCACCCTCCCAGCCAGCAATTCCTTCCCAATATCCCACCTTACCCTGCCCTCTAGCACTAGGAAGCCATTCCCTGTGTCCTGTCCCTCCATCCCTTGTCCCCAGTCCCTCTCCAGCTCTCCTGGAGCCCCTTTAGGCATTGGAAAGGACTCTCAGGTCTCCCTGGAGCCTTCTCTTCTCCATGTGAACACTCCCAGCCCTCCCATCCCGGCTCCAGAGCAGAGGGTCCAGCCCTCGGCACATCTCCACAACCCATCACTTCCACATCCACAGCAACTCACCTTGATGGGAAGCGAGAAGAGATAAATCTCCTCAAGAGACTTGATCTTCATATCCTTGACCAGGCGGCCGAGTTTGGTGACAGGAATCCACTGGCAAAGGAATCCACGGATAAGACTCACCCAATGCCGGTATCGCCGGGCCCCGGCCCTACCGCCCCGGCCTGGGGGCCGCCAGCCCCGGCCCAGCCGCGGGACTCACCTCCTTGTCCTCGGCTTTGCCGCCGCGGGCCCCGCGGCCTCTGCCCCGGCCCCTGCCGCGCCCGCGGCCGCGGCCCCGCAGCCCCGTGCCGAACCCACCGCGGAAGCCCCCGCGGGCCGCTCCCGGTCCTCCCGCTGCACCGGCGTCGTCCGCCATTTGCTGGAAGAGAGCGGGCGCTCAGCCGTGCCGCCAGCCGGGCCCCGCGGGCCGCGGATGGGGCCGCATGGCCTGTGTGGGGTCATATGGGGCCCGTGCGGGGCGTGTAGGGCCACGTGGAGCCGTGTAGTGTCGTGTGGGGCCATGTGGGCCCGTATGGGCCGTGTGGGGCCGTGCGAGGCCTTGAGGGGCCGTGTGGGGCCATGTAGGGCCGTATGAGCCAGTGTGGGCCTGCGTGGGGCCCGCGTGGGCCCGTGTAGGGCCGTATGAGCTAGTGTGGGGCCGTAGGGACCCGTACAGGGCCGTATGAGCCAGCGTGGGGCTGTGTGGGGCCGTGGGGACCCGCGTGGGCCCATGTGGTGCCGGCGCCGCCGCCGCCCCGCCAGCACTTACGTGATCGCTGAGCGAAGAAGGCCCCGCCGCCGCCCCGCGCGCTATTTATACCGCGGCAGCCTCGCGAGAGCGGAGCGCGGCCGCGCGTGCCCCGCGTGCTGAATAAGGAATACACCGCGCGCGGCAGGCGAGCGGCGCGCGGCTCGTTACACAGGGCGCGGGGCGGGCGCGCGTGCGCGGCTCCCCCTATATAAGGGCGCACCAGGGGCGGCGGGAGCAGAGCGTGGCGGGGCCGGTGAGGAATGGGGGGGGTGTGTGGGGTCTGCGGTGGGTGCGGCCTTTGGGACACGCTGCGCGGAGCTGTTCGTGGTGTGTTCGTGGTGCTGCGGCGCCCGGGGTGGGGCGGGGAGTGCGGGCCGGCCCGGGAAGGAAGGCAGAAGGGCCGCAGTAGCGCCCGGCGCGGTCTGAAAGTCACTGGGGGCCTGGCGTGGCCCCCGGTGAGATAACGGCGCCCACAGCATCGGGAACATTAAGCTTATTGCCCACGGCTGTGTGTGGGGAGTAAAACCCATGTTCCCACAGGCTCCGCGGCGGTACCGGCAGGCGCGGGGTGGCCGCGAGTATTGTGTCTGAACGCTTTCCCCTCTGGCAGGTGCTGAGCGCGGCCTCCCCGCACGGACCCGGCCCATGGACGGCGACGGAGCATTCACAGGGGAGAACGGTTCTCTTATGTGTTTTTTACGTGCAATAAAAGATGAATTGCTTAAAAGGCAGCGTCAAGTCTACTTTCGTTTTCCTGTCGTTTGAAAATCCCGCCTTTCCCCGTGAATGGAGCCGGGAAGTCTCTCCCTTGGGCGGGGAGGGAATGCCCTGCTGGAGAACGCTCCGGCTGGCAGGGAAGCGGCGCGGGGGCCGGGCCGGGCGGGGCTGTCCCCGGGTGTCCCGCAGGGATCGAGGGTTCGTCCCGGAGGAGCCCCGTGCCCGCACCCAACATGGCGCCGGCGGCGTCCCCTCGGTGCGTCACTCGAGCGCGCCGGAAGCGGCCGGGGCCGCCGGAAGCACGTGGGGTGCGGCCATGGCGGACACGGACGCGGCGCCCGTGCGGTTCAAGAGCAAGTGAGGGCCGGGGGGGGCCCGATGGGCAGAGCGAGTGGGGACTGGGGGGGCCCGATGGGCGGCACAGGGACCGACGGGGATGGTGCGGGGCCGAAGTCCCCGCCCGCTGCCGCTCTGCTCTAACGGGGCCGCCTTGCCCGCCTCTTTCCCTTCCAGCTATGCCGTGTCGCGGAGGATCGAGCCTTTCTACAAAGGAGGACGAATCCAGGTAATCCCGGCTCCGGAGGGCTTGGGAATGCCGCGCCTCCCGGCTCCGTAACCCTCCTGCCTCCCCTTTGTCCAGATCAGCCGCGATGGGCAGTTCATGTTCTGCCCCTGCGGGAGCAAAGTGAACGTAGTCGATGTGGAGACGGGAGCGCTGCTGCACAGCTTGCAGCAGGTGAGGGGCACGGCCGCGCGGGGCTCGGGCTGCGCGTGGAATGAGGAGCGCTGGGAACGGCCCCGAACACGGGCAGGTGTGTTTGGGGTTGTCCCCGAGCTGGGCTCGGTGCCAGAGGGGAGCTCCGAGGTTTGACTGTGGGATTTCCTTTGCCAGGAGGAGGAGGAGGATGTCACTGCCTTCGTGCTCGGCCCCGATGACGAGGTGGGTTTGGGCCTTTGGGCAACACTCCAGGACTATGGGGGAGTTTGGGGGAGCCCTGTGTGGGGCTAGGGGTGGGACTGGACGATCCTCCTGGGTCCCTTCCAGGAGATCCCGTGACTATTCCACGACCTCTGTGCCTCTGGAGATCCCCACGGTGTCTCCTCAGGCCCCTCCCTGTGTCCCCTCCTGGGTTTGCCTGGGATGTGCTGAGTGCCCGAGCTGTGGCATCAGCCCTATCTGTGTCCCCTGTGTGTGTGCCCTGGTGGAATTCCAGGCCCAATCCTGTCTGACTATCCCTGTGCCCTGATGGAATTCCAGCCCAAATCTCTGTCTGGCCGTGTCCCTGTGCCCTGTGTGTGTGCCCTGCTGGAACTCCCAGCCCTGTCTGCCTGTCCCTGTGCCCTGCTGGAATTCCAGCCCTGTCTGCCTGTCCCTGTGCCCTGCTAGAACTCCCAGCCCTGTCTGCTAGTCTCTGTCTCCTGCTGGAATGCCAGCCCTGTCTGCCTGTCCCTGTCCCCAGGTGCTGGTGACGGCGTCCCGGGCGCTGCTGCTGCGCCAATGGTGCTGGCGGGAGCCGCGCTGTGTCCGCACCTGGCGGGCCCTGCACACTGCCCCCGTGGCCACCATGGCCTGCGACCCCACGGCCACCCTGCTGGCCACAGGTAGGGGCACTATGGGGGGAGAGGGGCCCCTCTGCTCCTGAGGAGCCTCCCTGAGCTGGACACAGCAGGGGCTCAGTGTCTGGTGCTGGGTCCAGCTCGGGGCTCCCCAGGGCAGGACAAGGAGCTGCTGGAGAGGGCCCAGGGGAGGCCACAAAGATGGTTTGGGGTCTGGAGCGTCTCCCTGAGGAGGAGAGACTGTGGGAGCTGGGCATGGTTAGTGTGGAGGGGAGAAGGCTGAGGGGGGATCTCGTCAGTCCATACAAATATCCCCAAGGGGTGTCAGAGGACGATGCCAGCTCAGTGGTACCCAGTGACAGCACAAGGAGTGATGGCCATAAACTAAAACACAACAAGTTCCACCTCCACTTGAGGAAGAGCTTCTTTCCGTGGAGGATGGCAGAGCTCTGGGCAGCTGCACAGGGAGGGCATGGAGTCTTCCTCTCTGGAGGCATTCCAACCCCACCTGGACATGTCCCAGTGTCACCTGAACTTTTGTGGATGTGTTGGACCTCCTGCTTCTCTCTCCTCCACAGTTCATTCCCCACGTCCTTCCTTCCCCAGGTGGCTGTGACAGCACCATCAAGGTCTGGGATATGATCAAACAGTACTGCACACACAACCTGAAAGGATCTTCTGGAGTGGTACAGTAAGGATGAATTGTGTCTGTCAGTTCCCTGGCATTCATGGGATACTGGGATTGACCTGGAATGTCTTGAGTTAGTGGACTAGGAAGGCCCATTCCAAGCAGGTTCTGGGCTCTTCTTCCTGGTTTTGGAGAGCAGAGCTATGACTGTTTCCAGCCCAGTTTGGTGAAGAGTTATCACAGAATTGTTAAGGTGGTAAAAGACCTTTGAAATCATCAAGTCCAACCACCAACCAGCACCACGTCCTCAGATTTCTTGGGATCCAAGTGGAATGCCTGTGCTTGCTGACTGATGTGCTCCAAGAGCATGGAAACACTGGCAAAGATAAATAGTAAAGTTTTCTGGAGGTGGCTTAGGAATGAGATCCTACAAAGAAAGTCTCTTATAAATCTGTGTCAGTTGAGCTCTCATAGAGTGCTGGAATGGTTTGGGTTGGAAGGGACCTCAAAGCCCATCCAGTGCCACCCCCTGCCATGGGCAGGGACACCTCCCACTGTCCCAGGCTGCTCCAAGCCTCATCCAACCTGGGCTGTTGACCTGTGTAGAATGTGTATTTATTTCGATGCTGGGGCAGTGCCAGCAGTGCAGGTGGTTTATCCCTGTCCTGTTCCTCTCCTCCTGCCCAGCCTGGTCGAGTTCCACCCAGACATCTCCCGCCTGCAGCTCTTCTCCTCCTCCATGGACTACAAAATCCGCATCTGGGACCTGAATTCCAGCAAATGTGTGGCTGTGCTGGACGGGCACTTCAGTGCTGTCACCTCGCTGGCATTTGCTGATGGAAACACTCTCCTGAGGTACCACCTGGGTACAGGGTTTGACCTCTGTCCTCTTCACCTCCTGGGTGATTCCAGGGGGTCTGGGCAGGTTCTGCTGTGAGGGGAAGGCAACTGAGGGTCTTGGCACCTGTAGAATAGGATCATGGAATCCTGGAATGGTTTGGGTTGGAAGGGACCTTAAAGCCCATCCAGTGCCACCCCATGCTGTGGGCAGGGACACCTTCCACTAGCCCAGGTAGCTCCAAGTCCTGTCCAGCCTGGCCTTTGTTTCTGGCATTGTATTGTGCTGGCACAAGGAATGCAGGTGCTCTTTTCCCATGGCCTTTCCAGAGAGTTGTTGAACTCCCACGGTGCCAAATTTGCACTCAGAGCCTGATCTGAATGGATTTAGCACTGAAACATCTTTCCCTTTGCAGCTCTGGCCGTGATAAAATCTGCATGGTGTGGGACCTGGAAAGCAGGGAGAGCAAACGCACCATCCCTGTCTATGAGGTGAAACTGGGTTTCATTTTTTCCCTTGAGGTCCTTTGTAGTTTCTAGATCGTGGTCCTGTGTTACCTCTCCCTCTTCAGGGTGTGTGTATGATGAAATCAGGTTTCTCTGCCTTCCCAGAGGTTTTTGGCCAGCTCTGATTCTGTGACTCTGACTCTTGCAGACCGTGGAAGCCGCCGTGTTGTTGCCTGAAAAGGGGGATTTCTCCCAGCTGGGTGTGAAGAAACAAGGGCTGCACTTTGTCACAGCTGGCAGCAAAGGTGAGGGGGTGTCACTGCCACGTGTGGAGGCTGGGATTGCTGGGACTGCTGGGATGTGTGTTCTGTGCATGGTAGAAGCCTTGGCTGGAGAGCAGAGCCTGCTCCCGAGTTCCTCCAGCAGCAGTGGATGAGCAGGGCGGGCCAGACATGCTCTGATACCTTTACTACTCAAATACATTTGTGTATATAGATAGATAGATATATTTTCAAATATATAAATATATTTTCTAACTGCAGTGAGGTTTGATTTGGGCTGAAGCAGCCAAACACTGTGGCTTTTCATGCCAGTGCAGCTGTGCCTGTGCCCAGTCCTGCCTTAGGGCTGCGTGGCTCTGCAGCAGGCACTGCCACAGCCTGGGTAACAGCCCTTGGGTGAGCCCCGTGCAGAGCTGGCTGTGACAGGCCGTGCCCTGGTTCCCCCAGGCATCCTGCGGGTGTGGGAGGCGGCCACGGCGGGCTGTGTGTTCAGCCAGCCCGCGCCCTTCGCGCCGCGGGAGGAGCCGAGCGAGCGCAGCCTGTGCCAGTGCCTGGCGCTGCCCGCGCGGGGAGAGCTGCTCACCGTGTCCCGAGAGCACAACGTCCTGTTCTACGAGGCCCAGACGCTGCAGCTGCGCAAGCAGGTGACACCCCCAGCCCCCCTGTGCCTTTGTGCTCCTGGGAACAGCCTCGTCCGGGGCTGCTCTGGAGTTGTTCCTTTGTGTCACACCGGAGGTTTCACTGGTGGGGCTCTTTGAGGAATGTTGCACAGAGAGCAACACGAACCAGAAAGCAGGACAGGCCCAGTCAGGAATCCCTCCTGTGCTCCAGCTTTTGTGTTTACACCCAGCATGAAATGAAACATCCCAGTACAGCAGCTCCAGGAGCGCAGCCATCCAGCCTTTCCCCAACCAGCTTTTCCCTGTTGGACTGTCCCCATTCCAGCTCGCCGGGTACAACGAGGAGGTTCTGGATGTGAAGTTCCTGGGCCCTGGTGACTCTCACATTGTCGTGGCCACCAACAGCCCCCAGCTGAAAGTGTTTGAGTTGGCAACGTCCCACTGCCAGATCCTGTACGGCCACACAGGTGGGTGACAGCGCTGCCCCGGCTGGGAGAGGGGCAGGAATTCCTTATCCAGCCTCTCTTGGAGCTCTTGTGGAGACTGGAGTCCCTGAGTTCTCTCTGGAGCAGGTTTGGGAGTTGTGTGGAGAAAGGATATATCCCACTGTTCCTGTCACTGGCAGTGACATCAGTTTAATGTGGTGCTAAAGGTGTGTGAGTGACACTTGCTCCACAGGGAGGGGGGGTGTTGTGTCCCAGACAGTCCCCAGTCAGGACACTGGGCTCATGAATTCACACATTTTTATATCCCATTTCACTATTTCTGTGCATCCACCTGGTTTTTCTCCTTCTGTTTAGAAACAATTATGGCTTTGGATGTCTTCAGAAAAGGCCTGATGTTCGTCACCTGTGCCAAGGTGTGTCACTGTTCTTCATTTACTGAAACTCTTCACTTTAGTGATCTTTATGGGCAAAACTGCACTATTTTTGGCACACCAGAAAGGGCTTTTTATTCATACAATTCCTGTCTACTGTATCCCACAAATATAAGGTTCTTCACTATCCCTTTTTAATGTTGTCCCTGGGGAAATCAACTGCTTTTCTCTTGTCAGAAAATCAAGCTGTTTCTGTGCTCTCCCCCCACAGGACAGGAGCATCCGTGTCTGGAGGATGGGCAAGGCTGGCAGGGTGGTCTGTGTGGCCCAAGGGCTGGGCCATGCCCATGGTGTGGGTGCCATTGCTTGCTCCAGGTAACACAAACTGGGTCAGAGTGTCCCTCTGTGACCACAAGTCGTGGCTGCTTTGCTGCTCCTCAGGGTGAATGTTCTGGTGGGTGCTGCCTCTGAGCTCCTCATTCCTGTTCCCAGCTCCTCATGGCGCTCTCAGTCTGAGGGAATCACAGAATGGTTTGGGTTGGAAGGGACCTTAAAGCTCATCCAGTGCCACCCTCTGCCATGGGCAGGGACACCTTCCACTAGCCCAGGTTGCTCAGAGCCCTGTCCAGCCTGGCCTTGGACACTTGCAGGGATGGGGAGTCACTCTGGTAGCCAGGTAAAGCTGGAGTGATCCAGAGAAGAGGGTTGTGGAATGAAGGGAATGTGTCTCTGGAGCCTCTGCTCCTTTCCTTGTGCTGCCTGGCAAACCAGCTTCCCTGTTCATTCCTATGTCTGGGAATGAAGGGAGCCAGCAGGGCTCTTGCCTGGTGTCTGGATTGCTGAGCTCTCCCAGGGACCTGAGTGAAATGGAAGGGTCTGAAAGCCCTGAGGACACTGTTTGACATCCCAGCAGTGGCTGAGTGTGTAGAGATCCCAGCCAGGAAGGAGAAGGCCTTTTTCCCGTGCAGGGGAAGCCACTGATTTGCCTCCTTGGTGTTTTTATTCCTCCCAGAATGAAGGAAAGCTTCGTAGTGACCAGCAGCCAGGACTGCACAATCAAGATCTGGAATATCCCAGAATCCCTCACTTCCAAAGCAAAAGCAGCCTTGATCTCCAGTCCAGAAACGCTCCATGCCAGAGTGACCGAGAGGGGCCACAACAAGGTAAAGCTCCCCTGAGCTCAGAACATGCTTTTAGCACTTAACATCTCTCTCCTGTGTTTCCCCCCCGTTCATTCCCTGTCCCCCAGCCAGAGCAAAGGCTGGGAGTGCTCTGTGCTCCTCCTGTGCCCCCAGGACATCAACAGTGTGGCAGTGTCCCCCAACGACAAGCTGCTGGCCACGGGCTCCCAGGACCGGCTGGCCAAGCTGTGGTCCTGCTCCGACTGCTCCTTGCTGGGGGTTTTCACGGGGCACAAGCGTGGGATCTGGTGTGTGCAGTTCTCCCCCGTGGACCAGGTGCTGGCCACCTCCTCTGCAGATGGCACCCTGAAGCTCTGGGGCCTTCGGGACTTCAGCTGCTTGAAGGTGAGGAGAACTCCCTGTCCCTGCTCCGAGCAAAGCCCAGGGGTTCTTCAAGGATCTTTCAAAAACTGGGCTTCTTTTCTGCTTTCCAGACCTTTGAGGGCCACGACGCCTCAGTCCTGAAGGTCATCTTTGTGAGCCGAGGGGCCCAACTGCTCAGCAGGTTGGTGGCTGTGCCAGGAGCCTGGGGAAGGTGCTGGAACTGATCACAAGGGAATCTCTTGGCTGATCAGCAGCAAGAGGGAAGAGTCTTGTGTCCAAGGAATCCTTGGAAAGACTGATAGGAAGATGCCATGTGTAGGCTGAGCTTTCTCCAGGGGCTAAATTAATCCTCTTCTCCAGTTACTCCATGGATTCTGTTTATTTGCTGCGACATTGCTGGGCTGGTGACAAACACAAAAGGCAGAGCTAAGGGTGCATCTTGCCCCCCACATTTTGCTTAATTCTGCTTCTGTTTGGAAGGCTTTGGAATGGGACAAGTTTATCTGATAAATGAAGTGGGGCAAGGCAAGAATGGATCTGTCCAGTGACTTTGTTGTGTTTCTTTTCCAAAAGCGGGTCTGATGGGCTCTTAAAACTCTGGACAATTAAAACAAACGAGTGTGTGAAAACATTAGATGGCCATGAGGATAAAATCTGGGGTCTTCACTCCAACAAACAAGATGACATGGTAGTGACAGCGTCCAGTGACTCCTGCATCACACTGTGGCAGGTACAGCACGGGGGTCCTGAGTCCTCTCTGGGATAATGATTGGGATAAATGCAGAGTCCAGGGGCTTGTTCCTCATGTGCTCTCCTCATGTTCTGCAGTTTGGAATTGGCCCAGTAAGGCTTATCTTGGGGTTTGGGGTTATTTTTTGGCCAGGCTGTTTCCCCAGTGATGTAAAAGCAGCAGCAGATGGACCCCAACAGCCTCAGGCACTGGTGGTTGGGAGGGAAGTTGGGGGTTGCTGGATTTAACACTTCAGTTCCTTGGCCTAGAGATCTTGCTGCACAAACTGGTCTCCACATGATGGCTCAGTAAAAATCCATCTGTATTAAAGCAAGATTTGATACAGTTTTATCCTGTTTTTTTATAGGATGTCACTGAAATTGAGGAGAAAGAAGCCCAAGCTAAAGAGGAGGAGCAGATTATGAAGTGAGTTGGTCTTGTGAAATAAAGAAAGAGCTGTGAAAGGCAAACTGTTCACACCTGGAACCATCCAACTCCATCTAATCCCAATATTCCAGTGAGGGCCCTGAGGCATTTACTGACACTTTTACTGCCTACTGACCTGTTGGCATTAAACCCCTGCACACTGTTATTGAAAAATCTGCTGCTTTTTGTATAGTGTTTGTTTCCACCACACAAACACTGGTCTCACCCTCTGATTTGTTTTCCAGAGAGCAAGAGCTTTCTAACCTGCTCCATGAGAAGAGGTATCTCAAAGCCCTGGGCTTGGCCATTTCCCTGGATCGGCCGCACACCGTGTTGACGGTGATCAAGGGTGAGTCCATGTCATGCTCTGAAGGCATTTTCCTGCCCTCTGCTTTCCAGAACACTCTTTCCAGGTAGTCAAAGGCTACAAAGTCTGATTATCACTCTGAAAGCCTCGGTTTGTTCTTACCAGCCCATTTTTCCTTAGTGAAATCATCCCAGTGGCCTCCCTGCTCTCAGCTGTGGGTGTGTGGGCTGGACTCTCTCCTGGACTCCTCATTTCTCTCTCTGCAGCCATCCTTAAGGAACCTGATGGGAGAAAACACTTGCAAGAGAATATTGTTCGGCTCCGGAAGGATCAGAAAGGTTTGTGGCAACGCGGTCTAAGTGCTGAAAACTTCCAGGTCAGGGGCTTGTTTTCTGAACTGAAATTAGTCAAAAAATAGAACCATGGAATGGTTTGGGTTGGAAGGACCTTAAAGCACATCTCATTCCAGCCCATGCCATGGGCAGGGACACCTTCCACCAGCCCAGGTTGCTCCAAGCCCCGTCCAACCTGGCCTTGGACACTTCCAGGGAT
>JAWWTY010000032.1:15035426-15071333 GCA_035222235.1 Margarornis squamiger
GGGATGGGGCAGCCACAGCTTCTCTGCCCAACCTGTGCCAGGGCCTGCCCACCCTCACAGGGAAGGATTTCTTTCCAGTATCTGTTCTGAACCTACTCTCTGTCAGTTTGAAGCCACTGCCCCTTGTTCTGTCACTACATGAGCAAACACATCCCCAGGGTGTAATTAGAGTCCCAAAGCTCCTCAGGTGTAAATATGGGATGGAGACTCATCTCTGAGCACCCTGTGCACTGTCCTGCATCCACCCGGGTGTCCATCCCCTCCCAGCTCTTCCCAAGGACCAGCTGCACTGCTGGGAGGCACAGCAGGGCAGGTAATTCCAGCCCTGGACAGCCTGTCCTCTCCCTGAACCACCGTGTGCGTGCCTCAGGTTATGACTTGGCTGACGGGCATCGTGTGATCAAACAGCCTTCTCCATCCTCACTCCCTCTCTTCTTTGACAAAGCCTAAATTGAACCATTATCATTATCACTATCATTATAATTATCATTATTGGATCCCAAATTGAGATGCTCAGCCCTGCCTTCCCTTTCATTTACCAGTTACACCTGGTGTCTCAAACCCTCAGTAATAGATTTTTCATCTATCAAAAAACCCTACAAAACTGGAATAGGGAGCCAAGCCAGATTCCTTCTGGATATCCAGACAAAACAGTGAGGAGGGCCTTGGTTTGTGTTCCCTGAGCACATGAGGCTGCTCCCATACAGCAGGATGGCAGTTCCTGGGGGCAAAGGGAGCAGGTTTGCTACCAATGGATCTATTGCTGCTGGATATCTGTCCTCCATTAGCAAGGAAAAGTCATACAGGGAAAACTTTGGTTCTGTGTGTATTTTGATGGGAAAACTCCTTCAATGGCATTTCCAGGGCACTTCCTGGCTCAGGGAGCTGGACAGGAACTGGCCTGTGGAAATGTGATGTGAAGCAGCTCTCTGCTCTTCCCAGCCCTGGAACTGGACCCTGCACCCCTCTGTTCACAAAGGGTCCAGCAAGAACACGTGCTGGTAAGTGTACCCAGCTCAGAGAGTGAGTATTTTATGGAGGGAGAGGAAATCACTTCATCCAGTGAGTTTATTTAGAAGGTTCCAGTCTCCAAGGTGGCCAAACGTTTTGCTAGCTCCCTGTCATCAAATCCACACTCATAGGCTTCTCCTTGGCAGCCAAGCCAGGGCCAAGCTCACCTTCACATGGCTCCATTAAGTGGCTCTTGAAAATATCTGGGACCAAGACTCTAAACAAAGCACCTTGGATTGGTTTCCTGTCTCAGAGCAGACACAAACCACAATGTATTTCCAAGAGTGTAAAGGCTTAAACATATTTGCCCAGATTGGGACAAGCCAAAGGCAAGGAAAGCCTTAGAGAAGCCACAGGAAGAGGAGATGGCTGGATAGGTTCAGGAGCACATTGGTCTGCATTGGAAGATCTGTGGGTGTCCTGAAAACAAGAGTAGGAAACAGCCTTGATCAAAGGCTTCACTGTATTTCAGCATTCTCGGGGAATTCAAGCAGAAAGCAGGGCGTGCAAAATACAGTGGAATAACAGGAAGGTGAAGCTGCATGGAGGTTTACAAGTCACCCAAGAATGGAGAACAAGCCATGCAGTTTGCAGAGCAGATTTATGGGTGAGATTGGGTTCCTTGGAAGGTTGCTAGTGATTGGGGTCTCAGATAAAAGGAAGTATGAACAAAACTACTCAAAACTCAGCAATGAGTTACTGAGAAAACGTTCTGTAAAAACAAAGGTCCCTGCATGGCAGAGCAGGTGTGGGGAGGGAGGAGATCAGCCTGGCACCGCTCAGGGTCACCGACACCGCCGGTGTCACCCAGAGTGCTGGGCTCCAGGCTCTGCAGCTGTCACAGCAGTATCAGTGCCCTGTCCTTGTCAAGGCTGATGTCACGAAACTGTGCCTTGGAGAATGACCTAATGAGTCGCAGCAGGTTAGTCTGCAGTGACACTACCCATGAAACTGAAGGCAGGGATGGCCCAATTCCCTCTGGATGAGCTCCTCAACACGTCCTCCACAACACCCAGCCGTGCCAGGGCCATTTCTCTTGGGAAGGAAGGATAACCAATTAGAATAGGCCATTAATTCCACTTCTCTGCTGGATACATTTGAATTCACTTACAAAAAACCAAGACAAAACATCATTTTTTAGACATTATTAAGTTTGTGACTTCCACTACTTCCAAATTATCCTGCCATAAATCAGGACCTCCTTGTGGGTAATTATTAACAGAAGGGTAGGAGTGGTCTGCCCAGAAAAAGTGAGGCTCCACAAGTATTGCTGGTCGCTGCCATTTATTTATTTACACAGCTTTGAGGCAACAGTTACTTTCTTTCTTTAGATGTTTTACAAGGTATCAAACAGATCATAAATTAACGGGTAATATGTAGGAGTGCACCGCCTGGCTTTGCCAAGATGGAGGAAACCCAAGTTTTCCTCCCTAACTTCCCTAATTTTTCATCCTGCTCCAAGAGAGCCCTGCCAAGGTGGAGCTGTGCCTCCTGCTCCTCGAGGAGCATCACTATGGCCATAAACTGCTGTGGGTATAGAAACATGTTTGTGTCACGGCAGGTGACTCAGGGATTGTCATGGGGAGTCACATCAGAGTCCCTGCCCCAGAGTGCCCACAATTTGGAACATGGAGTAGGTCATCCAGGGGCTTCAGGAACACCCACAGGTCACTGGCTGTCCCCTCTGCTACTCCCATTACAAGATCAGCTTCCCTTCCACGACAAATAAACACTGAGGGTCTGGTTTTCTTTTCATGTCCATATTTTCATCAGGAATAATTTAATCTGGTGGGTTTAACCAGAGTACAGCAGCACAGGTAGGACAAGTGCTGGGACCAATCCTTCACTGCACCCAACAGGAGCCAGAGTAGAGTCTGAGTGCACAGATGTTCAGGGTAACCAAAGGCAGCTCCTCACCAGCTCCTCCACAGGCATTTTCCAAGTCTAACAAGCAACAGCCTCCTCCCAAATGCATGTACATGGAAAGAGAAGGAGCCATGTTATGGACATCTGTTAGGACGTATAGAAGTCATATCTGGGCTGGTGAGTGACCTGTACCCTCATGGCTGACAATGTGTGGGACTCCAGGGATTTCTTTCTATGCCCAGCAAAGGAAAGGCAAAGAGAGGGGAAGTCCTCAAACCACCCTTGGGACACTGTGGCTGCAAGGAAGAGATATGAAAAGGCACAGCCAAGGGGGGCTGGAACAAGGCTTGTAGAAAAGCTCCATCCTTCCCTCCCTCCCTCTCAGGATCAAAAGCTGCCCTTTACTGTTCTTGAAGGTGACCTGCGATGACACACGACCTATCAGCACCTTTAATGAAAACCCCAGCTGCTAAAAGTTGGTTTTAAAACTACAAAGAGGGTTTAGACTTTTAATAAATAGAGAAACAGACCCTTATTTAAAAAGAATAATGAAACCCCAGACACTGGAGTTGACAAAAGTCTCCTTCACCTCGTGAACAAAGGAAGTGGTTGAACGTTCACAGAGGCTGGGATGAGAGATTTCGTAGTCTCTAACCAAGAAGAAAATAATTTATTTCATCCTAATTTCAGCAGCTGCTGCAGGCTCGAAAGCATTTTTCTGTGGCTAGTGGGATCCAATTCAGCAGCCCTCAGAGATCCTATGATTCTATGACAGTGCTTGTTTTCTACAAACCCTTATTCTGCCCTTTCCAAGAGGAGCCAGCACATGGAGAAGAGATGTTTCTTTGGGCACTTTCGTTCTCCTCTCTGTTCTAAGCCTGCCTCTGCTTTCCTCTGCCACACTTCCACCTCAGCAGGAGACCCAGTGCCTTTAATCTGCAGTATCCTAGGATGGATCATACCTGAGCATCCCTGGTTATTGCCCATCAGGACTCAGGACATGGAGGTCCCGTCCCTGCTCTGGGTCACTGACAGGTGATATGAAATCATAGCATCACATCAAACTCCCTGCAACCTGGCACCAGAGGGCTCATTTCCCATGAAAAGCCCATGGGATGCAGCTGCCCAGACCAGGGAGAGCACTGCCTTGTTGTGGGAGATTTTCTCACTGCCAGGGCATGTTGGACAGGTCCTGTTTACCGAGCACTTGTTGCAATAATTTCATAGCTCCTTTGTAAAAGTGGCATGTTTTTCTAAGGGTTATTCAGAGGACAAAAGCGTGGGTCAAGAGGGAATATTCCAGAAAGGGTGAGAATGTAACTTAAACCACTGCAAGAGAAAGTCTCCTTTCATTGCATCAGTTTCTACAGAAAAAAAAGGGTGTTTGGATGAGTGTGTGGTCCAAGACCAGCACGGTGTGTGAACATGCTGGGACACATATATGGGATGTGAAGGGAGATGGAGGCAGGATTGAGTTTCCAAGGAGGTTCAAGACTCTGCAGCGTACAGCCTGTCCTGCATGTTCCAAAACCCAGTGGGGGAAAATCCCAGCACCACCAGTACAGCCAACAGCAAGCACAGCAAGAACCAGGGAACGTGGAGAAATACTGTTTTCTCTTGGGCAAAATCTGTTCTTACTTGAAGCTAAATATAGTAAAGTTATCAGAGACAAGATCGTTGTGTTCCTTCCAGATTAGTCAGAGAAGTGCTCATCCCACTCCTCCCCTTTCCTCATTGCCCACACCATCGAGGAGCAGAGCATGCAAAGTGCCTTATCTCTCCTGGGGATTCCACCAGCAGTGGCTTGGGTGAAAAGTTCACTGTATTTCAGGGCAGAGACAAGACCTTTGTGTTCCTTGACCCCCTCAGAAAACAGGGAAAGCAATATTTCACGTAAAAGCCCGGCTGGGAGAAGAGTAATGTGGAAGAAGAACTCATTTAATTAATGATTAATTATTAATAAATCAACACATTCTCATAGCACCTGTTACATAAGAAAAATCTCTTCCACTGACTGCCAGAGGGAGTCTGGGAAGGAGAAGACAGGAGAATGACACAGGCAGGACTGGCTGGACCAACTTGCAGAAATAATTTGGTTTTCTCTTTATCCCTGGCATTGCCAATATATACACCACTACTCCTTGGTTCTCATTTTAATCAGCAAGAAGACCCACACACAAAAATGGCATAAATTTTCAAATACTGAACTGCATCTCTGGGTGTAGATCAGGGCCTTGGTTTACTCCATGCTCAGTCTTACAACTCAGTCTGTTCTGAACACATTTCAGTAGTACTGGATGGATCTGAACTGAGATCAATATCCCACCCACTGGCAGTGAGGCTCCTTCCAGATAACTGGGAGACAAATTCATGCTTTTGAGAAATTTTGTAGGTGATGTATTTCTTGTACACAAGCAGAGCTGATCCATATGATTCACTTACCTGGAAACATACGTCATTTTTTTCTGCTGCTATTTCCTAGTTGGCTGTAATTTCTCAGACAGCTGCATGACTAATTCCTGGTGCTGGCTTGTCACTGGTCGAACTTCAGGCTCAAATCTTTACGTGTAAATACAAGTCAGCTTCCTGCTGGCGTATTCCCCTGGAGAGGGAAACAGTTACATTCAGCTGAAACTACCTAAAAACCATCACAAAAAACTTCATAAAAATCCTGAGAAGCACAGGATAAAAATTTCCCCCCAAAATATCACAGAATCCTGTAATGGTTTGGGTCAGAAGGGATCTTACAGACCATCCAGTT
Organism: Margarornis squamiger; assembly: GCA_035222235.1. Lineage (NCBI taxonomy): Eukaryota > Metazoa > Chordata > Aves > Passeriformes > Furnariidae > Margarornis > Margarornis squamiger. The sequence goes on from JAWWTY010000032.1 coordinate 15,041,065, forward strand.
CCAAACCCCTGCCATAGGCAGGGACACCTTCTACTAGCCCAGGTTCCTCCAAACCCTGTCCAGCCTGGCCTTGGACACTTCCAGGGATGGGGCAACCACAGCTTCTCTGGGCACCCTGTACCAGGGCCTGCCCACCCTCCCAGGGAAGAATTTCTTCCCAATATCCCATCTGTGTCAGGAGTTTGTTTGGTAACAGGCTGTACCACATTCCAGCTCCTAAATCAGTACTTGAAGCAGAGGGTGAGGTGGGTTAGGGTTGTTGAGGGGAGGGGAGAAGGAAGAAATGCTGCCTACTCTTCCTCTCCTCTGCCTCACATTCCTTTCTTTGGATGGGATTAATTTGGCTCTGCACTTGGATTCAATTAGAGACAGTAAAGTGAATTTCCTTGCTGTGATTTGAATCTGAGCATCTCTCCTTTTTTTTTCCTTTGAAATCCAAGATGATGCTGGCCCTGAGGACAAACAGAGAAAATGGGGAGCACCTTTCCCTAAAGATCCAGCTCTGCTCCTACAGCTATCCAGGAATGGGGCAAGCTACACTGACAGGGATCTCTGTAACCAACAACTTCTTTCCAGAGCTTTTCCCTTTCCAATAAAAATGCTTATATTTTAACTAAATCCATAAATTAAATCACTGATGAGGAAGCAAAGTCTACGAACTGCCAAACCAGGAGATTGCTTTGACTTGGAAATATTTCTGCAACTATTTAATTGCTTGAAAATCAAACAATAAAGCTCTGTATGAAATTCCCTGGGTCTCTCCCTATTTTGTTTCCTGATGTTACAAAGAAGAATTAAGTCAATAGCATCATTTAAAACATTTATTGGTGGGTAAACAGATATAAAAACGTTATCCCTACTTGATCTTTTGATGTGTGAAATTTATAGTTGTCTATAACTTTAGATAAAGCCATTCCAGTAATTCCTATCAGCTGCTCATGTGGCTTCTTGCTCCCTCACGAATATCAGCAAAGAAATATTCTCTTAAAACTCTTAGAATTCTCCACAGTGATAGACTTATCCTGTGGCCCCTAAACCTCTAATGGCACCACAGCATTGAACCAAAAAGAAGGAAGAGAGGAAATCTGTGCTGCTTTCCAAGTTTCCATCCCCTGACCCCCACCAAGAACTCCCTAAGACCACTGTGTCTCGAAGGCTGGATGCAGGATGTGCTTCAAGGAGTCACATCTGCCGGACTACAGGACAAAGAAAAAAGAAAGTGCTTTTAACATAGTGCCAAACCACAGCTAATTAACCTTTCCAAGTGGAGAGACCCACTTCTGGATATTGATGGGTGCTGGACCATCTCCCAAGAGCTGGGTCACCACCCTCATGTGCTCACAAGTCTGTGGCTCTCTGGGAATAAAAGGAAAGATGCCAGATGTCCACTTGAGACCAACACACTGGGGCCAGATCTGGGGTCTCCTTCATCCTGAGCAGCCCAACCAGTTCCAGCTGCAGGCCAGGGCTCAGGCTGACGTGCCTGCCCTGGGGTGACACGTGCCAACGCTCTAGGAAAGAGGAAAACCCTTCCTCAATACAGATTTACAAGCATGTGACAGATGTTGAAAACATGTTGGGTTTCATATGGGCATGTTCTGTTAGAGGTGCACGACTTGGAATCCAGTTATGCACTTGTTTGTCCATTATACCACACTGTTGACTGTATGACTGTGCTGGAGATAACTCTGAGGTGCTGCTGGCATGCAAGAGAGCTCTGCCACGCACAGTATATACATACTACAGAATTCCAGAGTAGCTGGGGTTGGAAGGGACCTCCAACCCCCTATGCCATCCAACCCCCTGCCCAGGCAGGGTCACCCAGAGCAGGTGACACAGGGACATGTCCAGGTGGGGTTGGAATGTCTCCAGAGAGGGAGACTCCACAGCCTCCCTGGGCAGCTGCTCAGAGCTCTGCCACCCTCCATGGAAAGAAGTTCTTCCTCACCTTGAGATGGAACTTGTGTTTTAGTTTACAGCCATCACTCCTTGTGCTGTCCCTGGGCACCGCTGAGCAGAGTCTGGCACCATCCTCTGACACCTCTTGGGGATACTTGTATGGACTGATGAGATCCCCCCTCAGCCTTCTCCTCTCCACACTAATCAGGCCCAGGCCCCAAATATATATATATATTTGCAGCAAGCGTGGGTAGAGCCCTTCCCAAATCTTCATTCGCAAAGCCCAGCCATGAATGACCATATATATACATATAAAAATTAGTAATATTTTTGTTTTGGTGCTCAATTGGGAGGGTGAGATGGGGGAACCGGTCCTTGACACCTTCATGAGGGACATGGTAAAGGCCCCTTCACACCCTCAGGGGGGACAAGGGCAGACCCCTCACACTGAGGGGGTGAAGATGGGGACCCCCTTTCCACCCCTCTGAGGAGAACCCTGTCCCCCCGCAGCCCGAGGGGGACAGCGGCTGAGCCCCCTCACACCGACAGCGGGCACACGGCAGAGACCCCCTCACAGCCCCCCTGCCCTTCCAGCCCGAGGGGGACACGCAGCCCCACGGCCGCTGAGGGGCGATGCGGCGCAAGTCTCCTATGAAAGACTCCCCCCCCCCCTTTTCTCCTCAAAGACAACATTTAACCACGGATCTCGCTGTCCTTTCGGTAAAAGAACCGGCGCCCACCGCCCCCTCAGGGCGCCCCGGCCCCAATGGCGCCGCCCCGGCCCGGCCTGCACCGCGCGCCAAGATGGCGGCGCCCGCCGAGGGCCGCGCGGGCCGGGGCTCCGACCGGGGCTCCTTCCCCGGCACCGACAGCGGCTCTTTCTCCTTCCCCTTCCCTTCACCCTCCTCCTCCTCGCACGGCGCGGCGGGGGAGCCGCCCAAGAAGCCGTGCCGAGCCTGCACGGATTTCAAGAGCTGGCTCCGCGAGCAGAGGAAGCAGGCGGCCCCGGGCGGCGCGGTGAGGAGCGGCGGGAGCCTCCCCCGGGCGGCCCGCAGCCCCTGAGGAGCCCTCGCGGTCCTTCATCCCGCCCCTCACAGTGCGCTGGGGCTGCGTGTCCCCCGCGGGGTGCAAAGGGGCCGGGGTGCCCTTCAGTGGGAGTGTGGAGGGAGTGTCTGTCTTCTCCGCGGGGTGACGGAGCTCTGCTCTTGTCCCCTCAGGGGGTGTGAGGGGGCCTTGCCATGTCCCCAGTGAGGGTGTGAGGGGGCTCTGCTATGTCCTCAGCGAGGGTGTGAGGGGGCTCTGCTATGTCCTCAGCGAGGGTGTGAGGGGGCTCTGCTGTGTCCCCTCAGGGAGTGTGAAGGAGCCTCAACCTTTGCCTTCACTGAGAGTCTGATGGGGGGGCTCTGCCATGTCCCCTCAGAGGGTGTGAAGCACCTGTTCCTCCCCTCTCGCCCTCCCTCCCAGCTCAAAGGGGCTGTTTCCCCACCAAACCCCGTGTCCCCTCACAGCCCTCTCTCCACCCCAGGACCTGGCGGTGGCAGAGGACAAGGAGCCACCGCCGGACTGTCCCCTGGACAGCGAGCAGCTGGGCCGCAGCACCTGGGCCTTCCTGCACACCATGGCTGCATACTACCCCGAGCGGCCCTCGGGGGCCCAGCAGAGGGAGATGAGGGACTTCATCAACCTCTTCTCCAAGTTCTACCCCTGCGAGCACTGCGCTGAGGACCTGAGGGAGAGGTGAGTGTCCTCGGGGGGTTTTTGGGTACCTGAGGGAAAGGTGAGTGTGCTTAGTGGGCTTTTTGGGTAGCTGATGGAAAGGTGAGTGTCCTCAGGGGGTTTTTGAGGACCTGAGGGAAAGGTGAGTGTCTTCAGCAGGGTTTTTGGGTACCTGATGGAAAGGTGAGTGTCCTCTGCAGGTTTTTTGGGTACCTGAGGGAGAGGTGAGTGTCCTCAGCAGGGTTTTTGAGGACCTGAGGGAGAGGTGAATGTCCTCAGCAGGGTTTTTGGGTACCTGAGGGAAAGGTGAGTGTCCTCAATGGGTTTTTGGGTAGCTGAGGGAGATGTGAGTGTCCTCAGCAGGGTTTTTGGGTACCTGAGGGAGATGTGAGTGTCCTCAGCAGGGTTTTTGGGTACCTGATGGAAAGGTGAGTGTCCTCAGCGGGTTTTTGAGGACCTGAGGGAGAGGGGAGTGTCCTCAGGGAGTTTTTGAGGACCTGAGGGAGAGGTCAGTGTCCTCAGGGGGTTTAAGGGTCTTGCCAGAAATGCTGGGCTGCAGCAGCTATTTTGCATATCAGCAGCTCTTCCTGCACTTGGGGTTTGTAGCTACCTGAACTGGTTCTGTCCATTATTGCATCAATCACAGGTACACTTACTCAAAAAACAAACACCTGTCCTCATGCTGCTAGGTTGTGTGCTGTCTCCAAGGCCTCCCTGAGGTGATCTTGAAGTTCTCTGGCTCAAACAGGGCTTGTGAAGAGTTGTGGAATTAGACAGACTTGGATAATTTTTTTCAGGAGACAAGTGTTCTTCTACTTCACAAAGTCCCCTGTACTGACAAATAGAGAGGAGGCAAAGGCTGAAATGGGCCATGATGTTTGACTTAGTGGAAGGTGTCCCTGCTCGTGGCAGGGGGTTGGAATGAGATGATCTTTAAGGTCCCTTCCAGCCGAAATCATTCTGGGATTCTGTGGTAACTTTTTCTGTTGCTGTCGATTTCTTTCTCAGAAATTTTAGCTCTTCTTTTCCAGTTGAACACACAACTTTGAAACCTAGTGACTGACTTAACAGGCATCACATGGCAAAATAACTGCTCCATTTTTTTCATTTATTAATGAGTGTTTTGATGAACTCCAGTACTTTATCATAGAGAAGTTTTGACTCCTCTGTCTTTTCCAGTTGCTGGGACCAGACTGAACGAAACCAAGCTGCAGCCATCAGTATTTTGTAGACAATTAGTGATAATTACTGATCTCCCTGTGCTCTCTCTGGGACTCTGGGCCTGCTATGGGTACTGAATTTGGTGACTATGAAGAAGTAACATTTTTTCCCTCTTCCTTCTTTGCAGATTACGAACAAATCAACCGGACACGAGCACCAGGAATAACTTCTCCCGCTGGCTGTGTCTTCTTCATAATGAAGTGAACAGGAAACTGGGGAAGTCTGAATTTGACTGCTCCCGTGTGGATGAGCGCTGGAGGGATGGCTGGAAGGATGGGAGCTGTGATTAACCCTGGCAGGCTCCTGGGGGAAGCCAGCAGATCAGTTCACCCTGGTGTCAGGGCACTGCAGGGAGACACTGCCTGTGTTTGTGTGTGTGACTGACTGAAAGGTGAAAGGAGGTTGGAAAACCTTATCCTAATGAAATTTTGATACATCCTTACAGTAATGTATTACCTGAGGGACTGAGGCCTTATGTTTGGCACAGGAATTGCCAGAAACCTGTGAGACTGAGCCACTGAGAAACTTATGGAGACATTTTTGTAATGACATTTCCTTATTTTGGGGGCATTTGCTTATTTCTATGCCTTGAATTCATTTTCCCTGAACAGAGTTGTGTTCTCTGCAGGCATTGCCCTGATGTTTTAGAAAATACATCTGATTAATGGTAATTTTCATTTCTGTTCTGATAGAAAAAACTCGTGCTGGGTTTTGTGCCAAGTCTATACCCCCAGATCTCCAATGCTTGTTGTTAATCTTGCATCCAGTTCCTTTGATAAAAGGCCTGAGGGCAGGTACATTTAGTTTAAATACCAAAACCACAGAGCCCAGATTTCTCATTTTGGTTTTGTGTTTCAATTTATCGTGTAAGAGGCATTGCAGAAAGGGAAACTAAAGCAGGACAAAACAAAACCCTCCTCTGAGGAGTGGAACTGTATCAACAGTGTGAAATTCAAATGTTTTAAATTAATTGCTAATTTTCTTTGGATCCAGAAGCGATCTGGTAATAAATTCTACTGAGCTACTTACTCTTAAAGCAAATAACCTCTTTGTTTCTGCTGTGAACCTTTGTCTGGCGTGAAAAGAGCTTGAAACTGATGTCTGTGATGAAGCCTATTCAGCTTTAATTATTCTGAGATGAAATTCTTGATTGGTACCCGCTGGCCTGGAGGTTACTCTGGTGTCATCCCCAGCTAAAAATCTCTCTAGAAAAGGACTTTACAAGCCCCCAGAAGTACTGGAGTCCTGCTGGGGACTCTGATGTCAGCTTCACAGAGTCTTTACTGCAGAGGGGACTCACAGGAGCCCCCCAGGTGGATTCCTCTGGGGGAACTGGTCAGAGCCCAGGCTCAGTGTATTTTCCTAAGTCAGCTGTGCTGCAGCACTGTATTGGAAAGTGGGAATGTCAGATTCCAGGGGAGTAGCACTACAAATCAGTTGCACCACAATTCATATAACACATGCCTTCATAAAAGGAGACACTTACAAAACAGAGTCAAAATCATTTCAAGTTCCTCACGTAGGTCGTGATCTCATCCCTTCCTGCACTTCTGGCTGTGAGAAGTTTGCACAATCCCTGACAACAGTAGGGTTTTTTTTTCCTTCTGTGCTTCCTGCTGAGGTTTTCGTGCACGTTTTGGAGAGCTTCCTTATTTCATGCCCCACAGCACACCTGTAACTTTACCTTTGCTTCCCTAGTGAGCATTAACTGGAAATGTTAATGGTGCTGCTGTAACTGGAGTGATGAGAGCTCTTACCTAGACTTTGCTCCTCACACCTCTGTGTGTGGGGCTCCTTAGTGGTTAGAAAACCCGTAACAACTTGGCAAACACATTTTATGTTTTATGGCACAGTCAAGTCCTCTCAAGTTGGACCTGTTAAAACAGTATGAGACATTTTATGCACTAGTGATTCCTGAACTCTATTTTATGTACTCATGTCTCTAAACACAAACCCAGCCAAAATGATAAGGCACTGCACGAAGTGTGAGATCTGTCTTATGATTGAAGATATCTTTCAGTTTATTAAAAGTGCTCAGAAAATTTCCCTCTCAGCATGTTGAGGTTCTTAGAACAAACAAATCCCAGCCCTTGGTTTTTGTCTTTTTGGTATAAACTCAACTCCCGAAAAGAAGCAATTGGTACCCACTGTGGGGAGAGGACCAACAGAAAGGTACTTACTAAGTGTGTAGAGAGGAAAAGGAGTTTGTATCCTCTAAATCAGGGGGAGCAGCTGTGGCAACACAAAATTTTGGTCACTTTGTGTCGTTCATTGAGGTGGCAGAATTGAGCAGGAGAAAAACTGTGTCCTGTCTTGCTGTCCTGGCAGGGGTAGGAAAGAGCCTTGAAGCTGAATTAGTAAATGCTTTCTAACAATGAGACCACCAGCTGTGGGTGCCAGGATGTTTTTAGGGCAGTTTATATCTTTGTTAAGAGGGCATGTGATAAAATCTATGCTTGCACTCTGTTCTCTCATGTTTTTGGCTTGGCAGAAGAGCTTTGACTTAGCCATTTCTCAGGCATATCCTCATCTCTGTGGACTTGACTGTGTGAGGAGGGTGGATTTGTTTTGCTGCTCACTTCTACCACAGATTTGAATCTTAGGTGAGGAATTCCCATTGGAGATACTTGTGTACAGAAAATTGTGAATTCTCTAAATGCACTTGATTAAATCTAGTTTTAAAAATCTCTGTATTCCAATTATATTTCCTATTGATGTAAAAATAATAAAGCAACTAAGTTCATTCTTGGTTCCTACTGATGATATGTTAGGAAAAGGGTGTGCTGGTGTGTCTAACCCCTGCATGCCAACATATTACAGTTGTATCTCTCTATATTTGTGTGTGTAGATAGATAACTGTTATAGCTTGATGGCTCAGATGAGGTTCTGTGATCCTGTGTGGATTGATCAGACAAGGTGGGGCTGCTCCTTGCCCTTTCTCGTTGTGCTGCTGCATTGGTGGGATTCTCCACAGGCCAAGAAGCTACAAAAATTCGGGGATTTTGCACTCCAGGTTCCTCTCAGGTTGGAGTTTGGTTTTATGTGGGGATTAGTGGGAATTTTCCTGGGATCCCAGTGATTTTTGACTTGCTAACAGCATTAAGGGCAGTGTTAGAGTTGGGAGCAGCTCAGATCTTGCTGATTTGCAGCAGGATGGCACAGGACATTAAATGTATTTCCACCACACAACCATGTACATCCCATCCCATTTCCCAGGAAGGGCAAGCTGCTTTTCCATAGGAGGAGCCCTTGTGAGGAGGAGCAGAGTCAGGAGCAGGTGCTGCCCAAGGAGCTTGTGGGGCCTTGCTCAAGAGCTACTCCTGTATAACAGGTACCTGACTAACCTTCCAGCTTCCCAAATTCCTTGCTGTTTCCATGGACTGGTTTGCATTCACAGCTGTACTTTATTTTTTCCCTTTTTTTCCTCAGCAAAGAGCAGGGAGCCACGAGGGACTCTTCCCCTCCAAGGATGGCAGGCAGAGTTGCTAAGCAAGGAACCGTGCAGATGTTGGCAGAAGCACCACTGTGTCACTGACATTTTCCCAGGGATTAGCTGTTCCTTTGCAGTGTGTTGGGTCTACGCAGTCTCCTGTTTACAGTAAGATTCACAAGAATTGCTTTCCTTTGTGTCTTTTGCTTCAGCCTCTTCCAGGCAGTGTGTGATATTCTTCCTGATGGAGTTTGACAGGCTTGGAGAGGGTTTAAATTTTGGGTTGGGTTTTTTTGTCCCTTCCCATCGTCATTGATTTTTTTTTTTTCCATTCCTGGCTGTTCAGGGTTTATGTTTGAATGATGGAAAGGAGCTGTTGAGTATTTTGTGTAGTCAGGATTAAGCACTGCAGTAGAAATAGCCAACAAGGTGGTGTGGAGTCAATTCTTGACTTTGTAGGTTAACAGGGAACGTAATAAACCAAGAAAGGCAAACCACAGCTAATGGATGAAGGGAAATAAGCAGTTAGAACACAGGGAACTGTCTGAGGGGACAAGGAACAGCATTGGGATCGGCTGGGACACTGACCTGGATTGGCACATCCCACAGGGAAGTGTTCATGAACACTTTATGCTGATTCCAGACGGGCTGACACTCAATTCAGGTGCTAATTCACTGCCCAGGTTGCTCAGAGATGAGGGTAGTTGGCATTTCCTGCACGCTGGAAAACTTGCCACAACTCACAAACCTCTGGAACTTCTCTGTGCTGATGCAGGTGAAAAAACTGAAAACCCAGATGTATGTGATTTTGCTGTCAGTTCTGAACTCTTGTAATTACTCTTAACATTTCCAGAAGTAAAGAATATCCTGAGTTGGAAGGGCCCCTCAGGGATCATCCAAGTCCAGCTCCCGAGTCTAACAAGCCACACCAGCATTTCCCAGGCTTTGAAGCTGCTCTGTTCCCCTTGGTGAGTGACAATCCTGCCTCTGCACGCTGGGCTGGGGAGGGGGGGCTGATACAGCCTGGAAGGTTCTCTGGGCTCAGCCCCTGGTACGGGCTGGCAGTGTTGATCCTGGCACAGGGACCTGCTGAACTCTGCTCCTTGCTTCCTATGGAAAGGTGCCCTCAGCCTCCATGTGCTGTGCTAGTGCAGGCTGTTGGTTTGCCTTTGGAGCACTCCACATCCAGAAGCCCCTTCCTGGTGCCAGGTTCCCTTCCCATACAGTACATACCGTGATGCTGCTTGGCGTCTCTTTGTCGCTGCAATGTTCTTCTCAGGGCAAACTTGCTTTACAGCTCACCAAGCCAACAGTAGGGGGCAACAGAGGATGCATTTCTTTGCACTTTCGTTTATTTCCTTGACTTTCCCTTCTCTTACCCTTCTGTGGAACAGACTGCTCTAGATATCAAATGTTTTGCCTCATCCTGATGCCTTTCCTGTGATTTTGGGAAGAGATTTTGGTGCCGTCAGTTACTTTTCAAACTACTGTGCAAACCTCTTGTATAATTACCTAAATGAGGGATGTGTTATTTCTCTGCATGCAGCTAAAATCTGCACTTGGAAGTCTAATAAAAATGCCCTGTTTCCAGGGTGTTTACCCAATCTTCAGCCCATAGTTGGTCATATATGGAGACGTTCTGGCTCTTTTTGGTCATTAACAGATTGAAAAGGGTGAATTAACTCCACTGGATAATTTTGTAACAGTGACTTTCTTACTCAGGACACGCACAGACCAAGTATGGGTACAGGGAACAATACAAAGCAGTCATGAAACAGGATCATTTCCAGTCAGAGAAGGGATCAAACTTCCTTGGAATGGTTGTCACATGCTCTGGATGCTTTATAGAGGCAAAAGGATGATCATAAGACAGTCAAAACTGTTCCTTTGGAGACTGAGGGATGCAACCCAGCCCTGCTGCATGGAAAAGGTGGGAAGAAAACCTACAAAGTTTCATGGGAGCTTTGCCTTGGATTAGCAGATCTGTGAGAAAGAAAACAGCTGAGTTCATTTAATGTGTCCCACCAGGCAGCTCTTTCATGCAGTCCCTCAAAAGCTTCCATGTTTCCCAGAACACCAAGCTTTAGGTCTAACATCAAGTCCCAGTACTGGATGGTGCTGGATGGGGACTTGCCTTTTGAATTACAAGTGTGGTCAGGCAAAGCTTGGCCTTTCCTGCTTCTTCTATGCTTGAGATCTGGCCCAAGCCACCAGGAGTGCCAAAAAGTGGATTCTGTGACTGTGCCTCTTGTCCTGCTGCTTAGATGGGGTAAAAGATATGTAGAATACGAGACAAGGCACATGGCTGGAGACTGCAGAGGTCAAAATTCAGTTCTTAGTCATAAAATTCTTACTAGGCATAGATAAGTCACTTCTGTAGTCACACTTCCACTTCTCCCAAATGGGGACAAAAATTGCAGTTTCAGCTGCCTTTGCCTGTATTTCCTATTTAGATGAAAATCTCTTTCAAGGAGGCTGTTTTAATGTGTTTGTGCTGCACAGCCCTGGACCTAAGAGTTGACAGTTATAAAATCACTCATCTCCATCCATCCCACAAATCCTCTTTCCATCAGATTACATCCTTCTTGTGAATCTGAGGACCTGTTAGTGTTATGTTCAGTTAAGAAATGAAGCTTTTCTTATTTTCAGTGTAACGCTGCAAATACCTCATTCATTGCACAAACATCATGGCCCTTATTTCCCCCAGAAACATTTTGTTTTGTGGTGTAACATGAGCAGAAATGACACCGACGAAAGGGCTGAGCTGGGAGGGCTCTTTTGGCAGCAAAAGGAGAGCTCAAATGAGAGTTGTGGAAGCTCTTCATGTCTGAGCATGGCTTGAGCTGCCTGGTGTCCTTGGACCTGTCAGCTCTTGTGCCACAGCTGCAGGGAGCACATGGCAAGCACCAAAGTCAACTGGTTGGTCAGGCCCTACAGTGGGACTGGTGTGGTCCCAAGGAGGTCAGTTTGGAAAACACCAAGGGATGCTATTCTCCATTTTCCAGCTCCTCCCAAGGTGGTGACAGTGCCTGAATCAGATTAGATTACTGGTTTGCCAAAACCTCCAGGCTATTGATGCTGTGAAATGTTTGAAGAAGGTGCAAATACTGAGCTGACTCGATGAGCCCTTGAGCCCACGGTTGCACCACTGAGGGCCATTTTGAAACCCTCTGGGGGTTTGTTCAGTTTGGGGTTTACGCAAGCACTGAGATATCAACTCTCCTGTCCAAAACCAATGCTACCTCAATTAATTGAGTTCTGTTATCCCAATCTTCCCCCAGTGATTTCAGTTAGTAAAGTTTCCCATATGCTTTTCTAGCACACTCATCTTGTGTTTATACTTGTACAGTGACTGCTGGATCCCACCTGAGAAGCGGCTCTGTTTCACAAGTGGATGAGTAACCAACTAATAAATGATCTTCCAGATATTTTTGGATCTCTTAAGGTGTAAGGCACAAAGAGCTTTCTAGTGATAGTGGGCTAAGGTATTGCTCACCAGGAAGTCCATTCTCTCTGCCACTGGCACTATAGATTTCTAAGCTCCTCTCAGTATTTCCATCAGCTCTTGTTTTCCTAATGGCTGAAAGCAGCACCAGCCAAGCTCTAATGAATGGCAAGCAAAGCATTTCAGAGCAACAACTGAATGAACATAAATCAAAGTGCTGCTTCAAGCCTGCTGCCCAGGGAATGTGAAGGACAAGCTGTTTTCCCACCCACGCCCATGCCAGAGCCAGGGTCAGACCTTGGGGAGCTGCTGGAGTCGGTGGGCTGGGACTGGGGTCGGAGCCTATCCAGCTCCCCTGGGGCTGGCACTGCAGCCAGGCTGTGTCCTGCTCGGTGGGATTGCTCAGCCAAAGCAGCTTCACTCCAAACACATATTGTCAGAACTGCTCTGAGAACAGCTGCACATCACTATTCCCACCTGGAACACTGTGTCCACCTCTGGGGTCCTCAATGCAAGAAAGATGTGGACCTGTTGGAACAACCCCAGGGGAGGCCACTGAAATCATCATAGGGCTGGAGCCCCTCTGCTGAGCTGGGGGTATTCAGCCTGGTGAAGAGAAGGCTCCAGGGAGACCTTTCCAACCCAAACCATTCCAGGATTCTATGATTCTATGACTATTTTGTTTTAGAGCTGTTACATAGAAAGTGTGGCTGATTGTTTTGCCTGCCAAATTGGCAGCATCCACTGCAAACAGAGAAAATTCCTTTGGTCCCGCTAAAAAACATATTAACTGCTCTTGTCCATTACTGGGCTTCTTATGGGCCAGGTCCCAGTCTCAGCCCTTGGCTGAGAGGGTAGAGCTGACTTGAACAGGTTTTGAAGATGGAGAAAGCCCCACATCATGTCTCCTCCAGGTTGTCATGTCCAGGTATTTACTCCTGAGTAAAACCTGATAGTTTTTTTGTGATGGAGACAAAGATTAAGAAGTCAGCATGACTACAAGAAGCTAGAGGCAAATCCATACCTTTAATTAAACTTATGTAAAATCAAAACACAGACAGATCTCAGGCACTTGTCTGAGTGCTGCTATTGGTTCCCTGTCACTGAAATCCAGGGGGAGTGGTAAATGCAGCCAGAACTTGTTCAAACTGAACTGATGCTCTGGAAAGTGCCATTTCCAAACGTTGCTGTTCTCCATTTGGTGGGGAAAATGTTGGAGGTGCAATATCCTTCCCCGTTATTGGCTGGCTCTGTGTATCCGTTGATTTGCAGCAATAGGAAGTGAAACAGAAAGGCAGTTTGTGTGTGGGCTGGAGATACCTCCTGAGCTTTATCTGTGCTGTAGCAGGGGAAGAAAACTGGCACTGCATGACGTGAGAAATGATTGTATAAACACTGCACGCTGCACAGGTTGGAGGGATGGACCTCCAAGAAAGAGGAGAAGTTTAGGAGCAGAGATCTTGGTGGGGACTTTGCCTGATGCACCATGGTCATGCCTGGACGTGTATAAACCACATTTGTGCCTGGAAACCATGATGATTTCTTCTACAGTAACATCTAAAAGGTTCAGGCAGTGTCCTGGTCCCTTGTGCTCTACATTGTCCAAACTATCCCTGTCCCAGTCAGGACAGATTGGCTGGGCAAGACATTTTAGAAAGGGGGAGAATTGAAGCATCTTTCCCAACATCATGGGAAAACCAGAGGTCCAGGTGATTCCCTGTGCAGCAGCCCTGGGAACATGCTGCCTTTCTGGCACTGGACACCCTCAGGGAGCAGGGCAGCCCTTGCCATCATACTTGACTCTGGGCTGATGGATTCGGGATGGTTTGTTCTCAAAGCATGGAACTGATTTTTGAGGATGCTGGAACAGCTGTTTCTAAATTGCCGAAGCTGATTGAGAATCCCACCTAGGGTAATCCCTTCCAGTTAATTTGGCCTTTGTTCCTGACCTGCAATTCAGGGATGAGCTGGCAGTGATGCTCTTGGCACTGGGGCTCAGTGCCTGGCCAGCTCCATGAGACATCCTGCCAGGGGAAAGCAGGAGGGACCGACCCGCTGTTCTCTTCGTAGCCATTTCGGTTTTGCATAGTAAAATGTGATGTCTGCTGAGCTGGTGGCATTGAGGAATGAGAGGCTGAGTTCTGCTTTTCCAGCTGGGAGTCAGAAATAGACCTGGAGAGATGATGACTCACCTGTAATTGAGAAAAACTGCGTGGCATCATCATGAGCTTTAACAGTTAAATCCTGATCCCACCTGCCAGAAGGAACAGACCGATGGAACTGCGAAAGGCTGAAATGAGCTGGAAATGGGCCCGAGTGCACAGAAATCCTTTGCTTTGTCACCAGGTTGTGTGTGAGGGGCTGAACCCACCTGCTCCACAGGTGCCCTGTGATGTGGCAGTGACACGGGTCCCTGCAGGGACAGCAGGTGTGAGGAGGGCTGGTGGAGGAGCAGGAGAAGCCCCCAGCCCCGACAGCTCCGCATGCGTACTGCTCTCTGCGACGTTCCTGCAGCTCCCGTCCCAAGCAGAGATGATGTCAGAGTTGTCATGGCATCGGTATCTATGGAACCGGGATCATCACCACGGTGCTAGGAAAACTAACTCAGGAGATGGTCCTGGAGCCGCAGGGGGGAACTCCCTTCCCAGTAATTGAGGGTTTCCCTCTAAGGTTCTTTTTCCTCCTTCCTGCTGTCCATGGGGAGGGAGCAGGACGGGGGCTTGGGCTCCTCCTGTCCCATGGCAGCTCTGGGTGCCTCCTTTCCTCCATGAGGAATGCCTGTCCATCTTCACTTCCCTGCTCTTGCACTAGCTGTGGGTGTGGAACAGCGAGGAGCGGCCACCAAACCTCCCCTTGGCCAAAGGGCCCCCTGAGCGGCCAGCAGAGCCCCTCACCCGTGCCATAGCTGAGCCTCCGAGGGTGCCCCGGGGGTGACAGCCACCCTTTGTGGGGGCAGTGTGTGCAGCAGAGCTGGGCTGAGCTGAGCTGAGCAGTGTCCTCCCCACACTCTGGGCCATGGCATCTCCCACAGCCATGGCACAGTGCTCGGTGACACTGGTGACAACACCCCAACCCTGCCTGTGCCACCCCATCCCCAGAGGCAGCACGGTTACCGCAGGGCAGTAAATCTTGGAATAGCACAGTGACCCCAGCAGTGGAAAGGTATCCTGGCTGTACCGTGGTGTCCCCAGCCACAGCACGCTGTCCCCCGCCACAGCACAGTGTCACTGGCTGTCCGTGGTGCCCATACCCACAGCTTGGTGGCAGTGGCTGTCACACTGTCACGGTGTCACAGTGCCCGTGCCCACAGCCTGGTGACAGTGGATATCACACTGTCACAGTGTCTGTACCCACAGCCCAGTGACACTGGCTGTCACACTGTCACAGTGCCCATACCCACAGCCTGGTGACACTGCCTGTCACACTGTCACAGTGCCCATACTCGTAGCCGGGTGACACTGGCTGTCACACTGTCACAGTGCCCATACCCACAGCCCGGTGACACTGCCTGTCACAGTGTCGCACTGTCGCACTGTCACAATGCCCGCTCCCACCGCCCTGCCGGTGCCCCGCGCCCCCCCCTCCCCGCGGGTGGTTCCTCCCGCCGCCCGCACGCGGCGCTGCGGACGAGCCCACGCGGGAGGGGCGCGGGGGGGGGCCGGGTGCGGGTGGGCAGGCGCGCGGCCGGCGCGGGGCGCGCGCGCGGGGCTCGTCTGGGAGCGGGCGGCGGGCGAAGATGGAAGGAGCGTCCTTCGGAGCGGGCCGGGCGGGGGGGGCCATCGACCCCGTGGATTTCCTCAAGCAGCCGCAGACCCTCCTCCGGGTGACCACCTGGGTAAGGCGGCGGGGTGCGGGTGTGCGGTGCGGGCAGTGCCCGGTGCTCCGCGCCGTGCCAGGGTGCGGGGTGAGGGGTGCGGGGTGCGCGGCAGGTGCACCGTGGCCATCGCCGGCCCGCCGTGCCCGGTGCGGGGCCGGTGCGGGCAGGGAGTGCCCTGCGGAGGGGAGGGGAGGGAAGGGGCCGTGCTCGGCCCGGGCCGCAGGACGGGGCGCGGGGCAGGCGGCAGGGGGCATTTTCCTCCTCATGAGGGGGGCTCTGTGTGTGTGACAGGGACCCTGCCCGGCCGCCCCGCTCGGCCAGCGGCTCTGGCCGTTCCCCACCCGTGAATTCCAGCCCGGCACGGGAGGTGGGGAGGGCTCTGCAGCCGCCCGGGAGGGAAGGCAAGGCAAGGGAAGGCAAGGCTAGGCTAGGCAAGGCAAGGCAAGGATAGGCTAGGCTAGGCAAGGCAAGGATAGGCAAGGCAAGGCAAGGCTAGGCTAGGCTAGGGAAGGCAAGGCAAGGCAAGGCAAGGCAAGGCAAGGCTGTGGGGGACAGGCAGCACGGGGAGCCGAGCTTTGAGCCCCTGCGGCCCCAGTGCCCGGCGCTCAGGGCAGCCCCCGATTTGCCTCCCCGAGCCTGGCTTTTCTGCTGAGATCTGCCTGGGGAGGCCGGGAATGCCAGGCCCTTCCCAGGAGATCCCAGTGGGAAGTGTCTGCCCAGCCCCACTGCTTGGCTGGAGGCTGTGGATGAGCCGGGCTGGGCCACGAATGGGTCTGGAGCACCCAGCTTGGAGTGGATGGGGCATTTTGGGCAGGGTTCAGGCACTTGGCAGCAGTTGTTTCCTAGAGGCGTTGTCTCAGTCTAGAGAACTTGGTCTGGATCCACCTGATCCTCCTGGATCCTCCTTGAGTGCAGTGGCAAAGTGTTGGCAGTGGTGTTGGGTTTGGGTGCAGTTGGATAAATTTCTCCTGCTGTCCATGAGTTGAGCCCCTCGTGAAATAAACCTGTCACGTTACATCCAGAGAGCTCCCCATCCTTGTCCTACAAAGGGGACTGGACACTGCTGGGAAGCAGGGCCAGAATATGGAATATGGAGATAAAATAGAAGTCCCAGCTTAGAAAATAGTCTTGTGTATATTTGCTGGCTGGCTTATTCAGAGGCAAAGTCCCTCATGTCATGGCTCTGTGTTCACAGGGAATTGGTGAAAACCAAGTGCTTACAACTACAGAAACACATCAACTTAACTCAAAACAAGTGCAAGGACCACTGATTTGGACAAACATGGGATGTGCTTGGGGCTGTCTCATAAATGTTTGCAATATTGGGAGTGAGCTCCAAAATCACTGAGCCAAATAGGAGGTTTTGCTCTTTTCGGTGGGCTGGGCATTGGGCTCAGTGGAAGCTCATGTTAAAAGTCCTTTGGAGCCCTTTTCCCCGGTCTCACATATGCTGGCAGATCTGTCAGGGACCCTTCTCCAGCATTGCTCCAGCTTGGGGGTTTAGAGCCGTGGTTTGGCTGTTGCAGTCCAGTTACCTGTGTCTTAAACCAGTTCAGACTTCCAGCTCCTTTCCAGTGTGAGCTGGGACTGCAGCTGGGTGGGAGGTGTGAGTGGGGGTTCCCTTCCCACTGCTGTCTCTTGCAGGTTTGGTAAAGCAGAGCATGTCCAGGCTCCTTCCGAGCAGTTGCTCTGCTGCTCTTTCCAGATAAAACCCATGTCAAGGTGGAGGTCTTGGATGGAGAGGAGGCAGCCAAAGCCTTTGCTGAGGTCTCTGCTGCCTTTCTGTTCTGTTCACTTGTAGCTGCTGCCCTGGGTGAGCGTGGCAGTGCTGTGGCACGTGGTGACATCCGTGCTGGCAGCCGGAGCACGGACCAACGCCCGCCGTGACACTCCCGGATGCACAAAGCAAACAGAGCCTTCGCAGGCTTCCCTGCCTGCCATCCCAGGGGATCCGGGCTGCCTGTGCCCTGGATGGTTATTCAGAAAGCCCTGGGCTGAGGCTTTGGGGGTGGCTGAGTTTGGCTCTAGGAGTGGGCTTTCTTCGCATGGTTTTCCTTCCTGTGCTTTGGCCATGCATCTTTGTAAACATGGTTACTCTGGGCAGTCAGATCTCACATCAGAGACTTAACCCTTGCTGTGTGTGACCTTCTTAGTGGGGAAGAGGAGGGATCTGCCCAAGATGTGCTGGTTTGGCTGGGGGTGGCGATGGAGAACCACCATAAGGATTTGGGACCAGCTTCATGTGCCTGGAATGAGCAGCTCAGTGCTGATGGCTGTTGCTGGGACTTCCCAGCGAGCCACCACCACAGGAGGGTCCAGTTCTGCTTTGTGACTTCAGTAGCTACTTCAGGGCTGTGGTTCAAAGCTTGTGCTGGCAAACATCTGAGGGACTGGCAGGTGAATGGTGACTTCAACACAGAAGTCCCCAAATGTCAGCGATGGCCAAAGGGGATTCCTGGTTCTGCCTCACCCCACAACCTCTCCCTGACAGAGTAATTCTGAATATCTGAAGGGGGAAAAAGTGCTCCTGGCTTGAGCTGTAAAATCAAAAGCTGGAAAGAACCACTTAACAGTTCCTCATTCATCTCTTCCCCCTCCATCTGATGCAGTTTGTCAGATGAAGATGTGATCGCTCTTGTGGTTTCCTTTTGAGACATTTTTTGCACAGCCAAACAGAGTCGATATTCATGAAGGATGCCCACAGAATCATGAGTTCCTTTCTCTGTCACTGCCCGTGCCAGCCAGACTTTCAAGTGGCTACCCAGCTTTGCAGGGGTATTGCTCACTTAATGTAGGTTTAGGTTTGCCTTTTAAAGGCAGTTCTGTAAAATATTCTAGGAAATGTTTTCAGTAATTCCTGTGATTTCAGTCAGAGCAGCAGTAAAAGTGCAGTGTGTACCCATCTGGACAACCCTTTCCTGCAGCCCTGGCAGCTGCCTGACCCGACCTGCTGCCTCCTTTTTCTTGACTAATTTTGTAGTTCATCACCTGAGTCCTGGGAAAGGGCTTTTCCTGTGCAGAATTGTATCTCATGGGTCCAATATTTTGTTTGAGTTTTCCTTCTTAGCCCATAAATCAGCAGATCCTTGTCTTTCAGCTTAGCTGGGTGGTGGCTTTGGCAAGGGATGTGTCAGGTGGTTGTGGGATGTGGTAGTAATTTGTGGTGGCTCTTAGAGAGAGGGAGCATGACCCTTCCACCCTGATGCAGGTTTGTTTTGTTTCTCCAGGGGGTTGGAGAGTGTTTGTGTTCATGGTAAAAGGCTGATGGTCACACTCAAAGAGTTGTGGTCAATGGCCTGATGTCCAAGTGGTGTGTGCTGTGGCTGACACACTGGAGAGAAGGGATGGAGCGTCCAGAGGCACCAGGACAGGCTGGAGAGGTGGGACTGTGCAAACCTCTTGAGGTTCAACAGAGCCAAGTGCAAGGTCTTTCATGTGGGTTGGGGCAATCCCAAGCCCAGATACAGGCTTGTATGGGATAATGGTTTGGGAGCAGCCCTGAGGAGAAGGACTTGGAGGTGTTTGTGGATGAAAAGCTCAGCATGACCCACAGTGTGTGTTTGCAGCTGCAGGAGGGCTGTGGGGCAGATGTTTGGGTTTGCCAGGCTACAACACACAGCTCTTGTAAAAGTTTGGAGTTGGAGCCTGGAAAGCTGTCTTTTTAGAGCAGACCTTGCCTGCTCCAGGTGTCCCGCAGGTGCACATGGAAGTGGATGCTTGGCATACCCAGGAGAAGTCCCCAGGAGACATCAAGGAGAAGTACAAGGAATAAGCTCTGGACAGCTCTTGAGGGGTTTCACTGACTCTTGAGCACTTGGGGCTCTTAGAGAAGAGCTCCAAGGCTTCTGTAGCACTTAAGGAGCCTGCGGCGAAGCTGAGAGTCATTACCATGATCTTAACTGCTTCAGATCTGGTCTGGCCACTTTGGAGTAGGGTCACCAGCTTTCTGCCTTAATTCTCTCTTTCCATGGGCTGTAGATTAAAGGCAGAACTTAAGTTTAACATTTTTGGTAATGCAGTTATAGGGAAGTTTCACTGCATTTGAGCTTAAAATGATTCTAAGTTACCATTTTCCTGTCATCACTGGTTTCAAGCACTGCTGGTGTGCCATGTGCTCAGATTGCAGTACTAGATTAGGAACCTTGAATGGGCACTGTGTTCCAGCATCTCTTACCACATTAGAAAAAGTAATTCAGTAAAAATCAGTCATGTGGTCATCAACATGCATCTTCCCAAGCACATTAGCCTGGTGGACATGTCCATAAACCTATTAGAAGCAGCATCAGACCACCTCTTTCTGTGCCAGGAACTGCCTCAGGTCTTCCCTTTGTGGTTGTAGGGGTAGTCCCGTGGGAGATCTGGCAGAGCTTAAAGCAGTGCTTTAGCCTTCACACCCTCCAATAAATTATGCAGATCTGTGCTGGAAACTTCCCTGTGACTGACAACTGTAAAGAAAAACTGGGGAGGGACCCGGGACCTGATTCCCCCAGAGTGTGAGCTGGGTGGGCGTTGGGGGAGGCTGGTCCTCTGCCAAGGGTCCAACTCATCCCTGAGCGGAGAATCTGCACGAGGGACGTGTGCGACTCAGCACGAGGGCTTAGCTGGGCTTAGGGAAACACTCAGTGCTAAGCAGGATTTGGCCTGTGCTAATTTGACCTTAATTGTTTTCCCTTCTCGTTTGATGGTCCATCCTTCACTTGCTGCGCTCGAGGAGGGCTGAGCAGGGTGGCAGTTGGCTCACTGGTGCTCACATTGTGATGCTGAGGGGTCACCCAGAGGCTGGTACTGACCCTGTGGTGTGGTTTGTGCCCAGCACCATCGATCACGAGCCACAGCAGAGGAAATGAGCTCTGGATTATTTATCTTCATGCATTTCCTTGATGCTGACATTAATGGGTGCTTGCATGTGTAATCAAAGCAGGGTTTTGCAGTCTCCTACAACCCCACACCTTCTGGTGATGTTTTTTATAGGTCCCAAATCAGTACAGCGCATCAGCAGTGGGAACATCTCACCTTAAAATGGCTGACAGTTCACACACCAAAGCTTTTTCAGCTCGTGCTCTCTTGTGTTATTTGCTTTTTATTTTCCTTGCACTGGCTGTGCTCAGACCACGAGGTCTCCTGAAGCACGTTTTAGGTGTTGGATGCAGAAGGCTGAAAGCAGCAGGGGTGAAAAATGTGTGTGTGCTGGGGTCTAGCTGGGCCAAGCCCCAGGAGGGGAGGGGGGGTCTGCAGGGTGTGATTCCAGAAGTGAACCAGGCTGCCTGGCCACTCACTGTCCTCCAGATCGTAAAAACCTGGAGCAGAGAAGGCAGACACATGGCTCCAGCTGTATCCACACCTAAAAGGTGTCTCCATTGGGGGCACACGGGTGTCCCAGTGCCCTGGGCTCCTGTGATGGCAGCTCTGGGTCCAGCAGAATCATGGAATCATGGTTTGGGTTGGAAGGGACCTTACAGACCATCTCATTCCACCCCCTGCCATGGGCAGGGACACCTCCCACTAGCCCAGGTTCCTCCAAGCCCTGTCCACCCTCCTGGCCTTGGACATTTCCAGGGATGGGGCAGCCACAGCTTCTCTGGGCACCTGTGCCAGGGCCTGCCCACCCTCACAGGGAAAAAGACCTGTCCTGTTGTCCTGTGTTCCAGAAATGCTGGCTGGCCTGGCAAGGTGTCCTCTCTTGCTTGGAAGCCAACTTTAAACTGGGGGAACTAGGCAGCAGGGTTTCATTCCAAAGTGAGCCCCTGTTTCTCCCCAGTTTGGTGGAACATGAGCTCCCTTTGCCCTTGCACGAGCATCCTGCACTGCATCTCTGTGGGTCTGAGCACCTCCTGGCTGGCCAGCCCTGTGCTCCCTCCCAGGCTGTGCCTGAGGCACTGGAGCTCCTTTGTGTGGCTGAAGTGCAGCTCCTCATGGGAAGGCTGGGAGAAGGGAGCTTTTCCTCCTTCCCCTCCTCGCCACAGCCAAGGCAGAGGAGCACTGATGGT
This sequence comes from Margarornis squamiger, assembly GCA_035222235.1. Classification (NCBI taxonomy): domain Eukaryota; kingdom Metazoa; phylum Chordata; class Aves; order Passeriformes; family Furnariidae; genus Margarornis; species Margarornis squamiger. The sequence goes on from JAWWTY010000032.1 coordinate 15,062,580, forward strand.
CTGTGCTGCCCCAGCCGGGGGCTCCCATTGCTCAGGGCTCAGGAGCCCCCACACCAGGAGAGCCCGAGCTGCCAGCAGATTCCTGGGGAAGCTTTGGCAGGGAGGGTACAATTCCATACTGGAGTGGCTGGAGAAAATCCAGTTTTCTTGCTGTGCCTTGCACCGGTTCATCCAGCAAGAGCAAAATTTGCTGCTGGTTGTGTTGGGTTGTTCAGCTGGAAAATGGAGTGTCCTGTGAAGGCTCCTTGGCAAATCCTGTGAGATATTGCTCAGGTCTATAAAAACTCACTCACAGTGGAAAATCTGACCTTGTATTTTCACTTTCTGGTCTCTGATGAGCTGGTTGAGTGTTTGAGCCACTGTGGTCTGTAGAGGTGATTAGAAAATGGCACTTGTTTTGCATGAACTTTAAAAACCACGGGGTTTATTTTCCCCATCTGCCCACATTTTCTAAAAAAAAAAAAAGAGCATTTTTTCATCTATACTTAGAAAGGCAACACTAAATCTATTCTCACTAAAATGTTTTACCCGCACCAGTTGGGTTTTTTTGAAGAAAAACACTGGCATTTCAGCCATGGGGTGAGGGAGAGGAATCCCATGGCAAGGCATGTTTGGACAGGAGTGTTGGAGCCAGCACTGCTGTTTTGAGTGCATCCATCTAACATGTGCATTGCAGAGCATTACTATTTTGACCACCCAAGAAGAAGCTGCATTTCCCATGTCTTGTACATCAAAACGTGGTCGGGGGGGTCTCATGGGAGGAGCCCCTCGGGTTGCCTGTCAGCAAGAAGGATGCTTTGCTTTCCTAAACCCCCAGAGTTGGAAGAGAAGTGGTAAAACATCCTTTCTGCACATCCTCCATCAACAACCCCAACTGTACAAACCTGGTGCAGGAATCAGACACCTGCCCTGTGACATCCTGAATTGTATTTATGGGAGCTCTGCCTCACCCACCAAAACTCTGGGCTCCCACCAGGCTCCCAAAAGCACAGGGAAGGTTGTTACTCCTGGGAGAATGGAGTAAAACTCTTCTCAGAGACGCTGATTACAAGTTTGCTGGCCTGCCAGAGAAGTAATCGTGTGGAATCAGAGGTTCTCAATTATTCATGTCTTCCAGAATCACATTATTTCTTCCAGGGCCTGTTTTATAAATGCTGTTGCTATTTCTGATGGTAAATAACAATTTTGCATTATTTATGAACAGATTTTTTTACAACTGCTGATGTTACAGCTGCTGCCAAAGCACTGGGAAAATCATTATTGCTGTTTGTTGTTGTTTCTTCCTTACGGCAGCTCTCTTGTGTGCATGGTGGTGGTGATGGTGATGATGATGATGATAATGATGATCTAAGTGTGACACTGATGAGGAACAGGGCCACCCAAGTCACCCTCTGGCATCTGCACCACTTCTTTGTCCTCCTGTTTGGAGGAGACTCAGTGGAGATGGTCACAGGTGTGTTTGCTAATGGGACACCTGCATTTGTAAGTAGCTTCAGGCAGAAGAATCCCAGAGTCATTTAGGTTGGAAAAGACCTCTCAAACCATCGAGTCCACCCTGTGACTCTGTGAAAGCCACCGACAGTGGCTCATCCTGTGGCTCCTGGGCTGCTGTCCCGTGTCCCCTGTCCCTGTCTGGTGTCCCTCGTGTCGTGCTGTTCCTGCAGGTGCAGTGGGAGCTGGTCGTGCCCTGTGTCTGTCCCCAGCTGCTCCTGGGCAGTCTCTTATCTCCCCTCCTGCATCCCTGGCCTCCAGCAGCGTCCTGTGAGCTGGCTGGAGCCGTGCAGGGACATGTGCAGGGATGCAGGGAGCGGTGCTGGCAGCCAGGGATGAGATCAGAGGTTCACAGCGGGATAGACGGGTGCCTGCAGGTCTTGCTTCCCTCCTGCTCCCAGCCTGAGATCCAGATGAGGGGCAGGAGCGGGATCCAGAGCGGACTGTGATGCAGCTGGTCCCACAGCTTCTGCTCCTGCCTTTGGTGTTGGGAGATAAGGGAATTACTTCAGGCTGCAGTGTGGTGAATGGTATTAATGCAGGCTGCTGCTGCCACCCGGCTCCTTCCCTGCCTGCAGGGATGGGAGACACCCTCCAGTCCCAGCCACCGGCAGCCCCCCTGCCCTCGTGTCCCTCTCAGGGCCCAAAGCAGGTCACTGGATAATGGGGGCAGTTGCTGCATCCTTCAGCCCCTGCTAAGCTGGGTAGAAAATTGCCCAGGTGTTCCAGGGCAGCCTGTCCCCCATGCCCAGGTGAGCTGCTCCCACCTCTCCACGTGTGTCCTGTGCCCCCTTCACCAGGCATCCAGCCCTTCCCTGGCTCAGCCTGTTCAGCAGCTCGGTTATCCTCTGGCACTTCATTGCTCCTGGCTCCACAGGGACACAGGGGCTTTATCCAGCACAGCCTGACAGTGGAGAGCAGCACGAGCACAAAGACTGTGCAGAGATTGCCCCATCTCTTTATTTTCTCCCTCCCCAGCCTGTCTGGAGAACATCCTCAAAATATGCCGCAAAGCAAGGCACTGAAAGGCAGGCAGGCTCACAGGGGAGGACCACCCGGGTACCATCCACCAGCCCTCTGGTTGGAGCCACCAACCAGATGGGAGTCAGGATCTATCACAAGTGCCATGTTGCCATGGAGTCGAGGGCAGGATTGAATCCAGTGATGCCGCCGTTGGGAAACAGAGGTAAATGCAAACAGCAACAGGTTGTGTTTCCTCCTTCCTCCCGCAGATCTTCTCCATCGTGGTGTTCGGCTCCATCGTGAACGAGTGCTATGTGAACAAGGACGGCCGGGACCCCGAGCTGCTCTGCATCTTCAACGAGAATGAGAGCGCCTGCAGCTACGGCATCGCCGTCGGCATCATCGCCTTCTTCGGCTGCATCTTCTTCTTCATCATGGACCTGTACTTCCAGCAGATCAGCAGCGTCAAGGACCGCAAGCGGGCCGTGCTGCTGGACCTCGGCTTTTCAGGTACCTGTGCCGTGCGGGGCCGGGACGGCTCCAGCTCTACAGGGTCGGAGCTGGGCCCTGCAGCTCCACTCCCCAGTCCTCCCCTCTCCCCCACGGCCTGACACGACTCGTGTGCCTCGGTCGGGGAGAGCAGGGGCAGCAGGGGGGTTGTCCCATCCAGCCATGAGCTCAGGGACAGCTGTGAGGAAGCTGAATGTGGTGGCGTGGGGATACTGGGCTGTCCCGCTCGTCTGTGTCACTTCTGCAACTGGAAATGTTTGCTGAGCTGGGTTTGGTGAGGCCACATGGAGAAGTGAGGCTTGGTGGTCACATCTCGGAGAGCAGATGGGGTGTTTTACCCTCCCACATCTATTTCTGGCTCAAGAAAAGGTGGTTTCGTCAGTTGTGCTGAGTCTGGTTTCACGCTGTGCTTGTGTTTGGAGCGGAACAGAAGCTGCTTCTGCTCCCTGCTGGGCCCCCTCGCTGTGGGCACGGTGGGCTGGGGCTCCCCAGGGCTGGCACAGATCTTCTGAGCCCTCTGAAGCCCCTGGACCTGAGGCTCATCTGTGCAAACACAAGTGGGGAGGATGCCCTGAGCTGGGAGAGAACATCCTCTGCTCGGCTGCTGTGGGAGCTGCCTGGCTCTGTTGGCAGCTGATGTTCCCCATTCCCAGGCTCTGGTGTCAGCAAAGTCTGAGGGTGATTTATCCAGCACAGGCGTCGCTGATGGCTTTCTGTCCCAAATGAAAACATCCATCATCACCTCCCTGTGCTTGCTGTCACTGAGGGTGTTCTCTCCTTGCTGGAAAGCTCATTTCCATGGTGCTGGAGCACCAGCATCCAGCCCTTGTTAGATAATATTTACAGCCCCTTCCATGGGGCCTGGTGCCTGAAACCCTTGGATTTGAGCAGAAGGGGAACATCACATCCATCTTCTGGCTGCTGCTGCTGCATGTGGCAGTGTGAGGCTGCAATCCTCCCTCCCTGCCTTCTACCTCCTGACAGCCCTTTGCTCCCTACCAGGTGTGGGGGAACTGGCACTGCCCTCAGTCTCTGCCTCATTTCTCCTTTGTCCTTGTCATAAACCCACTGGTCGGGGGACTGAGAGTATCATGGAATCCTGGAATAGTTTGGGTTGAAGGGACCTTAAAGCTCATCCAGTTCCACCCCCTGCCATGGACAGGGACACCTTCCATCAGCCCAGGTTGCTCCAAGCCCTGTCCAACCTGGCCTTGGACACTTCCAGGGCTGGGGCAGCCACAGCGTCTCTGGGCACCCTGTGCCAGGGCCTGCCCACCCTCACAGGGGAGAATTTCTTCCTAAGATACACTTGGGAAATAACTGGGTGCTGACACTGGGACACAGGCAGGGGTTCAGGCAGGGCCACCACACTGCAAACAGCATTTGCAACCTTCCCTTCCAGCTGTTCCTCCAGCTGCTCCCATAGACACGTGTTTGCTTGGGACCAGTCTGCGATTAGGGTGGTAGCACATCTTTCCTGGTGTTTGCACTCTGTTGTCTGCAGATCCTAAAATGGTAATTATCTCCTGGCTCTTGTGGTGCTTCCTGGCGTTTTCCATTTCCTCAGTGTGCTGGAGGGTGTGGAGCTGCTGCTGTGCCTGATCCAGCTGGAGCTGGGACTGGCACATGCAGCCTCACCATGCCACTGCCAGCTCAGCCCTCCTTGTGGGGTTCTGAAGTCTGTGCCAGTCCTCCAGATTTTGGACCACACATGGCTTGTGTTTCTGGAGATGCTCTCCATACCTGACCCTGTCCCCTCCATCACCAGCAATACCTGCCTTCCCATGGCACTGGAGGGAATCCTCCTCCTCTCAGAGATCCAGGCAGAGCTCATGTGCAGAGGAAAGGCTTGTCTCTGCATCACAAAACCTCCGGGAAGTCCACATGGGTGGCAGGAGAAGCAAGCCCAGGGACACATTCCTGGCTGGAGCCGCTGCTGGCTTTAGGCTGAGGAAGGTCGGCAGCTCACACACCTCAGCGCTGCAGAGGAATTTGGCAGCTGCAGTACCCAGCGCAGCCGGTGCACGGTCGGGGATGTGCATGATGTCATTTTAACTCCTGAAAGCCCTCAGGTGACACCAGTGACAGACTGTGATGGCACTGGGGACTGGGTTGCAGCGGTGACTCAGGTGGGTGGCAGTGCCCTGCCGTGGGAGGATGAGCTGCACGAGATTGAGTGTTACACAAAGAAACAAGGTCACTCTCTACAAAGCAGTGACAGCCTGGCCCCTCTGGAGAGCCCCATGTCCCCTGGTGCCAGCACTGTGTGGCCCATTGCTTGTCCCTGAGCATCCCCCTGCTCCCAGTGTGGCTGCAGAGTAACCTCTGGGAGCCTCTCTTGTCTCACCTCTGGCCTTTCACCTCCCAGACAACCCAGAGTGCAATTCTGATGACAGGGTTGCTCCTGGAGCATGGCAGGGCAGGGCTCCCAGTGCCATGGCCTTGGCTCCCCAGGTACCCAGGGTTGGGAGTGTTGCACCAAGACTTGGGGCTGGTGCCCACCATGCTCATCTCACACCAGCCAGCACCATGTCTGGGGTGTGCATCTTCTCGTGTACAACTTAGGGGTTGGATCTGCTTCCCATAAAGGGGAGCAGCTGCTGGTAAAGCCCCATTGTAACATCTGGGGAACAGAAAACATCTCTATCCCTGAGGATGAACTTTAAGGAATAAACCCCAGAGGTCACTGAGAACAAGTCATTGTCCTAAGGGGAAGTGAAAATGCATACGCAGAGATGTGGTGGGTTTGGTGACAGAATCAGCTGGTTTTGGTGAAATGTCTGTAGTCTGGAAAGGGAAAGCCTGGCTGATCCTTGCTGTGAGGGCAGTTTCCTGGCCAGGCCAATGGAATGGTGCTGTTTGGGAAGCCTCAGGCCCAGCCATGCAGGAAAAGGAGATGAGAAATGTGTGTTCTTAAACTGCAATTAGGAGCAAATTCTGAGTTAGTCCTTGGACCCTGTGACTCCAGCACTGGGTGTGGATGCTTGTGTGTATTTTATATAGTGCTTAGGGTTAAGTGACAAGATAAAAGGGAATAAAGGGAAATAAATGGAAACAAAAGAAGGTTCTTCCTCTCCCTGCAGTCAGACAGCCAGCAGCCCCATGAGACTGGCACTGTGGCTGCTCATACCAATGTGCTGATGATCCTTGGCAAAGTGCTGGGTGGCTCAGCATCCCCGGCATCCGTGTACACTGACACCCAGAATTGGAGGGCAGGGAGACCTCAGGAGAGCTGGAGATCCTTAAAACAGGCTCCAGGTTGTGCAGTTCCTCCTCCCAGCTCTGGAAAGCATCCCTGCTCCTCAGGCTGTGTGCTCCTGGCTTGTTTCTTGACTGTTTTCTGAGCTCCTTGGCATCCGGCAGAGCTGTTGGCTGCTGCTGATTGAATTAGGGAGCTGCAGCCCTATCTTGCTCAGCCAGCTTTGGTTCCAGTAAGGAATAATCACCAGGGTGCTTTTGCTCAGTTCCACAGACCCGGAGGGATTCTCTGCAGGGAGGAGCAGAGTTCTCACGTGAAGGACTGTGTGTCACAGAATCACAGAATTACACAATGGTTTGGCTTGGAAAGGACTTTCAAGCTTACCCAATCCCACCCCATGCCATAGGCAGGGACACCTTCCACTAGCCCAGGTTGCTCCAAGCCCTGTCCAACCTGGCCTTGGACACTTCCAGGGATGGGGCAGCCACAGCTTCTGACACCCTGACACCCTGTGCCAGGGCCTGCCCACCCTCACAGGGGAAAATTTCTTCCCAATATCCAATCTAAATTGACCCCTTCAGCTTAAGGGCATCCCCCCTTGTTCTGTCGCTCCAAACCCTTGTTCCCTCTCCAACATGCTCAGGGAGGACTTGCTGTTCCCTTGAGATTAGGCTGAGGTATAGGTGAGTGAACTTGAGGCAGGCAGCACACTGGCTGGCCCTACAATGTCCCTTCCATCCCTGTTTTTCAATCAGCCTCTTCTGAAAAGCTCCTTTTGGGCCACACCAGGGACCAAGGCACCCAAAATTGCAAACCTCAGTGGCAGCCTGTTTGTGCAGCAGCAAACAGCATCCTTGCAGCAGGGGAGGTGACAGCACTGACCAGCTCTGTTCTCTTCCAGGTTTCCTGGCCTTCCTGTGGTTTGTGGCCTTCTGCTTCCTGGCGAACCAGTGGCAGAGGACGACGCTGACCAGGGGCTTTGCGCAGGGCGCAGATGCTGCACGGGCAGCCATCACCTTCTCCTTCTTCTCCATCATCATCTGGGTGAGTGCAGCTCAGAGCTGAGCCGGGGAGAGCAGGAGCAAAACCTGCTCGGGGCCCAGCACCAGGCTGGAGGAGGAACCTGGGGATGGTTTGGAGAAGTGGATCCTGGTGGGCAGTGAGGGGCTGTGCTGAGGGAACTGTGGACCCTCCACAAGTGAAACTGGTGGTTTCTTACCCGGGCAGCATCAGCTCAGTCCCCTCTCGCTGGGGAATTCCAGGCTTCCTCTTCTGTAGCTGGGAAGTTGTGTTCCCACTGAAAACGTGTCACCAGCCACGAGCTGCCCTGATTTTGGGGCCTCGTTAGAGCTCCGGGTGGGGCTCAGTTGGGAGCAGATGAGTCCCCAGGAGCAGATCACTGTGCTCAGCTGGTTTCATGGGATGGCAGGGGATTTTGGGAGCTTTCAGGCTCATCTGCTCCCTGGGAGAAGCCAGAGGCCTCTCTTCTGTCCACCCAGAGACAGGGGCTTGTAAAAACCCCCTGTGCTCCCCATTTTTGGCTTTGTGTATCCCCAGGGCTCACAGGGGCAGGGGAACCTCTTCCAGCGCCCCTTCCCACAGCTGCTGGACCCCACATGTACTGGGAGGCCTGTGTCACTTGGGGGACTCCCTCTCCAAAGGCTGTGTGTGGAGAAGCTGGGATGGCTCCATGTCACCTCCACTCCTCCCGTTTTGCCTGGGCAGAGAGCCCAAGGATGTGCACTAATTCCATATTGCCTTAAGAGAATTGGGGCAAAAGCCAGCCCGAGGCTTTCCAGCAGCAGCCTGGCTCCAGTCCCTCACCAGTTCAACTGCTCCCTGCTTTATGATTATCCAAATAAATCCCTTTTAATCCCAGCTCCCCACAGCTCTTCTCCATCACTGGGTTGCCTGAGTGCCCATTGAATGCAGTCCCCAGGGAAGGGCAATGGGTGGGATGTCCCCCCTCCCCTCAGCATCTGCTTCCATCCCAAGCAGGGCAGTGGGGACACCAGTTCCCTCTTACCATCCCAAAGGATGGCCAGGATGGTTGGGAAGCCATTCCTGGTATTTACAGGCACTTTTTTCCCCTCCTGAGCCTGTCATTTATAAACTAATTGAATTGTTAATGAAACCTCCTGAAATCAGAGCGGCTCTGCTGCCTCATTTCCCACCCTTTGTGACCTCAATTCTGGCAACCTGGAAGAGGGTGAAGGAGTCTCGGCAGAACTGACCTATTTTCCTGGCCTGGCACTCATCAGTTGTCCCTCCCCACAGCAGATGGGTTTGGCACAGCCAGAGATCTTGAGCCCAGGCTGCAGCCCCCTCCCCAGACACAGCTTTGGGGCCAGCCTGTCACAGAAATGGCCTCTTTAGTGTTATGGGTTGGGTTTGGGGTCGGATTAACTCATGGTTATAATGGAGTGGGGCAGCAGCTCCCTGGGATGCTGCCATGTGCTCAGTGCTGAGCATGGGGGGGCCTGGGGGAGCCCAGGGTCCTGGAGGGATGGGGGGTCCTGGGTGGGTTGTGGGCTGCTGGGGGAACAGGGGTCCTGGGGTAATGTGAGATCCTGAGGGGCTTGTGGAATCCT
>JAWWTY010000032.1:15072652-15092946 GCA_035222235.1 Margarornis squamiger
GGGGGGATTGCGGGATCTGGGGGGGTTGTGGGATCCTGGGGCGATTGTGGGATCCTGGGGGGATTGTGGGATCCTGGGGGATTGTGGGATCCTGGGGAGGATCGCGGGATCCGGGGGGCACTGTGGGATCCTGCAAGGATTGTGGGATCTGGGGGGAATTGTGGGATTCAGGGGAACTGTGGAATCCTGGGGGATTGTGGGATCCAGGGGGGGATTGTTGGGATCTTGGGGGCTTTGTGGGGTCCTGGTGGGATCATGGGATCCTGAGGGGGATTGCGGGATCCAGGGGGCACTGTGGGATCCTGGGGGGATGCGGGTGCTGCCCCGCTGGTGCCCGCTGACCGCCGTGCCCCCCGCAGGTGGTGCTGGCCGTGAGGGCCCTGCAGAGGTACCGCCTGGGCACGGACATGTCGCTCTTTGCCACCGACCAGTTCCCGGCCGACCCGGCCGCGCCGTACCCCGGGTACCCGGTGGGCAGCGGCACCGAGAGCACGGAGACCTACCAGAGCCCCCCCTTCACCGAGACCTTAGAGGCCAACCCCAAAGGTTACCAAGTGCCAGCGTACTGAGGGCCCGGGGCGTCCCCGGGGCCGCGTCCCATGGTGCAGCACCGCATCCGGCCGAGCCCAAATGTATTCAGTCCCATTTCCTTGCCGTGGCGAGTCAGTGCTGGGTCCCTTTATTAGCTCGTTGTGCAGTGAATTCTGTACAGTGGTATTGGTTCTTGTCTTACCTGTCCCAGGGTTTCTAAAAGCAGTGTTCCCTCTAAGCCAGAAGGAAGGAAGGTTGTTACCACATCACCTACACGTGGGGAAGATGAATGAATGCCCTCTGTGAGCCTGGGTGCTGGGTGCTGGCTCTGCTGGGAAAGCCCAGGGCACCCTTTGCTCTTAGAGAACAGTAGCTGAGGAGTCATTTCTCTGGTTCTGAGGAGTTATTGATCTCGTTCTTCCAGAGCTAACACAGAATCCATTGAGGGTGGGTGGGTGGTGGGGAGGGTTGGGCTCCCACTGCGGTGCTTTCCAGTCCACGTTCCATGGAAAGTGCCAAATTCACAAGGAAATAAGTGGTGTCTGTGTTACTTTTCTTTGTATATATTTACTGTACAAAACAAATATCCAAACAGGTGTTTCAAAGTTTGCAAAGGAGGCACAGGGGGGGTCAGGGCAGGTCGGGGTCAATATCCAGATTAATTCTGCACTTCCATGCATTCTTGTCAAGGGTTAGGGTTAGGGTTACTGTTTGCAGCTGGGAACCAGTTCAGCAGTAGCTGGCTGCTAACTGGGAATAGCCTGTGATCAGTGGGATGGGGCACGTTGTGGTTCTGATTCCTCACCAGGGATTGGGAAGTTTGCAAACTTACAAGGAGTTTCTGGCTGGCAGCGCTGCCACATCCTCACACTCAGCCCTGGCACCAAGGGTGGGTGCTCAGTCTCAAAGTCCAAGGCCATTAGGAGTGATACTGGACTTGTGTTTTCATGCTGGGAGCCGCCACCATCTGTCAGCTGCAGCAGAACCCCAGGTGGGGACACGTGTGTCACCCTGCAGTCTCCAGAAATGAGGAATTCAGACAGGGAACTGGAAAGGCTTCACAGTCCATTAAAGTCCATCCCATGTGGGCTCACGGCCCGTGTTTGGAAATGGTGGGGGCAGAGAGTCCATGGAAAGCACCCAGGAAAGAGATTCAGTTTGGAGTTCCAGCTGCAAAATTCCTGCCTTGTAAAAACAACAAAATGTGTCAAATCCAGTGGGTCTTTGTCAGCCACCTGCTGCCTTTCCCTGGTGGCTTTCCCTGCCAGCTGATCCGTGGTGGCTGATCCAGGCCATGTGTCACTGAGGACTGAGCAGAGGAGCTGAAATTTGAATTCCTGACCCCTTGGTGGCAGCTCCCTCCTTGGAGACCCCTGGCTGTCCTGGCTCTCCTGGCAATCCGGGGTCTTGCCGTGCCAGTTCCCTCCAGCAAAGCCACTGCTGCCTTCGACCTCATGAGGAGCAATAGTCACCACCTGCCCTTCCCCCTGGAGCAGGTCCTGGGCATCACCACCACAGCTCATTTCTGCTGCTGAATTGCATTTAAACTCACGAATTACTCAGCAGCAAACCCTCCCGAGCAGTCGCTGTTGTGACAAGGTGCATTCCCTGCCTCCCTCCATCCAGGCCGGGTTCCATGTGCATTTCCAGGGAGGGCTGGCTGTGCCAGGGCTGAGCTCCTCACAGGTGCCTGGCCAAGGACACCCAAACCCCAGTGTAGCCTAAATGAATTCCAGGATCTGTGTGGTTTTGTGGAGCCAGTCTTGCTGGGAAAGGAAAAACCCCAATGATTTTAATACAGGGTCCGGTAGAACTGTAGCAATATTTTCCTTAGAGGGAACACTGAAACTTTAGCAGCACAACCAGTACTTGTGTTAATATTTTAGCAAAATTATAATCAATTTAAATGTTTAAATTGATTGTACGTGAGATAATGTTCGTTCGGTACAGTGTATTTTTTCTAACTATAATATAACTGTTCCAGAGTTTCCTTGTATCCGTAAAGAGCTAAAGCTGTGTCTGCCTGCGGGACGTGTCCTGCCCCGTGTACCCTGTGCTCAATATTACACACTCTGAATGTCCTCCCCCAGGCCTGCATTGCCTTTCTTTGCCCCACACGCACATCCCACCACGCTCAGTGCCAGGACTGGCCTCTGCAGCAGCAGCGGGAACGCTGCGGGCACAGCTGCAGCCCCGGCTGAGGTGCCCGGCTCTTCCCGAGGTCAGCAGCTTGTTCCAGCTCCCAAAAATCAGTTACCTTTCCCTTGCAGCAGAGGAGGAGCAGGAGGAGGAGGAGGAGGAGGAGGAAGGGCTTGGGTGCCCAAGAGGCTTCCTGGCAGCAGGAAGACAGGACAGATTGTTCCTTGATGAAACCAGAATGGGGAATAACGTGTCCAGCCACATCAACAGGCACCTCGAGGGAGGTAACCCAGATCCCTCTGCATCCAAAATGCTGGTCCCTGTGGGAGGGGAGCATGTCCCTGCTGGGGTGGCACTGGGATGGGCAGGACACCCACAGCTGGGGTGTTCTTGCAGGGAACAGCACTGGGTTTGTGTAGGGTGTGGCCACACTGAGGCAGGATGGGACAACCCAAAACTCAGGTGGCCCCGTAGCACCCAGGATGCACCAGCCTTGAAAGGAGAGTTCATCCACCTCAGCCTGACCCTATTTCGGGTTTGCCAAAGGCCCCACGTGCAGCTCCCCAACCCCAGAGCAGCCTGAATTCACCCAGCCAAATGGAAACACGCTCAGAGATGGGGTGAGACACGGCCCCAGCCTGGCCAGTGACACCCTGTGCCTGGAATCCTGCCTGCAATCCTCTTTGTGCCCCCCCAGTGTCCCCACGAGCTGTTTGGTGTCACCAGTGCCCCGCAGTGCCCGTGGCAGCACAGCAGGGAGTCCATGCCCCCTCAGACCAGAGTGTGCAGGTGGGGCTGGAACTAAACACACCCCAATGGGCCCCTGGGTAGAGAACTGGAGCCATCGGTGCAGTAACTGCTGTACTGGGGGTCAGGTATTTGTAACATCCATTTCCATCCTCTTTCTTCCCATTTTCTTCTCCCAGCCTATTTGATGTGGTACAGTAGCACTTGCTCCCTCCTAACTGCCCAGAGCACATCCCAAAACCATGCCAGGAGTGTCCTGAGGGTGCCAGGACTGTGCCATCCTCACAGCCTGTTTATGACCCTCTGTTCTGCCCAGAGCTCAGGACCCACTGGAGCTCGCAGAGGGCAGGACTGTGCTCTGCTCAGCCCAGCCCCAAAGGTTCTGTTAGCACTGAAATTTGGGTGTAAGGGGTAGAATTCCAGAATCCTGTGCCTTTCCTGGAGCTGCATTCAGCCCTACCCCCTGCTCCAGGGGGCTCTGCCACGACAACGTGCGTGTTTCTCAGTGCTGAGGTAACCATGTCGTGGGGTTTGCAATTCATTTGAAGCACATTAAAAGATTTGAAGGAATTGGAATTTTTGCCAACGTTTTAAGCTGTTCCTGGCAAGGTGAAAGCTTTGCTTAGGAGATATTTAGTAAAAACACCCCTCCCATTGCCTGCTTCTGTGTCTTGGGGCTGGAGCAGACGCCAACAGCAGATCCCTCCCTCTGTGCCACATCAAACATTGGGATTTCACTGGCTGTTGTGCCTGGACAGTGGGATGAGTTTCCCATCAGTTCCTGCCACAAGAGCAAATGACACCCCCAGCATTTCTTTTCCACCGTCCATCCATTCCTTACAGGGGTGCTTTGTACCCTTCCCTCCCCAGAATGGCAGTGCTGCTCCTGGCTCTGCCCACTGCTGCTCTGAGCTCCCACTAACCATGGTCATCGTCTGTTCTTAGTAAATCCCTTCATTCTTTTGTGGAATGGGCATTTCTCTCAGTGAAAGTTGCTGTATATACTTGTAGACTCCTCTCAGCCCGTGCTGTCCCCACGCAGGTGGCTTTGGTTCCACTCTGGTCCCACCTTGTCCCATTCTCGGTTGCATTTTGACCCTCTGTGTGTCCCAGGAGCCTCTCCCACCCCAGTGAGGCTCACAAACAGCCTTCCCTGTCTTGACTTGAAACCCAAATTCAGCTGCCTGGATTTCGTTGCAATACACATTTAAACCTCAGATCCTTTAAGAGTTTTAATCTCCAACAGATCCCAACTGTGGTTTGGGAAGTTCAGTTTCTTTGCAGATACCTCTGTCCGAGCAGACGCTTCCAGGAGTTGCAGTTGTCACTTAACCTCTGTGCAGTGTAGTATAAAGTGGACTGTGTATGGAAATAAGTTAAAAATGTTTACAATTTTGTATATATTATATATATAAAAATATCTTTTGAGAGAACAATCTGTGATTCTGTATTTTCAGTGTCTGTGTAACCAACTGCAACTTATTTTCAATAAAGAGTTAAAAATGAATAGAAAAAAAAATGTGGTAATAACTTTATTTAATCAGATGAGCACAAGGAACAAGGAAACTGCAAGAGCAGGCCCCAGAGATCCAGAGCCTCGAGGGAGCTCCTGGCAGCACCAGCCCGGGGCACTACGGAGCTGCTGACAGAGAAAGGAAAACCAAGGGAAGAGGGAAGATGCTCCTGCAGGGAAGATCCATCTCAGCCCCCTGACCTTTACCAACCAAAGATGGGAGAGGAGCTCACTGAAGTGGTGGGGGCAGCTGGCACCACCCAAACCCTGCAGTGTCCCCGTGTGTGGCTGCCCTTGGACATCACATCCCGCTCCAGGATCCCACCCGAGGCAGGAACAGGGAGATGTCACGACTCAGCATGGACTCATGCAGTGTATGAACAGCCATGCAGGCAAATCATCCTCCCCAGCCCCGTTTGGGGACAAATACGACATGTTCAGCTCTTCAAAACAGTCTTAAATACCCAGAAAAGAAACCCAAAGCACTCTGCAGCCTGAGCAAGCAAAAATAATGTGTAAGGCAAGGAAAACTGGCTGTAGCAGGACTTTTCATGGAAATGATGCCTCTAGAAAAGCTGTTTTGTCACTAAAAATTATATAACTTAATGTCAGCTTTATTCCTACATGTTAGAAATAACTAAACCTGGAGATGGGAGGGAATGGGACACTGAACTACAGCCATGGAAGTGCACGGCAGGGAGGGCTCTTGGCACTCCATCACCTCAGAGCTGCTGCTGGAGTCACCTCCAAGGATGAAGAAATCCCCCTCTTCCTCTGAGAGGTGGGATTTGGGGATGCCAAAAAACATGAGCATAGCTACATCAGCCCGGTGGCCCCGAGGGAGGTGCAGGTGTCAGACCACTGTAAACAGATAAATGCACTTAAAGGCACTGCAGAAAACATGGTCAGTGATCAGCAGCATTTAATGTCCCAGGGTGCTGTTGGGAGCTCCCACCAGTAATACATCCAAGAAATTAGAAACATGGCAGTCATTAAATAAAATTCCCATGTGCTTTACGGAGAGTAAAGCCTTAATGCTGTTACTGTACATGCAGGGCTACAAAATCAGTTTCTTGAAAGAACATATTACAGAAAAGGTCAGAGGCAACTTCAAATCTTGCACAGATCAGCCCAATTCTTCAAGCAGCAGAATTGACTCTGTTTGCAGACAGGAAACTGCAGCCCAGTGTTTGCAGTGCTCCTGGCCACACTAGTGAGCAGCATCTTTCCTGCACCTTTGTACCCCTGACTACTGTGATCTTCACTGAAATAGCACAGAAAAATCAGAATGTTATAAGGGAAGCTGCTTCCGTTCATTTCAGTGTTCCACAATCTTTCCCCACCCCAAAACCAGAAAGAAACCCCCAAACCAGATGCTTATTCCCCTATTGTGTCCCCTGTCCGTCTGCAGATCAGAAAGGATTCCCAGCTATTGCATATTCCAGGAGGAAGGAGCCCCTGCCTGCCCACCCTGCTGCTCAGCCTAACCCTAGCCCAGATTTTGGGAGCTCAGACTGTGGGAGGGGATGAGCCCCAGCACATTCCCGTGATCCCTTTGCCCCGAGAGGGCTCCCCAGTTTACCTGCTCCTCACTGACTCAACCGGCACCGGCCCTCAGCCACTCTACGCTGCCAAACCTCATTCCAAAAGTGCATCTCCAGAGGCAGAGCCCGGCGTGTGGGCCCTTGGGAAAGCTAACTGATGATCCTGCTGATTGCCTGTAAGGAAGGGAACTCCTCATCCTCAATATGCAAAGCTTTGTGGGTGACCACGTCCTGCTGAGTCAGCACTTGCTTACACGTGGGGCAGATGCAGCAGTCGAGCTCCGCGTGGGAGTCCGGCTGCCAAACGTTCTTTTTGTTCTTTTTGGGTTTGTTGGAGCTTTGTTTCTCCTTGACTCGGAAGTCGTTGTGAGCAGAGAGCAGTTCCTGCTGCTTCGCCGTGTCTGGCAGCAGCACCAACAACTCCT
Source organism: Margarornis squamiger (assembly GCA_035222235.1). Lineage (NCBI taxonomy): Eukaryota > Metazoa > Chordata > Aves > Passeriformes > Furnariidae > Margarornis > Margarornis squamiger. Next base: position 15,079,552 of record JAWWTY010000032.1, read on the forward strand.
TAAAAATCTTCTTGAAGTTTTCCCCCAGCAGCTCCCGGCAGCTCTTGTAATACTGCGCTGCAGAGATCACACCCTGCAGGAACAGGAGAGGGGAGTAATTAGAGACAAAAATACAGATCTATTAAAGAAATCCCACTGGGATTTGGGTCTCCCAGAGAGGGAGGTTCTGGGAACCCACTCACCTGCCTGAACTGCCCAGAATGAGTTTTAAATTTATTGAACTTGGACTCATCGCTTTGAAGAAATTCTTTAATGGATTGTATGAGCTGGATGTTCCTCTGTTGGAAGTTCTCAGGTATCAAGTATGATCCGTGACAGGATTTTGGCCTGCATTGGGAAACACCAGAAGTGACTCTGACACCGGTTTGTGTCACAAAAAGATGCCCCAAGACATAAATCACATGGCTGTTCTGGTTTATAGGCTGCATGTCCTTCCTCCACTCAGCTGCACAGGCAATACTGTGAGCAGCACACAGCTGTCTTGCCAGGATGAGAAAACATGGCATTTCTGTACCAGATTCTGGCTTTATATATTTAAAATCCAAATTTAACACGCTCCCCACCAGCTTCTTTGTAAGGTGGGTTCACTAAAAAGATGTGAGCAAAGACCACACCATGAATAAGCCACGTTCTGTATTGAACTCACATGCAGCTTCTCCTGCCCTTTTCCCCCAAACTCCTCTTTCTATGCCAGAAGGGCCAAGCAGCAGCTACTGGCAAGATCAGAGCAGTGAAGGTCACCAGGGAGAACACGCCTCAGCACTTTGCTGCTGGGACTCCGACAGAATCGATGGGAAGGTGAAGGAATATGTTGAAGCTGCAGATTCCCAAATCAATCTCAAACAGACCAAAGTCTGAGCAGCCACACTGCACAGGTTTTCACTTCCTCAGCTGCAGCTACACAGGGCTGTTTTCTTTTACACAACTCTCCTGAATCCAACCCACAACAACCCGGGATTTCCCAATGGGAATCTTCACCCAGCTGGCCTCACTTGGAGTAAACCCTGAGTACTCCATGCACTGTTTGAAGCCCCTCAACGTGTAGAACAAGCCCTTCCAAGGCCTCTACTCACTCTTTGAGAGCTGTAGTGACAGGTTCGGGGATGTTGGTGGATGGAATGACAGCGAAGCCCGGGGGGGGTTTGCTGACAGGCACCGACAGGCCCGGAGGCGGAGGAGGGTTCTTCAGCAGCACCACAGAGTTAAAGCCTGGGGGCAGACAGGGAAGGGGCAGGAGTTACAACACACCCCCCAGCTAAACCTCACACCAGTGTCTGCCACACTCTGCAGAAGCACCAAGAAGAAGTCATAATGCAGACATCACTATACTGGAAAAAACCTAAAAATCATAGGTGGAAATCTTCAAGAAGCACTTCAGGGCAGTTGATGTTCCTCTACACAGAGAGTGCTTTAATTATTAATTTACTTTTTCAATGGAAAATAGTTTTTAAAACCCACTCAAAGTCACAATGAAAAACACTTTTGCATTATTAAAGTGAGCAGAAATCACTCCAGGAGGCACAGCAGCACTGGGCATGGCCTGGCCTGGCATCCCCCCCAGCAGGAGCTGCAGAGTGGCACAAACAGCGGTGCCACCTCCATTAAAACCACTCCAAGTTACGTTTGTTGCTGTCTCCCCACTTTTACAAGGTCATGGCTAAAAGCAGGGCAGGAAACCTCTGCAAGCACAGGAGGAAGTGGCCAAGGAAGCCAACTGAGGAGTGCAGGCAGGCACAAGACACAACAGCTCCAAGAAGAGCAGGGACAGGTAAAAAACAGCTGCTCATCCATGAGCCACCCCCAGCAACCAGACACCTCCAGCTGTGTGGGACAGACACCTCCAGCTGTGTGGGACAGAGGTGTCCCAAGAGTGGCACTGCTTTAGCCAGGATTCCCAGAGGACATTCCAGCCCCTCTGTGCCACCCAGGCAGCCTTTACCTCCAGAGCCCAACCTGGCACCCTGTGGCAGAATCTCACACAAGCCAGAAGGAGAGTTTATACAACACATCCTTGTGCCACATTTCTCTAAGCCACTTCCAAGCAAAGCTGGCTGTGCTTCCTCATCCCTGGCACTGTCCAAGGCCAGGCTGGATGGGGCTTGGAGCACCCTGGGCTAGAAGAAGGTGTCCCTGCCCTTGGCAGGGGGTGGAATGAGATGACCTGTAAGATCCCTCCCAACCCAAACCATTCCACGATTCACTCTGTGCTCACCTGGTGGCGGGGGCATCCTGGCTGATCCTGAGCTCCCAAGAGCTGGGAAGTCTTCCTGAGGTAAAGGGCATTTGTTAGTCACTGTGGGCTTTTTAAGGCCGGGGGGCTCTTTGGGTGTCCCACAGACGGCTGAGGACTTTTCCGAGTGACCATTCATGACAGCTGTGGGTCTGTCGGGGCCGTGAGGGGCAGGGAACGCCTTGGAGGGCTGCTCTGCTTCCAGGGGCCTTTCCGTGGATGGCCTGGGGAACGCCGTCTCCTGGGACGGGCGTGGGGACGACGGTCTCTGCTTCTCAACCCCCACCTTCTTTTTCTTGCCCACTTTCGTAAAAGTTTGTGAGGTAGAAGCTGCCAGCAAGGACGAGACGTCGAACATGGTCGGTGCGTTCCGGATCTCCTGGGTGGTCAAGCCCCCACCGCTGTCTTCGTCGTCCGACTCACAGAGTTTATTGCTCTTCTTGCTTCCCTTCGAGGTGTTCAAGGATGGTTTTTTGGCTGGCTGGCTGACACAGGGGTTGCTGATGGCTTTGACCATGTTTTTGCTGGAACCATTGTTCCAGGCAGATGTGATGTGAGTTACTGTCTTATTGTTGGGCTTCATTTTGGACACCAGAGCTGGGAAATCCTCCTCTTGGAAGGCCGTTTTCTTTGCAGTCGCTGTGTATGTCAGAGACATCCCAGAGGAGATGGTGGGAGCTGCAGAGGATGATAGGCTTGGGAAATCTTCTTCTTTAAGCTTAACCAGAGCAGGCTGGGCAGAGCTGTGAGGAAGGGAGAGGTCGGGGTTACCCTGTCACATTGGTGCTGCACAACCCCAACAGGCATACGAGCCCCACAACTCTCCACACTCTTCCTCAAACTGTCACTTAAGGTGGCAGAAGTGTCCCAGCTTTAACAGGACACAAATGCACTCATCAGGGTTATCAACTGCATCTGCAATGGGTCTCCTCGAGAAGTGCCACCAGCCTTGCTGTGTTACCAGCACTGTCTCAGCTCCCCTCACTTTGACCAGAGATGGTACAGGTGCATTGGAGCTGCCACGTCCTGCAAAGACAATGCTCTCCGGACATGGTGGGATTGCTGGGGAGTCCCGGGCAGGGCCAGGAGCTGGACTTGATGATCCTTGTGGGTCCCTTCCAGCTCAGGATATCTCATGACTCTATGGTTCCAAGGCCAAGCCATGAGCTGATGCCAGTGAGTGGCACATAAACAGCTTGAGGCAGGAAGGGACGGGACAGGGGAGGCACTGGGAGATCAAACGATCTGGAAAATCATTTACCACAGAAATGCAGAGCATAAATAAGCATCTAAATCTGCTTTCTCACTGCTGCAGCCCTGCACAACTTACCCTTGGAGAGGTCCTGCTGCCGAGCCGATTGCTGGAAAGTCGTCTTGGCTGAGAGCACCGTTAGCAGCTGCTTCTTTTGGAACAGTGACAAAAAGAGCAAAGAAATGTTTTCAACTGGAGCCCATTCATTGCAGAGTGGGGGCTACCAGTGAACATGGCAGCACCATCACCAGGTCCTATTTTCAGCTGATGATGATGTCATTAACTGACATTCCAGAACAATTTAAATCCATACATCACTATTTCCTTCAATTAACTGCATTCACCATTATGTCATGGCACAGAGGAAATTCATGCTACTTTAAACCAGTAAAACAAGGGTGAGGAAGTGCTTTGTGAGGGAACCTTCTAGAAACTGAGATGCCAATGCCCCCAGTCTTGCCCAGAGGTTGGCACTCAGCTGCCTGCACAGAGTCAGGATGTCCAGCAGAGCCTCTGTGCTCCAACTGATTGATGCTGAAGCTCCCTCACCTGGAAAGCTGCTCCACTGAGCAACGCCTCACACCCCTGCCCAAACTGCTCAGCAGTTAGTTCCTGGGCAGGTCTTTCATATTGAAACACAGCTCATTCCCCATTTAATTTGCCTTAAAATCCCAATTCTGTGCTGTAGGGACAGATTGGTAATGGCTTTGACACACACACAGCAAAAGCTGGAGGGGATAACCCTGCTTGCCCCCAAATGAGCTGTGCCCATTAACCACCCAGAGCTCCCAGTTCCTAATGAAGTTACATAAAATCTTTAAGTGAAAATCTTGTTGCAGAAGCAATAAAACACTGGAAAATGGATTTGGAGCAACAGTAATATCAAAACAGCACTGCATCGTATTGATTTGCCCCAAACTGGACATGGGTCAGGTTTGCTTTCACCAGTTACAAATTTTTACTGGGAATAGCTTGTTCCCAAAAAAGTGGAAAGTCAGCTCAAGGATCCCAACAAATCAGTTCTTCCTGCCAGAGTGGCAAATGACATGTTCTTGAGTTGTCTTGATTTGGCTGGAACATCACTCAGTGTCGTATGTTCCTTGTATTTGATATTTCTACCCAGGCCCAACTTGCTGTAGGATCCCAGCCCACTGGGACATGTCCCACTGCAAAGCAGTGTTGAGATTTAAGGTTCTGCAGAGCTCCATCCACATCCAGCAGCTCTTGTGAGCAATGCACAGCAATTCCCACTTCTGCCAGGCTGATGCCCAGCCCCATCCCTCCTCCCTGCTGCTGCAGAACCCGTTCCACACTCACCTGTCGCACTGTTTGGAGACTTTGGCACGCGTTTGGAGCCGAGCACGTCGGGATCCCTCAAATCCTCCTTCTTCCCTCTGCTGCTGCCACCATCCTCCTTGTCCTCCACCCTTTTCTTTTCTTCCTGCCGTTTGGCTGCCACAGATGCCCTGACTGCTGCTGCAACATCCCTGTCTTCTTCTTCCCTGTGGGACAGGGCAGATTTCCTTGGTCAAACAGCAAGGAGCACGGAGCAGCTGCCTCGCTCCGGCTCTCGCCTCTCCGGTGCCATCCCTGATCCCGTGCTGCCACCTGCTGAGAAGGCTCAACCAGCCCCACCACTCCAACCCACCCCAGCCAGGCAACAATCCCCCCTGCATTTCCAAGTTCTGCGTGTGGGAATAACAATCCAGGCCAGAAGAAACTGGTATGAACGGGGAGAGAGTACCAAGGATGAATGGGGCACCTGTCTCTCCCGCTCATTTTCAAACGTATGAAATCATTTTTGGAGGCCACAGGAACTCTTGGAGACATGGCTGGTCATGAACTCTCGACACATGCACGATCCACATGCGACACCAACATAGGAGTGTTTTGGGATGGACTTTTTCCCCAGTGGAATCACCACTAATGAACCAGCTGCCCATCCAGCGAGAAAAAGAAGAAAATAAGATGTGCAGGATGTATAAAGCACTCGGGGCTGGTGTGGATGAAGAGACACAGAATGCAAAATTTCATTTCAATACTTCACCCTCTTCCTTTTCCAAAGCACTCAGTCTGGCCACACAGAGATCTGTTAGTTCAATGAAAAGCATGGTCCTTAGAACAGGAATTTCATGATTACCCAGACCAAAAACTCCATTAAGCCTGCACAGACTTGTCACCTACTTCAGAAAATCCTATTTAGAGAAGTTTGCATAAAAACAGCTAGCTGCTGAAATTAATTTATGGTTCTGAGTTTATTTAACCCACAAGCTGAGGATCACATTGTTTCTTCCTGAGCTGAAACTTCACACACAATATTTCCACATTGACCAAGACTGTAGCCAGCACATGGACTTGAAGCTCATTCTGCTCTTAGCTAAGGAATCACCATGGAGGCCTCCAAATTTTGTACCCACTTCCTACTGATCCACCAAAATACTGTGAATTGGCAAGTAAAAACCAACACTGAACAGGAATAAAACTCCACCCAAATTGTGCTACTCACCTCTTGTACCTCCAGCTGCCTCTCCTGTTCTGTTGGCTCCCTCGGCCGCTCAACCTGCCCGTCCTCCCCTGCCTGTTGTACCTGTCAACTTCTTCATAGTCCTCTGCACCTACAACACCTGAAAAGGAGGGAGGCCTGATCACTCTGTTATTTCTCTAATCTGGGCATCACACTATGCCTGGAAAATGCAAAAAATACACTGGTACAAACAAATTATCTTCACTTCTTTCTGATGACTAAGTTAGCAGTTTTTCTAAAACTGTGTGTCATCACTAAATCCACACATGGGGATTTATTTATTTCCACATGGGGGTGGAAATCCTACAACCATTCAGGTAGGAAGGGACCTCTGGATGTCACCTGCTCCAGCCACTCACTCAAAGCAAGGCCAGCTCAAAACTGGTTGCCCAGGGTCCAGTCTGGTTACCTTCAACCTCTACAACTTCTCAGGTCCCGTTCCAGGGTGAACAAGAAGAATTTCTTCACAGCTGTGAAACATTCACCAGATGTTCTTGAAAACCCTCAGAGCAGTAAGAACCATGGAGTGGTGCGGGTTGGAAGGGATCTTAAAGATCATCTTGTTCCACCCCCTGCCACGGGCAGGAACCCCTTCCACTAGACCAGGCTGCTCCAAGCCCCATCCAAGCTGGCCTTGGCCATTTGCAGGGATGGGGCAGGCACAGCCACACCCGCAGAGATGGAATGCCTTCCCACCAGGTGGAACTGCTGCCCTGGGCTGTGCTCACCGTCGTTCCTGCGGGGGTGCCGGGGTGTGTAGGTGAACTGCAGGTCGATGTGGCGGTTCTGGCGCGCCTCGGCCCTGCTCTTGCTGTGACAGGCTGTCTTGTGGGCCTTGTAGTCGATCTCGGTGCGGAAGGCGTGCGTGAACTGCTCGGAGCTGCAGCGACCCTCCTCGCACAGGAAGTGCTTCTCGCGGAAGTGCTCCCGCAGGTACTCGTAGTCGCTGCAAGGGAGGACACAGAGCTCATCACACCAAATTCCCAGGGCTCCTCTTACAGGGGGAGGTGGAGACAAACCCGGGTGGTTGGTTTGTTATCCGAAGGGAAGCCTTCCAGTGAAACCGCTCGTGTACAGCCACCACAGGCCGTAATGCATGACCCAGATGTCAAACCAAACCCGCTGGGGGACGCTCGTCACATCCAGCTGTGCTTAAGGCAAGTATTTCACACAAAAAATTGTTTCTATCCCTTTTGCACATGAACTTTGGAGCATGAGAATCATGGGACCACGGAATTGTTAAGGCTGGAAAAGACCTCCAAGATCCCTAAGTCCACTCATCAACTAGCACCACCACCTTGTCCCCAGGTGCCACATCCCCGTGTTTTCTGAACACTTCCAGGGTTAGTGACTTCACCACTGCCCTAGGCAGCCTGTTCCAATGTTTGGTAACCCTTTCCATGAAGAAACTTTTCTCAATATCCAATCTAAACCTCCCCTGGTGCAACGTGAGGTCATTTCCTCTCATCCTGTTCACAACTAGAGGTAACACAGCAGGCAGCTGCTGCCAGGCTGCAAAACATATCTTTTAATGTTCAACATTAAGGAAGAAAATTTTAAAGCATGAACTAGACAAAGTGAATATTTTGGCTGTTTCTTTGAGGAGCAAGAGACTGCAGCGAACCTGCTCCCACTCTTCTACTCTGTCTTCAAACACTACGCCCCCTAAAACTCAAAGCAGACCCAGGCAATTTTTTCCTCCAAACATAAGCTCCAGGAAGAACTTGTCTGATGGCCGTGCTTGTGCCAACCTGTAGTACTCCTGAGCGCCATCAGAGTCGCAGAAGTGGCAGAAATAGTGGTCCCTGCGCAGGTGTTTCAGCAGCTCGTCGTTGTCCAGGTACCGCTCGTCACAGAACTTGCACAGGGGGTGCCCCCGGTGGGACGTGTCGTCGGGGTCCCCGTGGATGCGGTGACGGGCCAGGTCCTTCCGGGAATACCATTTCCTTTCATAGGTGAAAATCTGAAGAGAGTATGAATAAATATATATTACTTCTTGTGGACAGAGGACAAAATGGAGTGAGCCGGGTCGTGTCCAACCTGTCCATTTGTAAGGGTCAAAGATTTGCGTCAAAAAGATGCAGTTTGACCACCAACACTTCACATTTTTGGTGGGCAGGAAGCAAAAATTCAAGCGATGGATCCAAATTAAATCCAACTTGAATTTCTCTCCGTTTGAACACTGAAAGCAGACCTAATTCACTTCTTTTGATACAGCAACAAACTTTATAATCTCTGCGGGGGAAACCCTAAGTATGCATCTATGAGCACACAGTATTTTGCACACTTAAATTAGAAAGCCTACAGACCCCCAGTGAGTTGGTTTACTTTCCTCAGACAGAAACGACCCAGAATAGCTACAGAGGATACACTTCGGTGAACAAATTCTGCATCATAAGCCAACCCTCTGTCCCCACTAACACGTGAGCTATTTTGGTAGGAAGGTTCTGGAGATGCCAAAAGGATCAACCCAGCCTTGAGAACAGAACAGCCTTTATTTCTGGCCTAGACAAGGACTGTGAACTTGCTCTGGGAAAAGGTTTGTTTGGCTTTGCTGACAGACTGAAGCTTCTGCAAGTTTAAGAGCTTCTTTTCAGTGGGTCCAAGTAACTTTCTGGAACAACAGAATTTTTTTCTGTGAAATAAAAATCTCCACAATATTCTGAAATTAAAAAGCAACAGTTTTAACATTGTTTGCCAGTTCTGTGGGAGAGAAAATGACAAACAAGTTCTCTCAGTGCTGGCCACACTGACCATGAAATACCTCACCGGGGTCCTGCCCTCCCTCCCTCCCTCCTTCCCTTCAATCAGCTCCAGGGACTGCATGGCCACAGGAAAGAGTCCAAGCTGTTCCCAAACTTGTTAGGGTTCACTCAGGTCAACCTGCTCCCTTCTGGATCCTGTCCCTTCTGGCAGCAAACTCCAGCTCACCTGGCACACACCAACTGTGGCACCACCACCGTGGGGTTTAATTTAAAATCTGGAGAACCTCCAGGCCTCCTTCACTAATCAGTTTGTGGAAGGAGAAACACTTAAAATAAAGCAACTGGCCTCGCTGCAGGCAGGCAGAGGAACCTGAAATAGCTCTGTGCTGTTCAGTCACCTCCTTCCCAGCTCCCCAGGTACTGCTGGAAGTCAAGGAAGGAAAGTCTCCTCCTTCCCACACATCCCAGCAGAGCCCCAACTCACCTTCAGGTGTTTAACACAGAGTTTGCAGCAGAAGAGCTCGTGCTGCTTCCTCATGTGCTGTTCCAGGTCTGCAAAGGTGCTGAAGGGCTTTGCGTCAGGGCACAAGGAGCACTCGTGCTGCAGCAGCTTCCTAAGGGATGAGAAGAGTTCCCCAAAATGATCCACTTCCCTCCCAGCACCCCAAAACTTTCATCAAAATACAAACATTCTGTCCCTGGCAGAAAGCTCCAGCTGTAAGGGCTCCCCAGCAATCTGTAATGAGGTTTGAGTCCTGCTAATTCCAAGAATTTTGTCCTGTGTCAGGAATGGGAAGGAACCAAATGACACCGAGGTTTCAGCTGCAGGAGGCGCTGAGCAGACACAGTGTGAGAACTCCACTGTGCCTACAAAACTGAGGGACTGTAACAGTTCCTGTGCTTACTGGAGATTCAGCTGGTTCCTGCAGCATTCACACCCGGTTTCATTACACTTTCCATTGTCAGAAACTGACGAATGCAGTAGGAGGGGATAAAGAATTGTAACAGGAAAAAAGGGGGGGAAAACCACAAAGAAGCTAATTCCCCAAAGGTTCCCAGCTCTGCCAGAGCACTGGTCTCAGTGGGAGACTCCTCCTCCCTCATCTCCATAAATATCAAGTCCCGTGAAACTGTAAATGTATCAAAGTTACAGGCTTAGCCCAAATCAGGGGATTGTGCATACAATGCCCAATTCTCCAAGAAAAATGTTCCACTGCCTGCATGGCTTCATCTTTTCCACTCTTCTTTCCTTTTAGCTGCTCTTGGTTACCTTAAACCCTCCTAATTAAGCATACTATGAAAAATATTTGTAGAACAGGATGCTGATGCCACAGTTTTACTCTGCATTGGTTTTTCACTTCACTCTTTTTCTTTCTCACTCAGAATTAAGATCTTTGTGGGAAGACAAGGCTGCTCTTCCTACAATATTTGGCACAATTGGGTTGGGTCAGTCCTTAATCAGCACAGCAATAAATAGAAGAGTAATTTTATTGACTCCTGTACATATTAATACACAACTAATAGTAATTATGCCTTCACCAATTTCCCCAGCAACCATGCAAAGATGGGAAAGGTTTCCAGCAAGTCTGCTGACGCTAAAGGTGCAAAAAGATAGAGCAAAGCTTGTGTGCTGTTGTGTTGCTGAATGCCTTGAGGAGCTGTGAGTGTTGACTCCACTGCCCTGCTCCAGCCTCTCACCTTCCCAAACACGTGCATGGCAGGTGACTCATGTGCCCAGCACCTCCACTGGCAGGAAACCACAGCAGCCTGCCCTCCCAAACACTTCCTGCCACGTCCCATCCCGTCCTGTCCCGTGGAGCACGCCGTGCCGTGCAGGGAGCCGTGCCAGAGCTCACCTGTACAGCCCATAGACCTCCCCATCCAGGAAATAAATGTCATATTTCTTCTCATGCTGCAGCTGGTGAAGTGCTATGGAGGAGAAGGATGGGAGCTTCCTCCCAAAGACCACCTGTGGGACACAACAGTGGGATCAGCAGGGCTCTGGGATTCCAGGCAAAGTCCGGGCTCCGACTCCTGCAGAGCCCCGTGCCAGCCCCAGCTGTCACCACCCCCGGGCACTGTCACCAACGCCACCCAGACATCTCCTTATCAACCCGCCCGGGAAACGTGGATTGGACCAGCCTGGCCTTTGGATTTTGAACGAGATTAGGAAACCTCTGTGGTCTGTTTTGCTCCCACAGCTGCACTGAGGGTAAACATTCCCAACCAACCGAACCCTTTCCGCGGGGAATGCCTGGCAGGAGCGCTGCTCTCGGCTCCTCCCCACTTCCTGCAGGATCCCAGGGAAACCTGGAGTCCCTGAGTGACTCAGTTGCTCGGAGTCCGGTGGGAAACCACTGTTTCTTCCTTCCCTAACTCCCAGAAAAGCGAGGCACAAATCACCACAACACTCCCCCACGTTATCTGCGCCACGTCCCCCGCCAAGGGATCCTCCTCGCTCGCAGCTGCCCCCGCTGGGCTCCGGGCACTGCGGCTGTTCAAGGCATTAAAGCCTTCAGGAGCCACCTACCACTGCCTGCCCCAGCGCACACTGCCAGGCTGGCAATTACGGGGGGAGCAGCAACATTTAGGGAACTGCTGGAAGTACCTGGCCCAGCCCAGAGAGCTGAGACACAGATACAAGAGCAGTTTTCAGTTCTTACACTAAAAGCTACGTTATAAATCCAGAAACAGGGTGCCCAGAGAAGCTGTGGCTGCCCAATCCCTGGAAGTGTCCAAGGCCAGGCTGGACGGGGCTTAGAGCAACCTGGATTAGTGGAGGGTGTCCCTGCCCATGGCATGGGGTGGAAATGGATGGGCTTTAAGGTTCTTCCACCCCAAACCATTGCAGAATCCCGTGATCCCTCCGAAGGGCAGACGCGTCCCAGGGCAGGGAGCAAAGGCTCCGTCCTGCTCCGCCAGAGCGAGCCCTGCTGACCTCAAACCCAAAAATATTCCCTTCAAACTCCATTTTCTGGTTATTTCGTTTCCCGCACGCCGTGGCTAACCGGGGGCTCCGTGCCCGTCCCTTCCCTTCAGGCCACTCCCGAGGCCCCCCCGCCGCCCCTCAGCGCCGGCCTCACCTGCCGCAGCTCCTCCCGGCACACGGCGCAGCAGCGGTCGCCGCAGAGCGCCCGCATCCGCACGGAGCAGCGGTAGCAGATGGGGTGCTCGCAGCGGCCGAGCGCCAGCACGTCCAGCTCCCCGCAGCACACCACACACGGCCCCTCGGCCGGGCCCGGCCCCGCGCCGGCCATGGCGGCCATGGCGGCCTCGGCCCCGCGCCGCCCCGCCCGCACCACCGAGCGCGGGACAGAGCGCCGCCCCACCATCGAGACGCGCGCTCGCCCAGCGCTGACGGCGCATAGAGCTGCGCCCAGAGCGCCGCCGTGCGGCCGGAACCGCCCCCACAGCGGCGGCAGCGCCACCACGCTGACGTCAACGCCCGGTCCTCCAGCGCCCGGCCATAGAGACGCAGCGATCATCGAGACGCGCCGGGCGGAGCGCCCCCGGCGGGGCCGCTCTGGTTCCCTCTCGATGGTGTCTGTGGGGCGGGGGCCATGTGGGGTCTCCAGGTACGGCCTCAACACCCCGGTCTGTGGGGACAGGGGGACATCAGGGCTACTGCTGCCACCCCCGGGACATCGGGGCCACTGCTGCCACCCCCGGGACATCGGGGCCACTGCTGCCACCGCTGTGTGTGGGGACACGGGGACCCCCAGCCCCATTCCTGTCCCCACAGGTGCTGCCCTGTACACCTGGCCCAGGTGTGCTGCCCACCCCGGGGGCTCGGTGGGGTTTTTCCAGGGCAAACAGCCCCTCCGTGGATTCATCAGAGCTGCAGCTCTGGGTCTGGGTCTGGTCTGATCACCCAGGTGTTTGTGACCTCAGGCGCATTAAAAAGCGTGCTTAAAACCCTGTGGAAAGCAGGATTTGGGGTCCATGAGACCAGGACTAGAACTGGGCCTGGGGAAGGCGCTGAGGGCTCAGGAGATGTAAATAACTCTTTATTTGCCCAGGTTGTGACTCACACGGATGGTATTCGAGTTCAGCTGCCGGGGCTGGGCCAGGGCAGGTGAGCTGAGTTAGCTCAGGTGAGATCAGTTAGTTCAGATGAGCTGAGTTAATTCAGGTGAGCTGAGTTAGCTCAGGTGAGATCAGTTAATGCAGGTGAGCTGAGTTAATTCAGGTGAGCTGAGTTAGCTCAGGTGAGATCAGTTAGTTTAGGTGAGCTGAGTTAGCTCAGGTGAGATCAGTTAATGCAGGTGAGCTGAGTTAATCCCTGCAGCTCCTGCTCCCACCTGCGAGCTGGTCCCCTGTTTCAAAGGTGTTGCTGAGACACAGAGATGGGAAGTGTGGCTCCTTGGACAGGAGAGGGTGCTCCAGGAGCGTGGAAAAATGCCTTGCAAGCTGCCATGTTCCTCTGGAAGGGGGAAAAAAAAAAGGAAAAGAGCTTGTTAGGCGATGGCACACAGGAACAGAGAGAGGTTTTCAAAATTTAGGATTTACCACCTCTTTCTCTCCCAGATTCCAGCTAAGTGACCAAGATGGGATCACTGTCATAGAATCATGGAATCCTGGGATGGTTTGGGCTGGAGGGAACCTCGAAGCCCATCCAGTGCCACCCCCTGCCATGGGCAGGGACACCTTCCACTAGCCCAGGTTGCTCCAAGCCCCGTCCAAC
>JAWWTY010000032.1:15113914-15154013 GCA_035222235.1 Margarornis squamiger
GGCTCAGCCGCTGGAACGATTTTAGCCCGGGGGCTGCATCGGCTGCCGGTCCCGATGCCGGTCCCGATGCTGGTCCCGGTCCCGGTGTCGGTGCCGGTCCCGGTGTCGATGCGGAGCTCGGTGCCGGTGCGATGCCGATGCCAATGCCGGTGCCGGTGCCGGTCCCGATGCCGGTGCGGGTCCCGATGCCGGTGTCGGTGTCGGCTCCGCCCGCCCCGTCCCTCTCCGCGGCTCCTCCCCGTCCCCTCCCGTCCCCATCCCCGTCCCCGCCCGCCGCGCTCCCGGTGCCGCGGGGCAGCGCAGCATGGCCGAGCTGCGCATCGCCCCTGCCCCTGCTCCTGCTCCTGCCTCTGACCCGGCTCCTGCCCCGCTCTCAGCCCCATCCCCATCGCCATCCCCAGCCCCGGTCCCGGCCCCGGCCCCGGTCCCGGCCCGCCCCTCCGCGCCCGCCCCGGGCCGCCCATAAAAGCGGCCCCGCTGCCGCCCGCCCTCCCGCTCCGCCGCCGGCCATGGCCAAGGACCAGCTGAAGCCGCGGCTGTGCCGAATGCTGAAGGGGGAGAGCGGCTACGGCTTCCACCTGCACGGCGAGAAGGGCAAGAGCGGCCAGTTCATCCGCAAAGTGGAGCCCGGCTCGCCCGCCGAGGCCGCGGGGCTGCGCGCCGGGGACCGCGTCGTGGAGGTGAACGGGCTCAACGTGGAGCAGGAGACACATCACCAGGTGGGGACAGCGGGGGGGACGGGCGGAGGGACAGCGGGGACGGATGGGGGGACGGACGGGCGGACAGGGGGACAGCGGGGACGGACGGAGGGGACAGCGGGGTCGGATTTGGGGGCGGACGGTCGGACAGGAGGTCGGACGCGGGGGGGACAGCGGGGGTCGGACGGATGGATGGGGACGGACGGGGGGGACAGCGGGGACGGACGGACGGACAGCGGGGGCAGCCCCCGCGGCACCCCGGGCGGAGCGCCCCGGCTCCGGCCGCCCCGCCGGTGGGTTCTGCACGGCCACAGCCTCCCTGGCGCGGGCGAGAGGGGTGTTCTCCCCCCAGATACCGCTGCTGGAGCAGCCCTGGCCGGGCAGTGCCGCCGGGTGCCCCCGGTGCCGTCCTGGGCTGCAGGGGCTCCGTGTGCCCGGTCCCCGTGCGGGCGCTGCGGTGTCTCCCTGCCGGGGACAGGCTGCTGTAATCGTGTCAAGGTGGGAAAGCCGGAGGTGTTTGGGGCTGGGCAGGGCTCCGCCGCGTTATGCAATCTGTGGTGGAAAGGAATGGGGAGACCCGGGCTTTATTTCCGGCTCTGCTGTGGGTTTTCTTGGCTGCTTTGGGCGAGCTGCTCCTGCGTATGCAGCCCAGAGTGTACGAGGATGCCTTAAAATCTCCTGATAAAGCTCTGCAGATGTTCAGCAGTTTTGCTGGCCGGAGTGTGATAGGGCTTGGAGGGGAGTCGTGGCTGTTCCTGCCCACGGCTGCGACTGGGGGGGTTCCAAGAGAGCTGTTTCTCAGCTCTCCAACAGAAGCTGTTGCAGGCTGTGTCATTTTCTGCTTATAAAACTGAAACTTGTATTTGTCAAACAGTTTAGTCTGAAAAAAAAAAACAAGCAAAGGGGTTCAAGCAGCTCCAGTCCCGCTGGACACTCGGAGCCTGGCAGGGGCACAGTTTGCCTCATAGCTCCTGGGGCTCTGTGGGGTTTAGTGCTTTAGTAACTCAAAACACATGGCCAGCCCTGCTGCCAGCGCTGCATCGGGGCAAGCAGGGCTGTGCCTGGACCCCGCAGAGTTTTTGGGGGGTTGAGGGGTTCCCAGGCTTCACCCCCCCAGGTGTGGATGTTGCTGTGCTGGAGGTGAGGCTGAGCCTTCCAGGTGTCTCCAATAAAGCCTCATGGACTCCTCTCCATGAGCTTGGTGGGTTTTGGTGGCTAATTGAGCTTGTTTTGATGATCTGAGCCAGCTGTGTGAAAGTTAATGTTTGTCCTGAATGTGACTTCAAACCCCTTGAAGGAGGATCCCCATCTTTGATCTGGCTGGGCAGGAAGGAGGGCTGTGTTCCTGCGGTGCCTTGGAAGCCTTCAGAGCTCCCTGCTGGAGCTGGGCTGCTGGGGATGGGCGATAGCAGAGCTGAGACAGCAGCTGTGTCTTTGAATCGTGCTGGGCCTTCCCAGTAGGTTGAGTGAAATGGGAGAAATTTCTCTTTCTTCTACTTTTCACTGCTGGAGGCAGGATGAAGTCTTGGTGCTTGCAGAGGAGGAGGGAGCCCTGGTGTTTGTGGATGCAGGATGGAGCCCTGGTGCTTGTGGATGCAGGATGGAGCCTTGGCACTCACTCCCCAGTGCAGAGCAGTGATTGGGATGGTGTGTCCCATCCAGGGTGTGCTGTCCTGTGCTCCTGCTGCCATAGCATTGGCATCTACGAGCATGCAAGTGGTGGGAGCAGGAGCAGCCCTGCCTGCTCTGAGGATCACCCTTTCTGCTGCCTCAGTACCACAAGAACCTCTTCCTTCCCCCAAAACTACCCAGCAGTGATGGACCGTGGGAAGGGCGATGCTGTGCCGGGTCACACCAGCTCCTACCGATGGGTTTGAGCAGCTGGTTCCCCATGGCCTCTCCTTGTGCTGCTCCTTCCCCAGCCTTGAATAAGTAACGCTTCTCCGTGTGCATCGGGATGGAGCCCGCAGCAAACAAGGCCTTGCTGTTTGGGTGTAACTGTGTTTCCAGCTGAAGCTGGCAGCATTTGTGTCTTTGTTCTCTGTTTTTTTCCTGGCCTTACCCAAGGAGCAAAGGCAGAACGTGTTCTCAGGGCGTTTCATGTCTTGGATGCAAAATTGCATCCTGGCTGCTGGGTTCCTCGCCCGGCAGCAGTGTGGGCACTGCCCTCCAGCTGTGCCCGGAGCAAGGGAAGCCTCCTGGTCCCTGAGGAGCCTGGCACCATGGGACAGGCCACGAGCACCTCTTTGGGAGCTGCTCCCCGTGGCACCGTGAGTCCCCTTCCTGGGCGGCTGTTGTTTGGCAAGGGTGGAAGGGCTGCTGGTGCCGGTGTCACCAGGGGTGAAAGTCTGTTTGGGTGGAGCTGCGGAAATCATGGGGCTGGGACTGGTGCTGAGCAGGTCCCGGATGCGCAGGGAAGGCTGCGGTGTCTCCAGAAGCGCCGCGGACTCGGGGCTGTGAGCATGGCTCGGAAACGGGTACGGTGCTGGGCAGGACCTCGCCAGGTCCTGGCTGCTGCTTTGCCTCCCACCTCACTGCTGTGGCCACGGAGAAGACTTGCTACCTGGGGGCTGGTCACAGAAAGCCCCTTCTGCTCCTCTGCTCGTGGGGAGAGGGTGAGGGGCTGCTCTGTGCCACTCTCCATCCCTGCCTGGCTCAGCCCCTGGGACTTGGGGAATGCTTGCTCCACGTGCTCCATCGCTGCTCTCGCTGTGGCTGCTGGGGTGGTCCCAGCACAGCTCCCCGCTGGGTTGGGGCTCTTGTGTGGTACCTCTGAATGTTGTTGGGGTCTCTGGGACTGCTGTGATTCCCTGCCTGGAGCACCCAAACTAAGCTGGAGGCCATTGCTGTGCAGGACCAGCACATTCCCCATCTGTGCCTGCTGCTATGTGTTGGTTGCTGCTGCCAGGTCCCCTTTGGGAGAAGTGTCCCTGCACAGGCACTGCCGGTGTCAGCAGCACCGTCTGAGGTCAGATGTAAATGGATCTGGACGGGAGCAGATGGGTTTTCTGGGGCCTGGTGGATCTGCACCGTTCATGGTTACAGGAGGGAGCCCCGGGCAGGACCGCCTGGCACAGCACACGGAGATGGAGCTGCAGTGGATGGCTTGGTTTGGGACAAGCAGCCTTGTCTGCAGCCTATAAATTTCTTGTGGCTTGTTTTTTTTCCCGTTTGCAGATACGGGCTCTGTTGACCTTGAGTGGAGCTTGCAGGGAGTAAATAAACGCTGGCTAATTGCGCATTAGGCTCGTTTGTCGCTCTAACCTTGGCGGTTGTGGCGTGTCTGGCTGGTGTGACCTAGATCAGAGCAGGGGACCCTGCAAGGAGCCCAGTGCTGCCTTTGGGGGGTCCCCAGCATGTGTGGGGTGTTCAGGGCCACCCTGTGGCTGGGGGTGGCAGCTAAGCAGCATTGCCAGTGATACCACCCCTTCTCCTCCTCCTCGGGATGAAGGCCTGTGCTGGGAGGAGGTGTCCTCAGTGGCTGCCAGCAGGGAGTCTGGAGGCGGTTTCCCTTTACCCTGCTCCTGTGGATGTCCTGGATTTTCCCTGTTTCCATGTCAGCCCACGCTGGTGGGGTTTACTGCACTGCCTGGCTGCAAGATTGTCTCCTCCTGGTTCTCCCCACCGTGCTGGCACCACAAGTGGCTGCTGGAGCCTCTGCCAGTCACCGATCTGTGCGAAGGAGCCAGGCAGCAGCAGGACAATGTCCCCATTCAACACTGCCTGGAGCAGGGACAGCCCCATCTCCTGCTCCCAGCACCGTCTTCCCGTGTCTCTGCTGGTCCCTAGCACAGACTGGGGATGGATGCATGGATTGGGATGTTTCCTTCCTAAAACCATCCAGGATTGGGGTGGGTGATCTCTACTGCCATGTGGCTGCAGGGAATGGGCTGAAAGAGCCACAACCATCATCACCCAAGGCTGCAGCCTCCATCCTGGGTGTCTCCCAAAGCCATGCTCTGCCCTTCTCCCCCATCACTGATGGCTGGAAACGGCAGCAAACCTTCACCCAGACCGAAGCTTCGGGAGAGTGGGGGAGCTGATGGCCCTTGTGTCCAGCTCCTGCCACCCCTGAGAGCCGCCTGGGTTCCTGCTCAGTCGTTGCTCTCCTTTCCAGGTTGTGCAGCGCATCAAAGCCGTGGAGACGGAGACGCGCCTGCTGGTGGTGGACAAGGAGACGGACGAGTACCTGTGCAGCCTGCGCCTGACGTGCACCGAGGACATGGTGCACAACGGCATCCTGCACTCCGGCGTCTCGCCCGCCAAGCCCCTGGGCAGCGACAACGGGGAGGTGTGGAAGCCACAGCTGGACCTGAGCGGGGGCAGCCTCCAGCGGCATTCCCACAGCTTCTCCTCCCACGGCAGCAGGAAGGTGAGGGCAGAGCCGGTGGCGCGTGGCACAGGGATGGGGAGGTGGGCTGGGAGCCCCTCTGGGAGCCCCTTCCTCTGGGGGCATGGCTTGTCCCATCAGAGAAGAACCTTCTGTGTGTGGCTGTCGGCCTGGGGACCCTGCTGTGTCCCAGGCTGCCCTTTGGACTCTTGCTCCATGCAGTGTTGGCTGGTGGGGGCTGCACTGCTCCCTCCCTTTCCATGCCCCCTGAGGGTCTCTCGGGGCTGTCAGCCCAGGGGATCAGTGACCCTGTGGTGCCTCAGCTGAGGTCGGTCTCCCAGCCTGGACCTCGCCTGCCCTTGTGACAGGCTGCTCGGAGCAGGGACATGGCAAAGCTGCAGCTCGTGAATGAGCTTCTCTCTCCTCCATTATTCGCAGGAGGGAGGGAACATCTGGGGCGAGCGTGTTCTCAGCTTTTTGCTGAAATAGGAAGGAAATTAGCTCCTTTTAAGTGGCCTGGGTCTGGACTGTGATTCGGCACTAAGTGCCTTTTATTGGTAAACTCCTTTCCAAAGAGGAAAGAATTCAGGGTGGAAAACGTCCAGTTTCCATGGCTGCGGGGCTGGCGGGGACGGCGCAGGCTTGTGCTCGCAGATAGCAGGGCTCTCTCCGGGCTGCCCCTGCTCCAGGGGGGAATGTGGCAGGGGCCAGTGACTCCACAGCCATCCCTTCCCCTCCCTGTCCCTGCTCTGTCCCCTCCTGTGCTTGCTGGTTGTGCTGCCAGGCAGGAGCACTGGTGCTGCACAGCCTCCCCCAGCACGGAGCTGCCATGGGCATCCTCCTCCTCCTTATTTTCCTTCTCCTCCTCCCTGGAGCCTTGCAGGGGCTGCTCGGTCTCTGTCCCCTCGGAGAGGGGCTGGTGGCTGGGTGCTGGCCCACAAGTGGCCATTGGGCTGCTGGGAGGGCAGCAGAGGGAAAGTCAGGAAAGCATCGTGTCCTCAGGAGCCCTCCATGGAGAAACACCCCTGGGTGATGCTGGTGAGAGGCACGAGCATCCCAGCAATGATGAGAGGGTCTCACCTCTGTTTCTTCCCTCTGGAACTGTTTGGAATCTTGCAGAGGATCCTGGGGCTGGCAGGGCAGGATTTGAGGCTGTATTTTATTTTTCTCTATTTATTGTGTGATTTGAAGCTGTTGGAAGGTCTGTATGACCACGATGAGTGTGTTTCCCCTGGGGGTGGTGCCCCCCTGGGCCAGGTGGTGGGAGAGGAGACATCCCCAAGGTGGGGATGGCTGTGTATGGTTGGGGGTGGCTTTCCAAACTGGGGATTTCCTCTCCTTTCTCTGTTTCGTTTGCTGGTCGGGATCCAAGAGTTCTGACGGGAAGTCAGGCCAGGGGAACAGGACGGTCCTTTCCGGCCTTTGGGTTTTGGCTCCTCCAAGGAGAGGGTGGGACGGGGAGAGCTGAGCAGGGCTGGGGTGTGAGCGGGGAGAAGCACCCGTGTTCCCCTCAGGGGGCCTGGGGACTTGGTGGGGGCTTTGCCTGGGCATTCAGTGCTTGCTGTGCCAGAGACAGCACTGATTTTGGCTGAGGCTGAGCTGGACAAAGGGAAGGACTGACTGCAGGAGGGATGTCCCCTGTGTGGGGCTGGGGACAGGCTGCTGAGCGTGTCGGGCATTCCCAGAGCCTCGGGTCAGTGGCTGGTTTGCTCCTGCCTCGGTGGGTGGCAGCCCTTGGGACAGCTGAGCCCTGCCAGCACCCCTGGCCAAGGTCACTTCTCGGTGCTGGGGCTCTGCATGACCCTGGTGTGAGGTCAGGGGTGGCTGGAGCAGCAGGTCCTGCTCCTGTGCCTCGCAGTCCTGCCCTCTTCAAGGTGGTAGAACCTGCTCCAGGCTCTTGTTCTGGGTGATGTGTCCCCCCTGCCATGTCCCAGAGCAGCTGGAGGCCAGGGGATGGTGGACACAGGGTGGTTGACCCCAGTTTCTGCCGTGCTCGGTCCCCCAGTGCTGTGTCCCTCCATGGGGCAGCTCAAGCCTGACCCTGATCCAGCAGATCACAGGCACTGGCATGTGCAGCTCCTGAGTGTGGGGGGATTTTAGGAGATTTCAGCCCCTGCTGTGGGACTGTGGCAGCTGGGATACGCTCAGAGATTTGTGCCCAGCCAGATTTAGGGCTTTTGTGAGCTTCCCTGGAGGCATTTAGTGAAGGAGGAGGAAAGGCAGTTCCCTCCCCTTGTGGACCTGTGGCCTCAACCTGCCCCTGTGGGAACCCGGGCTGATGCTCCGGGCTGCTCCCAGGGAGCTGCATTTTTGTGAGAGCATTTGTTTATGTAAAGGCTGGAGTTTTCCTGGATTTGGGGCCGGGTGGTTCAGGGCAGCTCGAAGCAACTGAAACAAAAAGAGGAGGGAAATCTGGCACCCAGGATGGCTGTGATGGTGGGCAGCAGGAGGTGAGGGAGCAGGGAGAGTGGGCACAGCCCTGCCAGCCCCCCCGCGCTGTCCCAGACTGATTTCCCACGAGGGGTGACACCCCAGAGCTCTGCCATGGGTGGGGAGGTCACTGTGCACCCTGGCAGAGACCTGGTGCCCAGGACCTCGTGCTCCAGGAACCTCGGTGATGCCATGAATAATTCAGCACGTATTTCCAATCCTGCTGCCTGCCCCAGGCTCAGGGCAGCAGGGCTGGCAGCCAGCAGCTGTCCTTGTCACAGCTCTGCTGTCCCCAGTGCTGGGGGGATGTGTGTCCTGTGTGGCTGTGGTGGCACAGGGAGCTGGGGTTGCCTTGCCCCATCCCTGCTATGCCCATCCCTGTGTCTGCTGGGCTGGGGGAATTTGGGGGTTGCTGCTCGCTGCTTGTCCCATGCTGTGTCCCCTGGCAGGGCACGTGTCCCCATGCCATGTACTCCTCTGTCCCCAACAGGTTCCTGTGGCCACTGGGCTGTTTCCTGCTTTCCCAGGGTGCTGACTCTGCCCTGACAGGCTCCAGCACCGCTGGCAGGTCTGGAGGTGGGGAGCAGGGGGTGTCCCAGTGTGGCAGGGGCTGCTCTGGGTGCCTGGTGTGAGCTGCTTTAATGGCAAAGGTGCCTTTGGGCCGGTGGTGGCTGTTAATTAGATGCTAAATGTAAAGAGGCAGGTGAGCTGTGGGGCCAGCTGGCACTGAGTGGTGCTGCTGGGTGCTCCCCTGGGTGCTGCTGGTCATTGCAGAGGTGTCCGTGCTGGGCAGGGCTCAGGGCCCAGGGCTGGCAGCACCTTCCCAGGCAGCTGTGGCTGCACTGTCCCATTCCTGCTGTGCACTGGGAGGGGTGTGCCATCGCTGGGACCCCCGTTATGGCCCTGCAGGGTTTGGGGTGTCCTTGGGACTCACTGTCTCGCTGCTTTCCCCAGGTGTGTTTGTGGGAGAAACAAGAACAACAGCAAAGCCACCAAAAGGCATTTAGGGTCATGCAATTCCCTTCCTTCACTGCTCTGGTCACAGTGAATGCAACTGCAGGGGTTGGGTGTGCAAAAGGACCTTTTCAACCTTTACAAAGGATAAACTTCTCTCAAGTTTATCCTTTGGAGAACAAACCCATGTCTTGTAGCTGCTGGATTGAAGCCTGTTGAGTCTGGGAATTTTAATGGAGGGGAATTAACGGCTGGTTGTTGATTGTCCCCTGCTCAGGGAGGGACAATGTCACCTTAGGATTGCTGCTGGCAGGAATGGGTGTCCTTTGGGTGACACGGGGGTTGTGGCAGCTCCTGAGCCCCCTGTGTGCCCTGGCCTGACGTGCCTGGGGACAGATGTGCTGCTCTCTGGAGGACAGTGGCTGGGTGCCTGTTGGGACCAGGTGTGGGGCCAGCACTGACATTGAGGCTGTAAATATTTACTCTTCTCTTTGGGTCAGGACTAAGAACTTTTCTCTGATGCAAATAAAACCCTTGTGTTGTGATGTCTCCTGCCGGAGTGCTGGAAGGCGAGTAACTCGGGACAGATGTTTTTGGAGCACTTTGCCAACTCAGTTGAGGCCCAAAATTTAGGGCTTGTAGAATAACCACAAAGATGTAATAAAACCAAACATGAGCAGAAATGTCTGCAGCAATTATGCAATTTAAAAAAATAAATAAATAAGTGAGAGGGTGGTTTGAATTACAGCATTTCCCTGCAGCATCCCTGTGGCATCCTGTACTCCCTCTGGCAGGCTCAGACCTGTGGGAGAGGGTGATGGGGAAGATGGCAAAGCTTATCCCTGGCACAGCCTGGGCAGGTTCCTGCTGTGGGGAAACCCTTCAGCACAGAGCCCCAGGAGCTGTGGCCATGCCCTGACAGCATTCCCTGCCCTTCCCACAGCAGCTATTTCTGTGGGATCTGAGGGTCTGAAAGGACAGAGCTGAAGGGAAGCTCTGTGTGTGCCTGTCAGGGCAGGGATGTGTCACTGCGAGCTCTGCCTTTCCCTGCTTAAAAATAGGCACTTTGCAAGCAGTTTCTGCACCCTCAGTGTGGAGCTGCCTCAGGCTCCTGGGATCTCTGGGTACAGCTCCCAGCTGAGGACGTGGGATGGGATGAGTGTGGAAGGGAAGATGCCTGTGGGGAGCTGGGGACCCCTTGCCTCCCCCCAAAGAATGCCACTGCAGTGGGCACTCATGGAGCCAAGAGGGATCTGTTTCCCATGGGAGCTCAGCCAAGAAGCAGCAGAGGGATCCCTTGCTTTTGGGGTTAGTGCTTCAATCCCAAACCTGGGGCAGCAGAGCCGTGGGGAAGCCGGTGCTGACCCCACTGCATTATTGATAGTGCCAGGCTCTGGCATCGAGTGTCACAGGGCTGGGCTGGGGGTGGCTCTGGAGCAGCTCCAGCTCAGCACCTTGGGAGTGGAGGTTGGGGCAGGTGGCAGCTTGGAGATGCAAAGCCCCATCCCTGGGAGTGTTCAAGGCCAGGTTGGACAGGGCTTGGAGCAGCCTCGGATAACGGAAGGTGTCCCTGCCCACGGCAGGGGAGTGGAATGAACTGGTTTTAAGGTCCCTTTCAATGCTAACCATTCTAGGATTGTATGATGGTGGTGGGTGCTTTCCCCCTTGCGCTGCTGAAGGGGCTGGGAGGCTCCACATCCCAAAGCCGAGTGGGGCGGTCCCATCTGCTCATCCCTTGGCCGTCGATGACTTGTTCCCTTCTGGCTTCTGGTCGTCGGTTTTTGGTGCCAGTTTTGGGGCTGGCAGTGCCCCACTGCCTGCTGTGGGGTTTGTGGGAGCTTTGGCTTGGGATGAGCAGTGTGTGCTGGGCACTGCCACGGCACTCAGAGGAGGTGCTGGCAGGGATCTGAGCCTCGTCCTGCTGGGTACAATCCAGATTTGAGATGAGACACCCACGGGGCTGTGAGGTGAAGAAACCAGTGCGTAGCTTGGCAGGGTCAGCCCTGGCTCCCCGCACACTCACGTCTTCCCAGCCCTGTGGGAAGGGGCTTTGGGTGCAGAGCCCTTCCTTTTGTGTGCACTGTGGCTGTGTCCCATGCCATGGATGGGGCTGAGGAGCCACCACCAGCCCGTCCAGGCAAGGGGCTGGTCTGGGGGTTATTTTCGTGCCGGGGCAGCGCAGGAAGCCCCTCCCGGGGAGGAGAGCATCCACCCCACGGCAGAAACTTCCTCCACCGCGATATTTTTAGTGAAACACAAAGCGGGTGGGAGGCAAGAAGCAGATTAGCATCGGGAGGAGCCGTGCCCTGCCAAGGGCCTTTGTTCCCGGAGCCACCCCGTCCTTTGAGGGGACAGTGGGGTCACCCCTGGGACCCCCCACCACCCCAGGAGGGGCAGGAGTGCGTGGGGACTGGTGATCCCACCCCACTGCAGGGATGCTGCTGACACCGGGAGATGCTGCGTGTGGTCCAGCCGGTGCTGATCCCTTCTGCATCCCTGAGTAATCAAAAACTTTCCCTCAAAACGATTGGAAAACTGATATTAAAAGGGAGCTGTTGGAAGCGCAGCTCGCCCCGGCCCCCTCTGCCCGCAGGGATGGGCTCCAGCAGCTTTCTTCAGTAACAGCCCCGCTCATGAGTGGGCTCCTCGCCAGCTGTCGATGGTTCTGTTCAATAGCAGAGCTATTAAATGGTTTTGAATAAATTAAAAATCTTCTGGCAGCGTCAGGGCCTTCCTCGTGTGCCCTGGCAGCTGCACAGAGCCCCCGCTGTGCCTCCGCTCCATCCCTTGGAGCTCCTCCAGCCTGGTCGGGCTCGTGGCCTTGTCATGGTGGAGGAAACCTTAAAACAATATTGGGTTTGGGGTTTTTTGGTGGGGTTGGTTTTTTTTTTGTTTGGATTCCCTATTTATTCCCAAGGCCCAAGTGAGTTGTGGAGGAGGGAACACGCTGCATGCTCCCAGCTGTTCAGCCAGGGCTGTCCCAGTGCTGCTGTGCACCGTGGCTGGGTAAATCATCTGCAGGAGTTTGATCCCAGAGCTGGAGGTGCTGCAGGTGATGCTGTGGGTCTGGGTAAATCCCACCTCCTCCTGTCCAGCCTATGGATGTGGGGCTGCTCCCACCTGGATAAAAGGTGCTGGAGTTTTGGTATTGCTCATGGAGGATAGAAACACATGGAGTAAAGGTGCCTTGTGCTGACTTCCAGCTTGAATTCCTGGTCTGAAGCAGGACAGGGCTTCCAGCTGCTGGCCAGGTACACCTGACTTCCAAAAAAGGTTTTAAAGAGCTCCTTTTAATCCATAAAACACCATCCCTTGGCTGCTTGCAGCCCTGATATGTGGCATTATCTCTGTGAGCCTCATTCATGTCCTCTGGTGTGGGAGACTCAGGAGGGGGGAGGTACAAAGATGTACCCAGCACTATGGAGAGCTTGGGATGTAAAGGAAGGTCTGTTTTGAGCTGGTTTTGTCTCCCAGACCTTGGCTCTGTCTCTAGATACAGATTTTACAGGCAGTGGTGTTGGGAGATTCCAGGTTGGAATATGAGAGAGAAGAAATTAAACTTGTAATCGGTAAAGGGTCTCTCCAAATCCACAGCTCTCTATAAATAAGGAATTAAACCCCAAGTTGTTTCTGGCAAGATCCATATTGTAATTTAATTTCATTACAGCTTTTGCTGGGACCCCTGAGTGTTTCGGTTCTGTTGCTGCATTCAGACCATATCCAGACATGGAGCTGGATTTTGTTGGCTCAGTGTCTTTCCTGTCCCACTAAAGTTTTGCAAGAGTTTGTTTCCAGGTACAATAAGCTGGTGGTGGGTGTTTGCTAGGGGTGAGTGTGTGAAAGCCAAATTGAAAAGTAGTTTTACGAGCAAGAGGAAGGTAAGAAAGATGATTCCCTGTAGGTGCTGGTGCTGAAGAAGTGTGAGGGGCTGCTCTGTGGGCACAGAATCCTGGAATGGTTTGGGTTGGAAGGGACCTTAAAGCTTATCTCATTCTACTCCCTGCCATGGGCAGGGACACCTTCCACTAGCCCAGGTTGTTCCAAACCCTGTCCAACCTGGCCTTGGACACTTCCAGGGATGGGGCAGTCACAGCTTCTCTGCCCAACCTCTGCCAGGGCCTGCCCACCCTCACAGGGAAGAATTCTTTCCCAATATCCCACCTAACCCTGCCCTCTGGCAGTGGGAAGCCATTCCCCCTTATCCTGTCTCTCGAGGTTCTCATCCCAAGTCCCTTTCCAGCTCTCCTGGAGCTCCTTTAGGCACTGGAAAGGGCTTAGAGTTCTCCCTGGAGCCTTCTCTTCTCCAGGCTGCACAACCTGGACTGCCTGGCAGTGGGTTTTCCCTTGGGAGGGTTTCCAGCCTGGCACTGAGCTGTCCATGTGCTGCCAGGGATGCTCGGGGAAGGAGTAGGGCTGGGAGCAGCAGTGAGTGGATGTCCAGATGCCATCCTGGGCCCCTCCATCACCATCTGCTGGAAGTGTGCTTGCTGCCTCCACAGCCCCGGGCTGAGCCCTGCTGCTCACCCCGGGCGTTATGTGATTAAACCCTCTTATGGAATTACAGGCACTAATCCCGTTAAAGACACGAGCAGCACAAAAGGTGGTGGGAGGGCTAATCCCTCCACTCCAGGCTTGTGGGGCTGAGCTCCCACCCCTGGGGATGTGGCTGTACCAGCCGGCATTCCCTGGGCAGTGATGCTCTGCCTTGGCACAGGTCTCCAGGGGCTCTTCCCAGTTCCTGACAGCTCCTGCCCTCACTGTGTCCACCACAGGGCTGGCTCTCGCTCGTGCCAGGCTTGCAGTCCCTCATGAGCAGCCAGAGGCCATCCCAGGTAAATCAGTTAATTCTGGCCTTGGGGTTGTTCATGGTTAGCAGGATTTAATTAAGACAAGCCCTAATTAGTTCTAAGCGGGTGAGTAGTCAGTCAGCTTTGCCTGGAAGAGTTCCCTGCTCTTGTCTGGCAGCTGTGAACGAGCGCAGGGCTGTGCTGGCATCGGGGGGCTGAGCCTGTCCTGGAATGGGGTATGTGGGACACCCTGGATCGGGCTGGAGTGTGGGGATAGCAATCACCTTGATGTGGCTGATGGGTTTTGCTGGGCCCCCAAATCCATCTTTTGGTTCTGCAAACGCCGTTCTGGGGCTGTTCCTGCTTTCCCAGGGCTTTCTGTCCCCTGCCAGCCCTTGCCGTGGGCACGGATTGCTCTGAGCTCGCAGCTGGCACTGGGCTGTGCCGGGCACCACACACCCACCTTCACCCCGGCTTTATCAGCGGGAGCAGCCGGAGCCTGGTGCTGCCTCGGGGTTATCGTGGGAGATCCTCCTGTGCTGCCCTGGGGACACACCGTGTTCCCCAAACCCCCTTATCTGCCCCAGGCCTGCTCGGCCAGAGATAAGCACCAGCCCCTCTCCTGGGAACAGCAGGCAGAGGGTGCCTGGCTCCTGGGCAAGGGGCATCTTCTGTGGCCACCTCGTTTTTAAGAAGCTGGGTGTAAAATGTGTCATTTTCAGACTAAGCATCACAGTGGGACGAGCCCTGATGTTCCCTGATTGTGTCAGGTCTCGGTTTGATCCCGTGTTTCCCAGTGGTGTCGTGGGATGGGTCTGGTGCCAGCGTTGTGCAATGGGGGCTGTGGCAGGAGGGTTGAGTTTTGGAAGGGGGAGGTCGAGGAGAGCCCCAGCAGAGCCAGAGGCTTTGGGTGCTCTGTCCAGGGCAGCAGAATTTGTGCAAAAGCTTCGACTTGTGGGTTTTTTGAGAGAAGGGAGTAGTTTCCATGTCAGGCTGAGGGCTGGGACCACAGCCCCTCACCCCTCCTGCTTTTTGGAAAATTGCACCCCTGGATGTTTTATTGCAGGCTTTCTAAAGACAAAAGGCCTTACATTTGGTTGACCCCGAGCACGGGTGCCACAGCGCTGGCTTTGCTTTCGGTGCAAGGAATGCAGAGGATGTTTGGAGCCCTCCCCCTGCCCCATTTCCTCCAGCGAGCTGTGCTGCCCGGCCAAGACAAATATTGGGAGTAAACTATTGAACTTCCCTGGTCCCAGTGCTCACAGAGCAGTGCCTGTTCTCCCCCTTCCTGGGCAGGGGCCGGGCTGAGGGGGTGCAGATGTGTCCTGCTCCTGCCCCATGTCCATCGCACCCCTCGCTCCAAGGTGGGCTTGGTGGCAGAGCACGAGGAGAAAACCAGCCCCAGAGGGACAGTACAATGACTTGTGCCATCCCTCCCACTTTGCATGAAATTTATTGGGCTCTGCAAGGCTGAGTGTAGCACCCATGACCTCTTCTTCCAGGGTTGGGGGGACCAGGGGCCATGACCTTGCTGGCCTGCTGTGCAGAACAGTTCTGTGTTAGATGTCTCAACTAACAGCCAGCTTTCTGCAGGGCAGTGGGATTGCACCCCATCCACATAAATCAGGCTTTCATGGCGGGTCTCAGTGGGTTTGGGTAGTTGGTGCTGGTCCTAGCGGGCTCTGGGATTGGGTACCTAATCCTGTGATGGTCCCAAATCCCACAGGCTTGGCACGGGTGAAAGCCACGAGTTCAGAGCCTGAGCAGCCTCAGCCCTTGGGAAAATGCCTTTTCCTTCCGTGTGAGCCCCACCTGTAACAGGGTGCAGGGTGTTCTCAGGTGGGAGGCTGCTCCCCACGGTGCCCAGGGCATGGCACCGGCCCCCACCACCTCAAGGGGGACTTCCCTTGGCATCCCCGGTGCCAAGTGAGTGCCGTGGGAGCACAAAGCTGTAGGACTGGATTCCTGCTAATGACCGGGGTCATTGAAGGCGAGGAATGGGGCCAGCACTGCACGGAATATTTGGTGATTGCTCAAGCCTTGGCCCCAGCAAGCAGCAGGGGAGTCCAAAGGGCAGGTGGTGGTGCCCAGCTCTGGCACAGCCCCCACAGGAGGCTCTGTTTGGGATCCATCACCTGTCCTTGGAGCAGTGCTGAGGACATGGAGATGTGCTGTGGCGTGTCTGTTTTGGGGTCTTGTGGAGGGGGATGTGTCTGTCCCCTGGAGGGGGCCATCAGGCCCCTGTGGAGGGAGGGAGCTCTGTGAGATCAGGGTAACTCATTCCCAGTATCTCCCTCTGCCTTCCCATTGTCCACAGCAATCCCTTTTCTCGCCTGGGGCTTCATGGTGAGCGTGGGAAGGACTTTCCCCTCTGTTCCAGCAGCTCGACCCCTGCACAGTGACCGATGCTCCTTTCCCTCCCACCCACTAGAAAACGGCTCCCTCTGGATCTGGTGAGATCACTTTGAATGCAGAATGGAGATCCCATGTCTCTTCCTTTTGGACAAATTCCAGCCTGCCAGGACCCGTGCTGCTGCCCCACATTGTCCTGGAGCAGAGGAGCTCACTGGTATCCCGACTTGAGTGTTCCCTTGGCAGATGGTGCTGGAAAAGTTGTCTCTCTCAAGGCAAACACGTGCACGTGGCGGTTTCGGTCTCCTCCATCCTCCCTCCCTCCTCCCAGTCTCTCCCTGGGCCGGGCCAGCTGCTCCCTGCTCCAGCCAAGCCTGTGCTGCTGTTCCTGGCTCCAGCCCTGCCCGGGGGGAGAGCGTGGGTGCCTCTGCTGTCTGAGTCTGCTCAAACGCCAGCAAAGAGGGGAAAAAATGCTGCTTCCCGCAGCTTGTGGCTGAGAAACTCCCCAGCTGTGGGATTGCCATGGAGTGGCCAGGACAGCTCGGTCGGAGTCCTCACTGCTGGGGGACTCCACACAGCTGGATTGGGCTGGTGTTCCCACAGTGGAGATGTGCCCATCGGGGAGCCTGGTGCGGGGTTGTCCCCACTGGGGACACGTGGTCCTGAGCAGGACGTGGCCCAGCCACAGCCCCTCTCCTGAGAGGCCCCTTTGTGCTCAGGGATTTCCATAATGCTCCGGTTCAGTGCCTGGGATTTCGGAGAGGGGCAAATCCAGGCTTACCCCTCGCCTCGGGGCAGCAGCAGCAGCAGTCACGCTCTGATTTCTTTGGCAGCAGATTGTTTGGAGGTGAAGCCCTGGTGGGAGCCGTGGGGGAACTGCAGTTCCCATCACCCTGCTCTGCTGTGGGTGCTGGGGGTGGAGTGGTGCCATCCTGCCAGGCAGCCCAGCCTGGTGGGCAGTGTCACCCTGGGCTGGGCATCGGGCATCCTTCCCCACCCTCCACATCCTTCCTGCTCTTGTTTTCTCCTGCCTGGGATAACAACCTTATGGCACAGCTCTGGCAGGGTCCTGGCACAGCCACCCTGCTGTCCCAAGGGATTTACATCCCACGGCACCAGGAAAGGACTGGGGTGTGTGGGCTTGGGACAACCTGGACACTTTGGTGCAGGGCACAGGAAGGTGCAAACCCCTTCTTGCTGCTGCTGCAGTGCCAGGGGATGGTGAAGGACCTCAGTCATTTTTTGTGATTGATTTTGCACCACTCTGGAAGAGGCTGTGGGGCATTAGTGACC
Organism: Margarornis squamiger; assembly: GCA_035222235.1. Lineage (NCBI taxonomy): Eukaryota > Metazoa > Chordata > Aves > Passeriformes > Furnariidae > Margarornis > Margarornis squamiger. The sequence goes on from JAWWTY010000032.1 coordinate 15,130,759, forward strand.
CACACTGTCCCCTTTGCTGGGTCCAAAAGGGCTGCAGGGCTCAGGGTGGGTGTTCCTGGGTCCAGTGGGTCCCTGCTGAGGCTCAGGACCCACTGTGGACATCATCCTTCCCTTCCAAGGCTGGAAGGAGCTGTGCTGCGGGCATAGAATTTCCATTGTGTGGTTGATCCCTCTCCCCCTTCTCAGAGGGACTGTCATCAGGCTTGTCTGGGGGCAGAGCAAGGACCTGGTGTCACCCTGCCCAGCCTGGGTTGGTGCTCCCATCCACCACCGCAGCCCTGGCAGGGACTTGGAGGCTCCCTAAAATATCCAAATTGCCCCATCAGCTGCGGCTTGGCTGTGGGTCCTGCCGGGACCCGTGGTTGGACGTGTTCCACTGCTAATTGGAATTGCTCTCCTGCCATCCCTGCTCGCTCCCTTTGTGCTGCCTGTTGGCAGAGAAAGCAGTGGGCTGTGCCCAAAGGGCGGGATGCATCCAAAGGGTGTTGGGGGTGTGTGCTGGCACAACCCCTCGGGAAGAGCCCCCCAGGCTGGTGGGAGGATTTTGGGGGAACAGCCCTGGGAAAACAGCACAGATCTCAGTGTCTGCTGACCTTAAAAAAAACCCAAAAACAAAAAACAAACCAACAATTTTTTGTATGCTTCTATCACTCAAACCCAGCGGGAGCAATTCAAATAATTGGAGCAATTTGAATAATGGAAGAGATTTAAATAAGCTACAAGAGCCCAGAGCTGTGCTGGGGATGGGCAGGCAAAGTGCCTGGTGCTGACATGGAGCTCTGACACGGTGACACAGTTTGTGCCATCACCATCAGGACCCTGCAACATCCCCCTCTCCTCCTGGTGATATTTAAGGTAACTCTGCTGGTTTTAGGAAAAAGCTATTTGGAGGCAGCTCAGCTGTGTTTGTGCCCATCCTCTTCTTGTGGGGCAGTGATGACTTTGGACACTCTGCAGTCCCTGTTTGTCCCTGGGAGCACCCAAACCTTTCTCCTGGCTGTAGGGGTGTGGAGGTGGCAGCACTCCTGCCTGGGAGATGCTGGGAGAAGGAGTTTGCAATGAGTGTCACTGGGCTGTCAGGTCTAGACTGGAGGGATGACACAAGGTTTTCCTCCTTTGACCACTGGTGTCAGAGCCAAAACACCTCGGGAATGGAGCGGGTGGTAATTAGAGTTGTGGCTGTATAAAAATGGAACCAGGTTGTTTACTAGTCCTGCCCAAGGATTTATTCCTGACTTGGCTGGTGGAGAACCTGTGAATTACCCCCCGCCTTCTGCAGGTGTTGGGGGGTCTCCGGGTGCTGGAGCTGCCACCCTTCTCCCCAGTCCCAGCTCTGGCCCTGCAGGGAAGGGAAACATCTGCTTGTGTTTCGGTGGGCCTGGCGTCCCAGCAGCCCCGTCTCCCCTTCCCCCTCTGTTATTTATAGCATTTCACCAACATCTGGAGTTGGAGCGGCTGCGGCGCTGGCTCACTCGGAGCCGGGGGATGGAGCTGGGTGAGACGTGTGCGGCCAGGAGGGAGGGAGGGGATGGGGAATGAGCCCTGAGCCCTTCCCAGCAGCGTGTGGGGGGCCACAGCAGCTCAGCGAGGAGCTGAGGACCATCTGGGGGTTGGGAAGCCCTGGGAGCATCCTTTTCCCAGCAGTGGGGATGGTGGGAGAGCTGCCGTGTCCTCCCCACAGTGCAGACCTGGGGGTGCTCTGCCTCCCCCCTCCCAGCGCTGCCAGATGCCAGTCCCGTTCTTCAGATGGGTTTTGAGGCTCCTGTGACATTTGCTGTCAGCTGTCCCCCCCACAGTGTCACCGAGGTCCCCCAGCCCCAGGGGATGCAGGGCTACAATAGCCCCCTTTCTGGTGCTGCTTTAGTGGGAAAACTTGAGTCATTCCTGGGGGCAGGGGAATGGAGCCCATCCCTGCTGGAGCAGGCAGCAGATCCCTGGCACGGTGGTGAACGGAGGCAGCAGTGCTGCTCCAGCCATGGCACGGTCCCAAAGTTCCCTGGTTCTCATGGCAAGCAGGGCTGTGGATGCTGCTGGCAGCCATGGTGGGGGCTCCTTCTTCTCCCGGCTTTCCTCACCTTTGCAGGGTGGAAAACAGTGGGTTTTCACCCCTCCCCTTCCCAGATCAGGGTGACAAACATCTGCTTAAAGTTAAATGCACCCCTAAATCTAAGCAAAGGCAGCAGCCTTTGAGCTTCCAACAGAACTATGATGATAATAATACTGGCAATTAAAGCTGGCCCAAGGCTCAGCTTAGCTCCCAGTATAACCAGTACTGCCAAGGGAGCGTGCCCCTGTCGGGGGGGTGTAAATGGACCCCTTGTTCTGATGGTGCTGTGGCCCCTGGGCCCCCTTTCTTGTACCAGCTTCTTTCCTCCTCAGCTCGTGCCAGGCTCCCAGGGTTGCCCCTCGCTCCTCTACCTGCTGGGGTTTGGATTTGGGTCAGGATCCTGCACTTCTCCTCCACAGCCCCTAAAGGTGGCTGTGCATCCCTTGGTGTTTGTTGCCTGCAGTGGAGAATCCAAAGTGCAGAGGATGGAGAGATCCCAGGTGCAGGGAAGACAGTGGGAATGGACACTGAGACTCTGAGCAGTGTCCCCTGTCCCTCCCAGGACATCTCAGTGTCCCAAGGTGGCCCTGGGGCAGGACAGGACCCTGGTGCCCCCAGCCCTGGTGGGCTCTGCCGCCAAGGTTTGATTTTCAGGGAGCAAAGGAGCCATTTTCTGACCAAAACCGCATGGAAAAGGAGAGGAAAGGCAGGAGCTGACTTAAAAGAAAATATGTTAACAATGTGAATTAGGCAGGAATGCTCCTGCCTGGGTTTTCTCCAGCTCTGCCGAGCAGGGGCGGAAAGGTTTGTCATGTCGCTGGGTGATCCGGAGCCTGGAGTGCATCCAGGTGCTGCAGTTCCCGACAGAGGTGCCTGCAGCCTCTTTGGCAGCCCCTGGGATGGGCATGGAGGGATGGGCTGGTGCCAGGAGCTCGGTGAGGTGGTCCCAGGCAGGACTGAGCTGCTTAGGGCTGAGCCCTGATCTCGGGTGATTACCCTGTGACAGGGTGACCGTCACTCCCAGCCCATGAGCTCGGCTGACTTTGAGCAAATCCCCATTCCAGGGGGGATGAGCAGAGCCAGAGATCCCTCTCCCATCCTGGTGGCACCACGGGACACCCTCCTGGGACACTGTGCACTTCCCAGCTGTACTGAGAGTGTCCCGTGAGCCTTGGAGGAGCTCGGGGTGGCTGCTGTGCCGAGGTGCTCACCGTGTGGATCTGCAGGAGCCGCGGCGTGCCGGGACCCACCGGGATCCACAGTGGATGGTACCGACCCAGCCTCGGCCACTAGAGTAGTCCTGTGTGTGTGTGTTGTCCTCCTCATCCTCATCCTCCTCCTCTCCTGGAGGACCCAGCAGAGCTGGGTTTCCACACTGGTGTTTTATTCCTGGAATAAAACCCTAAAATGTGGCTTTTAAAGGTGTTTTAGTCTGCTGTGGGCATGTTGTTTGTGGGGCAGAGGAGCTGGAGATGGTCCTGGGGCTTGGCCACTGCTGTCTGGAGCATCTTGGGCATGGAGAGACTTTTGGCCATTTCTGCAGCTTTTTGGGCTGGTCTTTGAAAAACCTTTTTTATCCCTGTTCCTTTTCACAGTCGGGCTGGAGAGGGATGGTGTGAAGATGCAAGTTGGTTTTGTGAGTCAGTGTCCTTTGGGAAAGCAGTGGGCTCGGGACAGGGGAGCAAGGGGACATCCCTGTCCCAGAACTGGGGCTCAGGGTCAGCAGTGACAGTGAGTGGGTCTCTGGCACCGGTGGCCTCCTGGCATTGAGCTGGGGAGGGGCTTTTGTTGGGGCAGGAGGGTTTATTTGGGTGATGGAGCTTGGGAGGCTGCCCTGCTGCCCTCAAAACTCAGGAGGTGAGTTTGTTTCCTTCTGGTGCTGCTGGGAGTGGATCCTGCTGGCACAGAGGCTGTCATGGGCTAATTAATGGCATGGAAACCCCTCGTTAATTGGAGTTGGTGACATTTGTGGTACCAGCTCCAGGTGCACAAAATGGGAATGGTCCTGGTCACTGCAGGGACTTGCATGAGGTGGCACAAATCCAGCACTGTGGCATCCTGGTGAGCCCAGGGGTATCTCTGGGGGGCTCCAGTGAGCTGGGGGTTGTCCTGGACGACCCCAGTAAGCCAAGGGGTGTCCCCAGGTGACCCTGGTGAGCCAAGGGTTATCCCTGGGGGACCCCAATTCCCAACAGCAGCACTGGGAACTCTAAGGGAAATAAAAAATCAGATGCTGCAAGAGTTGCCATGAGATTGTGAGAGCTGGCAACACCCAACTGGGGTTTTTTCATTTTATTGAAACTGTTTCATTGTTATTTAATGTCTTGTTTGTGCATTTTTAAATGGGCCAGTTTGAACTGTGTTTCCGAAACCTTTTTCCTTCTAAAATTCCGATGGTTTGCCTCAAGCTGCAGCTCCAGGGATGGGGTGGCAGTGCAGCCTATCCAGGCAGGATTTATCTACACACACCCCTTGGATGGTCCAGACAGGGATGCTTGGAGGTGGAGCATGTCTTGCCATTCCTCCTTAATCCAGTTTATTAAATTAATGCCCACTGGTAGAATCTGGATTCCTAGAAAAAAAAAAAAGTTTCATTTTGCAAATTTTTTCTTTTTTTTTTTTGGGGCAAATAGACAAAAAAATAGAGTCAATTTTTGTTGCTTTATAGTATCCATGTGAATGTAACTTAAGCCAAATTGGCTTTCATGTCCTTGGCGTGTGAGAGGCAGCGAAGCCTCCTCCGGAGCGGGACGGGAGCGTTTCTGCAGGCGGGTTCCTGGGAAGCCCAGATAACGTGCTGCTGTTCCAGGGAACGCTTTGTGGCAGGGCTTGCATTTCACAAAGGCCAAATTCCCCCGGGAGCTTAGGAAATATCTTCCCAGAACACAACCAGGGAAACGTTGGCACGGGCAAAAAAGAAAATAAAGAGCGGAGCTGGCAGGAGAGGCAGCGGCTCCGTGTCGGTGATGGGGGGGTTTGAGCAGGGGGAAGCGAGGGGAGTGTCAGAGTTTGCTTCATCCCAGAGAGGGGCTTTGCAGAGCTCAGCCCCAAGACCTGCTTTTTGCAGCAGCCAAGGATTGCGTTAGTCGGGAGGTTTAAGAGCCCCGCGAAAGCCCTGGATCATCTCTGTGGCAGGATAAGCAGTTTTGCCCGAGGATTTCTGCTCAGAACAGATGCTGAATTGGGATTATTTTATATATATATATTAAAGAAAAAAATATGTTGAATTCATTCCAGTTAAGGACCTTAAGTTCAAGGTTTTCTGGTGAAAGGAGCAGAAGCCTGTGTAGAGCACAGCACTGGTCACCAGCCTCGCAGCCAAAGGGATCCTGCAGCTTTTCCCTGTGTGGTTTATTTACTGAGTAATTTGATTTCACTGGTGATCCCAGGGGATCCCCAGAGGCGGAGGGACTGACCCTGGTGTGTCCCAGGGGGATCCCCACGCTGAGGCAGCACCAACAGCGCAGCATTTTGGGGTGATTTCCTCAGTGCTTTTCTGTGCTGCCACCAGAGCTCTGACCCTGTGAAAATGCAGCAGGACAAAAATGGTTTTAAAGGTCCTTTTTAAACCCGAGCAGGTGATGTCAGGTGCATTTTGGTGATCCCAGCCACGTTCCCCTCAGCCTGTGACACGTGTCCCCTTGTCCTGCCACACAGAGCCCCGGGTGTCCTTTAAGGTCACGCAAATCTGACCCTCTTGGGCCAGTTGAATCATTTCCTGTTTTCTTCAGTTTTTGAAGAACTGCGAGGCAGGCTGGAAATGTTTGCAGATAGGGTGAACCGGCTGCTCTGGGGCCATGGGAAAAGTCCAGGGGGGTTAAATGTGCAGAGGGAGAGGATGAGGGTGCGGGGCTGCTCCTGGTTTGTGGAGCTGAGGTGCTTGGGAGCCCCATCCTGCTTTGGGTTGTTGCACTGATGGCTTTTCCCCTTTAAAAACTGATCTGGGATTGAGGTGTCAATACACAGAGCTGATTTTTAGTAAAACTTTTTGGTGCCAAGTGAATCTCTGTGAAATTCAGGTCCCAGTGTGCCCCGCAGCCCGTGGTGGGTGTTGCTGGTGTTGACTCTCATGTGTGAGTAGTTTTTGAGGCATTTGTTGCTCAGCACCATCAGGGTGGTCCTAGTGCCCCTCCTGTGCCAGAGCAAAGCTGTCTGGACGCAATCCTGAGTGATGTGCTCTGGGGAATTCTGCTTGAGCAGGGATGTTGGACTTAGATGACCTCCAGTGGTCCCTTCCAACCTGATCCATTCTGTGTGTAAGGCCTGGCCATGTCACATCCCCATTTCTTCCTGGATGCTGGGATTGAGCTGTTATGGCTGGTACTGAACCCTGATTCACCTCTGCCCCTCCTGGGCATTGAATCCATGGCCAAAATTCCCCAGAGAAGTGATTGTCCCATTCCTGGAAGTGTCCAAGGTCAGGTTAGATAGGACTTGGAGCAAGCTGGGATAGTGGAAAGTGTCCCTGCCCATGGCAGTGTGTGGAACAACGTGGGTTTTAAGGTCTCTTTCAGTCCAAACTATTCTGGGATTCTATGGAAATGCCATCCCCAGCATGGATGAGTCCCAGGGATGATCACTTTGTGCCCCCACTTTGTCCTCCTCTGTAAAATCCCTCCTTGGGGGGCTGAAGGAGTTGGGATCAGCCCTGAAGTGCCTTGGCTGGGACATTCTACACAAGCTCAGCCTTCCTGTGTTGGACTTTGGGGTTCATCATCCCAGACCCCCTCGCTGGGATGTGATGGCACCCATGGGCGATGCCGGTGTCACCAGGATCAAGGGTGTGGTGCTGCCTTAAATAAATAAGTGAGGTTAATCCCGGGTCTGGGTGAGCCTGGGCAAAGCACAGCTCGGCCTTGGATCTTCCCTGCCAGGGCTGGGGCTCGGCTGCTGCCGGGGGGGGGTCCCGGCACATGGGTGGGTTTATCTGGGCTGCTCCTGGTGAAGGAAATGCATTTTTTTTGTTTTGTTTTCATTTTTCTGGAGTGGTTTTGGACAATTGGTTTTCTAAAATAGACTCAATGAGAGGAAATTCATTTGTTAACCTGTCCCCGTGCAGGGGATGGGAGGACGGGGGGCAGATATGGCGCTTCCTCGGCGCCTTTATGTGCGGTCACCTCTGCCTGGGGGCAAACCTAACCCATGATTAACCCCCCTGTTGTGTGTCCCCCTGTTAACCAGGATTTAAATGGACAGAAGGAGCTGTGCCCACGTCTCTGCCACCTGAAGAAAGGCCCCAATGGCTACGGGTTCAACCTGCACAGCGAGAAATCCCGGCCGGGCCAGTTCATCCGCTCGGTGGATCCCGACTCTCCGGCTTCCCGAGCGGGGCTGCGGCCCCAGGACCGGCTGGTGGAGGTAACGGGGTGGGACACACACGGCTGGGAGGAGGGACAGCAGCCGTGATGGGACCCTCAGGATGCCTGAGGCTGAAACAGACCCTATCCCACGACCTTTTCCATCAGAGCCCCCCAGTATTCCTCTATGATTCCAAGCTGTGAGATGGGGTGCTCTGCCTGTGGCTCTGTGCTCCTTCCACTCGTGCCAAGTGGGCATTTGTGAGTACTGAAGTCTAGATGGAATCATAGGATAGAACCATGGAATTGTTTAGTCTAGAAAAGTCCTCCAAAGCCATCAAGTCCAACTTTTCTCCCAGCACTGCCGAGGCCACCACTAACCCATGTCCCCAGGATGCTGTGCCATCGTGGCCCTCGCTGCTGCTTCAGGGTTATGGGAAGTGCTCTCCTGGAAGAGTGAGCTGGAAAAACACTGCTTTCCAGCCCCATGGATTCCCCAGCCAGTGGGAGCTGCTGCCTCTTCCCAGCACCTGAAAGTTTAATGCTGGGAGCAGCGTGGGGCCGGGAGCGGGGCACCGGTGGCTGCGGCTCCTGGCGAGGGGTCGTGTTATTTATTGATGGGCTTGGCCCAGTGCCTGGCACACACAAAGCAGCCTGGGGTGAGCTGGAGAACTCGGAAACCCAATCCCCTCCCTACCTGCTCTTTGGGGCTTGGATAAATATTTGATACCCGCCAGCCCTGTGGCAGGGCGGGGGGAAGAGCAGCCCTGAGCCTGCTGGCCCAGCTCACCAGGGGTGAGCACTGGGCATGGACTGGGGTGACCTGGAGTGGTGGGATGGTGCTGCCAGGGGTGGAGTGGGGTTATGAGCCAGCAGCTGAAGTTGGCAGCACCTGGAGCGAGGTGCCAAGCCTGGGAATGGGGTTCCTTCTTATCCCAGCCCTTGCAGCTGTGCCCTCGGGACCAGGGGGAGCCCAAAGTTTGGAGCTGGCCCAGCTCAGGCTCTGGCATCAGTGTCCTCCTGCCCTGTCTGTCCCTTGGCATCCAGGAGGAGCAGCCGCCGGCTCCGGGTCGTGCTGGACAAAGGGTGATTCATTCCCACCCGAACAATGCCCCCGAATCACAATGGTCCCCTCGCTGTGGGGAACAATCGGGAGCAGAGGATCATGTTCCCTGTAGGTCCTGGCTCTCAGGAAGGAAAGGGACAGATGAATCTGTGTAGCAGGCACAGGGATTCGCCCGTCAAGGACGTGAGAAATCCATGATTTTCCATCAGACAGGGCTGAAGGGTGGCACGGTGATGCCACAGGACACACCAGTGGCACTGAGCCTGTGCCCATGCTTAGCTGCACCTCACAGGCAGCCCGAGATTCCTGGGGTACCTCCCAGGGGAAGGCTGGGGTTGACATCCCTAAAGGGGGCAGGGAGAGCATTTGGGTGGGTGAGGTGGCGGCGGAGCCTGAGGTCTGTGATTCCCAATGGGTGTGTTTGGGATACAGGCAGAGACACGCAGTAACACGGAGGATGCTCTGGCAGAGGCACTGGGGACCTTTAGGAGACCATGGCTGGCTTGAGACAGGGAAGAGGAAAAGCCCAAAGCCTTCCTATCATCCCAACAGCCATTAAAAAAAGGAAAATCCCATCCCTTAGGGAAAGAGGAGGCTGTTCTGGGGGCCTGTGAGGCAGGAGCAGCATCTCTGCTGCAGGGGGCACAGCTTTGGGTTCTGATGCTGTGGCTTTGCAGGTGAACGGCATAAACGTGGAAGGGCTGCGGCACTCGGAGGTGGTGTCCCACATCAAATCCAGGGAGAACGAAGCCAGGCTCCTCGTGGTGGACCCTGAAACAGACGATTACTTCAAGAAGCTGGGGGTGACCCCCACGGAGGAGCACACCAAAGGTGAGACCTTCCGTTCCCAGGGTGACCCTGCACCGTTCCCATGACTCACCGTGCCATGGGTGGGATCTCAGGAGCGAGGGAGAGTCACGTTTCCCTTCTGTCTCATCCCTCAGTGGTTTCCTGAGCACCACCCAGCTATTTATAAATAATGAGAATACACCCTAATCCAGCCAAAAAACCAGTTTGTTCCTTTTGCATTGTGAATAATTAACTCAGGAACTTGCTGCCATGAAGTGACTGAGGTGTGGTGGGATTTGGGGGGAGCCTTCAAAGCCAGGTTGGACGGGGCTTGGAGCAACCTGGGCTAGTGAAAGGTGTCCCAGCCCATGGCAAGGGCTTGGGGTGAGATGAGCTTTAAGATCCCTTCCAATCCGAACCATCCCAGGATTTTCCATGGTTCTATGAACTGCTGGCCTTCACTCCATTGAAGGAACCTGATGGTGCTTGGAGCACCACGGAGCAAAGCCGGTACGAGCAGCGAGAAGGGTTTCGTGCCGGGTGATGCCGGGGTGGCTGGTGTGGGAAATGTTTCCCTCGCTGCTGAAAGCTGGCAGGGAAAGCTGCCTGTCTGCTCCCAAGCTGCCGTGTGTCCCAGCCCAGCCTGCCCCCCCCGGCCGAGCGGGGAGCTCCGTTCCCAGGGCGCTGCTCCTTATCTGCACTCCGGGATGCTCAATGGGCAGATTTGTGCAGGGAAGTGGGTCAGGCAGTGCTGGGTGTCAGGTGCTCCGCCGGGGCCAGCGGGGAGCTCGCTCCAGCCATAAAGGAGCCCTTGTTCCCAGAGGGGATGGAGCTGGAGCCATGGATCTCTTGGGAGGGTGGCTGGGTGGGTGCTCCAGCCCCTGCCTGGGTCCTGCAGCACTCGCTGCTGTCTCAGTGCACTCAGCAGAGCCCAGGAATTGGGTCTGTCTGACCAGTGATGGCACCTGAGTTGGTGACAAAGGGCTCTGGTAGATCTTGTTGTTTGCAGGGTAAGAGGGAATAATAATTGTACTCTTTAATTTGAGTGGCTTTGACCTCAAACTGACCATTTCCAATGATTCTGAGCACCTCAACCTTTAAGCCAATGAGTGGATTTTAAGGCCTTTTAGGATTAAGGAAATATGAGAGTATTTCTAGACATGCCTAATTTTTAAATTACTTTTTTTTCTCAAAGTCCAGTTCTACTTTAATGTCCCTTGTGATTTAAAGCTTGCTTTTCATTTAAATAATTTAAAATTCAGCTTCTTATGATATCAGAGCCCTTAGCATCACTTCTGCTATAAGCTGACTCTCCTTGTGCCCATCACTTAGAGCTCGTTGTACTCTGAACACGAATCCAACATTCAGTATGATTAAATATTTAAGGATCCAAATGCCATAATGGAGGGTTTTGCACCAGCACACTCTCAAAATTAAGATTTAGGTTTAGTTTCTCTAAACACTGCTTTGCCCCAGGAATCCCTGCAGTGATGCAGCCCCCAAATTGGTCTGTAGGGAAGCGTCCGTGCTCAACATAATTCAGTTATTAATCTCCTCACAATTAACACATCTGTTAGTCTGGGACAGATGAGACATGATAATGCCCGGGGCAACGGCTTGATCATTGTGACTGGCAGCTTAAATGCATTTGCTGTAATGTGGGATATTATTAGTGTAAATCATTGGAAGGGAGCACATTAAAGTCCAGGGTGTCTGGGGAATGGGTTGTTTGCCACACGCTGTTGTGGCACCACCAGGGTGCTGATTTTGGGGGAGAATTTTGAGCTGCTTTTTTTAAGGTTTTTAATTAAACAACTTCTGAAGACAAATTAATAGTGGTCAAAAAAATGGGAGTGTGCTGCTGTTAGTGATTGTCCCCTCCCTGGAAAGTGTTTTCTTCTGATCAAAACAGGGTGATATTGAGTAAATTCTGGGCAATTGGCAAGGATGTGGCTCCAGAAGGGCGCAGGGAAGGTGGAGGGGCTTCTCTGTGGGCAGGGAAACAGCACAGGGCAAAGCCAAGAGACAGGGTGAGCTGGTGGGGTGGGCAGGGGAGGAGGCAGGTGGGTGATGCTTTCCTGGGACCCAAGGACAGCAATCCCAGCTTTCCTGGGACCCTGGGACAGCGATCCCAGCTGAGGGTGTTCACTGTGTTTCTCTCTGTGTTGTCCAGGTGTGGTTCCTCAGCCCATGACAAATGGATCCGCACAGACTCAGGTGAGTCCTCACCTGCTCCAGGATGTCCCCATGGCTGGGGGCAGCAGCTGGGGGGGGATATGTTGGAGTGATCACAGGGGATCGGGGGCTTTCCTTGGCTCCCACCTGTGCCAGGGGAGCCTGGAGAGCAGGGGGATGCACAAAATGTCCCCATGGCTCGTTTAGCTCAGCTTTACTGCTGCTGGCTTGTTTTAATTGTTCCCCTACATTAATTGTTCCCCTAATTGTTCCACTACAGCTTTAATTCAGAGGCTGGTTTCAGCTCTGTTTAATCCCAGTGACAGAGGGAGGAGGTGGGTGACATCCTGGTGCTGGCAGGATGGGGACCATGCTCTGCTTGGTGTGGGGGATATGGGAGAGCAGCAGCTCTGCTGGGAAATCCCAGGGGGCTCCTGTGTGAGCTGGGTCAGCAGGACCATCCCCTCCAGGCTGGAGCATTTTTCCACCTGGCTTTTTATTTTTTGTATAATTCTGTCTCTGCACACACCAGACTAAATTTTTTGTTTCTTCCAGCTGAATGGAGGATCCACATCTTCATCTCACAGCGACCTGCAGAGTCCTGGGAAGGAATCAGAGGTAAAACCCCAAACACTGCCCCTCCCCTTTACACCCTGGTGCAGGTACAAACCTGATTATGGTGCTGCATGTCCATGTGTTTTGGGCAACCAAAATTCAGCAGGAGGCATAGATTGGTATTCTCAGGTGTTACTGATTTAGCAGGGTTTTTTTTCTCTTAAAATAAAAAGTAGAGGATTTGTAAAGTGCTCAAAAAATTACCTTTAGCATGAGCCTCTGCTATAAAGAGAGGAATGTCTCCCTGCAGGTGCTCTGTGGGGTCTCTGCTGTGCTGTCCCCTGCCCTGGGACATTTTGGGAGCAGGAATCTGACAGCAGCAAGTGCTCACAGGGCCTCTCTGAGCACCCAGAGCCCTGTCGGACACCAGCTGTGTCCGAGCTGTGGCCAAACGCCTGCAGTCTGGCATCTCCATTTCCCTCTGAGCATTAAATAATACATGTGCTGCTCCAGTGGCTGCTGCCTTTGGGAAACCAGGCTGTGTCCTGGTGGCAGTTCCTCCCATGGAGTCACCCTTGGGCTGTTTCAGGGGTCACTGCACGAGAAGTGGGAGTCCCTGGGGTGGAAAAACTGGAAGACTGGGCTGTGTCCAGTGCTCAAGCCCAGAATTGCTGTGGAGCTGTTTCAGGGTCTGCTGTCACACCTCTGCAGTAGAAGCCAGAGTCCCTGGGGGTAGTGTGGGGTTTCTCTGGGCTCAGTTTGGGTTCCTTTGGGTCAGTTTGGGTCAGTTTGCTCTTGTTAAGCCACAGCAAAGCCAGAGCCATTATCTTGTGGTGCTGGTGGAAGGACCAGCCCGTGGTTATCAGCAGGGTTTGTGCAATCATTATTTTGGAGCTGGGCATGCGTGGTGGGGAGCAGTGCCAGCAGGAAAGCTTTAGAGTGTTTCCTTGAAGGTGAAGGTCTCCATTCTGTGTGTTTGCCCACTCCTGACATGAGTGCAGCCTCCACCCCAAACCTCCTCAGGCACTTCCACCCTGCCTGGCTCCAGCCTGGCGCTGCCAGAGCCTCGGTGCAGATGTGACTGGGGAAGCAGAAGCTTTAGATTGTGCCTGTGATGGAGCTGCTGCCCACTGACACCAGCCCTGATGAGCCCAGTCCCAGCTGGGCTGGGGCTTCACAGGCGTGTGGGGTTGGATGGGCTCAGAGACCCCAAGAGTGGAGTAAAGGTGTTTTGGTCAGGACATCAATTGTACCCTGAGGATGTGGGTACTGCAGGACCATGAGGGTCAGAAGTGGTGGACTGGGGACTCTGGTTGGGCACATGTTGCTGCAGTGGCTTTAGAAACAGAAGTTAGGTGTGGGGATCAGTCCCAGGGTGGACTGGATGCTCTGGGAGGTTTTCCCCAACCTCAGTGATTCTGTGAAAGGCCTCTCCAGGGTGAAATGCCACGGGACACCAGGTCCGTGTGGGGATGCCCCCATGGCTGACATCTCTCCCTTCTCCACGCAGGACGGAGACGGGGACAAGAAGGACCCGTTTGAGGAGAGCGGGCTGAGCCTGAGCCCCACGGCCGCCGAGGCCAAGGAGAAGGTGAGGGCCAAGCGGGTGAAGAAGCGAGCGCCGCAGATGGACTGGAACAAGAAACGGGAGATTTTCAGCAATTTCTGAGCCTGGCTGGTGGCCACCACCAGCACCCTCCCGCCCCAGCTCGGACGTTTCTGAGGTGCCTACGCCCTGTCCTTCAGTGTCCACGTGAGATGCTTTGTGCTCTGCTCTTCACTGGTTGCTTTTACAAGGCGTATTTTAAAGTCCTTTTTATTTTTATTTTTTATTATTATTATTATTATTGTTATTATTATTGTTGTTACTCACCAGCGATTCTCATAAGACAAATGTGACCAAAGCTCCTTTTCTTGCTTGCTCTCGAGCCCGGCTCTGCCTGCCTGCCGTCCCCTGTTCCTATGAGAAAGGACTGGAAGAATTTTAACTCTTGTTTCCTGAATCATTTAGGCTTCTGTTACTTCTTTTTTTTTTATTTTTTTATTTGGGGTGTTTGTTTTGGTTTCGTGGGTGTCCCAGACTGAGCCCCATGGGATGCTCTGTACCCCCGTGCAAACATCTCATGGCTCATGGTGGGTGCCCACAGGGTGGGGTGTTCCTGGCACCCCCTCCCTGGCACCCCATGTCCAGCATGAGCTGATCCCACGATGGGAAAATGGACTGTGGCTAGAAATCGCTCTTGTTGGCTTTGCTATTGAAGCAAAAACATTTGTTTTGTTGTTTTTTGGTTTTTGTTTTTTTTCTTTTTTAAATGAAGTCCCATATGTTCCCACTTAGTTTAGGAACCTCCCTCCCACCAGCAGCTCCTGCCCTGGCAATAAAAGCCCCTTTTTCATCCCCGACAGCTCTGCAGAGGGGAGAGGGCAGGATTTAAAACCCAACCCCAACCCAGCCCTCACCACCTGCAGCCGTGGAAGGCAGGGAGGGGCCGGTCCAGCCCCGAGGCACACGAAGACGAGAGACACAAGATGCTTCAAAAGCTCTTTGGACAGACCTGGAAGTGAGGACAACCCAGCATCTGCTTCCAGGGGGGAATGTGGGGATGCAGCTTGAGCTGCAGGCTCGGCTTGGGGAGGTGGGGCTGGAGCATCTCTGGGTCCCACCTGGGCTGGGATTTGGTGCCTCCAGCCTATGAGTGTGTCTTGCCATCTGAAGAGTATCCTCCAAAGCTGTGGGATCTCTGTGGGGCTGGAGAAGAAGCTGGCAGAGGTGTGATGGAATGGGCAGTTGCTTTGGCATTGTGTGGCCTCCTTCCACCCCCTGCTCAGGGCATTTGAGCCTCCAAGGTGTATCTTTAAAGCATCACAAATTAAGCTCATTCCAGCTCTTTATGACTTGCCTTTGGCTGTGTGAGGGAAGGTGACTCAGCCGACCTGCAGCACTCAGGGGTAGCAGAGGTGTGTTAGCAGGGCAGTGTCCAGCTGTGACTGGGCTGTCCCACTCCCTCCTGTGCTTCAGCAGCAATCCCAGCATGGGCTGGGAAGGGACTGGGCACAGCAGGACAGTGGAGCACAAACCACTTTTCCCAGCTGAAAGCAAAGAGCAGCAATCACCTGGCTGGCAAACAGAGTGGTGATTGTGCCCTGCCTCACTCCAGCACTGCTGTGATAAAAGCCCATGGCCCTCGGGTTAGTCAGTGTGCTATGGATGTGGGAACAGCTCTGTGTATATTTCCCAAGGTATTTCCAAAATATGGAGCTAAAGGTGCCTTATACCGTTCTCTGCTCTCCTCAGCAGTGGGCTGGGGCTCAGCACTGGATGCACTTCCCCATGGGGAGCAGCTGATGCCTGTGGCTCTTTGCTGCTGGCAGGAGAGCTTGGAGAGCCTCAGGGGTGCAAGAGATGAGTTCTCTTTAGGAAAGTTCTCTTTTAGGATTGTTGATGGGCTGAACAGGTTGCAGATAATGACTTTGGAGAGGAACTGGTGCAGGTATTTGGCTATTGGTGACAGACAGGCAGCAGGATCAGGGGGCATGTGGAGAGGCTGCCTCCGCTCAGGGCTCTGCCAGTAAGACACCTCTTCCCTACCCTCCTCCAATTACCTGCTCTCTTTTTGGCCCCCCAAATATGATCTTCTCTCAATGGGTAATGTTTGGCAGGAGCCCTCTTTCATGGTGTGCACGTTGCTTCCCGTGCCCGCATCGCCAAACCCCGGCAGTGCCCGGGCTGCGCAGGGCAGAGCGTTCCCAGGACACCCTGATACAGCTCAGAGAGCAAAGACCTGTTGTAAATACCCTATTTCTCATCCAAGACTGCTCTAGTTGAAGGGGGGGGAAAAGAACATGTAGTTTTGAATGCAGATCAAAAGAAATCAGGGGTGCGAATCTGTACTGATAAGATTTAAAATCTTAATCTCTGCTTAGTCCATGGAAACTGCTCCTGGTTGAAGCATTACCATATTCCTCACATCCTGTAGCTCAGTAGTAATTATTCAGTTCCTGTACATTTAACTTGGAAAAAAAAATCAAAGTATAAGGCTGTCAGCTGCATTGCAAAACCATAATGTACACTGTAATGTCAGTAATAAACTCGGTCTCCCATGTACCCAGGACTTATCTGCTCGTTCCTCAGCTGCTGTAGGGAACTTCAGAGCGGAATTGCAGCCGCCTTTAGCACACTATAAACTTTGCTTCCTCCCTTGCCTGTTTAAAGAGAAGCTGAAATTATTCCTTTGAAGCTCCACAATGAAGTCAGCACTGCCCTTTCTTTGAAGAACAGAACACAGGGGTGGTGGTGTCCCTTCTGGCAGCTCCTGAGGACACACAAGCCTGGCTCCCATGGCCACTGTAACCCTTGATGGCACACACAGTGTGACACTGGCTCATCTACTGTCCCTGTGTGACCCCCTGCTCTTCTGCTGCCGGGACCCAAAGGTCACTTGTCCAGGCATTGATCACCTCTGATCCTGGCTTGTGAAGGCTGCTGCTCTACCTTAGAATCCCAGGATCACTGAGGTTGGAAAAGCCCTCCCAGCCCACGGAGCCCATCCTGTACCCGATGCCCACCTAGTCTCCCAGCCCAGAGCATTGAGTGCCATGGCCAGTCCTGCCTTGGGCACCTCCAGGGCTGGGCACTCCAAACCTCCCTGGGCAGCCCCTTCCAATGCCCAACAACCCTTTCTGTGAGGAAATTTCTTCTGTTGTCCAACCTGAACATGCCCTGGCACAGCTTGAGGCTGTTTCCTCTTGCCCTGTTGACACCACACCTTGTTGTGGCAGAGCCCTTTGCAGTCTGGGCTGGCAGGTGGTTGGCAGGTGTGTGCTGCCTGCTCTCAGCTGGCAGGGCTGGTTGCCATGGTCTCAGCCTTGCTGAGGTCACCCATCCCCTCCTCCCCCTGCCCTGTGTCACACAGATGCCAGCAAACCTCGTGGGTGCAAAAATACTCCCTCTACCTTTATTAAACGTGTATTTACAAGCAGCAGCAAGTCCCTGAGGACAAAGCTTTTCTCTACAGTGACTCAGTGTGGCACAGCTGGGACACGCTAGGGCTTTCACACAGGCTGGAGCCTCCAGCACTGGCACAGCAGGACTGCTGCACTCTCCAAGCCCCTTTTTCCTCTCAAGAGCTGAGCAGTCACCAGCAGCTGCTCCCACCCGAGATGCTGAGCTGGCAGCTCCTGTTCCCTGCAGTCACACAGCCAGCCCCGTGCAAAGCCCAGCTCTACCAGGGCTCAGCTCAGCTGCTGCTCAGCACAAGCAGCTTTGTGGCTCTCCAAAGGCTGGATGATCCCTCAGCGTCTCTTGGCAGCTGGGCAGATGTCCTGATTGAGGCACTGGCTGCAGCGAGGGTTCACAGGCAGGCAGGTCTGCTGGCCAAAGCCCACCAGGAGCCAATTTATCTCCCTCCAGAGATCCCTGCAGTGAGAGGAGAAACATGAGCGTTCCCATACAGCTGCTCAGAGGGCTTAGAGAACAGCCTGTGCTGTTTGAGGATCCCTTTCCCCTACTGCCTGTTCCTCCTGGCTTCCCCAGGCGCCTGGAGGCAAGTCCCAGCTTCCCAGCCTTTCCTGATCCCTGATAGGAACAGCCCTCCCAACCTTTCCAGATCCTGCTGGACTGGGCAGGAGCAAAGGACAATGACACCAAGTGCCTGTGGTCATTCCCTTGTGCCAAGGAGTGTGCCAGGTGTGGAGATGTCCCTGTGTATCTGTCAGCTGATGTTTGATACTGAAAATGAAACATCAGTGAAGGCCAGAATCCAGCTCTGGGCTGATCCTGCTGTGGCCATTAGGCTCAGCAAGGTCCTGTGTGTGGCTTGGGTCATGGTAAACTTGTCAAGGCAAAACTCAGGGATCAAGAGCTCCAGCTACACGAGGGGTGACTGATGCACCTGACACAACCAAGCAGCTGAAATGCTGCTGCTGCAGCTCTCTGGGAGAGGAGAAACACCTGCAACTAATCCCTGGAAAGAGGAGGGTCCCAAAATAGTCAGTGAAAATGCTGGAAGCAGGACTGTGTGCAGCCATGTCTCCTGCAGCCTCACCTGGGCAGCCAGTCCTCCAGCGCTACCCGAGTCTCCTCAGGGTACTTGGTCTCCTTCTTCACCCACTTCAGCCTGTTGGTGATCCTGTGCACGTGGGTGTCCACAGCTGGGAAGGGAGAGCCCAGAGTTTAGGTGGGGCACACACACCTGAACGGAAAGAGCACAGCCAAGAGCTGCCTGTCACAGCCCACCAGGCCCAGGGACCTGCAAGGCTTCCCCTGCAGGCAGCAGGAACAGGAATGGGAGAGTCACTCGAAAAACAAACGTGCTGTTTTCTTCTCAGGCCCAGAGCCAAAAGCAGTTGGGGTGGATATTTCTCCCCACGCTCACACAATCGGAGCCAGTCTCACTCCAGAGGTTCCCCTGCTCCAATGGAGCAGGCACAGGGCAGCCTGTCCCCTGTTCTCTTCTTCCCTACATCCTCATCCTCACAGTGTTCCTGCTGCTATTACGCAAATTGCGATGTCTGCCCCTTCGTTTACCCAGATGGAAAACACATTTCATCATACCCACCAGCACGGGAGGGTTTGGGAGGCTTAAACGAGTGTTTATAAAGTGCTTTGAGCTAAAAAGCTCTGAATGCAAAGTGTATTATTGTTAGATCAGCAGTGATAAACCTGTCTCTGGGGCTAATTGGGCAAAACTCAGGAAATTGCTGTAAACAGGAAGACTAAGCCTTGCCTCCTAAATCAAAACTGAGCACACAATTATTTGCAAAACACTCGCTGGTCTGGCTGCCTCTGGACTTCCCTCCTCCACAGCAGGGAGAACAACAGACCCCAAGGGCTGTCAAATGTAGTGCAAGGGCCACGGTTCATCCAGCTGATGGTCCCCAGTGGGGCTGCAGGATCCAGCTCCTGCCCACGCCGGCCTCCAGCACTCACTCACGGGTGACACCACTCCTGGCCTTCCCAGGGCTCTTCCATTAAGCAGCAAATCTGTCTGGAATATTAATCTGTCCCCAGGGGCCCTAGACTAGAACCTGCAGGTGATGGGCCAGCCCCATCTGCCAACAGCTCCCTGGGCACAGCTCTGCCCCTCCTGCACTTGCTGCTCAACAAACAGGGTACGTCTGGAGCATCTCTGTGCTGAGGAGAGAACATGGGAGCTGGGCCTGGTTAGTGTGGAGAGGAGGAGGCTGAGGGGGGATCTCATCAGTCCATACAAGTATCCCCAAGGGGTGTCAGAGGATGGTGCCAGACTCTGCTCAGCGGTGCCCAGGGACAGCACAAGGAGTGATGGCCATAAACTAAAACACAGCAAGTTCCATCTCAAGGTGAGGAAGAACTTCTTTCCATGGAGGGTGGCAGAGCTCTGAGCAGCTGCCAAGGGAGGGCACAGTCTCCCTCTCTGGAGACATTCCAACCCCACCTGGACACGTCCCTGCTCCAGGTGACCCTGCCTTGGCAGGGGGTTGGACTGGATGATCTGCAGAGGCCCCTTCCAACCCCAACTATTCTGGGATGCTGGGATTAATAAAGAGGTGTACCTGTGCTCACCTGTTACCCAAGAACTCAGAGCAGAAATTCTGTAGCTACAGACTGCCCAGGCCACTTCTTTCTACGACCCATCATGAATTACCATTTTCAATCTAAACCCCACTTCTGCCCTCTCAAACACAAATCCCAAATGAGATTTGTTTCAACAGAAGCAACCCTGGGAAAAAATAACCTCAGACTATCCTACAATATCCCCAAATCACAAAATTACCCTCATCTCTTTCACTTGACAGCAAACAGATTTCAAAGCACTGCTCTGTAACCCATAATTCTGGATGCCTACTGAATTAGGCAACACTTAACCAGTATCTGAGGGGAGTGACTGCCCTTGGGGATTTCTGCTATCAAACCTGGGGAAAAACAGTAGCTGGATCCATGCTTAAGTCCACTGAGTGAGTGGTTGAGGGTCACATCATTCACCCACCCACAAACTCTGCAGGTGAACTGAAGGGATGCCACCAGGGTCCTGAGGCAGGAGCTGCAATGCTTCTCCTCTGCCCAGGGAATGGATCAGGCAGGATTTAGGAGAGGAATAGGAAACACAGGCCAACCTACCTATTCCAGACACACTGTCCCAGGCAATGTTCATGGCCAAGTGGGCCATCTTGGGCCCAACCCCTGGCAGCTGCACCAGCTCCTCCACAGTGCTCGGGATGTCACCCCCATATTTCTGCTTCAGGATGGCTGTCGTTTGCTTGATGTACTTCACCTTGTTCTGGAAAAGCAAGGGGAAAGGCACAAAATCCAAGCTGCCCTCCAATACAGGGCAAAGAAACAGGAAAACAAACCATTCCTGAGTGTGTGTTACAGATGAGACCATGCAGGGGAGTTGTGGAGGGGAGACAGACCCTTGGTGTCTCCTTTAAAATGCTGAGAGCTGGGAGCTCCAGCCTCCCTGCACACTCCAGGCCCTGCAGCCTAGAGCCATCTCATCTTGCTGGGAATACAAAGTGCCAAAACTGGTGTAAAATCCAGCCTGACTCCAGGGGAGAGATCCCCCTGGGGAAGGGCAGAGAGGCTGAGCCACAGCGGAGGGAGTTCCTCTGTGTGCACGTCGGGATCCCGCACTCACCCTCCAGAATCCCACGGGATAGATGATCTGCCCCAGCGTGGCATCGTCCATCTGCAGGACACTGTCCACGGTGAGGCCGCGCTGGCGCAGGCGCAGCATCGCAGCCGACGTCACCTGGTCCTTGGTCTGGCTGGACAACATCAGTGACAGCAGCACCTGGTAGCGCATAACCTGGGGGAGAGGAGGCTGTGAGACCCCCCGAGACCTCCAGAGCCACCTCCAGGGCTCGGTCCCCCCATCCAGCACCAGCTGCAGTCCAGTACAGGGCATGTTCCCACCCTGGTTCAGCTGTATCTGCCTACAGGAGACTGGAAGGCTGCAACAGGAACAATCCATAACCTTTTAATTCCATCACACAATAAAGGGAGAAAAGAAACACCTTCCATCTGAGCTGTAATGATCCGTGAAAGGGCAGGGAGCAGCTCTGTCTCCTGGGACCTCACATCGAAAGTACTGAACCACAAAGGGCCAGACAAAGGTTTTCCTGAGAATGGAATTCTCAGGAGACCCCACAGGATGCAAAACTACAAACACCCAGTGACTTTTTATGCAACTTCGGCTCCAAGCAGCTTTTGTGAACCCCACCCCTTTCCCACTAGGTTTCAGTAGGAACTGGGTATCTGAGCTCCTTATGGAACCAAATCTGAAGATCTGGGATGACAGACACTGGGAGATGAAGGACAAACCCAGAAGCTCTTCTGCTGCTGCCCTGCAGGGTTTAGCTAGGCCATTCATCTCCCATTTCCCAATTATTTTTCTCCAGATGTGATTCTGTCCCCACTAGAATGAGGAGGATGATGCAACTAACCTGGACTGACCCAGGATAATGTGAGACACAATCCTTCCTCCAGCTCTCTTACAAAGTTTACAAAACCACAGGTGCTCCAAGAAAAATCCCCGAGTGCATGGAAATAGGATAATCTCTGAGTACAAGGAAATGGTGTGAGGAGCAGAGGGTTATGACATCCACTTTTTCTTGGAAGCAACAACCCCGCTTCCCTAGGGAGGAGGAGTTATTTCCGTGTGGTGCACCGTGGTTCCCCTGGCCCCACAGCTGCCAGCCCACGTGGCTGTGGGGCGTGTGACACCGTCCGGATCCGGGGTCAGAGCTCACTGTTCTCCCCGGGGATCCAAGCCCATGGCACCATGCCAGCAGCAAGGACAGCATTCCATGTGCTGAGGCTGTGCAGCTGTGTCTTCCAGACCCCTCCCTCAGAGCCCAGCGGGTCCCACTGCTCCTCTGGCCTGCCCATGGCTGATCCCATTCCCACTCCAGGGACTCCCACTGTTCCTCTGGGCCTGCCCATGGCTGATCCCCACATTCCCACTCCAGTGCTGAGCACAGAGCACAGCCCTGCAGCCCCAGCTCCCACCATGCCTTTGTTTTTTGTACCGATGCCAACAGTCCTCTCAGAGGGAGGTGACATCTGTGGCCTTTGATTGTTCCCGGGCTTGGGAAGCATGGAGCCATCTCAGCATGGCCCTTCCTTCCAACCAGTATCCCTTAAAAGTGGATCCTGAGAGGGGAGGAGGTCACCCTACGCTCATGTCCTGCTTTGAGGAGCATAAAAGCAGCCTGGAATGTTGTTTCTCAGCTGCCTTTCCCTTTTTTCCATACTGTTTTTCCTCTGTATTCTGAAGCCATCTTGTTGGATACTTTCCTTGGCCTCCTACAGAGTTTTTAAGGAAGAAAGGGATATGGCTTCGTGCTTTGCCAGCCTGCCCCAGCAGACAGCACTGCCCCTCACATCCATGACCTCCTTATGGGACCAACCCCAGCCCAGAGTCCTGATCCAGCCCGTGTTTATTTTTCTGTTCTGGAACCATCCCGAGTGGGACGGATCCAGGGGCAACACGAGGATGAGGGAGGCCGGGGTCATGTCTACCTGTACCTGGTGGAGCAGGCAGCAGGCTGATGCCCCCTGTGGAAGTGCTG
Source organism: Margarornis squamiger (assembly GCA_035222235.1). Lineage (NCBI taxonomy): Eukaryota > Metazoa > Chordata > Aves > Passeriformes > Furnariidae > Margarornis > Margarornis squamiger. Next base: position 15,153,239 of record JAWWTY010000032.1, read on the forward strand.
TTACCTGTGGAGGTGCGCTGGTGTCATAGCACTTGTCCACTCCCATCTCATCCACAGGAGCATCTCTGTTCCTCCTCATCTCCCGGATGCGCTCCAGCTGCTCCTGCCAGTCCCTGGGCTCCCAGCGTGGTCTCTGGGGCTCAGCACCATCCTCCTGCCCACCTTCATCATAGGCAATGGCAACGCTCTTCCTCCTCCTGCTGCGCCTCGGGGTGCTGGCGGTGCCGCGGGTCTGGCTCACTGCACGGGATGGCACAGAGATCCCAGGCTTGGGGACAGGTGTCTTTGTGTCCCACAGAGCCCCAGGTGCCACCAGCCACCCCAGGGACCCCGAGCAGGGCTGAGCTCGCCCTCCCCATTGTCCCAACCCAGCAGCAACACCGTGCAGCCCCCCGGCCCTGCCCAGAGCCAGCACGGGGCGAGCGAGGCCTGGAGGGGCCTGGGACACAGGTGACAACAGGTGACAACGGGTGACAACAGTGGGGTCACCCGGCACACCGTGGGGACACAGACACGGGTGGGGCTGCTGCAGGTGCATCCCCAGGCCCAGGCCCAGGCGCTGCCACACGCCGGGCTCTGCAGGGCTGTGACCAGGACCCCCAGGCCTGTCCCCTGCTGCAGCCCCGGCCCCGCAGCCGCCATCCATCCCTCCATCCCCCCGTCCCGCACCCTGAGCCCTCTCCCGCACCCCTGTCCCTGATCCCTGTCTCCCATTCCCCTGTGTCCTGTCCCCGATCCCTGTCTCCCATTCCCCTGTGTCCTGTCCCCGATCCCT
>JAWWTY010000032.1:15155325-15227278 GCA_035222235.1 Margarornis squamiger
TTGGGGGCTGTGGTGGGACCCCCGGTGTGTGTTTGGGGGGCTGTGTTGGGACCCCTGGTGTGTTTGGGGGGCTGTGGTGGGACCCCTGGTGTGTGTTTGGTGGGGGGGCTGTGGTGGGACCCCCAATGTGGTGTGACCCCACGGGGTTCTGGCATGCTCCAGGGTGGTGGTCGTGGTAGGGGAGGATGTGGCATGTCCAGGGCACGGGGGGACAATGAGCTACAGCCAGCGGTGTGCTGGGGGCTGTGGGGGTCCCCCAGGATGGTGTGCTGGGGGCTGTGGGGGTCCCCCAGGTGGGGGGCTGGGGAATGTGGTGTGTCCCTTGGGAGGGTAGGCTGGGGGCTGCAGTGTCCCCCCTAAGTGGGGGATGCGGCCCTGGTGATGTCAGGCTGGGGTCTGCAGTATGTCCCCTGGGGACACTGGGCTGGGTGCTGTGTTTTGTCCCCTGGGGACACTGGGCTGGGTGCTGTGTTTTGTCCCCTGGGACACTGGGCTGGGGGCTGTGTTTTGTCCCCTGGGACACTGGGCTGGGGGCTGTGTTTTGTCCCCTGGGGACAATGAGCTGAGGGCTGTGTTTTGTGCCCTGCTGATGCTGGGCAGGGGTCCGTGGCGTGCCTCCTGGGGTGGTGGGACAGGCTCTGTGGTGCCTCCTGGGAGCAGCAATGACTGCTGTGCCCAGGGCAGGGGCTGGGGCTGTGCCAGGAGCAGGGGTCCTGCTCCCAACAGGGTTCTGGGGTCCCTGAGGGGCAGCAGGTTTGGGGCTGGGGGAGGCAGTTTGTAATGGCTGTGCTTGCTCTCACCCCCCTCTTCCTCTTGCCATGGCAGCTCTTGGATGTTCCAGTGCTCAGATTTGTGAGTCGTTCCTCACATCTGCTGCTTCCACATGTACTGTGCAGCACTGTGTGCTTGGCCACTTTGGCAGGGAACAAGTATCCAGCTCACACCCTCCAAAGAGTGTGTGTGTACTTCAAAAATCAGGTTGTGTGGTGGGGCTGGGCATTCAGAGCTCCCACAAATGGTACTCCAGAGCTCCACAATCCCCAGGGAGCTGCAGAATGCAGATGTTGAAGGCAGGAGCAGCACAAGCTCCTCGCTGTTTTCTCAGTGTTGGGCTTTTCCCAAGTTTGAAAAGGCTTCAGACACTGGAGCTGGTTGGAAAAGCCACGGTGTGATGCTGTTATTGGCATTTTCTTGCTTCAACGTTCCCTTTGGGCCTTCCTTACCAGAACCCTGTTCTGTGTTTGCAGGGCCTCGGTGCTTGGCAGCAATGGCAAAGCCTCAGAGCAAGGATTCTGGGCTGAAGGAGAAATTCAGGAACCTCCTGGGGCTGGGAACATCCCGGGGAAGTTCCAAGTCATCGGAGGGCAAGCAGACAGAGTTTATCATCACAGCAGAAATACTCAAGGTATGAGAACTGAGCGAGTAAAGGTGGGGAGGGTGCCTGGGTCACCTGAGCTGAGGGAGCAGGAGGGCGTGCTCCTAGTCCTTGCTCTTTTGGCATTCAGTCCCTCCTGGATCATTCCATCTCCTGATTTCTCAACTCATTCTCTAATGAAATGGATGTAAAAGTCACCTACTTTGCAGCTCCAGCATTTTAGTTATTCAGTGTTTGAGATACTTGACAGAGTGGTGTTGTCTTATGTTGGGTTATGGGATGTTTCCCTGTTCCCCTCTGTTTTTATACTCTGAGCTTGATGAAGTTTCTATGGTGGCAGTTTGCACAAGCTGGGAACTGTTTCTGTTTTATAAAAATCTTACGGTTCTGTGGAAATTAAAAATGAAATAAAATAATTGGTAATTGGTTCAGCAAGTCTGTAAGTAGAACAGTTGGCACACGAGGAGGAAAACACAAAAAAGGAAAGAGACCAGAATTCCTTCTCCCCTTGGAGAAATGGGTAAGTGTTTCTAGTAAGATGAACTGTCAGCTTATTTCTCCATTCCTTTCCAGGAACTGAGCATAGAGTGTGGATTGAGTAACAGGATACGAGCAATCAGTCAGATTTGTGAAGTGGCAAAAACCAAAAAAATCGAAGAGGTGAGTTCCAAAATGTTCAGTGAGTATTGGAAGGATGGAAGTTTAAGCAGGAACTTTTAACCTGTCATATAAGGCTCCTGTAGTTTAGACTGCCTTCCAAAATGGATAATCCCAGAGGCTGCTTTGTGCTGCCCAGAGTTGGAAAAGGAAATTAGTCTTGTCCAACCTACCAGCTCTGGAGCAGAGGATGGAGCTGATGGGCTTCCTGGACTGACTGGAAGGAGAATGCTGTGAATATTCAGGACAGTTCATGGGGGTTGATGGTAAAAGGGGTTTTCTATCTCTCCTTCTGGCTTGTTACTAAGCAGCCTCCAATTGGTTTTGAACTCATCCTGTAGTTGAGTGGAGGTTTCTGCACTAATCTGCACACTGAAGTGAGTGTATGAATGAGGAACTTCAGTCCTGGGGTGGAACTTGTCGTGTAGGACAGGATTTGGTCTCTCATGGGGTTCATTGCTGGATTCATTAATTGCCATAATTAATGACTGCCCTCCTGGCTCAAGAAGCCAGGAAGAGCTGAGCTTTCCTGCTGTGTCCTGTGTTGCAGCACGCAGTGGAAGCGATCTGGAAGGTGGTGGCTGACATGCTGCAGCCGGAGCGGCCGGCCGAGGCCAGGCACGCTGTGCTTCACCTGCTGAAGTCCATCGTTCAAGGACAGGTGAAAACAACCAAACTGGGCAAGAAGCACTGACATAAACTGGGGGTTGTGCAGAAAAGGAACGTAAAAAGTACCGGTTGGCTCTTTTCTACAAATTTTCATGTTTCTGATTTTGGTTGCGCTTTGTAAATGGGAAGGGGAAGTGTTTTAAGTCTTGGTTTGACCTCGTAGCAAAGCTTTTCATGCAGTTCCTAGGAAGCTTTTCTGTTTTGGGGCATTGTTCTCGTAAAAGAGGAAATAATTTGGGTTAAGTTCAGCATAATTCAGCAAATTTTACATGGTCTTTGCTCAGACCTCTTAGTCCCAGTCTGCAGCTGGTTTTGATGTTTCAGCATGTCAGGTATCCAAGAGGTTCTGGGTGAGACACTTTTCTAGCCTGGCCAAGTTCAACATACTATGAATTCTTTAAATTTCACAACATGCTGCACAAATGTGAGGCTGGATTAGCTCAGAGTTGTAGTTTTCAGTGTCCTGGAAAAGCAGGGGTGGATGCTTATGAAAAGAATAGGCATTGTATCAAAAAAAAAAATTTCAAGCATGAAGATTGCTGATGTGAACCTTGATAATTTCCAAGCTTTAACCCCCTCCCTTTTTTTGTTTAAAGGGTGAGAGATTAGGGATCCTCAGAGCCCATTTTTTTAAGGTCATTCAGGACTATCCCTCCAATGAAGATTTGCACGAACGGCTTGAAGTGTTCAAGGCCCTGACAGACAATGGACGATACATCACCTACTTAGAGGAAGAGTTGGGTGAGTATTGGTCCCCCCCGCTTCAATTTGGTGGGAATAAGTCAAGGGACAGATATCCAGAGACAAGACAGAAAGGCAGTGATATTGTTTCTGGGTAGAAAGCATTTTGTAACAGGCTTCTTTTGGTTCTTTAGCTGATTTTGTACTACAGTGGATGGATGTTGGTTTGACTTCTGAGTTCCTCCTGGTTTTGGTGAACCTGGTGAAATTCAATAGCTGCTATCTGGAGGACTATGTAGCTGACATGGTGCAGTAAGTTGGTTTTTTAACTCCTATATGCTTATTCTTGGTAAATTGTAGGAGAAAGTTGCAGATCAATATACAGAATTTTTTTTAATCCAGTCTGGATTGTTTCATTCCAGGTCATACCTGACATTTCTGACAACTATTTGATTTTCAGTTCTTCCTGTGTCCAGATCTGTTGTGGTTTAAGTCAATGTGCTTTTCCCATTCCATGGGGCAGACCTGCTTGCACTGCTTAGTCTCACAAAGGGCCTGAGCTGTTGCATTAATACAGACCTGCTGAGTTGCATTTAAGTGCCACTTTAACTTCATAAACAGGTTGTAGTGCTCAGAGTGTCTGGGAGTGTTACCAACATTGCCACAGGAAGGGGAATGATGAGTTAAATAACGTGGCAATTAACCTGTCTGCTTTGGCTCTTTGTAGTTTGCCTAAAATCATATGAAGCAAACAATTAAAATTAAATGTTCTTTCCCAACAGCAAGATCTGCCTCTTGTGCATTCAGACTTCATCATCTATGGACATAGAGGTCAGTGATTTGTGTCTCTTTTTGTACTTCAGAATTCTTTGATATTCTTTGTAAGTTCTGCAAGGAAAATCAGATCATCAGACTCTTGGTTTATTCTCACCTTTCAAAAGAGCTGATACAACGTTATGCTGTTTGTAAGCCATTGATCTCATACACCAATAATAATTTTATTCTAAACCAAACGGAGCATCGATCAATTTGATAAGTGAATCAATTTTTCAACAATCATTTTTAGAAAGAAAAGAAGCCCCAAAATACCTTCATCCCTTTTGACTTCCAGATGATTTTGTGGGTCTAACAATGAGCAACTGACCTACTTTAATGGGAGAGAAATGTATAACCATTTTGTCTCTCCCTTTCCCAAAGATTTCCTTGCAAGTGCTCGATGCAGTTGTTTGCTATAACTGTCTGCCATCAGAGAACCTGCCCGTGTTTATCATCACTCTGTGCCGAACCATCAACGTGAAGGAGCTCTGTGAGCCCTGCTGGAAGGTCAGAACTTCCTGCTTGTTTTGCTTTTTGGTGGATTCACTGTTTTGGCCCCACAGATGAAGTGTCAGACGTGCGTGTGCACATCTGCCATCAATTTCAGTTTGGTTTTAAGAGTAAATTAAAAATTGCTTAAGAATTAATGGATCAGCATGTTGCTAGAGTGAGTCCATGGAATTTACCCCGGGTTGCTTTCAGCTGATGTGACAGGCTTCTGTCGTGCCATGGACACGTTTATTTACCATACACAGCACAACTGGCCAGCTAAAAGCGTGTCTGGGCTGCTGAGTGTTTTAACAATTGGATGTTGAAGTGTTCTCTTTGAATTTGCAGCTCATGCGCAACCTTTTGGGAACTCATTTGGGACACAGTGCCATCTACAACATGTGCAGGATCATGGAAGACAGGTAAAGGAGCATCTCACAAATCCCAGGAATTCAGGAAGGGTCTCCTTGAGATAGATGGGGAGTCACTGACCTCAGTAGAAGAAGCTGAAGGTTCTGATGCTTAGAAAATAATTCCCTTCCTAGCTACGCTGCTGAAGTGCTCATTTTTGGGCATTTCTGAATTTAATTTTTCTCTGTTGAAAGTTATGGTGGATGATTTTGTGCTTTTCATGTTTGTCAGTCACTGTGCAGGGCCCTGATGTGTAACAGCTGGGAATTCCTGTTGGGACAGTGTATGTTCCTATTGACTTTGTGTGCTAAAATAATTGTAGTGTGGTCTGAAACTTCCCTTCCCTGTGTCCTTAGAGCCTACATGGCAGACGCAGCGCTGCTCAGAGGGGCTGTGTTCTTTGTGGGGATGGCTCTGTGGGGTGCTCATCGCCTCAATTCCCTCAAGAACTCCCCAACTTCAGTGCTGCCTTCCTTCCTCAAGGTAGGAGGGGGTGCTGGGGAAACTTTTAAATCAGTTGTACAAATTTAGAGCAGAAATGGAGTCCCCTACAGCAGAGATCTTTGTAGGCCTGGAGGATGAGAAGGAGAAATTGGGTGTGGGGTGAAGCAAGGAGAAACAGTAAAACAAGAGGGTTTGAGTTTGAAGCTGAGGCCTCCTCTTGGAATATCATTCTTGGCCAGAAAAGCAAAGTCTGAATTCGGTTTTTAGCAAATATCTACATTGTGGGTACCTTAGCTTAAAAAGTAAAGCAGCAACTTTTACTCTTTCCAGTGTGTGGTACAAAGAGTGAGGGATGGTGTCTTCAGGAACAGCCTCAGGGCTCTCTAAACTTCCTCGTCCAAGTGCCTCAAGCAGGAGTGACTGACTTGAACTCCTGTGTCTGCCTGTAGGATGGGGCTGTGTTTGACATCTGAGCTACAGCTGGATGCAGGAGAGCAGAATTCCTCTTGAGAAAATGGTTCTTTGCTGTGTCCTTTTTGTGTAGAGACTTGAATAGATTTATCTCGGGCCTCCAGGCTAATTTCCTAATTAATAAGGCGTGTTTCATTTGAATTAAGAGGGTTTCTGAGCACTGCTTTCCAACTGTTCAGTGACTGAAATGCTTTGTGCTCCAGGCCATGACGTGTCCCAATGCAGTTGTGTCTTACGAGATAGTTCTGTCCATCACACGCCTGATCAAGAAATACGGGAAGGAGCTGCAGGCTGTGACCTGGGATATCCTTTTGGACATCATGGAGCGGCTGCTGCAGCAGCTGCAGGTGAGTGTTGAGCCTGCCTGGCTGGACTCTGCTTCCAAAGGCTTTGCCATAAGTGTTTTTGCAAGTTAATCTCCTGTTTGTCCAGTCCAGTGGACTCTTGAGGCTGAGGAAGCTTTAGCCCAGTTCTCACTGCGGTGCTTCTCAGCTGAGTTTTCTGTTTGTATTTAAAATCAGCACTTTCTGGTAAAGTAGAGCTCTTTTAGGAATGGTTTTATCTCTGTTTCAGAGTCTGGAGAGCCAAGAACTTAAGTCCATTGTACATGATCTTTTGACTACAGTGGAAGAACTCTGTGACCAGAATGATTTTCATGGTTCTGAAGAGAGATTTTTTGAGCTGGTGGAAAAATGTGCTGATCAGAGACCAGTAAGGCTCTATTAATGTCCTCCTTTGTTGCCACTTGAATCTGTTCTGTTACAGCTGAAAGTTGGGAGTTCTAAAATAGCAAATGGTCAGAAAATCCCAGCGAGGACTTCCATGAGCTGTATTCTTGGGCTGGGGTTGGGAGAATGGATATATTGTGTTTGCTTATACACTAAAAGAATAATTCTTGATCTCTCCATGAAAGGAATCTTCTGTATTAAACCTGATAACATACAGAGCTCAGTCCATCCATCCTGCCAAAGATGGCTGGATTCACAACCTGCAGCTGTTAATGGAGAGATTCTTCAGGTAGGAAATCACAACTTTGTGAACTTCTTATATTTAAGAAGCACTTTGAAGTGTGTTTTGCCACCTTTTCATGTTAGATAATTTTGTTTTCTGAAGTTCTAACATTCTGAAGTTCTAAGTTAGTAAATGACAGCTTAGAAGTGTGGTAGTCCCAGGGCACAGTACATGAAAGGATTTATTTAAAAGGATAAAAGCTTTCCACTGGGTTATTTATGGTGCTTTTGTTCCCCTTTTCTTTATTTCCATTGGATACTATTCCAATTAGCTTAGGCAGTTGTGTTCGACTCCACAGCACTTTGTAGTCCTGACACCAAACAAGATTTTCCTGTTAAGCATCAGGATTGCATATGGTTATCCAGTATTTCAGTTATCTGCTTTTGAATTGGTGCTCCTAAAAGGGTTCTGTGCTCTCAAACATCAACATGCAGCAATAACAGACCTGTGTCTCCTCTGTGAAATGCTGCCAAAGAGCAGCTCTTCCTCAGTGCCATATGTTTGGTTTTAAATTTGCTCACCAGACCACTTGTTCTTCTTCCTAGTTTGAATTGGAAATGGGAAAACTGCAATAACAGGTCTCCAGAAGTAGTAAAAGCTGAACTGGGATCTGAATTTCCAATAGTTCTTGAATCTGATTTTGTCTGCAAAATCATTAACTGAAGGCTCAGCTGATCTCTCACAGTTATTGTTCCAGCTCTGAAGTTTCTTATTTTACTTTAGGTTGACTTCCCTTTTCCCCTTTCCCTAAATATCAACAACTTTATTTTATTCATTTTGAATTTGCGCTTCCCATTTTAGGAACGAGAGTCGAAGTGCTGTTCGAATCAAAGTCCTGGATGTCCTGTCCTTTGTGCTGAGTATTAACAGGCAGTTCTATGAGGTGTGTGTTTACCTTTTCTGATGATCACACATGAGCTCCCAGGTGGGTGGGAAAGGCTTTGGTGAGGCACATTTCCAGGTGGGCTCCAGGTCCTCCCTGCCAGTGGGGAATGCACAAACCTGTGCTTGAAATCTTGCACACACAGCTGACAGCAACATGGCAGGGCTTATGAAGGCCTGTCCTCTTGCAGGAGGAGCTGATAAACCTGGTGGTGATCTCTCAGCTGGCTCACATTCCAGAGGATAAAGACCATCAGGTCCGAAAACTGGCCACTCAGCTGCTCGTGGACCTGGCTGAGGGCTGCAACACCCACCACTTTAACAGCCTGCTGGATATCATAGAGAAGGTGAGCTCCCTGCTCCCCTGGGGCTCATGACCTGCCAGGATGGAAATAAAGGAAAGGGCTGTTGCAGATTTAAACCAAGTATTACTTTTCTATTTAAAAGGTGGCTGCACATTCTCTCTCATCTCCTTCTGAACTGGAAGAGAGGGACTTGCTGTCGTATTCAGCTTCTCTGGAGGATGTCAAGACAGCAGTTCTTGGGCTCCTGATCATTCTTCAGGTAAATACTCCAGGCCATTGAACACATATTGTTCATAATAGTCTTCTGCTGGACTTGACTTTTTATATAAATGTTCCTCCACTGTTCTGACTTTTTTTTTTACTATGTAACATTTTTACTGTTGTTTTGGTCATTCCTTTTACTTTTGGGCACTAAATGTTTTACTTTCTTAATTTCCATTGTACAAGGAATATGAGCACATTTTCATGTGGAGGGCAGATGTGTCCATAAATGAGCAGTAAGGAGGAGTTCATAACCTTGAATAGATTCATTGTGTTTGGTTGGTGCATCCTGAGCTGTGCTTGAGCAGTTGTGAAGAGCAGGTTGTTCCTGTCAGTGCCCCTCTGGAGCAGAGAGAGTTGCTCTGGAGTCTGCAGGGGTTCTTTCCAGAGCCATCTGTTCATCTTGCACTCAGGATCAAGTCTTTGCTGCATTTCTCTTGGAATTGTCAGTGCAGACACACATTTCTGACTGGATAACAAGTGTCATTCTGCCTTTTGGTGTGTGTTTGTGCCCCTCTCAGACCAAGCTGTACAGTTTGCCCTCCAGCCACGCCATGCGGGTGTACGAGATGCTGATCCAGCACGTCCAGCGCCACTACATCTATTCCTACAGCCTTCCTGTTGCCAGCAGCATCAGGCTGCAGGTAGGAGGAGTCCCCTGTGCTCTCAGGTCCACAGCTGTGTGTTGTCTGGGGAATTCTTGGCTGGCAGGGGGGGAGTGTGTGTTGTAGACCTTGCCAGAAGTAGAATTAAATGCTTCTTGGCTCATCGGAGTATGTAAATGTACTGTAACACCAGGAGTGGTGCCTCCTCCAGAACTAGCCAGGGCATCTCTTAAAAATTCCTGTGTGCTTGTAAAAATGTCCTGTGTAGGGGTGGGAGAGTATTCCCCTGGCTTGGGGTGTGAGTGATTCCAGTGTCTTCCCTGTTACAGGTATTTGATTTCCTGCTGATGCTCCGGGCTGACTCCCTCCACCGCCTTGGCCTTTCCAACAAGGATGGAGCAGTGAGGTTCAGCCCTTACTGCCTGTGTGATTTTGTGTAGGTTTCTCATTGTGTTAAGCAAAAGAATCCCAGAATGGTTTGGGTTGGAAGGGACCTTAAAAGCTCATCCCTTTCCCAGCCCCTGCCATGGGCAAGGGCACCTTGCACTAGACCAGGTTCCTCCAAGCTGCATCCAGCCTGGCGTTGAACACATCTTAATTTACTCTGTTATTTAAAAACTCCCCTGTTTTTCAAACGATTTTTGGGTTTTTTTGTGATGTTAATGGCCCACCCCTAGCAATCTCTACGTTTTCTTTATCTTCCAAATCCTAGACCAGTCTATAGTTGCAGCTTAGGATTGTCTGAACCAATAACTCTTTGGTGAATTGTTCTTAAAAATCACATACCTGCAGAGCTCTCAATCTCAGACGTGAAATCTGTGTTTCTTGCACACAAAACTTCACAAAAATATTTGCAGTTTTCTGCCTCAAGCCACTTTTCACATTGAGTTTTGATGCAATGATTTGTACAAATCTGACTATTTTTAATTTTATAGCTTGTTTAAAGTTCTTTGTGTAACACCCCAAAAGATACCTTTGTAAATTTGCTACAGGCCTGTATAAAAAAATCCTTCACCTGACTGGGCAATCCTGTGGTTTTTTTAATTGAAAGTGCAATTTATATTGTTGTTTGGTCTTTAAACTGGCTGCCAGATAGGGCAGCACTGTAGGTTACATTAATGGGCTGTTCTGAGCTCGATTTTACATGACATTACATGTCTTTTCCTCCCTTCCTGTGTTGCAGAGAGGCAGAGAAGAGGGCTGCTGACAAAAAGCCTCCTGGCACACTCTCTCCACCTTCAGGCAGCCCCAGTGTGCCTTCCCAAAATGCCACCATCCGCATTGGGCACCTTCCATACTCCATGGTCTTCGGTGTCCTCCTGCAGTGTTTGAAGCAGGTATGTCCACCCTTGTCATCTTTGTGTCCACTTCAACCAGCTGGCTGGGGAATTCTACCCCAAAATATCTAAATAAGGCCTGAAAAGCAACTTCTGCTCCTTCTTGGCCAGAATCTGGGTGTAATCATGCAGCTTCACAACCACCAGTGGGAGCAGCAGTTCAGGTCTTCGGAAAATAAGCAGATCTTTCATTTCACTGCTTCAAAGCAGACAAGGGCAAAAAAATGTGCTTGTTAAACAAGAGTAAACAAGTCATCCTGTTTCTGAAGGGCATTTGAAACTTCTGTCCTACTGGAAGTTTTTGAGGTGTTTTGAGAATTGATGAATGTTTCAGTCACTAATAAGCTATAAATATAAATTGTCCCTGAGTGTGGTATTAGACACAGTTCTGTGTGAGGGGTTGGCTGGCTCTGAAAGTTAATTTGTGCTGGTGCTTAAGAGAATTGAATTCTGGCTCTGCCTTGTTGAGCTCTGCCAGATCTGGATCCAATTTCTCTTCCAGTTTGTGATGCCAATATTGCACCTAGAGCTGGGTGACAGACAGGGAGAAAGTTGTGACAGCTAAATGCCATTTCTTTTTCTGGAGCTGCCATGACAAGACCTATGTCTGCTTAGGAAATGGCATGCTGTCTGGAATTTGATTGATCTTCCTTTCAAACTCAACAGAAATCACACAGAAATTTCAACTGTAATGTTTTCTTTCTTTGCAGGAGACAGACTGGAAGGTGTTGAAGTTGGTTCTTAACAAATTACCCGAGTCCCTCCGCTATAAAGTGCTGTTTTTAACCTCTCCTTGTAACATCGACCTCCTGGCCTCAGCACTGAGCTACATGGTAATGCCATTGGTGCACAGGCCCCCTGCCCTTGGTTTGCTTGGGGGTTGGCTGGGGTTTGTTTTTAGACTGGTTTTTTGTCTTCAGTCTGGTAAAGATTAGCAGGCTGGTTGTCAATCCTCACTCACCTCTTTTTGTGAGGGTTGTTGTAGGTACAGGGTAGGTAATAATGAGTGTTCTTTATGTGCATATATATATATATATATACACATGTATACAGGTGAAAAGGGAGCTATGGCAGTGCCTGTCTGCTGCCTTCTGGGGGTTATTTTTGGTGTGAGGTGTCCTAACTTGCTGTGATGTACCAGCTCACAGACAAAAAGACCACGGACCGGCTCCACGGAACCCCAGAAGGCTTTTCCCGCACCGATTTGCACCTGGCCGTGGTCCCAGTGCTGACAGCATTAATATCTTACCATAATTACCTGGACAAAGCTAAGCAGGTATGGGGGAAGGAGGAGGGTGTACAGGGCTTGGGGCCTGAGCCTCTAAAGCATTTCCTGTAGGAGCTGATTAGGAGACTTAAGTGCAAGGTGAACACTGCCCTTTGCTGTTAGGAAAAGCTGCATCTGCTCAGTTTGGGATGGGATCAGGGGGAAAAAGTACTTTGCCAACTCCATGCAGGATTAGCTGCCTGGTCGGGTGGATTCACTGCTTGCCTGTCCCCCCTCACAGGTCACTTAGTGACTCTACCCTCTGCAGCAAGACCTTTATAAGCACAAAAGTTCTGTTGAACCAGAAATTTCATGTCTAAAATACCTACACGATTAAAGTCCCATGCTAAGGTTTGGGCCTGGAATATATGCAGCACTGTTCAGGGCTCTGTGTCAGAATTCAGGTGTGTCAGACAGGCCTTGCAGGCCGTTCTGGAATGCTAACTGGAGTCAGGGGAGGGTGCAGCAGGGATTTTCTCCTTCCCTGTGTTATGGCTCTGTTTCCTGTCCCCTCTTGCAGCGTGAGATTGTGTATTGCCTGGAGCATGGGCTGATCTATCGCTGTGCCAACCAGTGTGTGGTGGCACTGTCAGTCTGCAGTGTGGAGATGCCCGACATCATCATCAAGGCACTCCCTGTCCTAATAGTCAAACTAACCCACATTTCTGCTACAGCCAACATGGCAATCCCTCTCCTGGAATTCCTGTCAAGTAAGTTGTGATCTTCTTACAGTTTTGATCATCTGTAGTTGTGTTGCTTGCACTGAACATGAGTATTTTGACTGTGTTGGTCATATGGAATGCATTGTAAGGTTTTCAGAGATGCCCTTGCTCCATCCTCAAGACAAAAATCTCTGATCCACTCTTATTTGTTACTGGTTTTCTTTTTAAAGCACTTGCACTGAAGAGAGAGACATTCTCTGTAGAGTGCAGCCATAGTGTTGGAAAACACAATTCTGCTTTCTCCTCCTTGCATGACATTATCCTGTGATGTTAACTCAGCTGACCGTTTAGAAGAAACAAAACAATTCAAATTAAACTGAATTGTGCTGTTGAATGGTTTGTGTTTAGCCCTCACTTGTGTTGGTTCTCTTGCTCCAGCTCTGGCCAGGCTGCCTCACCTGTACAGGAACTTTGCAGCAGAGCAGTACGCGAGCGTGTTCGCCATCTCCCTGCCCTACACAAACCCCTCCAAGTAAGGCCACAGCAAATGTGCTGCTTCCTCCTCTCTAAAATTAACAGTATAGAGATGCCTTTCTTGTACTACTTGGCTCAAGGTTTTTTATAGGATATTGCTCATTCTGATGTCTCCAGGCTTTCCCTGCAGAATGGACATTTCTTCCCTGTGAGGGTGGGCAGGCCCTGGCACAGGCTGGGTAGAGAAGCTGTGGCTGCCCCATCCCTGGAAGTGTCCCAGGCCAGGCTGGATGGGGCTTGGAGCAGCCTGGGCTGGTGGAAGGTGTCCCTGCCCGTGGCAGGGGGTGGTGGAATGGGATGATCTCTCATCCTTCCAACCCAAACCATTCCAGGATTCTGTGATGCAATTCTATGACGTGGTCACCTTGAACAAAATACCTGTTTTTTTTGAACAGAGCTTTTAAGGGGCTTTTTAATTCATACTTAGAGTAGGTAAAGGATCAGGTCTGTTTCTCACCTTGAAACATGCAGCCTTAAGCTCTGGAGATGTTTCTGCTGTTCCAGGTTTAACCAGTACATCGTTTGCCTGGCCCACCACGTGATCGCCATGTGGTTCATCCGCTGCCGCCTTCCCTTCCGAAAGGACTTCGTCCCCTTCATCACCAAGGTAATGGGCACCACCCAACCCAACAGCACAGAAGAGAAGGGGTGACTTAAAAGCCCATCTGAGAACTTTAAAGGTTCTGTTTGAAGACTAGGAAAATTCTGCTTTTCTTGTCAACATCTCTTTTTAAAAAAAAAAAATGCCTGTGAGCTCTCATGTGTTGGCTTGGGGCCTTTGAGCTGCGTGTGGTGGCCATTCACACTGTCCCCCCTTGTCCCCACGGCAGGGCCTGCGCTCCAATGTGCTCCTCTCCTTCGATGACACCCCTGAGAAGGACAGCTTCAGGGCTCGCAGCACGAGCCTCAACGAGAGGCCAAAAAGGTAAGTTCTGCTGGACCCCAGCAGGGCCTGTGTTCCCTGGTCCTGCACTCACACCCTTCCCTGGCTTTGTCTGAAGGAGGCCGGGTCGAGTTATCCAAAATGTGTCAGGGCAGTAAGCAAGGAAAGTAAACCTCTTTAGGTCAGGGGATGGGGCTCACACAAGCAGCTTGGTAGGAAGCTGGGATCAAACCTGGTGGGAAGGTGAGGCATCACTGCCTGTCTTGGAAGCCTTTGCAGGGAGGTGTGGGGCTTTTTGGTGTTGACTTTTGAAAATCCACAGTCCTTTCAGGTTGATGTGTGTCAGTACAATGCTACCAGAAATAACAGAGAAGGGTAATACCAGCAGGAACAGAATCCCATGTTCATATGGATTGTGGGAACTCCTTTTATAACTGATCTGTAACAACTGGTTTTTAAATGACTGCCAGAGAATTGGTTGTGATCAGCAACCTTGGATGAATTAGAGAGCCAGTGCTGTGTTTTTGCATGATGTTCCTTGTCAGATCAGTGCACTGGCTGGCACTCAGCTGCCTTCTCTCTGTCTGGGATGTGCTGATCCCTTTTTGTTTGTTAATTTTGCAGCCATGGTGTCAGTTTTAGCAAAGCCTTTAGAAGTCAGAGCGTATCTTGCCAGCAATCTTTCAAAGCAGCCTTTTGCATATTCCCTGGAAGGCATTCCAGGTTTCTCCAACATCCTATTACCTGCAGGGATTGCCTAAACTGGTTCACTTAACTTGCTTCAGTGTTATGAGCAGTGAGCACACGGTGGCATCTGAACCCCGGGGAAAGTGCCTCTACTTTACCTGCAAGGCTCAGGGAGAGTCTTGCAATGAAGAAACACCATCCCTGCCCTAATGCTGCAGCTGTAAACCCTGTGTTGTGTTTCATCTCTCCCATGTCCTCCTCTTTCATCCAGAAACTTGGAAGAGAAGCCTTTTGACACTCATGTCTCCAATTAGAATTTCAACTAATCTTTTTTTCTTTTTTTTCCCCTCAAAAAACCCTGTTAAATTCTACCAGGTTGGAATACTACTGTATCTAAAGGCTTTTGCTGGATGCCTTTCCACAGAAATCTCTGCTGAGGGGTGTGGGCTGTACTCAGGCAGTGACCTGAAGCACTGGAGTGGCAGGATGCCACTGCCTCTGGGTCTGGCTGATCTTGGATTCTGGCCAGGGGGCAGAGGAAATGGCCTGGAGCAGATGCATTTCCTTACTTGAGAAGCTTCTGTGCTGGGTTTTCACTCCTTAAGCCCAAAGAATGAGCATTTCCATGCCCTGGCTGAGGTGCTGGGTGTTCCAAGAGACCATGATCCCAGTGGTTCCCAGGGTTTCTGGATGTCCTGATGTTGGTGTAGGTGATTATCTCTGAGTATGAGCTTGTGCTCTCTGCAGGACATCCCCAGTTGTGCCCAAAAGTGATCTGTGAGAGGTTGTTGGGAGAAGGACAAATAAATCCCACTCCCTCCAGGTGGCAAACAGATGCAATAACTCACTGAAAGGAGAGTGGCAAATAAATTGTGTTTAGAAAGAGGCAGAAGGGTTAAATCAGTGCCTGTATTTTACACGTGGGGATGGGAGCTGCTGGGCCAACTGTTCTGTCCAAATTAGTACTAAGCCTGGGAGCATCTCAGTGACTAATTAAAGTGCCTCTTAAGTCTTAATTGCTGTCGTCTCCCACATGTGGTTGGCACTTGACAGTGAGAACACTAATTTCCTCTGTGTTCCAGTTGAAAGTCAAGTGGGTTACCTGGAGCCACTGGAATTAGGCAGCTGCTTTGGCAGAGGAGCATCACAGAGCCAGCAACAGCCAAGGGGATGTTTGTTGGCTGTGCAGGGTCTTTTGTGGGTGGGCTCAGTGTCCCCAGTGCCTCGAGGGGCACCTCTGAGGGGCCCTGGGTGGGTGGTGATCGGGGTCAGATTTGAGCCAGGCCTAGCAGAGACAGACATGGGTGATGTGTTCCTGTGTCTCTTAGAAAAACCTCCTGGTGCCTGGTATAGGTAAAGCATTTTAGGACGTGTGGAAGTCCTCAGGTGTCTAGTTGTGCTGGGGTGATGAGTTTGGGCATCACAAGAGGTGATTGAACTGCACAAAACTTCTCAGCCTGGAGAAGTTTGTGCCCAATGAGCCCTCAGGTGCCTTTGGTGAACAGCTCAGTATTCCAACTCTCATTTCGACCAGTTTTTTTCTTTTAGCTTGTACTAATTTCATTTGTTTTGTAGCACATTTAAATCTTGTTTTCAAAATGTGGTTTGTCTTTTTAATGCTTTCAGCTCTGCTTGTTGGTGTGTTTTAATTTTTTTTTTTGTTTCCCTTTTTTTCTTTTTTTTGGCATTTGTTTTATTTTCCATCACCCTCCGGGATCCCCCAATATTGACCCTGTGACTGTGACCTTTCAACCTACATCCCTACAATGATTTCCTCCCTTCCTGTGACCTCTTTTGGGGCTTGGTGCTTCTCCACATAGTAGTTTAAGACTAGTCAAAAATGCAAAGCAAGGCTTGAATAACTCTCCTCCAGTGAAAGAGCTGAAAGAACCCTCTGCAGTTGATGCCTTCCGGTCCCGCAGCATCAGTGTGTCTGAACATGTGGTCCGCAGGTAGAGGCACTTTAAATGGGGACAATCCAAGAGCAACTCAGCCCTTGGAGATTTTCCTGCAGGGGTGGGTGGTAGCAGGGGGGAATTGCATGTGGGATGCTTGCATGACTTTGGTATCCAACAGAAACCTGGCCTTAGCCACAGCGAGACTGTCACGGGTGTCCTGTGGCTTCCCAAGCTCGGGCCTTGGGCTGTCACATCACACCCTCTGTGTGTGGTTACTTTGCCACATTCTCTGGTGCTTTAGCAACAAAAAATTCTATTTTCAAAGTAAAGAGGATGAAGGGGGATAAAAAGAAACAAAAACCACCAAAAAAAGAGGAAAAAGGTTGCATTCTGTGCAAGTGAGAGAGCTGCTTACAACTGACTGAAGCCTGAGCCTTCCAAGCAGTGACTTGCCCCAAGGGAGGCTTTGGAAGTTCTGCAAAGTTATATAGAGGCCTTCCTCCCAGGCCAGAAGGAACTGTCCTGGCCTCAGTTTAGAATTTGTTGGTTGAGGCTGAAGGAGCTGATGGGAGTATTCTGGTCTGCAGTAAGATGCCATGAAAACCTGAATTTGTCTTTCCATATAGAGCAGTGAAGGGTGTGCTCAGCCCCTGGGAAGCTGTTGCTTCCACGACTAAAGAAAACAAGATTTGATTGCAGGCATTGATTTGATTGATTGACAAGATTTGATTGTGGACATTGATCTGCTCCCATGAAAAATGAAACAGTTGATGCCAGTTTTTAACTATATTTCTGGATCACTTCCCTCGAGCATTGAACTGCTGCTGGTTTTAATTCTGAACCTGAAGATTTCTGCCTTAATCTGTAGGATTGAGTCAGTGGAACTTGACTTTCTGTTTGTTTTTTTCTCATTTTTGACTATATCTGGTGTTTGGGAAGAAGAGACTGAAGTGACTGAATTGCAAATATAATTCTGACACTTCATTTTATGGAAGGAATCCTTCCCTGGGAGGGTGGGCAGGCCCTGGCACAGGTTGCCCACAGAAGCTGTGGCTGGCCCTGGATCCCTGGAAGTGTCCAAGGCCAGGTTAGATGGGGCTCAGAGCAACCTGGGCTAGTGGGAGGTGTCCCTGCCCGTGGCAGGGGGTGGAATGACATGATCTGTAAGGTCCCTTCCAACCCAAACTTGGGATTCTGTGATTCTCTGATATCCCCATTACTCATTAGGTGATTTTCTTCTTTTGTGTTTATGTGTAAGTGGTAGCAACTAAAAATTCAGATAATTACCCTTAATGATGCCAAGGAAGTTGTCATGTCGTAAAAAAATGTGGCTGTACTTCAGCTTGGTTTGTACTACAATGGCATAAGGAGGTGCTTTATAAAATACTACAGTCCAGCCTGCTACAGAAACTGCTTTAAGCTGCCTTGCTGACTTGGCTGATTTGAAGGCACACTTGCCCTCTATTCTTGTGCTTATTTCCTGTTCAGAGTGCAATTTTTTTTCTATTTCAAGTTAAATCAGGTCTTACACAGTTATTGAATTTGGAGGGAAAAAAGCAATATATGGAAGAGATGCAACAGAGAAAAAAGCAAACCACAGGATTATAAATCTGGAGTGCCCCAATTTCTGGCTCATGGGCAACATTCTACCTGGGAAGCTGGTGCTGGTCGTGGGACGCTTGCCCTCGGCATAGATTAGTGAACTCAGCATGATGCTGCCACTCACTCCTTGCTTGGGGCACTTGCCCATGGGCCACCAACATCAGAGAGCGCTGGCCTGGCCAGCTGACTGACATTTAAATGCCCTCAGTCTCTGCAGATGAAATACACTTTCTGCAATGACAGTGTGTGAAGCACAACGTGAGGCTGATCCCAAAATGGGTTACAATGGCCCGGGTTTGGTGCCTGGCCACCTCTCTGATCTGGCTCATGCATGTGTGGCAGGGTCTGCATCCCGCTGTCTGTCGGGTGACAGGGACCAGCCTTTTGCAATGTGATCTGTCAGCTGGAAACATTCTCTTCTAGTCGGATCCAAACATCCATCACCAGCTCGAGCCTGGGCTCTGCAGATGAAAATTCAATGGCTCAGGCCGATGACAACTTGAAAAACCTGCACCTGGAGCTCACAGAGACCTGCCTGGATATGATGGCTCGATACGTCTTCTCAAACTTCACTGCGGTGCCGAAGAGGTACGGGGCAGTCACTGACCACGGGACAGAGGGCTTGGTTTGGGATTCATTTCACATTGTTAGTGGAAAATTCCTGTGACACGTTGGGATGTGGCAGGCCCAGGTTCTGAAGACTTTCCTCACTGATAAAATGTGGCTTGACTAAAGAGGAGCTTAGATGAGAGAAGACTGGAGAAGAGAAGGTTCCAGGGGGACCTTACAGCCCCTTCAGAGCCTGAAGGGGTTGCAGAAGAGCTGGTTGAGGGACTTTGGGCAAGGGATGGAGGGACAGGACAAGGGGGAATGGCTGCCACTGCCAGAGGGCAGGGTTAGATGGGATATTGGGAAGGAATTCTCCCCTGTGAGGGTGGGCGGGCCCTGCCACAGGGTGCCCAGAGAAGCTGTGGCTGCCCCATCCCTGGAAGTGTCCAAGGCCAGATTGGACAGGGCATGGAGCAACCTGGGCTAGTGGAAGGTGTCCCTGCCCATGGCAGGGGGTGGAACTGGATGGTCTTTAAGATCCTTCCCAACCCAAACCATTCCATGACAGTTAGTCTTTGCCTCAGCCTGGAACTGTCTGAAGGAGACACCTTAAAGGCTCTGGGAGCAGTGCTTTGTTCCATGTGCTTGCTGGATAATCACAGTGTTTGCTACCAAAGCTCATCCATTATCCTGATGGATAATGTGTGTGTTGACAGCCAAGGGGAAAGGTACAAATGCTGTAGGAAGGAAAGCAGGCAGTACCTCCTGCATGGGTAGTGAAATCAGCTCTGTTCTCTGCCTCCTGAGGAAGGTCTTCATCACAAATGTGTTCCCAGGTCTCCTGTGGGTGAGTTTCTGTTGGCTGGAGGAAGGACAAAGACGTGGCTGGTTGGTAACAAGCTGGTGACCATCACTACAAGTGTTGGAACAGGGACAAGGTCCCTGCTCGGCCTGGACTCTGGAGAATTCCAAAGCACCACAGAATCAAGGTAAGTTTTGCTCCTGTTCCTGGAAGTTTCCACCTAACTTCAATTTTCACTCAAACCACTGTTACTGTGCATCTTTTTAACTTTTCCTCGTAGCAGAAGAGGAATGCCTTGTTTGTCCAGCATGCCTGCTGTGTCTCAACATCACCAATATCTTGTATTCCCACAGCTCAGACCCTGTTTTGCACGTGAGACAGACTAAAGAAGCTCCAGCCAAGCTGGAGTCTCAGGCTGGGCAGCAGGTTTGCAGAAGCTCTCGCAACAGAGTCCGATCCATGTCGGGTGAGTTCCCATCCTGGAGTCTCTGCCATTCCTGGGTCCATGTCACAGGTTTAAGTGTCCAGGTGCCTCCTGTGGCTGAGCTAATTTGAGGCTCTGGATGTGTCTGGTGTTTAAGAACGGGCAGGTAGCAGGAGGTGTTGGCCTCAGGGGTCAGGGGGCTCCTCCTGCTTCCCTCTCCTTGCAGGAGAGCTTTGGTGATCACATAAGGGAGTTTGGAAGAAACACAGGGAAGGTAAAATTCTCTTGGGTTCCTGTCATGGTTTAACACCAGTTGGCAGCTAAACACCACCCAGATGCTCCCTCAGTGCCCTGGGGTGGGATGGGGAGAGAATTGGGAGAGGGAAAGTAAGAAAACTTGTGGGCTGAGAGAAGAACGGTTTAATAGTGGAAATAAAATAATAGTAACGGTAATAATTGTAATGAAAAGGAACATAAAACCCAGGACAGTTCCCAATATTGTGTGTGCAGCTTCTAGAGAAGCTTAAAAGCCTTATTACTGAGCTATTTTTGTGCCAAACTGAGCATGGCTCTCCCTTGGTCTGTGTCTGTCCTGCCAGGTGGCCATGCCTTACGTGTTGGTGCCTTAGACAGCTCAGCCTCCCATTTTCCCAGTGGCTCGACTTCCCAAGGGACACAGGGCCCTGCTGCTCCTGCAGCTCACTCAGAGAAGGCTAATCCTGCTCCACAGACACCCCTGCAGAAGGAAAAAGCAAACTTGGCTGCCTATGTCCCACTGCTGACCCAGGGATGGGCAGAAATCCTGGTGCGCAGACCCACAGGTACGTACCTGAGCGTGGAGTGAGATCCTGGGCTTGGTAAGAAACCAGAGCCTGGGGGAAGAAGAAGAATTCATATTTAGTTGTGAATGAATCTCTCTTGCTTGCTGCCTTTTGAAACTACAGAACCATGGAATGGTTTGGGTTTGAAAGTGACTTAAAGATCAACCAATTCCACTCCCTGCCATGAGCAGGGACACTTTCCACTAGCCCAGGTTGCTCCAAGCCCCCTCCAGCCTTGGACACTCCAGTGAATGAGGCATCTACAACTCTGAGCAGCTGCACAGTTGTGTTTGCTCTTAAGGAAGGAACAATGACATGTTCAAGGTCAAAATTCTCGAGCACTGGGATGTTCCCCAACATAACAAGAATTACCTATTTCAGCTGAAATCTGCTTTGTGAGAACATAACTGACCTGCTATCATTAAAATACCTGAGTGTTTTGGATGCCTTTTGAGAATCTGTTGTAATAATGAGTTACGAGGGGTGGGTTTTGAAGAGCTTGGGGTGAAGTGCAGAGCACAGGGAGTAGGAAATTAATCAAGTGATTCTGCAGAAGAGCTGAGAGCTTGGTCCATTTTGATTTTTATTTCCAAATTCCAAAAGAACTCGTGCTTTTCCAGCGTGAGCTGGGAATACTCACTGCCCTTCCCTGATTTTCTCTCGCAGGTAACACCAGCTGGCTGATGAGCCTGGAGAACCCTCTGAGCCCCTTTTCCTCAGACATCAACAACATGCCCCTGCAGGAGCTCTCCAACGCACTCATGGCTGCAGAGCGTTTCAAGGAGCACCGGGAGACGGCTCTGTACAAATCCCTGTCTGTGCCCTCCTCCAGCCTGGCCACGGGAACAGCCAAACCGTCACTGCTGCAGCGCTCCAACACAGGTGAGAGCAACGCGCAGGGAGCCTGGCTCTGGGGTGAAGCCTGTTAGCCTGCAGGCCTTCTAGAGCAGTGAAGCTGGGAGCATGAGGGACCCCAGCAATGAGAAGGGGAATCAGGTCTTGTCCCTAGATGTTTTCAGTGAAAAATTCCCTTCCTCCTTGCCTCTGCTCTTCCTTCGTTAAAGGGAAGGAGGAGGAGTAACGGAGCTTCTCTGGAGGAGTCGTGTGTTTCATGTGTTTCCCAAATGAAAATGAACAAAGTCATGGATCTGTTCCCTCTTCCACTTGTTTGGGGCTGATCTGGGCATCCCACTTGTGGATGGATCTTTCCATGCAGTGTTTCCATTTCCATTTGTCTTCAATATGGGAGTCTGTGTTGGGCACTCAGAGCTGCAGGTTCCTGGGGGAAGGGCCTGTTCCAAACCTGGCCAGCCAGGATCAGGTAGTTGCCACTGGCTTTCACAGCAGGAGATACCAGAATGCAAATCCCATTGGATTTACCTCTGAAAAGTACTATTCAGCCTTTGGTTGAATCCCTCGAGTTTCATTTGCTACCTTTCTTTTAACACAGAGGCCAAGGATTTTCACTATATTTACTTCGATGCTAGCTCAGCTCCTAAAAAGCTGCTAATGTTGGGAGATTAGTGTTGACCCACAGTTTTTAAAGCTTTCTGTAATTCCTGCTCAGAGCTCTTACCCAGCACTGAGGCTCTGAGTGCTGCTGGCACCATCAGAACTGAGCAGTGGTACCAGCAGACCAGGCTTTGCTGGGGAGCAGTGGGACAGATTGTCTGGACATCTGGCAAAAATGCCAGTTTTCAGGTTTGTTTTAAACAGGGCAGGGTAGGATTTTAGGATTCCAGAATGAGTAAACACAAAATTGGAGTCAAAATCAAACTATCACCTTTTACAAACAAACAAATTATTTTCCAGGAACACTTTTATTGGCTCCTACAAATTTGAGGTGTATAGGAGCTAAGTGATAAGCTGGAAGCACCACCTGAATGCCACTCCTGTGCCAGTCTGAGAGAGTCATTTTGGCCACATCCTCATTAACAGCTCCAGTGGACTTGCTGGGCCTGGCTGGGGAATGACTGGAACAAGTTTTGCTGTCAGACTGTCACATGCCTGTTGTTCTGCCTCTTTAGAGGTTAAACCTCTGTGAGTCTTTGCCCGTATTTCTACTCTTCAGACTCTTCTGTGGGTTTAAAAATGGTCTTGTGCCAAAAGTGTGTAGGTCAGGAAGGGCTCAGCCTGGTTTCCTGTGTGTGCTGGGATATCAGGAAGGAATTCTCTGTGTCTAAACCTCAGCAAGTGCATTCTGCAAAGGGAGCAGTTGGAGCCTGCACTGTTGGATGTGTTTCTGCCTCCTTATTCGTGTTGAGACCTTGTGCCCTTAAAATACCCCTTTGGCATCTAGTGAGCTTATCCCAGCTTGTTCTTTCCCTTGTTTCATTTATTTATTTATTTGTTTTAAAATAGGCTCTTGGTTACATTTTGAACTCTGTGCTTTTTAATTTTTTTATATTTTTTATTTTCATATAGTCTCTCCTTCCTTTTGATGTAGTTGCTCACTTGATTTCCCTTTGCAGTGGCCTCTTTCTCTTCCATGTACCAGTCCAGTTGTCAAGGGAAGTTGCACAGGAGCATATCCTGGGCAGGTATATTTATATATCTTTAAGGAAAAAAAATACCAAAAACCAGTATTGCCATAGAAGAACACCTCTGATTCATAGAAAATGTATCCCTCATCCCTCATTTTCCCCTTCCATGTCTCCTGTCTGTCCCCAGTCTCATCACTCTCAACAAATGGGATCTTGACTAGCATGAAGAAGTCCAAGCCAGATCCAACATTTGCAAGTGCACACAACTTCTTAAAGCAACTTTGGTTTTAGCTGGGGTGGCTCATGAGTCCTGAGGCAGAGTGCTAAATGACCTACCTGGGTGCTTTGATTAATTGAATTCTTCATTTTCAGCTCCATTTTACAATTGGTTTTGTGTTCTGCTCAGTGGAAAAGCTCCCACTTGTGAGAAGAGCAGCGTGTGCTGCAGGACAAGCTCCCCTGAAATGGAGTCCTTGGCTGCTCAGCCCACAGCAGTCTGCCAGAATTGGACACAGAAAGATAAAGGGAGCTGATACACGTATTTTTGAAACATACATAAAGTTTGACACTAGCATGAATGGTGGTTAAGAGTATTTTAAATAAAAAAGAAATTTATCTCAGCAGAAAACCTGCTAAATTCTACCTTTTAGAGGCTTTATAATAGTAGAAAACCTTTCTCTACTTCAGTAAAATTGATTTTGTAATTAAACGAAGTGGAGATCAAATTACACACTTTATGAGCACAACACCTGCATTGCTTTGATAACCTGCAATGCTTTGTGATTTTAATTAGAGGGTTCAAATGTCTTTCTGCCTCTTTCCTTCACTGGAAAAACTCCCTGTAGAGCACTGGGGTGTTCTGAGCTGCTGGTGGGTGTCGTCAGAAGCCTCTCAAAGCAACACAAAGCTGCTGCAGTTAAATATTTTTCTGTACTTCTCTCTGCTCCTGTTATTCTCTTCCCACCTAAAGAATAATTAGTGCTTGGATTATTTAAGAGCACCAGCAATCCTGGCAGAGGTGTAAGAGGGAAGCTTGGAAGCACTGGCTATGTGCAGGTGTGTTCTGGCTTGGACAGCTAACCAGATCAGCACGTTGTTTTGGTTCCTTTTGGTTTGTTTTGTATTTTTAGAAGGTTTGTGTGTGCAATGCTAACTCTTAATTGCTTCTTTGAAATAACTTTGGTCCTGCGAGCTGAAATCAATCCAGGAAAAGCTGCTTTAGTGATTTTTCTTTGTATTTTTTTTAATTTTGCTGATTTTCCTTGGTTTTTATTTCTTGTGTGTGCTAATTTTTGGTTTTATTATTATTTTGGAAAACAAATCTTGGCCTTTCAGATTGGTCTTCCAGTCCCTTGTGTGCATAATGGGAAGCCTCCTGTTCTCCAGCCTTTTCCTCAGGACAAAAAGTAAGGCCAAGAGGAGCCTTTGGTCAGACTCATCCCTGTGGTCAGTGCCTGGAGTAGATCCAACGTTAAGTCTTCCACGTAGGCAGGGATCCCACGGAGTTTTCTTGTCAGTGTGGTTCCATTCCCTGTCTGTCTGAGCAGGTGCCACGTGCAGCTTTGCTGCAGTGCCCGTGTCACTTCTGCTCTTGTCCTTCCACATGTTTAGGGCTGAATTGTTCTGCTGCTCCTGAGATATACCAGGAAAACTGCCAAACTGCAAGGAAATGGCTCCTAGGAAAATTTCTTATCTCCTTCCAGGCCTCAAGGCACAGGAGTGTAGCATTTCAATACAAGGAAACCTCCCTGTGTCGCACACTTGCACAGAAGTGATGTCTCAGTGAACTTTTAGCACTAGTCTTGTGCTTTCCTACATCTCTGTAGTTCCTGTCTGTCCTGGTAACCGATGTCCAAGGTCCCATTTCCTCATTCCGTCCCCTCCTTGTTCGTCAGTAACAATTGGAAACAGCTGCACCTCGTTTGCCCAAGGCAGCCCTTTGCTGTGAGGGGGATTCACTCCACGCAAAAGGGGAACCCAGAGCAAGTCTGACATGCCAAGAAACCAAAGAGCACTCGTTCCACATGGCCTTCCGTTGAGATCCCGTAGGGAAAAGGCTGGTACTTCAGAGGAGAGAGGATGGGGGCCTGCCCCTCTGCAGCCCTCAGCCCCCTGCCCCGTGTCTCCGTAGAGTCCGCCGTGGTGCTGGAGGAGGGCAGTGCCGGCGAGATGGAGCTCAAGGAAACCGAGTCCCCAGCGGAGTCTCCGGAGAGCGAGGACATGGAGACGTCGTGCTCGGAGCACGTGCTGAGCGAGGAAAGGTTTGGTAAAGGCCAGGAGTCCTACAGCAGGGTAAGGAGGCCCAGGGGGAGCTGTGTGTCCTGGGAGACAGCCACGGGAAAATTGTCTGTGAATTCCCTCCTGGCACCCTCAGAACCAACTCACTGATGACTCCAAAGTGCATGTGGAGCCATCACAGAGTTTGGATGGCCTGGGGGCACTGCAGGGGAAAATACCTGTTATAGCAGGGTCTTTGGTCCACATTTGTCTGTGCTTGGCATCTCCCTGCTCACCTTTCCCTGGAAGTGTCAGGGGCCTTGGGCATTGCTGTTGTCAGCTTTTATTCTGCCTCTCAGGAAAAGGAAGAAATCCTTCCCTGGGAGGGTGGGCAGGCCCTGGTACAGGGTGCCCAGAGAAACTGTGGCTGCCCCATCCCTGGAAGTGTCCAAGGCCAGGTTGGATGTGGCTTGAAGCAACCTGGGCTAGTGGAGGGGGTGAAACTGGATGGGCTTTAAGATCCCTTCCAACACAAACCATTCTGTGATTCCATGAAAACTTTTCATCTTTGTTTCTTTCTCTTTAAGTCCTCCTCCACCTCCAGCCAAGAAGACAAATCAATGAAGTCAGAAGACCTGGTGGAGGGTGGGATTCCCATCGGGAGGGAGGACGGCCGGACGCTGGAGGAGCTCTCCTTCCAGCCATCCCAGCCCCTCAGCAAGTCCAGCTCCTCCCCGGAGCTCCAGACACTGCAGGAGGTCCTCAAGGATGCAAATGGCAGAGAAGTAACCAGGAGGCTGAGCACGGAAGTGAAGTCCAAATCCCAGTCCGGGAACCTGGAAGGGGAGGGGCTGGGCAGCTGGCTGGGCAGGGGCGAGGACTCCAGGGTCACCCCGTCGGGCTTGGATGGCACCGCAGCCGCCACCTCTCCCCGCTCCCCCTCGGGCCACCGGCCCCGGGGTTACACCATCTCCGACTCTGCCCCGTCCAGGAGGGGCAAGAGGATCGAGAGAGACGCCTTCAAGGGCAGGGCAGCAGCTTCCAATGCTGAGAAAGTACCCGGCATAAACCCCAGGTGAGTGGAGGGTTCCTGAGTCAGAAATGGGAGCTCAGACCTGCCGTGTCATGGCTGGGGTTGTTCAGAGGGGTTGTGGGGTCTGCAAAGCAGTATCTGATTGAAAAGATTAATTATGTTTTATTAAGAAGCTAATGCAGAAATATTGAGCCCACTACCAAATTAGCTTTAGGAAAGAGAACTTCTAAATGGTGAAAGAAATACATGGATAGTTTCCTCATGTTTTTAATCTGTGCTAATTTAAGGTGTGTGGCTCAGCTGCAGGTCACCTAGAGTTAATTTTGCTGTGAACTGGATGAATTACTAGTTTTGCATTTCAAGAAATATAATGTGCAAAATCCTAAGAAAAAGAAATAGAAGGGTTATAATTGTTGTTTTTTCAACTTGAGATATTGGTAGTTGCCCAAAATTGCATGCTGAGACAATTTTCATCTTATTGAGGACAGGTGAAATGGAAATGAGCGGGCAATCATGTGTCTGATAATCCAGAAGTAGCCCTGGAGCTGTGAGGCAGGAGGGCATTCCTGCTCCTCCATTCCTTGCCTTTGAACAGGGAATTGGTGTGGCTGCTGCTGTTTGACACATCTTTGTTTTTCTGACAGGGGTCTATTGCAAACTGCAGGTAGCCCAGGCACCTGAAGTGTCTGAAAGATGAGTAATGCCCTGTTAGCATTTTAATTGCTCCTGTTTTTCTGCTGTACATAATGTTCTTGCATCCAGCTGATCCAAATTGACTTAATTTTTATGGTAACAGACTTTTCTCCCCCTCTCTCCCTTAGCTTTGTGTTTTTACAGTTGTACCACTCCCCATTCTTTGGTGATGAAAACAACAAGCCCCTCTTGTTGCCAAATGAGGTAGGCAAGGAATTTTTTGTAAATTCTTGTAGTTAATTTTTCTAACCTCATTGCTTGCTTTGAATTAAAATGCTAATTACAACAGTTCAGCACAGGTGGTGCAAGTTAAAGGTGTTTCCTACCAGCAGTGCCACAGATGGGAGATTCTCTGTACCCCAGTCCTGATGGCTCCTGCTTTATGGCTCTGGATTGGATTTGGGAGATGTTAGTGGTGATGTTTCAGAATCCTGGACAGAAGGCAGGGAGAGTTGAGGACTTTGGGGTTTGCTGGTAGGATGAGAACTGAGCATTAGGTGACCTGTCAGCCCTCTGTATAATTGTGAATAGGCAAGAAGCTTTCTGTGGATATTAGTCATAAAATTCCTGGAGAAGTAGTGCTGGAATGGGGTTCTGGACAACTGAGCCCCCAGACTCCTGCTGAGAGTTTCTCCTGGCTTTGGCTGTGTGTGATCAGGCAGGAGGGAGCCCAGGTGAGATGGGGAGGTGCCTTGGGCTAGAAATGTTCTTCAGAGTAAGAGACACCACCATTTTCCATGCCTGGAGCTGAAATGAAGATACGATGAGATTTATCAGGGCAAATGCATCCAGCTGAGGCAGTTGGGCAAATTAATGTCACCTGGAGTGTAAACCCAGGAGAGCTGGGGCCAGATGGCACAGAGCACTGCCCTGTCCCTGGGCTGACGGGCACAGTGCCCGAGCAGGGCAGCGTCCAGCAGGGAAAACACTAGGGAAAGTCAGGAATCCGTGCTTGCTCTGTCCCAAAGGGGGTTTAGTGCAGGCAGTGGATGTGTGGAGAGAAGTTTTTAAAGATCACAAAATCCTGGAATGGCTTGGGTTGGAAGGGACCTTAAAGCACCCAGTTCCACCCCCAGGGGCCCCTTCCCCTGGCCCAGGTGTGAGCAGTGTTTTGGTTGCAGACGTTTGAGAGGTCGGTGCAGCTCCTGGACCAGATCCCATCGTACGACACACACAAGATTGCAGTGCTCTACGTTGGAGAGGGCCAGGTGGGTGTGTGCAGGGGCTTCAGCCCCTACCCAGGGCCGGGCACCTCTCTGGCTGTGGGATCCTCCTGCGCCTGCAGGCCTTGCCTCCCCTTACTTGCAGCAAAAATCAGTGTCTGCATGAAGCCCTTCTAGGAGGGTAATACCCTAATCCCAGGAAGGTAATAACCTGATCACTGGTGCTCTTGGGTGCTCCTGGCTCTCAGTGACTGTCCCGTGTTCCTGTGTCCCAGAGCAACAACGAGATCGCCATCCTGTCCAACGAACACGGCTCCTATCGCTACACGGAGTTCCTCACCGGGCTGGGGAAGCTCATTGAGCTCAAGGACTGCCAGCCAGACAAAATCTACCTCGGGGGCCTGGACGTGTGTGGGGAGGATGGCCAGTTTACCTACTGCTGGCACGATGACATCATGCAAGGTGAGATGGCTCCAGAAGCTGGAAGGACGGTCTGTCTCTTCTCACCTTGACTGACCTGCCTTCTCCACACTGTTTCCTTTCCAGGGGTGGAGGGAATGTGAGCTGGGGCTCTGATCTGCTCCTCTTCTTTCTGATATCTCTGCAAGCCACGTGTTAAAGTCTGGGAGAGGTGCACACCTGCCTTATTTAAGAAAAGAAGAAATCATAACCCTTTTTAAGTAGTCTGCTCTCTGGGGGTCAGTGGGGTTTGCTGTGGAGGTTTGCAGAATGAGCTGGTGGTTCTTGAGGCCACTGGAGCAGCCCATGGGACTGGATTCAGCTGTCACAAGTGGGAACAAACTTGTTGAAGGAGCACAACTTGTATTTTTATTGTTTTGGGTGTTGGTCTGCTGCTTGTCTCCCAGAGGAGTGACTGGCACGTGACCATTTCTGCTTTGCCAGCCCAGCCTAAGAATTTTTGTTTCCCTCTCCAGCCATTTTCCACATTGCTACTCTGATGCCCACCAAGGATTTGGATAAATACCGCTGTGACAAGAAGAGGCACCTGGGGAATGATTTTGTTTCTATCGTTTACAATGATTCAGGAGAGGACTTCAAGCTGGGGACAATAAAGGTACAAGATTTTCCTTGTGGGTGTGCTGTAAACCTTCATTTGGTGTGTTACCTTAGCAAACAGTGTGGAGATCATGAGTTGTTGGCCTTGCTGGGTTCACATACGTGTGTTTATGGCATTCAAAAGGGAAAATGCCAGGGAAATGTTTCTGACTGTTTTATTGTTTCCTCCTTAGGGCCAGTTCAATTTTGTGCATGTGATCATCACCCCCCTGGACTATGATTGTAACCTGGTGACGCTGCAGTGTCGGAAAGGTGGGGATCCCTCAGCCTTTCCCTTGGTGGGGGTCAGCAACTGCCTTCGCTGTGCAGTGAGTTTGTGTTCCAGAAGTGAAAACTTCCAGGAGACTCTCTGGAACCAGTTTTCCCAGTTACATCTGGGTTTGTCCTGTCCATGTATGTTCCCTAAGATAAGGGGCATCTTCCCATTGTACCACTCATACTGTCTTCAAGCTTAAGACAAAGTGGCAGCAGTAGAGCAAATCCCTCCAACAACTACTTGGGAATGCTGGAGGAGAGGGCAGGTGCAGCTCCTTGTGGCCTCTGCTGTCCCTCCCAGCACTGCAGGACCAGCCATGGCTCCCTGGGAGTTCAGCAGTGCTGCTGCAGGTGTTTTCCTCTTACCAAAGGGTCACTTGTGGGTATTTTTGGCTCACAGTTTGGTTCATGTGAGAGCCCAGCAGGCTCTCTTCAAACCTTTATGGAGCAGCCAGAATTTGGGAGCCTCAACACAGTCATGTTAAGCTGTTCTAAATAGCACAAATTCTGTTACAGTGGGAGCTGTGGAGCTTGGTGGGAACTTCTGTGATAAAATTCCTCAGGTTTCTATTACTTATTTAGTTACTGGCAACCTTTGGCTTGTTCTTAACTGTGTGAAAATAATTTTTTTCTTATTCCTTTAAATGAAAGACATGGAGGGTCTCGTGGACACGAGTGTTGCCAAGATCATCTCCGACAAGAACCTGCCCTTCGTGGCCCGTCAGATGGCCCTGCATGCCAATGTGAGTACCCCGAGCTCCTCGAGACCCCTGGGCTTCCAGCTGGTGCCTTGGGCCATCACCAGCTTCCCAGAAAACAAGCAGGGCTTCCTAAAGCAAAGAAATAAGTTTTCTACTTGACCTTGAAGTCAGAGTTGGCACATGAACAGTCCTGACTCAGAGCTGTACTTTGGTTGCTGCAAACTGCCCTGAAAAGTTCTCTTACTTTGATTGTATTGTCATGGTTATGTTAATGTGTCTCCTCTGTTTCCCTACCTTCCCTTCCCATACCAGATGGCTTCCCAGGTTCACCACAGCCGCTCCAACCCCACGGACACCTACCCCTCCAAATGGATTGCGAGGCTGCGGCACATCAAGAGGCTCCGGCACCGGGTGAGTGAGGCTACTCTGAGGGCTGAGAGCTGGGCTTTACTGAGAGTCTTACTCAAAATAAGGCAGATACCAAAACCTGCCAGGTGAGAGGAGGAATGTGTGTATGGAGGTTAGGATCCAGCTGCTCATGGAATCACAGAATGGTTTGGGTTGGAAGGAACCTTCAGGGTGATCCAGTTCCAATTCTATCTGTTGTAGAAGTGATGAGTGTAGCAACATAGGTTTGAACTTGGGAGCTTCCAAACAGCTTCTCTAGTGGCAGGGCCTTTGGGAACCCTAATCATGGAATTATTTAGTTTGGAAAAGCCCCCCAAGACCATCGAGTCCAACCTCTGACCCATCCCCACCTTGTCACCCAGCCCAGAGCACTGAGTGCCACATCCAGTCATTCCTTGAACACCTTCAGGAATGGGGACTCCACCACCATCCTGGGCAGCCCTTTCCAACGCCTGACAACCCCTTCCATGAAGAAATTCTTCCTGATGTCCAATATCTGGACACAGAGTGGCACCCACTCAGTGCTGGGGGTGGTGGGACCGTGTCCTGAGTAACCTGCCCTTCCCAAATGGAGAGTGGAAGGAATTTCGAACAGAATGATGCTCATGTTTCTCCTTTGCCTTTCAGCTCCGTGAGGAAACGCAGTACCAGAGCCCTGGCCTTCCCCTGCAGCTGCACCCCTCTGCCCCCAGCAAGCCCCCTCCCCAGATGCCCCAGGACCCCCCGCCCACCTACGAGACGGGGCAGCGGAAGCGGCTCATCTCCTCCGTGGACGACTTCACCGAGTTCGTGTAGATCGTGGGACAGCGAGGCCGTGGAACTGTTCCCTGCCTGCTGCTCCCTGACCTGCGTGGACACAGGGGTGGCAGGCCTGGCTGTGCTCCTTGCATGTGGGCTTGGCACTGACCCCTGCCAGGTTTGGATGCTCCTGTCTCAGCCCTCCGCTGTTCCCTGAGGAGGACACTATTCCCCAGCAGAAGCTCTGAGAGGACCAACCCACTGTGTTTGGTTTGATTTGGTTTGAGCTATTTCGAGGCTTCTGTCTCTGTTGGGAACTTCCCTGCAGAACCTTTCTTTGGATTCCTTCCACACCAGCTCCTGGTGGAAGCAGACAAAGGATGATACTCTGCAGATCCTCACATGAAGGTGCAGGAACTGTAGGATTTTTGGTGACTTTACTGGGAATGAAATATGAAGTATTGAAAGTCCAGTTGCTATTTCTGAGCACCCTGGAATTCCAGCTCCTCCCTGGACTCAGAGTCTCTCAGCACTTGGACTCTCCAGGCCCTGACTCGTTCTGCTGCCAGCTTTGGACAGGTAATTTGGTTCTCTTCTGCCCCAAATGCTGCTTAAATTCCCACAGGTTTTTTTGCGTTCTGAGAGTTTCACAGTAGAAATTATTTTGTGACCAGAAGTAACAGCAAACAGGGAGGTGGAGCAGCAGAACGGCAGAGCTGAGCCAGGAATCCCTCAGGATGAACAGTCTGACCCCCAGGGCTGACTCCACGTGTTCATCCTGAGGCCAGACCTGGTTTCCAAGTCCATCTGCAGCAGTTCCACGTGTTGCAGGAATGCTGGGGTGCCTCAGCCTTCCCCGTGCACCTGCTCAACCCCTTTTTGAGACTGTTGCCATGTCTCGGGGCATCATCTTGGCACGAGCTTTGCCTGCTGCACTAACAGTGACAGTCTCTCCTGGGGCTCCTGGAAGGTTCAGTCAGCCCTCGCAGCCCAGCTGTGCACAGCTGGAATGGGATTGCAGAGCCCATCCTGAGGGGAGATGGGTACCAGACACTACATACACCACCCAGCTGGGAGACACCACGTAAGCTGGACTATACTGTGAGTACTTTATCTCCTGCTCTGGCCCTGCATGGGAGGTGTGGATTTGGGAAGGGCTGACAGCAGTGAGGTGAAGACAAGTGCAATGTGCACGTGAAGGGTGTTTGGGAGCACCAAGTGTCCGTTGTGTTTGAGTGTTTGAGTTGTAAAGGAAATAAAGTATTTGTCTGGTCAGTGGGTCCTTGCTGGCCTGGGAAGGTTCCAACTGTTTCCTAATGGTGTAAATCCTTCCTCCTTTCTCCTCCTGCTGTCCATGTTGCTCCTGCCACACCTCCCAGTGCTGGATACAGGGATTCCTGTGTTCCAGTCCCTGTACTGGGATATTCCTTGTGGTTCAGCTTCAGGTAACCTGCAGTGGGGAAGGAGCTTCTCTGTGGGCATTGCCCAGCCCAGGTGAGCCAGGGCAGCTTTGTGTGAGCCCTTGAGCCACACTCTGCCTTGGCGCAGTGTCCTTTAGGTGACCACAGGAGCTGATGTCACTAATGCCAGCCCAGAGCTGCCCTGAGAGGCTGGAGGATTTAACAAAGTGTCTTGTCTTGTGCAGGAGACCTTAATTAACATTCTGGACACAAAGAGAACGAGCAGGGGCTGGGGAAGCAGCCCTAGCTGGAGCTGCTTTGCCCCTCAGTGAGGGGCTGGAGGGATTGAGACAAAGCCACGGGAACCAGGTCATAGCAGTCAGTGTTTATTTGACCTTGTCAGTTTTTAAGAAACATCCCCACAGTTACAAAACACACCATTTTTGTTTGCAGTGAAATGCTGGCCCGACAGGAACCGCTGGCATTTTGGTCCCAATTGTTCTTTAAAACCAAAAAAAAAGGCACTTAGAGAAGTCCCTCCCTCTCCCTTGGAACTAATGGATCAGGGGTTTATTTTTTTTTAAGCAGCTTGATCCTGATGCATCTTTGTGAGATTTAAGACAATAAATAAGAAACCATCTCTTGGTGACTACAGACAACAGAAATATACATTCAGGGGGAGTTACTGGTGAGGGCTGCGAGTCAAGGTTATTGCTGTGAGGGTGAAACTCCTGACCGAGTCCCTGTGGCTGCAGCTGGGCCTGAGCTGGGACACTGAGGGGACCCTGGGATGCTGAACAAGTAACTGCTGCTCTGAGAACTGTGAGTGCTGGAAGCTGTGGGTGCTGCCCACCAGCGTGGGGTTGGGCTTTTCAGGGCACAACTGTGGGGGGCAGAGCTGCTCTCCATTCTTCCAGGGAAGGACAGAGGGAGGGCAGTTGTCTGATCCCATTTCTGCTCCTCTTTGATTAGAAGAAGCACTTGGTAAGTCTCTCACACACACATACACACACGCAGGGCAAACTTGGTAAGGAACAGGCACTTGGGAACAAAAATGCTGATGGATTTGGGGAGTGTCCTTGTTAAAGCTGCCCCTTAGCTTAGGAAGGGCTGCTCCAAGCAGCTGGGGCCCTGCCCTCCCCTCTTACCTCCATCTCTCCTTCCTGCACTTCACTCCTACCACCAGCCTCTTTTAATGAGGATACTCAACCTGAGAACTAAACTCTGGATCATGAACTGAAATTTTTTGTTCTTCAGGAGATTTCCAAGACCTGCTTGGTTCATTTGGTTCATTTCAATCACTGAACATTCCCACAGGGCCCTCAGGGGGGCTGGATCTACACCCACAGTGCTCCACAGGGGAGGAGTGGCTGTGCTGGAGCAGTTGTGAGTGGAGCCAGGAGCTTGGGAGCTGGATGTGACTGCAGCCCTGTGACATGATCAGCTGCAGGGACAGGTCCCTAGGACACCTCACCACTGCTGGTACTGCCTTGGGGGTCTGGGGACAAGGCTTGCACTGGCATTGTCACCAGGTAAGTCATGGACATCTGCCAGAGCTGAGCCTGGTGCTGTGCTGCCTGGAAGTTAAAGGAACAAAAAAAACCAGGGTTTTGTTTGAGCACAGAGACAAGGTTGAACAACACCTGGCCCCGGCCCTGGGCTCAACCACTGGATCTGCCTGCTCCAGGCACCTCCTGCCCCTGAGCTGGGATCCTCCCTCTGACCTGCTCTGTCATCTCCCACCTGCATTTCCTGCCATTACCAACGTGTCCTGGTTACCAGTACTGGATTTCCCCTCTACTTTTCTTTCTGTGCCATCTGCTCTTCCAACACCTCCACCCTGACCAACCACCAGCTCACTTTAACTGATCCTCCTTGTCTTCTCCTGCCCTCATCCCTCTGCAACCTTTTCACAGCATCTGTCCTGCACGGCACCTGAGTTTTCCAAAGGTAACTTAGACCTGTCCTAAAACCATCACAAAGCAGCCCCTGTCCTCCTGCAGCCACCCAGACGGGATGTGGTCAAGGAGCCAAGGAAACACATGGATCTTGGAATGAAATCTTAAAAGGTATCCAGCACAACTGGGGCTGGAGGGGAGGCTCAGGAGGTGACAGAGCAATGGAGGTGTCACAGGAGCCCTCTTTCTGTGACCCAGAGGCACCTCCCCTGCAGCACTGCCCACCTGAGCCTTCCCTTCCACCCTCTCACCTCTCCAAAGCCTGGAGCAGGTTCTGGAACACACGGAGGAGCCCCCTGGGGGCTTCCCCCCCCTGCCCCAAGCCAGCCCGGCTGACCCTCAGCCAGGGGAGCACACACACCACACACACACAGACACCCAATCCTTATATACACGGGACATTCCCAGGAAGAAGCACTTAATACATCCTTTAAATAACTCTGACAATAGTATTCTGTCTCCTATCTACATGTTTCAAACACGGTACCGATGCTATGAAAATATAGCAAACATACAAAAATATATACATTTAAAAACCAAACACACCCCATATAAATTACTTACAATAGCCATAAGGTGAAATGGGGCTGAGGAGGGGAGTGCAGACCCCGGGACAGGGGGGGTTCAGGCCCTGCTCTGCCCCCCCATGCTGTGAGCCCAGCTGGAGCCCAGCACACGGCCAGTCCTGGGGGCAGGGCTGGAGGGACCCCAAAAAGCTCCCTCAGGGCTTCACCTGCCTCCTTTGTGCTCGTAGGGAAGGTGCTGGCCCTGGTGCCTGGGTGGGGGCTGCGCTCTCCTCCTCCCTGCCCATTTCAGTTTATGATCTAAACAAACAAAATACTGCTTTTGTGATATATTATCCCATTCTTAGCTCGCACGTGTCACTGGTAGCCGAGGAAAGCCTTGTTTAAAGTGCTGGGCAGTACATAGGAACAAGTAAACCAAAAAATACATATACTTAGGGCAATACATTCCTTGGGTTAGAGAAGCCAAGCAGCCAGCGCTGCCCAGGGCCACGGCAGGGGGACAGGGACGGGTGGGGACCATGGTGACACCAGCACCTTGGGAACCCCAAACTGGAGGAGGTGGAGCAGCCTGGGGGTCTCACAGCCCTCAGGCTGAGCTGCTGCTCCCTGTCCCCCCAGCCCAGCCAGGCTGGCAGCTCGCTGGAGCTTGCAATGTCCTTTGTTTTAAATATTGGATTTCCTTAAATACAAATAATAGTACCAATTTCTGGAGCATAAAAGTAGCCAATACTGGAAATTAACTGATCTGGGTGTAGATAGCATTTATCTATATATCTATTTATACTTAAAAAACAAGGTGGGTTAAATACCTTCTCGAAAGCTGTTGCTTTCCTCCACAGTGCGTCTGGTCGACAAAAATCCAAGACTCAGTTCAAACCTTCCAGGCCTGGGGCTCTCCTCTCCCTGTCCCTCCGGCACAGCCAGCAGGGAAGGGGCTGAGCATCGTCCCGGTCCCCCAGCGCCGCCCCCGTCACCACCTGCAGCCGGGGCTGCTTAATAACCCGCGCCGGTCCCTGCACCGACGGCATCTCCCGCACCCACGGGCATCTCCCGCACCCACGGGCATCTCCCGCACCCACGGGCATCTCCTGCCCCTGCCGGTTCCCAGGGGAAAGGCTCGGCCTTCCCCCGTGTGACACTGGGGTGCCCGTGGAAGGCTGGTGGCCGTGCCAGCGGCGTGGCAGGACAGCCCCGTGTGCCCCGGCCGGCCCGGCCGCCGCGGCAGCTCCCGAGGCTCCAGGGCGGGCACAGCCCACCCTTGGCAAAGCCCTGTCCGTGCCCTCCCCGGGCACTGCTCCCCGCCTTACTTGACCGTGGGGTGCACCCGGTTCTTGGAGCGGAGGGGCCGCTTCCTCCGCACGGCAGGTGCGGCCACAGCGCTGCCCTTGCCCGGAGCCACCGCGCTGCCAGCCCGGCTCGCCCGCAGGAGCCGCCCGGGCACCGAGCCCGTGTCCGACACCTCGGGGGAGGGTCCCCTGCCCGGCCCCTCTTCGCGGCCCCGGTGCCTCCCCCGGCAGCGGCGGCTCCGACAGCCCTCCAGGAGCAGCTCGATGCGGGACACGTCCTCCGTCACCTGGTTGACACGGTCGAACTGGGCCAGCAGCATCTCGAAGAGGGAAAGGAGGCGCTGGATGTCAGCGTCCACTTCCAGGCTGTCCCGGGCGCTCAGCACGAGGCTCAGCCCATCCAGCTGGCTGGAGGAGGTGGAGGCCCTGGAGCTGTCGGAGGCAGCGCTGGGAGTGGGGCCTCGGAAGGACTTGGAGTCACTGGAGTCTCGGGAAGGCAGCGGCTCCATCCCTTCGAACCTCACCTTGTGCCGGAACTGGAAGGGAACGGGGGAGTTGGGGCAGGGTTAGTTCAGGAGCTCTAAGTGGGAACACTCCAACCAGCCCCAGGGAGCTCCCAGCCATTCCTGATGTGACAATCCCAGTTAAAACTGTGGGGCTGAGGACTGGCAGATGATGCCCTTACAGTGTCCCATCACTAACTAGTCACTGCTTCAGCCCTCCCCTGCCAGAGGAACCAGGCTGTGAACCAGCAGCAGGATGTAGCCAGAGGCAAGGGAAGGCTAAGGAGGGTGGACATTGCTCTCTGTCACACCTGGCCCTTTCTCCTTGGAGTCCCCAGGCTGCTCTCACCTCCTTGGCTTTGCTGAAGCCCATCCACATCTTGAGCCTGCGCACAAAGAGCTCCACCATCTCGTAGTCCTGGGGCTCGAAGGCAGGACGGTACAGCTCGAAGTGCATCTCACGGTAGCTGTGGATCAGCACCACCGTGAGCAGCCTCAGCACAATCCACACCTCCAGGACGATGTAGCTGGTGCAGAAGAGGCAGTAGAGGCCCGAGGCCTCGGGCAGGCAGGGCCGGAGGCTCCCGGTGCCCCGGAGCAGGGCCAGCAGCAGCAGGAGGCTGCTGCCCACGCTGCGGAAGGACTCGGAGGACGAGGAGAAGAGCTGCAAAGGGGACATTGGAGATGTGATGAGAAGGGAGCAGCAGACAAGTGTTCCCCTAAGCCAAGATATCCCCTCTCACAAGGGCCCCGAGGGGTGGCCCGTGAATCAGTTGTGATAGGGGCAGTCCCTGGCCAAAGCAGCCTGCGGCAGGGTGGGCACAAAACACCCAGGGGACCCACAGGCTTTGCTCGTGCTGTGGTGAGGGACGAGGGGCAACAAGACCACAACCAGCCCCTGTGTGAGGGGAGGGGGACCGGGGTAGTTACCAGGAAGCCGAGCTGGGCATAGGCGAGGAGGAGGAGGGCGAAGGCCACCCCTGCAGCCATCAGCTCCTTCGCAGACTTCTGGAAGGTCTTCCCAAACACCGACCACTGCCTGACGAACCGCAGCTGCCGGGCAGCCTGGGGCACCAGAGGGGAGGTGTTACACACAGACCCACCCCAGCACAGGGAGGGAAACACAAGCCCTGGCAGAGCACAGAACTTCCCAGTCCACAAGTTCCTCGCAGACAAAATCATCCCATCAGCCACACTTGGCTGAATTCACTAAGGGAGCTGGGGACCCAGAGGCAGTGGAGACCCAAAGTGCTACAGCAGAGACACACTTGGGCTCACTGCCACCCCTGCAGTGGGGTCTGATGCGGCAGCAGCATCCGACCAGCACCCCATCAGGACCTCAATCCTGCATTTGTTTTCCTTCAGGGCCCTTTGCTCGCCCTGGCAGGGACCATGCAGGGATGACAGGCTGGCACAGAAGGACCAAAGCCCCCACTGCCCAGGTGCTGCTCCCCCCAACCCTTCCATACCTGCACAGTCAGGAGGAAGAGCAGGGACGCAGCCAGGCTGCTGAACACGGAGCTCAGAAAGGCCACCTGGTAGAAGTTGGTGAAGCCCCTGCGGTTGTTGAGGTACTTGAGCCACTGCTGGTCAGCGAGGGTGGCCTGGCTGAGGTGAACCACCACGGTGCTCGTGGTGAGCAGGATGAAGAGCCACTGGCCGTAGTTGCCCCACAGGGTGAAGTAGGCTCTGCCTTCCTTCTTGATGGACAGCGACTCCGACACCACGAAGTAAACCACAAACATCATCAGGAAGACCTGGGGGAGGGACAGAGAGGTCACCAGGGAAGGAAGAACAGATAGGTCACCATGGAAAGAGAGGGCAATGCTTGACTGCTGTGCTGCACCCAGGACAGCAAAAGCCCCCTGGACTAGGACAAGTTCCACCACCCGCAGTGCCCTGTCCTGCCTTTGTTGCTCATCCGGTGCCCCATGCCCTCCTGAAGCTCCCCAATGCCCATACCCACAGTGACCAGCCTGGGTGAGGGCCCCCAGAGCCCCCCGGGCAGCAACCCAGAGGGAAGAGGGGTGCAGGGGCAGGTACCACACTGACCATCATGAGGAGCTGCAGCGTGACCCCCCCGCTGAGCCGCAGCAGTGGGAAGGGGCTGATGGTGAGGGCTGTGATGGCCTGGCCAGATCCCAGGAATTCCAGGCGCAGGGTGATGGCCACGTGCAGGTCCACGCTGGGGTTGTACTGCAGCAGCTCCACAAACACTGCCCGGCTCCTGTGGGGAGAGAGGAGCCGCTCAGGGACTGGGACACCACCAGCTCTGGGGCCCCTGTTGGGTGGGATCACCGATCCTGTTCCCTGTGGCACTCCAGCAGAGCCCCTGAAAAACCCGGGTGCCAGCAGGACATCCCCTCTGGCCCTGCCAAACTCACATGTTGTCGATCCACGTGTGCTGCTGCAGGAAGTCCAGCTGGGCCCGGCTCTCCTCCAGGGAAGGGCCCAGCTCCTGCACGTACCCACTGCTGTCGTAGAAGGAGATGTAACCCCAGTACCAGATCCTGCAGAGGAGGGGGAGCCATGGCATGAGGCTGAAGGTTGCCCTCCAACGTGGCAGGCCAGGAGCAGGTGTGCAGATGCAGATCCTGCCCCTCAACAGCTGCCTCAGCATTTATGTCACAGGACAAATCACAGGAGCACATTGATCCAACCTCAGTGGTCCCAACCCCAGAACGGCCCCAGGCCCTGTGGTGCCCCACACTTCCAGGGAGATGCCTCCAGGGCTAAACCAGAGCAGCAAACAACAGTGATTTATGTTCAGTGTGCAGGACAACCTCCCACCACCCCCTTGAACAGGAATCTAGTGCTGCTCTGTGGGTGCTGGGTTACCCTGCCCTGGCTCTGCCCTCGAACACAGAGAGTTGAACCCTCTGCCCTGGGCCCCCAGAACAGAACAATGCTGCTCTTCAGACAGTCTGGGGTGACATGCACGTCCCCAAGGAAGCTGGGTGCCTCCCACCACCCCCACTGCCAGCGTGGCTGTGCTCAGGGAAGCCCTTTGGCATTTCTGTGCCTTGTTTGCCCTTTGCCAGGCTTAGGGGCTGCAGTTGGCCTCGCTGAGGGGAGGGCTGGGAACTACCCGGGGCACAAAACCTGGTAAAGGTCTGTATGTATCAGCAGTGCCATCTCTGGAGGATGGGGGATGCAGCAGGGGGTGGGAGCAGGCTGGGCAGCCCCTTACCCTGCCAGGTCGGGTGGGGAGTGTGCCCACGCTGCCGTCACATTCCCGGCCACCCTCTCCCAGCCTGTGCCATAGTCAGCAGTGGCAAAGCTGTGCTGGTCAGTGCAGCTCCTCTGGGGCCTGCCCACACCGGGCAGGATGTCCTGGGCATGGCACTCAGCTGGAATGAGACCACACTGTCACCCCGGGGAGCCCAGCACTGGGGCACAGCTGAGCTCACACACCCAGCATCTCCTTCCTCCCACACCTCCCCACCTCCATGCTCAGCCACCCTCCAGAAATCAACCCAACCTTTCTCTCCACTGTAAATCCCCATGATTTCACCAGGGTGAGGGAAGGGAGCATGCAAAAGTTGAGGATTAAGAAAAAGATGAATATTAATAAGGAAAATAGAGAGCTGTCCAATGTAGGAGTTATGATATATCCACACCACCAGTGGATTAGTTGGGTACAAGTGGAGAACACAGATATCCCAATCAGCCTTGGGGTAACTATGAACCACCACTCTTGCTCCCTGAACACATCACTGGATTTAAACCACATGAGGGCAGGGTTAGATGGGATATTGGGTAGAAATTCCTCCCTCTGAGGGTGGGCAGGCCCTGGCACAGGTTGCCCAGAGAAGCTGTGCCTGCCCCATCCCTGGAAGTGTCCAAGGCCATGTTGAACAGGGCTTGGAGCAACTGGGGACAGTGGAAGGTGTCCCTGCCCATGGCAGGAGGTGGCACTGAGTGACATTTAAGGTCCCTCCCAACCCAACCCATTCCAGGATTCCATGACCAACACCCCCGGTTCATCTCTGCAGAGCAGAACCAGGAGGTCACTAAGTACAAACTGCAAACTAAACCCTGTGTAAGCTCTGCTGCCTTCACTTCAGCCCCAGCTGCACCCAGAGCTGCCCATTTCACCCCTCCAGGACTGCCACCCCCCGTGACAGCAGAGCCCGTTCCCTGCCCACGTACCCTCCTGCAGCCGCAGCTGGCGCAGCCGGGCCGTGCCCAGCGTGGTGCTGTGGCTCTCCTGGCCCGAGCCATTGTTGTGCAGGTACGGGAGGAACACCTGAGACATCCAGAGCCAGAACTGATCCGACCTGCGGGGGGACATGGCATGAGGTGGGGGCACAGCCTGGGACAGCTCTGCCAGGGCTGGCTCTGCGTGTCTCACCCATCCATGTTTCACCTGGACGGGGCACTGAGCACTGCAGAGCCAACCTGGCTGCTCTCCTCCCGGCCTGCAGGCACAGGCAGCATTCCCACCCATTCCAGAGGCTGGGATGAGGTCAGAAAAGGGATTATGTGACATGACCTAAACGTGATTGAATCTACTTGATACCTGGATGAGGGTCAAAGCAGGGGGTCTGTGGCAGTGCAGTGGGAAAAGAGATGCTATTTAGGACCAGATTATCCTCCTTTACACCACTTTCACCTCCAAAACCCTACCAAGCTCACTGGAATCATTCCTGATCCACTCTGTGGTGAAATCAAAGCTTCAGTGACTTTGGGTGGCACGGACAAGCCACACTGATGTGCACAGAACCCAAGACTCTGGAGTTAGACAGCCTCAACCCCAGGCAGCATTCCAAGGCCAGGCTGGACTCATGGAATTCCCAGTGGTGTGGACACTCAGCAGGGAAAATTTCATCCAGTTAAATCACATGTGCAGAGCAAGGAAGGGCAGGACTCTGTACAAGATGTTATTTCTGGTTCTTGAGGCACTTTTTATGGCTAAACCTTACGGTTGTGAATTTTGGAGACAGAGGAACTTGTGTCCTTTAGAGGCAGCTCTAGAAAGTTCAACATCAGCAACTCACACAGCCCCTTCCCACAGAAACATTAAGCCTCTCAACCCCCACAGACCCCTTTGCTCTCCAAGAGAGAAGAACCACAGGGACAAAAGGCACCCACTCGCTGCCAGGCCAGGCTCGGGTGCGAGTCCCAGCTCCACATCAGTGCTCCCAGTGAGTCAGGAGCCTGGGAGACACTGTGGAGCACGAGCCCAACATCCAGCTTCCCTGATGCACAATAACAGCTCACCCCCCACCCCAGGGCCTTGGCAGGTACCTCTTGATGAGCAGGAATTCGTTGCTGCCCAGCTGCTGCTTGATGGAGCTCTGCAGGAGAAAGGCCCGGCTGGTGCGGGACGTGTCTCCGTAGTTGGTGAGCAGGATCACCAGTAAGAACATCATGTAGATGAGGAAATTCTGGGAAAAAGAGAGTAGGAAGGGATTGCATTGAGGGGCTGGATCCCAATCCTGCAGCAGAGCAGTGTTTTTCACTGCCATGCAGCAGGATCAGGACCCAGGGCATGATATTCTTTCTTTTTTCATAGGGGAAGCAGATTAAAATGAAACCCAGATCACAGGCTCATAGCAAGATTCTTTGTTGAAAGAGCTTCTATATGCTGTCAGTTCAGCTTATCCAATAGTTATGGGGGTTTCCATCTTTGAAGGGGAATCACTCCATTAAAAATAACCTGATTTCATCAAAGCAGCTGTGTATTCCCAGCACAAGTGGAGGATCAGTGCTGAACAAGCTACAAAGGCTGAGATTTCTGCTCCCAGACGGGGAGTTGCATTTCAATAGGCTCAGCTAATGCATTTTCCTGTGCAAGTTGGTGTCTGCTCCACACTCAAACCTTGCTCTAACCTCAAACACCCAAGTTATGGAGCCAAACACCAGCTGCTCCAAATCACCCCCTCATGGTTCTGCTTCCCAGCCACCTCGGAGCTCTGTAAAGCCCATCAATATCCCTGCCAGGCTTTTACAGAGGGGCACAGTGAGGCAGCAGCTGGAGACACGCACCCACCAGCTGAGGGGATCCCAGCCGGACTGGGAGCACCCACACTAGGATGTATCTCTGCCCTGGGCACCAGAACATGTCCCACCTTCAGCATCCTGTGCAGCAGTTTGACCTTCCTGGCCTCCTCCTTGGCCTGGAACAGGGCAAAGCCCTGCGGGGGCCGGACTTTGCTGATCTTCTCCGACACGTGTTCCACGAAGGGCTGCTCCACCAGGGTGTCGTCCTCCTCGGGGTGCAGGCGCTTGGCAACCAGGGAGAAATACAGCGCTTCCAGCAGCACCTGGGCACAGGGAGAGTCCAGAGCCTGTGCAGAGCTGTGCCACCTCAACATTCCAGCAGCACCTCCTGTGGGCCCCTCAGCAC
Source organism: Margarornis squamiger (assembly GCA_035222235.1). Classification (NCBI taxonomy): domain Eukaryota; kingdom Metazoa; phylum Chordata; class Aves; order Passeriformes; family Furnariidae; genus Margarornis; species Margarornis squamiger. The sequence goes on from JAWWTY010000032.1 coordinate 15,198,663, forward strand.
AGCCAGCACAGCTCAGCTCCTCCTAGGAGCAGCCAGACAACCTCTAAAACAGTGTGACACCAGCCCTGCCTCCACTACTGCTGCTGACATCCTTCCTTCCCTGATGGATATGGAGATGAGAGAGACTACTCAATTAACATCGTGGCTGTCTGACTGGATTTCTCCATGGAAAAGGTTGTCCAGCCCAGGCCATCTCTGGAAATGCTCAAAAGCCATGTGGATGTGGCACCTGAGGGCATGGGTTAGTGGTGAATGTGGTGGTGGGTTGATGGTTGGACCTGATGAGTTTAAAGGGCTTTTCCCACCTTCCCAATTCAGTGATTCAATGATTAGTAGCTGGACAAGACATTAATTACAGCTGACACACACACACGTACAGGTATGTCATGGTATCCTCACCTTGAGGGGCTCCCAGACCAGGAAGGATGCCAGAAAGCTGAATATCCCTGAGATGAGCCACATGAGGGCCACACTGGAGGAAAAGCCCACCCCGATCCACACGGAGACCCCCGTGGAGGTGGCGAAGAGGAGGAGGCTGATGCCATGAGCCAGGAAGGAGCACCAGGGTGGGAGCAAGCGCTTCCTGAACGTCTGGTCTGTAACTGGGAGGAGGAAGGAAAGCAAGTGTGAACATTCCTGTTAGAGGGTCCCAGTGGGCAACAGGGAGGGCTGAGCTCACCACCAGTCCTGGGTGAGTTTGGAGGGATTATCCCAAACATTCCCCACTAGGCAGCACATGGAGAGCACACAGCAGCCTCAGCAGAGCAACCTCCTGCAGGGTGGGCAGGAAGAGATGGGATCATGGAATCCTGGAATAGTTTGGGCTGGAAAGATCCTTAAAGCTCATCCAGTTCCACACCCTGCCATGGGCAGGGACAGCTTCCACTAGACCAGGTTACCCCGTCCAACCTGGCCTCAAACACTTCCAGGGATGCTAAGAGAAGTGATGTTGAACTTCTCCAGAGGGCACCTGGGCACTGGTCAGCCCCAAACCCTGCAGGGTCTGGCAGCTCATTCCCTGCCCTGTGCCAGCCTGGCTGGCTGGGTCATGTTGTATGATCCAGTAGGAATCATCTCTTCCCTGTTTTGTTTGTTGATCTGAACTTTCCTTGGCCCTTGACTCCCCTTCCCCTCTGGTTATGGACAGACTCTCACTCTCTCAGGCTGGGTAGACGATGAGACTGGATTTTCTCTAGTGGAATGTGGCCCTGACCATGGCAGGAGTTGGAACTGGATGATCTTTAAGGTCCCTTCCAGCCCAGACCATTCCAGGATTCTGTGACTGGTGGTGGCAGAGGGTGCAGGGAGCAGAGGAACTGGGGGAGGAGGGAGCAGAGCAGGGCACACAGCAGTGACTGTCACAGCACAGATCCAGGCTCCAGGAGAAGCTGACAGGAAATAGCAGATATATCCCAAGCAGGGAGCTGCCTTTCCTAAGGCTCCTTTTCTGTTTTTCCCCCCGTACCCACCAAGTGCTGCTGTGTGAGACGGCCCACCCCTGCATACCCCACCCCCTGCCCTGTGGGCACAGCCCTGGTACCTGTCCATGTGGACTTGGCTGATCTGCTCACTTCCCTGGGAGGAGCTGCCATGCTCTGCCCCTTGTCGTTCAGCTTCTGCATCATGACAGTCTCCACCTTCTCCCCGAACACGCTGGACCTGCCGAGGCAAAGGGGTGACAGCCGTGTCACTGCTGGCACTGACAGGGGCTGAACTCCAGGGGCTGGGTGAGAGGACAAGGGGCAGGAGGCTCTGGCTCAGGGGGCACTCTGCCCCTAAACACTTACAGGCCTGAGATCAGATCTGTTTCAGCCCTCATGTATGGCCCCAGGTCCTGGGAGTGGGAGATGCCGCTGGCTCCATCTGCCAGGATCTGCCGGATCAGATCCTCATCTGGGAAAGAGAGAGAGAGCACAAAGAGCATTGGCAGGAGCCCAGCACCACACCAAGGGCATGGCTCAGTGGAACTGGGAAGGAGGGTCAGGGTGATGTCCTTCTCCAAGGACAGCCATTCCCCACTCCCTGTCCTCCAGCTCCTGTCCATCCCCAGCTCGGTGGCAGAGCCGGGCAGGAAACTGCTGGCTCAGGAGGCCAAGTTCTCCTTCTCCAGCCACTTACACAGGCTCAGGGACGTTCTTTGCCTTTGCAACCCGTGAGGAAGAGCTGGGTGCTTACAGCACTCCCATGGGAACACAGCTCTCCTTGCTCCCAGTCTGCTGGCAGTATGGGACCACTCCAGACTGATGCCCATCAGGATTGCTGCTTTCCCAGACTAAAATCCCCATTAAGCAAACACAACCCTCCTCCTCTGCCCTTCAAAGTGCAGCCAGTGGTGATGGCAGCAGCTCTGCTGTTCTGCCTCTCTAACCTGAGCCAGGGCTGCTCACCTGAGGCAGAGAAATACCGAGGCTGTCCCTGGTGAATCCCAAGGGACAAACTGTCCTCCTCGGGGGCCAGTGGAGCCTCGAGCCCGAGGTGGCGGCTGGCCCGGCCTCTCTTCAGCTTCTGGATGGTGTTGCCCATGATGGAGGGGTCACTGAGGAGGTCTGGCCAGCTGAGCAGGGCCTCGCTGGAGGGCCAGCGCACCAGGCTGTGGGAGAGCAGAAATGGGGCCATCAGATATGTGTGGGGAAGCACGAGGAAAGGAATTGTATGACTGTCCGGAGGAAACCAGCACAACCCCAGCCCAGCAAAGCAGAAACTAAACTCCTGTTTGCTCCATCCCCAGAGGCCTCCTCACCTTTTGGAGTCCTCCAAGAACAGGTCTGTTTTGGTTTGCTCAGAGAAGGCCTGTGGAGGAAACAAAGGCATTTCAGGCACAGGGCACTGGCTTGTGCCTGGTTAAAGCAGCGGGTTGTGAACATCAGTGGGAAGCTGGAGGTGCTGCTAGCCCTGGGCCCACACCTCCAGAAGCCTGCTCCCCTTCTGAGATAACCCCCAAGCACACTGGGAAGATCCATGCCCAGAGCTGGAGACAGCTACTGGGTCTGGGCTTGGCCTGGGCAGGTAAGGGATGAAGGGCTGTGCTCTCCTCCAGCACTGGGATTTTCCAGAGGCACTTGAGAGCCTCAGCTCTCCCCCTGACAGCTGGGGTGGACACTGTCCCTTCAGGGAGCACACAGACCTGTGCAGCCTGTCCAGCTTTGGGGAAGGAAGCAGGTTACCTCTGCCTGGAGCCCGGGGAAGGTGGGGAAGGAGCTGTCAAGGATTGAGGAGTCCAGGTAGTTGTCAATCTCCAGGGACTGCTGGTCTGAGTGAGTCACCGTGTGGCTAATGGAGACCTGCAGGGGACAGGAAGGAGGGGTGGAGGTGACACTGTCACTGCTGCTGAGGATCCCTCCAGCTCCCTGCATGCTGGAGACCCAGACTTGCCCAGGGGAGCTGAGAACAGGCACAGGTCCACCCTCCACTGCCTCCCAGGCCCCTTGGCCCCTGAGTGCTTACAGGAACAAGGAACATCAGACACATTTGCTGCTCATCAGTCCCAGAGCAGCTGGCTGCAATACTTAATGGGGCTGCTAATTGTGCCTAACTAGTCATTAAATCCCCAGCTAATATCTTCCCAGCTGCTTAACCACAGCTCTGCTCAGCCAGCTGAGCTGTACCCAGGACAGACATTCCCTTAGAGAGGCTCCACCGAGTATCTCCCAGGCTCCTTCCAGTCCAGCAAAGGGTTGTGCCTTTACATAGCATTTGGGTGCCTGTCACACACTGAAATCAAGAGGGAAGAGATCCCTAAACGGTTTCTAAAATCTGCCCTTTTGGGTTAGCCTCAGATAAGCAAACCTGGTGGCATCCCATCCATCTGAGCAGCCTGCAACCATTCCTTCTCCTTACCTTGCCACGAGCCATCCGGAAGAGAAATAAAATGACCAGGTAGAGGGGGTAAACCACCACACTGGACACCAGCCCAACAGCCACTGTGTCCACATTCACAGGGATCAGGTTGGAAACGGCCCCGTTGCTGCAGAGAATCAAGAGAGACCAGAGACAGGTGTCAGTAGGAACATTTGGGATTGCCAGGTAAGAAAGCAGGAGACAGAAATGCACAGCCAGGTATTTCAGATGGGCAGAGAAAGACACATGGCTTGGTCATGCCTGGGCCCCAGATTCTTTGGAATGGGAAGGGCAGACTCAAGGCCACAAGCAAGGTATCTATTCCCAGTGGATTTAAGGTCTGTCCTGCCCTAATGGGATGGGCAAGAGGAGCCCTGAGGAGGTCAGGGCTGGACAGGGCACCGAGGGCCCAGCGCACCTGAGGTGGACGTTGCCCACCACGCCGTACCACACGGCGTTGGCGCAGAGGAAGAGGAAGATGAGGAGGGAGCAGCAGGTGGCCCTCTGGACGCGGGTGAAGCGGCTGCGGGGCGGGCGGTCCCACAGCGACAGCCACACGTGCTTCTCGAAGAACCCGCGCTGCAGCTCGGCCACGAAGATCCGGGAGAAGCTCCTCAGCTCTGTCTCACCTGGCGACACAGAGACACTCAGGGTGGCTGTGCTGAAGAGGGGACCTGGCTGGGCCCACCACGTCCCTCCCTGCAGGCTGATACTGCGGGAAGTATCCACGCTGCATCCACACGGTCCCTTCCCATGCAACACTCCAGGCTGGGGCAGAGTGGCTGGAGAGCTGAATGTCAGAAAAGGTCCAGGGGGTGCTGGTCACAGCTGAACATGAGCCCAGGTGTGCCCAGGTGGACAACAAGGCCAACAGCACCTGGATTGTACCAGCCATGGTGTGGCAGCAGGACCAGGGCAATGCTCATCCCCTTGTGCTGGCACTGCTGAGGCACCTCCAGTCCTGGGGCTGTTTTGGGCCCCTCATGACAAGAAAGACACTGAGGGGCTGGAGCGTGTCCAGGGATAGGAATGGAGCTGGGGAAGGGTCTGGAGCATCAGGAGCAGCTGAGGGAGGTGGGGGGGCTCAGCCTGGAGAAAAGGAGGCTCAGGTCCTGTCCTCCAGTGCAGGGCACTTGGCACCACTGCCATGAGGGAAAGCCACTGTGGAGGCTCTGGGTCCCTCTGCTCTGCTGCACCATGAGAACTGCTCAGCACCCCAAACCCACCCCCAAGGGGAGCACTCACTGGCAGCAAACACCTCCTTCTCCACCATGCCATCGTTCTCCTCACTCTCCACCGACAGCCAGTCGTTCACCAGGAAGAAGTAGCTCTTGCTGCTCTGCAGGTCCCTCACGATGACATGCTGCAGGTACCAGGAGGGGCTGAGTCCTGAGAGGGAAGAGAGAAAGAAATACTTCATGGCAGATATTCCCTGTGTGAGCCTGCAAAGCTGAAGGGGCCACACAAGGACCTCTCAGTGGGACAGCAGCAGTTCTGTGTGACACCACTGTCACTGAGGGGAAAGGCACAGTACCCAGAAAAGCTTGGCACAGCAAGGTCACTCCCAAAGTGACATTTACAGACGCTAACACAGTGCACAGCACACTGTATCACATGTGTCTGAGGTGGCACCTGGCCAGTGTGTGAATTTCCCTGTGATGGAGACTCCACATCCCCCCCCAGCAAAGTCCCCCCAAGCCAGAGGGTCACCATGGGCCACTGTAGGCCCTCGTCCCTCTCTCCTAGTCCAGGTATCAGGCAGATCAGAGCGTGGTCCTGGCTCAGGGTTGTGTGATCCACCCCTGTGCCCCACCCCACCCCCCTGCTCGTGGCTCACCTTTGTTGTCGTGCCAGATGCGGATGCGCCAGATGCTGCCCAGGCTCCGCTCCGTGGCGATCTGGAACACGTCGAGGCTGTTGCGGTGGAAGGCGTTGTCTCCATCCAGGTGCCTGTGACCACTTTTGTGGTCCACCCCATACAGGGCGATGCCCACGTGGGCCGTGGTACCTGCAGTGAAGGAGCTCACTTAGGGAAGCCCACCTGAAGCGTGGCTGGTGCCAAGCTTTGTGCCTTCCTGCTGCTGAGAAAGATTCAGAACAAAGTGACGGATGCTGGAGGGCAGTAAAAGGGTCCCTCCCAAGGACTCACAAGGCCTAGATGTTTCTGCAGGAGAGGGTCAGAAGTGATACACAATCACAGCCTCAGGCTCTTCCTGCAGCTACAGCTCAGTCAGGGAAGGCAGGGTGGGGCCATTTCTACACTGGGTGGTTCCTTCCAGCAGCGGTTGGTTGTCCCACCCCAACAGTAAGTGGTGGAGCAACCTGGTCTAAGAGAAGGTGTCCCTGACCATGGTAGAGGGTTGTAACGAAATGATCTTTAAGGAACCTTCCAACCCAAACCATTCAGTGATTTCATGATTTTTAATCTGCCCCATCATCACACAGTAAGAACTGGGAACGCTGTGGGAAGCCCTGCACTGACTGCACAGAGCTGCTTCCAACACCAGCTCAGCTCTGAGCCCTCAGGGAACACTCAGTGTGTGACGTGCTGAGGTGAGACCAGGTGAACTACACAGATGTCACCTGAAGAACCACGCACAGGAGCAGCCTGTGGGCTAACCTGATCCTCTGCCCCAGCCTGTCTTCACCAGGATCTCGTATTTGTACATCCCGTTCTTCCCGCAGAAGGGAATCACTCCCACCCGGTGCAGGTCGATCATGTCCAGCTTGTGTACGATCAGCGCCGCCACCGAGTAGGTCACAAAGCACACGGCACACGTCAGCAGGACAATGTAGTTCAGACTTGGGCCTGGGGCCTGGGAGAAAAGAAACATGCTGAAAGGCAACTCTCCTCCCCAGGAGGACCTCTCTTCCCACTCCCTGCCTCCTTCCTGGCTCTCATCAGCGCTCAGATGTGATCCCACAGACCACAGCAGCAGCTGCCAGGAGCGCTCTGCTCCCACGAACGTCACAGGGACAGAGTGAGGAAAGGCCTGGATACCCTGGGGAAGGAGGGAGCAGCTGCCAAGCGAACTCCCCGGGATAAAACAGTGCTGGGTGACAGCTGGAAGGAGAGTCTGGCATCTCCCTAAGAGGAGAACACACTGCAAGGTGTCCAGATCAGGGACCAAAGTCATCTGCCAAAGGTCTGTTTTCAGCAGCAGCCAGGGTTCAAAACCAGGGGACACAGCCCTGCGTGAGCCAAGCCCATCTGCACCTCTCAAAGGCTCCCAGGTGCCTGTGCTGGTGCCAGCTGGGCACAGGGCAGCCTGACCCAGCTTGAACACGAAGCCTACAGGAGCCCGAGGCTCTGCGAGGTGACAGCAACCTGCTCAGCATGTGACAACACTGCACAGCCTCTGCTTGGTGGTACTCACGGGGAAGATGAACTGCACAGAGTTTGGGGGCACGAACAGGCTGGCTCCAAAGGCAGTGAGGTGCTGGGTTAAGCACACAGCCTGGTCTGGCCTGGTCTCCTCCAGGGGGACAATTCCTTCCGTCTTCCAGCGCTTCTCCTGCTCGCTGAAGTACTGGCATAGGGACGTGTAGAGCCCCAGTGTCACCTCCACTGGAGTCCAACTGAAGTGGTTGGTGATGTTCAGGTAGTACCTCTGGATGGGATCATCCGTTCTGGAGAAGAAAAAGAGCAAGGAGATGACCAACCCACCTTCTGAAGGGACACAAATCCCGTTCTGATGGATGTGTGTCCATGGAAAGCATCCAATTGCAGGGGCAGGGAAGCACACAATGAAGAGCAGAGGCCCAGTGAACGTGGTGTAATTCACACACGGGACAGCCTGTGGCTGACAGGGACCACCAGGGAGGTTTCTCTTACCTGGGTGAGGTGAAGAAGGTGTAGAGCTTGTGGTCACTCCCAGCCAGGGCATCCAGGCTGATTTTCTTGGAGGCAGTGCAGTTGTGCTCATTGGGCTCGGGCTCGTGATGGAGATAGGCCATGATGAACGGCTCGGGCTCACTGGCAAGGTAGTGATCTGTGTGGGGAGAAAGAGAAAGGGCTTCAGAAACACCTGGCAGACTCAACCACAAGCCTGCTGCCAGCTTAGGGAGGAAAATCAGCAATCAGGAATGTCAGGAGATGCTTTTCCAGACTGCACCCTCTCAGTGTGCAGCTCAGAGGAACCCTGAGCACTGGATACCATCAGACCTGCCCAGGAGAGGGACTGGACCAACTCCCTCCAGTGCTAATGTGACTCAGCAGAAGGGCTGAGAAAAGCAACAGGCTTCTCAGTGCCAGAATCCACAAGCAAGGATGACACTGGGCACTGGATAATGCCTGAGACAGCCAGAACCTCAACCATGCAGTGTGGAACCTGCTGGTTCTACCTGCTATCCTCTCTCACCCCGGTTATCCCTTGACACAGCTCTCCTTTGCTGCAACACCCACCCCTTCTCTCCCACAGAAGAACAAAGAGCACAAAGCAATAGATTTGTCTGCACTACCATCGAGGACTCTGTAGGTGAGCTGGAAGTGCAGTCCTGCTTCTCTGTTGTTGCTCTCCATGTTCACAATCAGGTTCACAGACGTTCTTGCCTCGATGACTTCAGTGCCAGCAGCGAGGTTGTTGGGATCTGTGTTGTTTGACACCATCACAGTGATGGCTTTCTCCGAGTCCAGGCTCCCGATGGGGATCTGCACCCCATTGTGTGTCTGAAACTCCATGGAGGCCACCTTTGTGGAAACAGTGTAGTTGCTGATGTAGCCAAAAGGGAAAGGATTGGAGTCCACTTGGAACATGACTTGAATGACATCCGTCAGGTTGGAAAGGGTGGAGTTGAAGGCCTGGGGGATGGAGAACTGGCAGTTTGGTGTGTTTTCGTAGCAAAGCAAGTTAAAAGGGTCAGACCTCTTGCCTGTGGCCTTAATTTCTCCTCCCACCAGCTCAAGGGGCTCTTCATTCAGCACTCGGGACTTCATGAGGATGCGCATCAGGCTGGAAGACAAGTTGTAGGCTTTGGGAGCCAGCAGCAAGTTGTGGGAATCAGCAAGCAGCTCCTGGGGCTTGGATTCTTGTGAAACTGTATTGACAAGGTGGATTAGGTCACCTGCCAGGAGAGAAAAAAAGGTGCAAAGAGAGGAAGTGGTAAATAGCCTGAGTAACTCTACAGTCCAGGTAACACCCAACACCTTCCCAAAACAATCAGACAAGGCTTCCCTCACTGTCTTCTCACTGTTACTCCACACTCTGCACATGACCTTCCCCACTGGAAGTGTTCATAGCCCAGAGCTAAAAACAGAGCTGCCAGAAATTCCTGCAGCTTCTCTAATCTACAAAGTTTGGTGGGAAATACTTAAGCACAACTGGCTTTATTTTTCTCCTGGGTAGTGAGTAGAACCACGGATCAGGAAACAGGGAAGGAAAGGATAAAACAAACATATGTTACTAAGTTTTTGCACTGTAAAGTGGAGAACACTCAGAAAGGAGTGCAGAGATAATAAGGAGTGCAGAGAATGCATCTCTGCTTCCTCCCAGGTCAGCCAGGTGGGAATTTCCACACAGTGCTCACAGATGTCCCAGTGAGGTTTGATAGCCTCCTCAGACTCCAACCAGAAGACAAGCATCTGGAAGCCATAGCTGTTACTCATTGTTTACTAAAAAGAGAAATCCCTGGAGTATTAGTGAGTTTATTAGGAGGATCAGTGAGTTTATTAACAAGTGTCATATTTAAATAACTGCAGAGAAGCTGCCAAAGCCAGGACAACCCTGGGAAACACAGGGAAGAGACTACTGGGATGCCACACTCCAAATCAAATGTCAGATGCAATTTCCTAACAGCTTGAGAAGGCCAAACCCCAAATGGCAGAGGAGGGAGCCTCCAAAGGTCCCCTCAGTGGGAACCCTGTGCCCTGGTCACCTGTCCCCATCCCTGCAGGACAGAGCTCACCTGTGATGTTGAGAATGTTGTCAGCGATGCCAGTCGGTGTCACAGTGCCCTGGGTCGTTTCCCCCTGCAGAATGGTCATCATGGTCTCCAGCTTGTTCAAGGTCCTTGTCAGGCATGACTTGCACACCAGTTCCTTGCTCACCACCTGCAAAGGGAAACAGGGTCTGATGGAGCAGAAACATCCCCAGGGAAAGAGGAGGCAGCTGTGGGCAAGTCCAGTTGGCTCAGTCCTGCAAAGACCTTTTTACACTTGAAGCTCCCCTCTGCTCCTCCCAGCCCCGGGGAGGGGACAGCAGACACTGTGGCTGCCCTGCCCACACTGAGAGGGGCCAACAAGTTATTGGTGTCTCCAGGACTCTTCCATCCACCTCCCATGACATTCCAATGTGCCAGCGTACAGGCAGGCTTGGCAGAGACTGACAGAGGATGCTTTGGGGTTGGAAAGAGGAATAAAGGGAGCATATTATTGCTCAGAGAAGCTGTGGCTGCCCCAGCCCTGGAAGTGCCCAAGGCCAGGTTGGACGTGGCTTGGAGTGACCTGGCCTAGTGGAAGGTGTCCCTGCCCATGGCAGAGGGTGGCACTGGATGGGCTTTAAAGTCCCTTCCAATCCAAATCTCTATTCTCTAGTCCTGTTCCCTAGAGAGGACCACACACATCTCCCCTTTGGGGCCACACACTATCTCTACAGAAACCAACCAGGAGGAGCTGGATAGGAATTCTCCATCCACTCCACTATCACCGATGGAAGCAGGATTTAGCCCTGAGTCCATTTCAGTGTCCAAATACTCCTGAAAGCTGTGGGAGGGATCCTGCCACTCAGGCATGATAGATGTCCCTCCCTCTGCTCCCAGATGTGTCCAAGAAACAGAATGTTCTAGCCATGGCCTGGAGCTTCCCGCACTCTCGAGGGCTGGATGGGAGGGACTGAGGCAACACATGGAAGCTGTTACCACAACCCCGCTCCTCGCTCTTATTCATCTTTTCTTCTTTTAATCATCATAGGATTCAGACATGATTCACCATATGTTTTGGTGAAGAATCAAAACAGCATCTGCAGGTCTCAAACTCCCCCTTTTCTGCTTTTATTCATAAGCTCTGTGAAGACAGGACATGGTGTGTGAAGTGGAGTCCACAAGTCAGGAATCAGGGAGGTGGGGAAGAGGCTGGGTTATGAGGAGGAACCACCCAAGGCAGCTCCTGCTTAGGGAGGAGAATCAACCAAGAAGATTGAGATTCTTTTTTTTTTTTTCCCTCCAGGAGAAACTAATTCTGATTCTTCCTCTCCCCTGTAGGTAAAATCAGAAATTTAACAGCCTGATGGACCCTTCTGCAGGAAAGGAATGTGTGAACTCCACTTGTCTCAAGCCTTTGGGAAATTCTAGATCACTGGTTTCCTAAGCTTTTCACTCTGATCCAGAGCACAAACTAATCCTGGAATGTCAGCTTTTCCCATGGAATAAAAATTCTATTTCTAGACCTAAGCTTCCACAGCGAGATCGAGTCACGAGGCAGGAGAAGGTGGGAGAGACAGAAACAAACCGGTCCAGCATGGAATGGGATGTGCTGAGCCCCAACCCCCGGACAAAGATGAACAGAAAGAAGGGATTTTGGGGGTTTGCAGGCTCTGAGGCAGAGAATGGAGCAGAGGACAGGGACTCTGGGGAGGGATGTAGTAGTCTGCCCATCACTTGGATGCCCATTCCCGTTGCACGAGGCCCTGACCTGGCTGGAGGAGAAGCAAAGCCGAGGCCAATGTACCTGACTCCAGTCCCCAGGGCAGGGATTTGGAAAGGCGGGAAGGAGGATCATCCAGAGCAGCCTGGCTGACCACCAAACCCCAAGTGCATTATATAACTGGGCTCTCTTCCCTCCTCAATCCACCAGGCAGCAGACCCAGCACGGGGAGCTGAAACTGCAGACTGGCCGGGGAACAAGGCACTTCCAGTCAGTAGCAGAGCAGAGGGTTTCTCATCTGGTAGGGTAGAAACAGGGCTGGGAGGAACATGAAGCCTTGGTGCTGGCCCCTGGCCCAAGGCAGGTCCAGCTCTACTCATGTCACTTCTGATGGGAGCCCAGTCTGTCCTCGGGGATTCTGAGATTCCCCCAGCACTTTATTCCAGTGTTTCTGGAGCCCCTTGTGCTCTGGAGCCAGGCTAGGAGAGCTGGGGGTATTCAGCCTGCAGAAGGGAAGGCTCCAAGGAGACCTTAAAGCCCCTTCCCATGCCTAAAGGGGCTCCAAGAGAACTGGAGAGGGACTTTGGACAAGGGCCTGGAGAGACAGGACAAGGGGAAATGGCCTTAAGCTGAAAGAATGGAGATTAGATTGGATATTAGGAAGAAATTCCTCCCTGTGAGGGTGGGCAGGCCCTGGCACAGGGTGCCCAGAGCAGCTGTGGCTGCCCCCTCCCTGGAAGTGTCCGAGGCCAGCTTGGACAGGGCTTGGAGCAACCTGGGACAGTGGAAGGTGTCCCTGTCCATGGCAGGGGGAGGAATGGGATGGGCTTTAAGGCCCCTTCCAACCCAAACCATCCCAGGATTTCAGGATTCTCCAGCCTGTCCAGGTCTCTCCTGCAGTCTCCACCTGCCAGCCAAGGTAGGACCCAGAGAAGGAGCAGAGTTCTCAGGTGCTGCTTTCCAGCACATGGATACATCATGGTACCAACCCCTGCTGGTCGCTGGCAGCACTCAGGGCATCACCACAGAAACCTTAATGATGCCAACAAGTGACACGTGCCCTCCCTGTGTTGGAGACAGAGCCAGGGAAGCACAGCGAGGCTTGAGGAGCACCTGATCTGCACTGGACGGGCTGGAGGCAGGATTTGGTGCCGGGGGCATACCGTGCACTGCGCCAGGGCCGCCGAGATCTGCTGGATGTCATCAACCGTGTTCACCTTCAGCGAGTTCAGCGTCTCCGTGATGTTGTTGCGAGTCCAGGTCCGGAGCTCAAACTCGTTCCCAGCCTCAGGCTCCAGAAGCATGGATCGCTCGTACTGGGGGCACAAATGCAGGCAGAGTGAGGAAAACGATGAGGTTGTTTCAGAGAGTGATGAGCTGCACTGAAGTCACCTCTTCCATGCTCTCTCTACCTCCCTGACTCTGCTTCTCCCCAGGGGGATCTAATGAGCTGGTTTTCCAGCAGAGCTTCCTCAATTTCACTTGTGCTTTCCAAGCAATTATTAGAACAGCCTTGTGCTTGACAGCTAAATAGCACCCAGTGTAGTCCCTCCCCATCCAAGCAGAGTCCTGTACTCAGGGGGATCATCCCTGCATGGCTTCTATGTGTGCAGCACGAAAACACGAGTATAGCCCCAAATTCCTGCCCTGCCTATAGAGATGCACGTGGAAGGACTGGGCCCCACTTCAGGTAGGAATGAAAGGGAATTCTGCCAGGAGGGTGATGCTCCTGCTCTGGATTAAGAGCCTTGTACGCAAGGAGAAGGTCTTTCCAGCTGCACCAGTTCAGCAGCCAGGACAAGGAGGTCTCCTGAGCACCCAGAGCATCACCTGAGAAGGCACAGGGGGTTCCCAGCCCTGCTGAGTTGGAGCACAGGGGTGGCTCGGGGAAATGCCAAGGAAGTGGGGGAATTTGGGCTAAGATTCTGTTACTAAATTCAGTATTTAGATTTGAGATTGCCAGTAAAGAGGAAAAACTATCTGAATATGAGTGTTAAAAAGCAGCAGCACGGGAGACACCCAGGCACTGCCTTCTCCAGGACCTCTGCTTTAATTTTCAGCCCCTCTGTTCTCCCTGGTCATTGTTGTGTCTGCAGCTTGTTACTCATTTTGAAGCAAGAAAATAGCACCAGCCCAGCTCCCAGGATGCCCTTCCACTGATGTACATGAAAATCTGTAGAACTGGTCATTTCCCTGAATCATTGTACAAAATCTGGCCCAAGAACTTTACTGATGATTGCAAGGACTTCTGGAGGCCCCTCTTGGGCAGAAGGAGCTGTGTTACCTCATTTAAGATGGTGATGAGGGCCAGGGAGTACTCAATGACCTGCTGAGGGTCCCCTTGTTTCACTAATCCCTGGAGCACAGTGTCAGTTTGGTTGTAGAGCCAGTGGGAGAGGCTGGGGAAGCCCTCAGGTAAGCCAATTTCCATGGAGCTGCAAGGGAAACAGGGATTTAGTTCAGAGCAGACTGTCACAGGGGCTGGGAAGGGAACAGGGAAGCAGGTGGGGGAACCACAAAGACAGCATTGTTGATGCCCTGGTGTCCACTTTACAGGAGCTGTGTGGAGAACCACCACAGTCCTGAAGCCTGGCTCCTCATCAGCCCAGCTCTGGGGCTTGATGATCTTAGAAGTCTTTTCCAACCTTAATGATTCCACGATTCTGAGATTCTATGAAAGCAGTTAACTTCTGGGAAAATCTTCCCCTTGAGTGATGATCCACAAAGACTGGAATTCTCGGTACTGTGCTTCTGCTGAGCCTCCCCTCCCCTTCCCACCAGCAGCCTCTTCCAGGAGGCAAACCTTTCACGCAGGATCCACCAAGCCCTTCAGGACAGGGGCCCGGTGGCCAAGCCACGGGACCGGGATTTGGGAGCCCAGGATGGACGCTGATGCCATCGGCAATCCCAGCCTGCCAGCGCCGGCTCTTACCTGTTAATGGCCACCACGGTGGCTCCCAGCTGGTCCTGCACGAGCACGGCCACGGCCACCTGGAAGGCGCTCTCGTGGAAGCCGGGGGGCAGGAAGGCGGCGTGCTCGGCCCGGCTGCCCTTGTACAGGCAGAACTCGTGGAAGTGGCCGGCGCGGCGGCGCGAGGCCAGCAGGATGTACACCAGCGGCGCCTCCGCGTCCTCCGTGTCCCGCCAGCCTGCAAGGGAACCCACACAGGGCGTCTGATGGGGGCAAGGGCACGGGGGGGCTGCAGACACCATCCCAAAGCCTGGCCCATCCATCTGGGCTGGCACTGCCTGGCAGTGCCCCCTCCCTCCCCTGGTGTGTCCCACCCTGCTCAGCCTTTCAGCATGGACAGGCCTTGGAGCAGCCTGGTCTACTGGAAGGTGTCCCTGCCCTTGGCAGGGGGTGGAACTGGATGAGCTTTAAGGTCCCTTCCAAACCAAACCATTCCAGGTTTCTCTGATGATTCCACAGATCTGCCCTTGCTGCTGTCCCCAGCAAGGGTTGCCCTGTTCTGGCAGAGGGACAGGTTGTCCCCATAATGGGAAGAGTTTGAGGACTCCACCAGGCTGGAAGGACGTCTTTAATTCTCTCTGAATATTTGTTATGTTTAGGGGTTTCTCCCTGGGTGTTTTGGGTCCTGTTGCATTTAAAGGGATTATGAAAAATTCACGATCAAAATAAAAATGGGAATAACTCTGCTGGGGCTGGGAACAGCACTGACCAAGGCCACAGCTTCTGCACAAGCCCTGCAGAGCCTGATGTTAGACAGGGGCTTGGCCCTCAGGCAGTTCAGCATCTCAGGAGCAACTGAGTCAAGGATAAAACCCGCACAAGGGTGTCCTTGGAGCTCCCAGGAACTGTGGGGAGTTCCATGGGAGCTGGGCAGCTGTGTGTTTGTCAGTGAGCTCCTGTGAAGGTGCTGTCTCTGCCAGGGCTCGCTGAGCTGGACATCCACCAGCGGGTCTGTGTCCTGGGTCTGTCACTTCAGCTTAAAAAACAATAACTCAAAGCTAAAATCCCCACCATTCCAAAGAGAAATGGATCTCAGCAATATTCTGGGTAGCTCAAACCATACCAAAGTTACCACCACACTGTGCTGAACACTCTGCTGCTCCCCCAGCTTTGCTGACCAGCCCCCTGGAAGCAGCAGGGTCCATCCCCTCTCTGCGTGGCTTCCCGGCACTGTGCACAAACAGCTCTAATCTCTAACACTAATCTTTTGGGGAAATCTGGTTTCCAGAGGCACTTAGTCCTTGGCCCAAGGCTACGGGACATCAGCCAGGCCACTTTTCCAAAGCTGGGCTCGCTGTTGCTCTCTGCAGCTGGTTGGGAAGGTAACTGCGGGCAGGAACATCCAGCCCACATGGCAGAGTCGGCCCCAGTGCTTTGTCTTTTGGTTCTTCCCACGTATGTGTGACTCAGTTTTGGGCACCATCTTCTTTTTCCTGCACTGAAGTACCAGTTTCTTCCCCAAGAGCTGGCCTGGCCTGGATGGCACCATTCATCTACAGGAATTAAGATTTATAAAACTGCCTGCCTGCTACCATGAGTTTTAGAGCTCTGTAATTTGGGCACAAAAAGCTGCTCATGGTCCAAAGCATTTCTGAGCTCAGTCCTGGCCAGCAATGTCCTGGGGTGGGAGTTTGGGGCAAAGGAAACACCAGTGGGAAGAGCAGCTGCTAACACTGGCCATGGGAAGGCTCTGCCCTGAGGAGCAGGAAGGGCAGGCAGGTGCCCACCCAACGCTCTCACCTGCACATTCAAAGTGCACCTTTGTCATGAGCGCCCTGAGGGGTCCTGGGGGGGACAGCTCGCAGGACCCCCCCGTGGGGGGCTGGTTGGGGAGCAGGTCGATGGAGGCGAAGCCTTCCTCCCCCGTGATGAGGTCTGTGATGTGCAGGGTGAAGGTGTAGCCCTCGCCATCCTTCAGTGCCCCTTGCCTCAGCACCAGGTTCATCCCCGTGTCCCCAGTGGAGGTAGTTGTTTTGTCCAGGATGAGAGACTTGTTCTTAAAGCTGTGTGCTGCCCACCTCTGCAGGGATGGAGAGGGGAAAGACAGGAGAGGTTTTGTTGAAATCTGAAGTTATGTCCTTAAAATGTTTTCAGATTGAGTCTCTTATAAAAAGTAACAGATTTCTAGTGGGAGCGTCTGCCAAATTTTCAGTTGATAATTCAGCTTTAGTCTTGTGTGCTACAGCAACAAGAACTGGAACCTTTCCAAAATGTCTGGTGGGAATATTTCCACTGTGAGATCTACTTTAGTTTCTGGGATTACATCACCCTCCAACAGAATATTTCATAATACAGAGTACAAAACACAGGAAATAAATGAAGGACTGGTGGAGTCTCCACGGGATACCATGTTTTATGTGCTTCAAACTGAACATGGCCTGGGTGGTTACTGTTAATAGCACAAACGTACACTTGTGATAACAAGAGAAACAGTGAGATAACCAGGCAGAAAATGCCAGGCAAGGACATGCTGGGCTTGCTGGGAGCAACAGGACTTCCCATTCTGAGACCTGCTCCACTCCACAGGCTGCAGAGATGCTGTGTAGTGGAATCTGGAATTACAGGAGGGTACGAGGTGCTTGGGGGATCAGGAGGAGACTCAACCACCTCTGCTTGAGCCACCAGAGTAACAGGCAAAATGCAAACCAGCAGGGAGAAAAAACACTTTACCCAAGGGGAAGCAAAGACCAATAGCTTTACCCCAAGCTTGGAGTCATTGTGACAGTTCTGGCAGGTCCCCTCCAGGTAGACATAGGAGCTCTTGCTGACCTCGTAGACAGACTGAGCCTTGCAGGAAATGCACTCCAGGGACACGATGGGGACTCCTCCCCTCTTAATGAACACCTGGGAAAGCAAGAGGCTCCATCAGAAGATCTGACACCAAAATACAGACATCCCACCACCAGGTTCTGCAAGGAGGAATTGCTCTGCACCAGCCCAGCCTGTGTTCAGGAAACAGCAGGAAGGGATTCCCAAAGGATTTCGGGTCAGGTTTAAGCTACATCACTGCTCTTACCCTGCCCAGTTCTGTCACTGGTTTTCAAGAGCCACCCAATGCCAAACTAGGCCAATTCTAGGTAATTGTAGATTTATTTTATCTATCCTTTTTAACAACATAAATTGCTTTCAAAGTGTCCCTCTGGCCCCCTGTGCTGAATTCTCAGCAAGTCCTGCTTTGGCTGTAGATGAGGGATGGAAGAACCACCATTTCCAGAGAGCAGCATGTTGTTCCAGGCTTTTAGCTGGAGTCTAACTGCACATCTCAAGATATCTACCACACCTTCCTGGCAGAGGACCCAGAGAGAGTAGAGGCACCAGTGGCTCAGACACAACAGCTATTGAGCTCTGACCCCTGTACTTTGTCTAAATTCCTTTAATCCCTGAGGAAACAGGCCTGTCCAGCCTTGGACAGAGCCCTCTGTCCTGGCATAATGAGCATTATGAATTCAAAGACAGTAATGAAGACATTGTTTAACATGGCAGACTCTTAAAAGAGGATAAATATTCCCCAGCATTAAGCCTGAGAGCATTGAAGCTCCATTCATTCCTCCAGTATTTGCAAATTTCCTGCGACACTGGAATCATTGTTTTGCGCTCACGCATGGAAACCAGATAGTACGGAATGTCCTTGAAAGACTATCAATTTCATTTTTTTCTCTTCATCCTCCAGCTCTGGTTTCAAACCCCGGCAGTAAGCGTTTCCACTCTCGGAGTAACTGCACCTCTAATTGCCAAGTGCACCAGATGAGTGCTCCTCACATGAACCGTGGGGCTCTGGGTGCACTCGGCGTTGGGCTTAATGTGACATAAACAACATGCACTTAACAGTCCTCCCTTCAAAAAATTCGGAAGGAGAGGAATTGTTGACAGTAAAATGAAGTACTGGCTCTTAGGAAGCTCTCTCTGGGCAAAACCCAAGGAAGAGCCTGGTGCTGTGGCATGTGAAGAGCCAGGACTGCACAAAATGCTGGAAGAGCCACCGATCGTGGCCGGGCTCCTCCACTGGCCCACAGTGGGAACTCAGTGATCTTAAAGGTCTTTTCCAATCTACATGATTCTATACAGAAACCAGAAGGACTTGGCAGGACAAGCAAAAAGTGCTGCCCAAGGAAGATGAATGTAAATGGCTCTATCACAGAAACACCAATGTCTGCTCCTGCCAACAACCTGGATGAGATCAGTTACAGAGCCCCAGTGACACCCTAAAATCTGGGGACTAATCCTTCCCTGTGAGGGTGGTCATGCCCTGGCACAGGTTGCCCAGAGAAGCTGTGGCTCCTCCATCCCTGGAAGTGTCCAAGGGCAGGTTGGACAGGGCTTGGAGCCACCTGGGATAGAGGGAGGTGTCCCTCCACATGGCAGGGGGTGGAATGAGATGATCTGTAAGGTCCTTCCTACCCAACCATTCTATGACCTGTGACTGTCAGTTTGGCTGTGTCCAGCAAGGCAGAGAAGTGACAGTTGTCTGTGGTACGTACAGTTTGGTTTGTTGCCTCGGGACTCATCCCCTCCTTCCTGACGGTGAGGTCGAACGTGTACTCCACATCTGCTTCTAATTCAGCTTTGGAAATTGTGACAATTCCTTCACTGGCACTGAAATTCAGAGAGCACCCTGCAGCCGAGCTCTGCTTGCAAGGAGAAAAGAACTTTCAAACCCTCCTTGGTATGGGTGCAAGTCAGGTTAGTCCACAGCCAAAACATTCAGGTCCACACAGTCACTGTCACAGACCTTGCTGTGCAGTGCCACCACCGGGGTGGGAGAAACAGGGCATGTGTGGACAATAAAACATATTATCCTACTCTCCAGGTTAGTAAACAGTACATGGAATACTCCTGTATTTCATCTGAGCTTCAGATTCTTATTTTATAGCAATTAATTCTTCATTAAGTACCTTATAAACATTGCCAAGCAAGACAAAAAACATTAAACCAAAAGGTCTAATCCACACACAGTCCACATCTATTTTGAGGCAAAGATAGAAAACATGACATTTTACAAGCAAAAGAATCCCACATTCAAACAAAAAGTGCTCCTGGGGTGGATCTTCCATCAGGATCTGCAGGGCAGTTCTCCCTTGCCCTCCTGTCAGCGCCACTTCAGCGTGTGAGGACAGTGACCCACTTGTGACCACAACTCATGGTCACTTGACTTCTCCAAAGTCTAACTCTGTCCCCTGATGGCATTAGAGACATTGAACTGCTAATGGGAGAGGGACCAGAGCCCTCAGCCCCCAGAACTGCAGTCAGCAGCTCCCTAACTCCTTCAGATTAATGGAAGCTTCCAGAGCCAGCCCTTGTGCCCAGGGACACTGCACCATACCACTCCCCACACCAATTTTTGTACCATCATCTTGAGCTTGGAATTTGACCTTTGCAACCCTCCTTCCAGAGCAGCTTTGTTAAAGAGGCTCACAAAAGCTCCCCTTGACACTATTTGAACCCAGATGTGTTTGTAGAGGAGCTGACATGCAGCTGGAGCTCCCAAATGGTCACTCTGGCTATGTAAGACTGCTCTTACCTTGGAGGAGTAAGTACAGGACCACTCGTACGACAACGGAGTCTGTTCCCCGTCATCCAAGTTCGGGTCATACGATTTCTCCCCATCCAAGATTAAGTCCTGAGTGTTGGACCATACACGGTATGACCCTCCATCAATGATTGGGACCAGCTTACTTGGGATCACAGTCACATTGGCGAAGATGCTTTTGGACAGGGGGGTATCTCCAAAGGAGACAATAAACATGAAGCAATAGTTCCCAACTTCCAGGGCAAGCTTTGGGATAACCAGCTGGGGCCTGTTCACATCAACGTTTGGCAGCCGGATCCTGCTGGAGTCATCCAGGTCCATGCAGCTGGGTGCTTGGTAGATCTCCCACAGGTGCTCTGTCTGGTACTTGATGCACCCTCGGAGGTCAATCTGTGCCTCCAGATAGTTCCTCTGGGATCGCTTCATGACTACCTGGGGGGGCAAGGCCAGCTCCACCTCCGGCTCCTCGCACTCCAGGACTTTGACGGTGACAGTGAGCTGGGCTATGAAGAAGCTGATGAGATTGGTGGCATTCACCTCCACCAGGTAATCCCCAGGGCTCAGGTAGGAATAGTTGGCCACTGCTACCCTAGTTGCTTGAGTGGAAGAACCGTCCCCAAAGCTCCACAAGAACTCAACGCTCCTGCTGCTGGGCATCACTGTGGCTTCAAACAGTGCTGTCCTGTTGACAAAGGCATTGGAGGCCGTGAGGGAGACCAGGATTATGGGGTCTTGGACCTGGATAGTCCTGGTGACATTAACACTTCCCAAGTCATTGAAGGCACTGAGGTGAATCTCAAGCAGCCCTGCAGCTTCTGGAGTGTAGGAAACGCTCTCTCCTAACACAGTGACCACGGATCGACCTCGCTCTTTCCACAGGGAGAACCGCCAGGAGAACGACACGCGGGAGCCGCTCCCCACGCGGGCACTGAAGCTCTTCTCCGTGCCCGTGGGGATGCCCTCCTCGCAGCAGTTGAGGAGCCTGACGTCCCGGATGGCCTCCAGGACAGAGATGAGCACCTGGGCGTGTGCGATGCTGATTTGGTTCTGCACGGTCACGGTCACCAAATAATCGCCGCTCTTGGTGAACTCATGGGTGTACCTGGACCCGTTGAGCACCACAGAGTAGTCCCCACTTATGCTCACCAGGTAACTCACAGAGGTACCCGACAACATCCTGATCACAAAGGTGACCTGTTCCCCTGGCTCCACCACCTTCTTGCTGGCGAGAACTTCCAGACCTTGGATCCTGTCCAGCACTGAGATATTCCTGCTGGCCAGAGCCCAGCTGATGTCGTTGGATGCGTTCAGATGGACAGTATAGAGCCCTGCTGTGGGGAATGTGACTGCCACAGACTGGCCAGTCAAGGTGCCATTGGGCACCTCCCAAAGCCAGGTCACTTCAGTCCCTTTCTGCAGCTCCCCCTCAAAGACCACTGTGGAGCCTGATGAGACGTATCTACAGTCCAGCTCTGCTGTCCCTATACTCAGCCCCTCTATAACCTCCTCTACACAGATAGAAATTGTTGAATTGGTTGAATTCAGCTTGTTTTCTGCTCCGACAATGACCTCAATCACTCCAGGGCTTTGGAAGGAGTGTATAATGAAGGGTTCAGAGGTAACAGGAGAAGAGCCATCCTCGAGGTACCACACGTACGTGATGCCAGTGCCACTGGTTATGGTGGCACTTATATTAACAGAGGCATTAATAGCAGCTGGGTTGGGGAAGGCAGAGGGCTTCAGGAGACCAAGGCTTTCAACAAACTCCAGTGTCCTGTTAGCAGTGGCACACCCCAGCATATTGGTGGCCTTCAGATAGACAGTGTAGTTTCCAGCTTCAGGGATGCTCAAGGAGAAGGTTTTCCCAGTGGAGGTCTGCACGGCACTGCCATCCCGCTGGACTACCCAGCTGTAGGAGATGTTTGTTCCCTCTCTCACCACAGCCTGCAGATGGAGTGTTTTGTTCGTTGGGAAATACATGTCCTCCACCAGGTCGCTGCTGGCCACCTGCAGGCCCTCAATCTGCTCCAGGACATAGACGTAGATGCTGTCCTGCAGCGAGCTGATCTTGTTCTCTGCTGTCACAATGACGTTGAACGTGCCCACGGACCGAAAAGTGTAGGAAATTGTGGAGGAGCCTTGGATAGGAGTGCAGCGATCGCAGAGGATCCACGAGTAGCGGATGGCAGTGCCAGCCACAAGGGTGGCTACAAAGCTCACCGACCCATTTAGTGGCACCACTGTCCTGCTGGCATTGATGGTCAGGCCAAAGAGCCGACGTTTCACGGTGACGTCGATGGTGGTCTCGTTAGAGCTCACATCGTTCTGGCCCATCACAGTAATGCTGTAATGGCCTGTGCTGTTGTAGGAGTGGGTAGTGACTTGCCCAGGCTGGGTAGTGCCATCTCCAAAGTCCCAGCAGTAACTCACCTTGGTTCCATTCATGGTGGCAGAGAACAGGTAGATCTGGTTCAGCTCCAAAATATCTGTCCCATTATATTCAATCTTTGCTATCCCAACTGGTTCCTGGACTTCCACAAACGCTGTGTCATTGTTGAAAGAGACATTGTTGGAGACAGTCACTGTGACCAGGAAGACCCCTGTGTTCTTGTAGGTGTAGGTCACTTCAGTCCCACTGGACCTGGCGGACTCGTTGTTCCCAAAATCCCAGCGGTAGCGGTACTGGTAGGGAGGCACAGCACTGACCTGGAAGGTGGTCTCTTCCCCAAGCCTCACAAAGTGCTTGGAAGGGAGAAGGGTGACATTGACTATCTCCGGCTCCACACAGACGCTGGTGAAATAGTGGGCCTTGTTAAACCTGCTGGAGAGAGTCAGGGAGAGCAGGAACGACCCACTTCGGGTGAAGTTGTGCATCACCACTGGGTCCCCACTGACTGTGACATTGGATGAGCCATCTCCAAAAGTCCAGTCAAAGATGTACTCCTCAGGATTCCCTGTCACGTACGCGGTGAGCTGCACATTGGGGTGCTCGAGGATGCAAGAACTAGGCTCTATTTTCAGCACTTCCAGGACAAATATCCGGACGGGAACAGTCTGGGAAATGGAGTTCACAGGATTCACAGCTGTCACATTCACAGTGCAGTTGATGTCCTTTATGTACACGTGTTCTACCACTGGCTCCTGACTCCTCAGCACCGTCCCGTCCCCCATATCAAATACCCAGGTGATGCTGTCCCCAGTCTGCACGGAGGCATTAATGGTGACAGATGCTCCCAGCTCTGCTGCCTCGCCCGCGGAAACACGGAGCCCAGTTATCTCTTCATACACCTGGTAGCACTCCACTGTCTCCACACTGCTTATGGTGTTGTTGGCTGTCACGGTGACGTTGTACACCCCTCTCTGCGTGTAGCTGTAGGTTGCTGTAGGCTGGATCTCTGTGAGCAGGGGGGACCCATCCCCAAAGTCCCAGGTGTACACGACCCCATATGGGGACGGCAGTGGACTGGCTCGGAAGGTCACCGGGCGGCCCATGACTAAAACATCTTCCTCTGCTTCCACCTTCACATCAACCAGGTAACTGTGGACGTGAACTGGGGTCAGGTCAGTGAGGTTCTCAAACTGGTTGGACACGACAACCATCAGGACATATTCTCCTGCATTGGAAGAGAGCAGAGCAACACTAGGGTGAGGAGATGCCTGTCAACAGTTTCCCAGTGCTGTGGCAGTGGGAGGAGTTGGAGGCTGCAGGGAGATACTCTGCTCCTGTGCTCTGCACACCCTGGCCTTTCCCTGTTCTGGCCCAGGACCAGCAGGAATTACACTGGGCTGTGTGTGTGAGGACCAATCACTAAGTAAGGAGGCAGTCCAAAGGTACAGAGAAAAGATTTTCTTTCTATGTGCACACAGGACAGATCCTTCCTGCTGCCCACCCCCTCCCAGCAGCACAGCACTTGCCCTGTCTCTCCTCCATCCACCAAGACCGCCCAAAAAGGGACTGTGTGTGGTGGATCTGCTTCTTAAAGAGTGGCCAAACCTCTCCAAGAAACAGTTATAAAGGATGGCAACTGCTGGAGCCTTCCAGCAACTCTGGCTTTTTGCTCAGGAACAAGGAAATTACTTCCAAGCCTTGGTTTTATCGGATGGTGTCTTGTAGTCCCCTCACAACAAAAATGCCTGAACCCTTTCTTCCCCAAAGAACCCTCCTGACCATACCTGGGTCTTGGTAGATGTGTGAAACGTTGTTCTCAATGACAACCTCATGGACACTGGGGTCAGGAACAAGGAAAGACTTGTTGTAGGGAGGTTTGAACAGGTACGTCTCCTGGACACCATCTCCAAAATCCCACCTGGAAAAACAGGCAAACAGTGTTACACTGCTCAACAGGAGAACCACAGGACTCCTCCTCCCACAGGAGTCCTGGCCTGGCTTTCAGGTCAGGGCTGGGTTTTCCAAAAGAAACCCAGGAAGCAGAACAAGTATCAAAGCAGTAGCTGTGCCCAACACTGAGAGGAGCACAGCTCTTGTAAGAGGAGGAGGAACCCAATATTAGAGCAGAGTTGCAATGCTTTAAAAGAGAAAGATTTCAGCCTGAACTACAGGTCCCAGCCAGTCTGACTGATCCACACTCACAAGGATTTCAAATTAACAAGACAGCACCTGAGAGATGGACCAGTTTGCCCTGGGAAGAGAAACAGTGCAGGCAAGGTAAGATATGCATGGAAAGATCCCAAGTTTGGGCAAGTAGCAAGGGACTCACAGGAACAGAGCCTCCACGGCCGAATCGACATGAACCCTCGCCGTGAGCTCCACAGTGCTGTTCTGGGGCAGGACTGGCAGGACACCCACCACGGTCAGGTTCTTCATCTTATTCATCATCTCCACTGTGACATTGTAATTGACTGTGAAGTTACTGACGTGGTTGGAGGCGGTGAGCTGGGAAGGACAGTGGGACAAAGATTGTGTTTGGGATCACCTCAGCGTGCTGCCCTCTCCGAGTGTGGGGCTTTACTGGACTGAAGATATCCCACCAGGCAGGTGAGCAGGTCAGGGCACATAAGAGTGCCCCGTGGGGCAAAAGCCTGGATGGCACTGGAAAGCAGTCTAGGCTGGAAGGTCACCTACCTGGCAAAGTCACCTCTTGCTGGAATCACCAATACAGTCAGCCCAAGGAAGGACTGGTGCTACAGAAAGAGGGAAGGAGAGGAGCTTCTCATCCTGAGGCTCCTCTGGCTCTGAACTTGCCAGTTCCCCCTCTGCCTGCTCCAACGTGCCCCACACGCTGTCTCCAGCTGCTGAGCACAGGCCACCAAGGGGACACCTTGCGACAGTGGCAGATGAGTGACTTCAAGCAAACAGAAGGGATGGGAGAGGCTCATAAAACCAAGCACAGGAAGTGCACCTCCAGGATCCTGGTGTGGTGGGCAGAGAGAGAGAGCAAGGCTGGGCAGAGGAGGGAAAGGGAGGCAAGAGAATGAAGAGACACAACAGAAATAGAGCAGGATCTTCAAGATTATTAAGGCATGAAACACTGACATGGTGACCTGGTGACAGAGCATCTTGCCACCTCCTCACCTGCAGGAGAGCTGAACTGCTGACAGAGGGATCCTTCAAACCCAGTTGAGTAAAAACATCCCACCCCAACAGGTAAGAGAAGTTTGTGTCTAGGCTTCTGTGGCTCTGTTACACTGAACCCAGTGCCCCCCAGCCTAATGGCACCTTGTCAGCTCTGTAAGTGAAAGCAACCCAGGCCCATCAGCACAGTGCTTCACCCAGCAAATTAGTGCTGCACCAAGCAAATTAGCGCTAGCGTGGCCTTGGAGCTGGGGATGGTGTCTCCTCAGGAAGCCAAGTCACCCTGGGAGAGGATCAAGCACCTTGGACCAGAGCAGACTCCTCCTGGCAGTACAGGGCACGACACAGAAAGATGTTCTGGCCAGAGATAAACTCTAGTTCCACAACAGGAACAACCTCCCTCGGCCCAGAGACTCTGCTCTCTCCTGGGGCCATGACAAAACCCAGTTCCAGTCTGTACCAGGAGAAAGAGAAGAGGACAGAGAACAGAAGAGCATATGGGAGAAGGTTTGTCCTGCCTATGGAAGTCATGCTTGCATCCTGCCTCTGCCTGGTTCTGAATCCGTATCTCCTGCCTGCCAGAGCAGGGGCTCCCTGCCTCATTCCTCCTGGGGACAAGGAAGCACAGACACTCCATGAGCAGAAAGAACATGAAGAAAAGAGGAGAAAGCAAAGATGAGGAATACAGTGAAGTACGGGAAGAATAGAAGAAACTATTTGCATTTGCAAGAGCAGCTCAATGAGAAATAGCAAATGAGCACATTGCGAGTACAGTGAAAACCTCGGCTCAACTCTGCCTTTTTCTCTCCCTGCTGCTTTTCCTGCTGAATTTGTGGGATGAGATGGAAACCCAGGGTTGAAATGGTTGATGTGGAAAGGCCTTGGCTTACCGAAAGCTTGTACACAGCTGGGCTTTGGTAGATAACGTTGAAGACAACATTGTAAAAAGTGAAAGATGGCTTATCATCTACAGTCCATCGGAAAGTCACATCTGACCCAGCCTCCATCACAGGGATGTAGCTCTGAAAGGCACGAGAACATTTCACACTAGTGCAAGAGAAAAGCATGCCCAGCACTTCCCAGGAGATCTCCAGCTGAACTGGAGAGGGAGCAGAGCCACACTGGGAGGCACCTGCAGACAGCACCCTCAGAGCATAACACAGAGGTGACACATCATCTGTGGCTCTGCTGCTGATGGAGAAAGGCAGACCCTGACTCCAGAAATCCCCAGCAGAGGCAGGAACAGACCCCACACTCCGTGCTCCCACAGTCCAACACTCTGCTCTTGTCATTAGGTCTAAAAACCTTCAGGTATCTTCACAGACACAACCTGGCTCTACCTACACCTGTAAGATGAGCCTCTGACCCTCACCCACGGATGGTGCCTGACCCAAAGGCTGAAGGGCTTGACCTGTCCTGGACAGGGTAGGTCCCTTCTCACTCCAACAGTCCCTCCTGAGCAGACTGTGGCAGCCAGGAAGGGTGAGACCAAGCGTAGCAGGAGCAGGACCTGCTGTAAGCAGCCAGAGCTTGAACAGAGCATTTGGGGCAGTTACTAAACAGATTCCCAGGGCTGTAGCTCTGGGGACAGGAGACTGAAGAACAAAAAGACTGGAAATACCAGAGGAACCCCAAGACTTGGACGGATGAAGCATTTTTACAGCTTCAGCCAGCAGATGTAAGAATTTAGTAGAGCAAATCTAAACACCTTGCTAAGTCAAAACAAGGTAAATACTGGCCTTTCATACCTCCTCTTGTTTCCTGTGGAAGTGGAAAGTACCTCCCTCGCAGGAGGTACTGCCTGACCTCTGAGGGGATTCAAGCCAAGCTGCCTTCCTGCTGGAGTGCTTGTGCCACATGCCTGTGTCTGCAGCAGCGCAGGCAGCATGGCCTGGGAGCTTAGCAGCAAGCAGTGCTCCCCCAGCCCAGCCTCCCCCGAGCCAAACACACTCCCACGGCCTAAAGGGGAAGGCTGAAAACACAGTGGATAATCTCAGAGCAGCAGCAGTCACTCACCACCCGTGTGTTCAGCAGCACTCTGCTCTCGGGGTCCGGCGTGGCCCTCAGCCCACGGATCGGCTCCTCCACCTTCACGGTGACCGTGATGTTCTGGGAGCTCACGGCGTTCTCTGCGACCAGCACGTGTGTGCTGAGCCCCTCCCCGAGGCCGCTCAGCTGCACCACAGCAAACCAGGTGTCGTTGTTCTCCCTGGCACACTGCGCCGTGAGCGGCGCCACGGCCGCCGGGCAGGCCCCCACGAAGGGCACGGTGCGGTTGTCCCCCAGCCAGGTGACCGTGGCATTCACCCCCGAGGACAGCTTGACCACCAGGGTGGTGTGGTTGGTCGGCAGGTAGACCCTGCTGCCCTGGGGAGCGGGGTGGATGACACGCAGGCCGGACACCCGGGAGGCCACCCAGAAGCTGCAGGACAGGTTGGCACTGAAGAACCCGTTGTCCACGCTGGCTCTGACCGTGTAGTGAGCGGGGTGGTCCAGCCCTGTGTTGTGGGGGCTGAGCACTGGCACCAGCTGCTCCTCAGCGTAGCGGACACGGAGAGAGCAAACGGTGTTGTTAATCCAGGTGGGATCCACGGAGCTGTCAGACAGGCCCACTGCCCACTCGGAGGAGTTCACATGTAGGACGCTGGTTCTGGACTGGGAGGTGGCACTGGGCTGGCACTGCAGGAAGGAGCCCGAGCCTGCACTGTGCTGGATGCTGAAGACATCCCCAGCTCTAACAAAGATATTTTCTTTTCTGAATGTGACCTGCAAAGAGTGGAGGCATTTTCAGATTAATGCCTCACATTAAGAGCACTCAGCACCCAGCTCCTGCCTGGGCATGAAGTTGGATTTCCTGCCAAGTCGAAAACAACAGAAAAGCCACAGACTCAAACACAGCACAGGGAGACCTTTCTCCTTTCTGTTCTCCTTGGCCACTCTGAATCAAATGTGCCAACACAGAAATTAGCTTTATGCTCCATCTCCACTGTGTTAATGCCATGGGAATAGCCCAGGGAATCTGCACAGCCTTTTCACAGAATTGTGGAAGCACAGAATGGTTTGGGTTGGAAGAACCTTAAAGCTCCTCTTGTTGCCATGGGCAGGGACACCTTCCACTAGCCCAGGTTGCTCCAAGCCCCGTCTAACCTGGCCTTGGACACTTCCAGGG
>JAWWTY010000032.1:15227378-15272455 GCA_035222235.1 Margarornis squamiger
ACACAAGTACCTTTGGTTCAGCTCGTGTTTGTAGAGTCATAGAATGGTTTGGGTTGGGAGGGATCTTAGAAATCATCCCATCCCACCCCCTGCCATGGACAGGAACATCTTCTCCTAGCCCAGGTTGCTCCAAGCCCCGTCTAACCTGGCCTTGGACACTTCCAGGGCTGGGGCAGCCACAGCTTCTCTGGGCAACCTGTGCCAGGGCCTCACCACCCCCCTTTGATCCTTCTGACCAGCTGTGCTTGCCAACAGGTTACTGCAGGGAGCCCATGCCTTATAGCCATGTGGTGACACGTGTGGTGTGGCACATCTGCTACAACTCCAATTAACCTGAAGCCCCCAGGAAAAAACCACCCCACCTATTCACTGGTTACAACAGCAGTAAACACTGACCAGATATGGGGAAGAGGGGCCAGCTGGTATGGTAAAGAGAAATTCCTTGATGAGTTCATAGCTGAGCTGGCTGTTGTTGGGCTGGAGGGACCCGTGGGCAGGGCTGCTGGCAAAGGCACTGCTGTTGGCACACTCGGTCGCGTTGCAGCAGTTGTTGTGGGATGAGCACAAATCAGTCAAATGACACCACTGGAAACCAGGAGGACATTCCAGCAGCGTCCAGTTCCCACCATCCTGAGCAGGGTGGAATGGTTCTGTAGCATTGCTTCCCTCCTGGTAGTCTGCAAGAAGTGAAAGAGAAAGCAGTGATCACCATTCTCACAAGTAACGCTCCTGGTGCACTTCTTTGCTCCAAATTCACCATTTTTTCCACTTTGGTGGCTCTTAGTAAAAGCTGAAACTGCAGCACATCCTGGTGCTACTGAAGTGTCCTTTTTTACTGGAAAAATTCATAAAGATCATTAAAACCAAAGTTGTCTCTTCTCCAGTGAGAACACACCAATTTGTACTCTAAAAGAGATCTGTTCTCCAGCAAAAGCAAGCCCAGGAGAAAGCAGAGCTGGCTTTGACTTTGAAAACACATTAAGAAACTTTTCTGAAGTTAATGTTTCCATGTCAAAGAATCAGCTTGTCAGTGTCAAAAAAGATCCTTTTGTAACCAGCCAACCCTACGGCTACAACAAACATTCTGCTGCAGAATTAATTGTTGCCAAAACTGTGACTGTTGAGCTGTTGTACAAGGAATAAAAGGCTTTTTAGATTATCTCATCCATCAGGAAGAAATGGGCTCAGGAAAATGTTCTTCCTTGTTAACCCATGGGGCCAGATGGACCAGAACACATTCCCATTTGACGTATGTCTTCCCAAAGTAAAAAAGTACAGCTCAGAAGATTAATTAACTTCTACACATGCTCCTTTCACTCACATTCTCTTCGTGCACTGAGAGAGGTTTCTCCCTCTATTATTTTCTCCAGGATAAACACTTCTCCAAGGCAGCCTCAGGCTGCAGATTCTGCACTTTAATCTCCTCAAAAAACAGAACCAAATCTCTGAGCCTTTAAGGCTTCAAAGATCACATAGTTTGACATGGCCCTGATGGTGTCACCTCCAACAATCCCACGAATGTTGAGGAGATGCCTCACCTTCTGCATCCATTGGTCTATGCACCTGGAACCTCACATGGACAGGCTGATGCAGTTCCTGTGTCACAAATTCCAGGGCAGTCAGATACCCCTGATGCCTGAAGGCCAGCTCAGGGAACTCCATCACCTGCAAAACACACCTGGCTCTCACCTGCCCGTGCCTCCCTGGGCTCCCTGGGATGGGCAGGGTGAGCAAACCCTCCTCACCTCCTCAGGCTGCCATGGATCCACCAGCACAGCTCCCGTCACGTTCCTCACAGCCTCGGCTGTGTCAAACACAGCGTCGCCCTCAAAGAAGTTTTCGGCATTTAGGAGAACTCCTGTTTACAAAGGAAATATTGAACAAAGCCCATGAGACTCAGCAAGGCCTGAGGTATTCCCTCCACCCTGCAAAGCTGCAGCAGGGCTTGGACCTGGCCACTTGTCACTCCAGCTGTGCTGAAGAAGCACCACTGTAGTTCTGTACCTTCCTCCTTCTCACACGTGTTTTGATTTCTTTCTCACTCTGCACAAGTCACATTTGCAGCAATTTTAACTTTTAGGACCTTTGCAAATACTCCTCCCTTCCAACAACTAATGATTTGTTCTGAATTTTTG
Source organism: Margarornis squamiger (assembly GCA_035222235.1). Taxonomy (NCBI): domain Eukaryota; kingdom Metazoa; phylum Chordata; class Aves; order Passeriformes; family Furnariidae; genus Margarornis; species Margarornis squamiger. The sequence continues at coordinate 15,229,514 of JAWWTY010000032.1, forward strand.
AGCACAAGGTGCACTCCTCATCCTTCCTGTGCCCCTGGACCTCCTGGGAAATGTGGCCAGGGCCAGCTGGTTTCCACCAGCAGCAAACACCTCTGATCAGGCTCTGGGGACTGATGCTGCTCCTCTTGTCATGGCCAGTGACCTCTTCCTACTGATGGCTTTTCCTTCGGACCTAAATCTTCTCCCATATTTCATGTCCTTTCTAACTCTCTTTATCACTCCCTACCCTGCTTTGGAAGATTTGTGAAGCTGCATAAACACAAACCTGCACAGCACACATCACAGCTCATTTAATGAGTTTGTAAGTCACCAGACCATCTCACAAAGTACGCAGTGCCACAGAAGGACACCAAGGCAGCACCATGGCCTCCTGGCAGCAGCAAAGATTGCTGAAGTAAGAGGGGAAAAGCTGTTTCCAGGGCTCTGCCTCAAAGCTTCACTCCTCTCCCTCCTCCTGCTGATGGGAAAGAATGGAGTAGGCCAAATTCTTCCCGTTGGGCTAAAGTTGGGTTTCTGGAAGTTCTCAGTCAAGCCTCTGTTGGGAATACTGTTGCAAGTCCTACTTGTTCTGTGGTGATGCTCTGGATGACCCTCTCCCTGCAGCCCTACTTTTCCTTGGCACGTGCCAGTGAGAGCAGGATGTGCCAGTGACCCGCCTGCCCACAGTGCCAGGGGGGGAGGCAGAGCCCACCTTTAGGCTTGTACTCGCAGACGTAGCTGTGCTTGGCCATGCACAGGTCCGTGTTGCACTGGCCCGTCGGGCCCATCCGGACACAGTGGTCAGCGTTGGATGGATGGGGTTCTCCTGGCAGCCAGTTCTGACAGCTCTCCAGATTAAATCCTTCCCCTCTTTGCTGCGCTCCAGAGCTTGCAAAATCATTGAATCCAATCCAGACATCAAGGCTCCTTTAAAAAAAATAAGAAGGGGGAGGGGGATTTCAGGAAATCATGAGTCTTAGAAAGAGCTGGGAGAGCTGCCATCTATGGTTCTCTCTAAAAATAATAACAACAGCTTCATTGGGGTGTCATTTCATGGAGCCTTTTAGTTACTGACAGGTTTCAGTTTCCATTCTACCACCAGAACTTGGCTCCTCAGAAACAGCCCCTCCACAGCACACCACTGCTCTCCACCAGCCCTTCACACCTCTGTCCCAAGAGCCTGTTGAGGGTGTTGAGGCCCTGGCACAGGGTGCCCAGAGAAGCTGTGGCTGCCCCATCCCTGGAAGTGTCCAAGGCCAGGTTGGACGGGGCTTGGAGCAGCCTGGGCTAGCAGAAGGTGTCCCTGCCCATGGCAGGGGGTGGGACTGCATGGGCTTCGAGGTCCCTTCCAACCCAAACCATTCTGTGATTTTATGATTCTGAGAAGGTTGACTTCAACCCCACGCTCCTTGGAGCAGAGTGCTCTGTTACCATGACCTGCCCACAGTGCCACTTAAATGACCCCCACAGACTCTTCTAAGCCTGTTTTGAGTCATGACCTAAGAGGACTGATATGGTCAAGCACAACTGTCTGAGAGAGCTGAATCCTTCAGAAAACTTGTGCTTCATCTGTGCAGACCTGTGGGATTTACCACAGGTCACTTTGCCACTGCAAGTACAACTGGGACCAATGCAGGACCAAAGCTCAGTGGTGCCAGGTCTGGCAGCTCCTGTTCTCTTGGATCCTCCTCAGCCACCACGGAGGGGCAGCAGCCAGGGGGGACCAGCAGAGGCGAAGACTGCAGGCAGCTGAACCCCACACATGCAAGAAACTGCCAGGCTTGTTTTAGGAATATGAAATGTCCCTTCCCCATTTGGAAATTGGCTGAATCCCAGCAGAGATTCTGGTGGGAAGTGCTGAGCGGTCTTTCATAGCCACAAACAGCCTGGACAACTGTTTCTAATCGCAGCCAGCAGAAAGTGAGGCATTTGTTCCATATTAACTTCTATTAACTTCTCCATATTAACATCCTGCACCCTTCCAAGCCCTCAGCTTCTTCTCCACGCTCCCTCCTGCAGGCTGCAATCAATCCTGCCATGACCTTGCCTGCCCCAGTGAGTTCCTGGGGTGGCACCGTGGCTCTGCAAAGCAGACTGGGGAGATAACTGGGGTGTCTCCACCCCCAGGCCCACGCCAGATGAAATGATTCATGAGGTCATGCTGAAAAACGATGACAAAAATAACTGTTCTGTGAATCAGTAGTTTTCATTGCAAATAAGATTAAGAAATAAATAAGGGCTGTGTTCTGCTCCTGAACCACTGGCAGGAGATTAGGGAGAGCGGGGTAGGAAACTGCCTGCTTGCTGCCATCAGGAAAACTCAGTGGAGATTTTCCTTTTCTAATTCCAGCTATGAGCTAACTGCAAGTCACCAGGAAAAAAAAAAAAAGAAAAAAAAAAGGAAAGAAAAAGGGGAGAAACCAAAAGACAAGCTGCTGGCTGGCTTCTACCCTGCCCCACCGCCAGGCCTGTTCCCTTGCAGGGAGGAGCAAGAGGGCTCTAAACACCCTTTTTTGAAACAAGATGTGAGCATCCATCTGCCTCTAAGGAAGGACTGAGCTGCCTTGCTGGGGCAGCAGGAGCAGAACAAGCCTGGGGAGGTTTGGTATGGGAGAGGGGCTCCCTGTGCTACCCAGAGAAGAAAGTGGGGTCCCCTGAAAGGCCCCACCCTCTGCTTCTGGAGGCAGGAAGAACACATGCTGCTCCTGGGGAGGCCATCCCATGTCAGGAGCGAAGGAGAGGACAGTGGTCCTCACTGCTGCTGCTCTAATGGGAAACAGCTTCCTGCTTCTGCCATTTTTCCATCAGAAACTATGGAAGCTGCCTGTTCCAAAAACCCACAGCTCGACTGCTTTGCCTTTTATCACCAGGGAAATTGCATCCTGGAACTGCCTCCTTCATGTTTATCTGAATGGATTCATGAAATAAATACATGGAATAAAGGGGGCTGGGGGAGAGTAACGTGGGGCAGCAGCTGGGGAACAGCCTGGGCTTCCTCGGAGCTCTCATGGTTTCCGTGCGCCGCAGCCCATCAGCCCTGCACGCAAAGCCTGACACATCAGAGCACCAAGTGACCAGCTCCTAACCCTGGGAGAGGGACAGCCTCCTCTTCCCCGGAGCAGGGAACACATGTTTGCAATCTCAGGATAAAGCCCCGTGTGAAGGGAACAGGGCACGGATACAAGTTTGGGAAGAAGGGGCCGTCAGCCCTTGAGCAGGACCGCTCAAAGCCAACGTCACGCGCAGCTGTTCCTTTCCATGTGCTTTCTGGGATGTGTTTATGAAGAGCCCATCTCCCACATCTGCAGCTGGGAGTGCTGACAAGGGCTGTCAGGCCCTGAGAGCTCTCCTGGTTGTCCTCCCTCCCCCCAAAATGGCTGGCTGGGGAAAGGGCACTCAGAGGGGCGGATTTAATCAAAGGCTGACACTTGCAGCGCTCTCTGTTTATAAAGCTCAGTCCTGAGGTGGAACAGATGCTGCTGGAGCCTGAAACTCGGAAAGGATTCAACAGGAGGAGAAACAAGAGGGAAAGGGGTCTGGGCTTTAGGCTGCAGCCGTGTCTGGAAGGGTGCAGGATCCTGTCTGGGAGGCAGGACTGCAGCACTGGGCTCTGCTACTGCTCGATGCCACGGTGTCAGTGTGGGACAATCCAGCTGCAGTTCTGCTGTTGCAGGGAGCTGGTTACAAGGACATCCTGACACTCATGCTACCCTCACCCTCATGCCAGCCTTTGGAAACGAGCACCTGGCCCTCTCCACTGTTCAACCTGAGCCTGCAGATTTAGCTGCATTCACAGAATCACAGAATAGTTTGGGTGGGGAGGGACCTTCAAGATCATCCAGCTCCAGCCCCCTGCCATGGGCAGGAACACCTCCCACCAGCCCAGGTTGCTCCAAGCCCCATCCAACCTGGCCCTGGACACTTCCAGGGATGAGGCAGCCACAGCTTCTCTGGGCACCCTGTGCCAGGGCCTGCCCACCCTCACAGGGAAGAATTTCATCCCAATATCCAATCTAAACCTACTCTCTTTCAGTCTAAAGCCACTCCCAGGTGGAAGGTGTGCTCAGCTCAGTCTCGTGTGCTCCTGGCCCTGCACCATTTCAGGTGCACCCACAGGCACAAACACAGGGAACAAGATGCCCATTCTGCTCCCATTCCTCTTCTTCCCTCCATGGCCTTTAAGGAAAGACGCCAAGTCCAGTAAGGGCTCAAGCTCTGCTCATTCCTCCTCTTTGTTCAGCAGCCTCACCTCCACCATCTTCCCATACTCAGCCTGGACCACGGCAGGACCCTCCCTCCAGAGCCCTGTGCAGATGTGACCCCAGGAACACTAAACCTGTCCATAGGTGATCCTAACCCTTACCCTCCTCACCTACCTGATGACATGAGCAACCAAGAAGCTCTGGATCTCGGGGCTGCTGACAAAAGCCAGGTCTCCGTTGCCTTGCTCCTGGCAGTGCCGTTGGGCCTCCAGCCACTCCGCCTTCTCCACCACCAGCTGGTAGCAGTGGTTATTGCCCGGGAAAACCAAGCCATCAGGGGGGCACATGGGGTGAACTGCTGCATGAAGAGCACAAACACAGTGTCCTTTCTATGGGCCACACATCCCAAGCCATTCTGGGAAGAGAGGCCATGGGAATGTCCTGGCCTTGTAGCCAATAAACCCCGTCTGCTGCTGAAGGGCAAAACACTGCCTGGTCAGTCAGGGGAGCAAGAAGCCTCCAAAAGAGTCCTCCTCTCCCACCCTTCCCTGGGAAGGCCCAGTGCCACCCCTGCCCTGCCCAGCAGCCTCCCAGCCCGCCCTGCTTACCCCTGCCCATCTCTCCAGCCTCCGTGATCCCGTACAGCACCGCCAGGCCGGTGCCGCCCCTGTTGCGGATCCGTATGTCCAGACTCTCATTCGTCTGCACCAGGGAAGGACATTGCAGTTCCAACTGTTGGGGTGAGGCCACCACCTCAATTTCAGCCTGCTCATGTAAGGCCTTGGTGCCCACGAGGATGGTGGCAGTGACATTGTACTGCCCAGGTAAGGCATACGTGTGCACAGCTGCATTTGCAGTGGTGTTGAGAACCTCTGTGTGGTCCCCAAATTCCCACAGTAAAGTGCTGACAGCAATGGGAATACTGACGTTGAAGAGCACGGCCTGGTGTAGGCTGTACCGGGGCTGGAGTCCTGTGAAAGTCACAGGCAGCTGTGCCTGGAAGGGGGAAGGGACGAGTGACGGGCCACCACAGCCCTGCCCGGACAAATGCTCAGTGCAAAATGGCAAGCAGCCAGAGGAAGAGTTTGTTTCCTGGGCAGTTCCACACAAACACTGCCCCAGGGAGCTGAAGGCTCCGTATTCCTGGTCTTCAGCATAACACAGGGCACTGCAGGTCTCCTCGGTGAGGTTCCCGGGGTGCACAGACGTGAAGAGGACGACAAGCTCAGCCCCGGCCGTGTGGTTGCTTGTCAGACACGTGATGTACTGAGCTCCTGCAGGACAGAACAGAAGATCCCCTTGCAAACTGACACTGTGAAGCCACGGTTTGGTGAGACCCTCCAAGAGACACCACCCCACACTCCTGGGAACGGAATGCTCCTGCGCAGCTCCTACTCCGAGCATTTCCTTTTTGAGACTTGCCTGGGAAGTGTTTAATCCCTCAGCAACAGTTTCCAAACTCTTTATGCTAATTAATGATGACAGAAATAACAAGCCAGTCACACAGATTTATGGAGCAGCAACCCTCAGTAAATAGAGCAGGGCTTTGGAGAGCCTGACAGTCCCAAGGGATACGGAGCCGCCGCGTCTGAGGCTCAGAGGAGCCCACAGGACTTGCTGCCAAGTGAGACCACGACAAAAGGTTGTCCCTTGGTGTTACCTGGGTCTGGTGCAGCCTATCTCACCAAGTGCTGCCTGGGACATCCAGCAACAAGTCCAGAATCAAAAACCCTTGGGCAGTGGCACACTGGAGACATGGGGGAGACATGCATCCTCCACCAAGCCCACGCTGGAGCTGGGCAGACCCTGCAGCCACCTCCCCCCCTGGGGAGGGCCAAGAGCTTCCTACCTACCTGCAGGCAAAATGTGGTGCTAAAGACAAGGGCAATGCCAGGTACAGCCTGCACTCAAGGGGTGGGGAAGGATAAGCATGGAAAGGAGGTACGGAAACAACACATGCCTGGTTGCAGGAGCACAAATACCCACGTGCATGGGCACACAGGCACATGGAGCAATGGCAGCCACAACAGCCCCATTCCCAAAGGAACAGCCCATTCCCTTCAGTTGAATCCCCCTCTCTGGCTTGCACAGGGTGGGACATTTCCCTGCCACAAACACCCAGGCAGGGCCTCTCCCTCAGCCTCTGCCCACGCAGCCCGGCCACGCTGGCTCCGCTGCTCCTGCTGGTTGCTACAACATCTCCCCCAAACATCTCAACAGCTCCGTGTGATGTTCCCAGATCCAACTGTCCAGCTTCCTCCAAGCCTTCCTGCAAAGGCTGAGCCACTTCTCCTAAGAGCAATCCCAGGAGGAGGACCACGGCATGACAACTGCTCTGTTTTTTACCACCAGCCTGGTCACTCTTCACTCCCTGCCGGTCAGTAACAACTGTCAGTAGCTGGCTGGCTGTCCCAGCCTACTCCCATCACACTGAATTACCCAGAAGACAGCCTCACATTATTGTTTCCACCCCAGCTCAAAGTAATTCAAGAGGGAACAACTAATTATCAAGGGGGGTAACAGTGCCAGTGTTTTTCCCTTTGATAATTTCTGCACGATGCTGCAAGCTGGAATGGCTTTGCTGGGGAAAGAAGAGCAACCACAATCTGGATTTTGCTCCTAGGGAGGCCTGTGCTTCACCACGCAGCTCAACTGGCTCCCACCAGCTCTGAATCCCTCAGCCTCATCCCTGCATCCTCCAGTCACACAGCTCTGGGTCCCTCATCCCTGCATCCTCCTGTCACACAACTCTGGGTCCCTCATCCCTGCATCCTCCGGTCATGAATTAAAGGAGATGCCTGATACCTGCTGTGGGGAGCACTCACTCTCCCTCCCTCTCTCTCACTCAGGGATAGCTGAGCATCCAGGCAGGATTAGTTTTCTTAGGGCTCCCTCTTTCCCCCTCCAGTTAATCACTGCCTGATGTTTCTGCTGGCCAAGCAGTCAGAAAAATGTGCCTAGAGCAGGTGATGGGATCAGGGCAGTGTTCATCCACCACTCCCAAGGTGGGACCCTGTCACCTGCAAAGACTCAACTCAGCACGTGCTCAGGTCCCATCAACTCCCATGAGATTCCACTGCTTGAAGTCAGGCTGTTAAAACCTTGAGAGAATGAAAGCCTGAGGCTGGAGGTCACTGAGGCAGTGTCCTGTGGTGGCTGCCTGATGCCTGGTCTGTAATCACTGTGGATCTCAGCCCTGATGTGACTGACCGGATCCTCGAGGCATCAGGGTACAGCCTATGTGACCAGTATTTGCCTCATTAGATGAGAACTGGTGACTTGAGGTGTACAGAGGCTGATGTGATCCCAGCTGCCTCAGGACCCATCATTCCCACTGGTTTCAGCATCTCCATCCCCACAGTGTTTCTTACCACAAGTGGCATTGGGGAACGGGACCTCGAAGAGGGACAGGTTTGCCACCTCGGGGGGGTGGGCACATCTCGTGTCCGACGCCTCAAGAACTCTCACTCTTCTGTCTTCCACCCAGCGGGGCAACCAGGACAGTTTGCAGTCACAAACAAATGGATTCCAACTTAAGTTTCTGTCAGAGGGAGATCAGAAATAGTTCAGGATTAATGTGACATGTGCTAAGTGTTAATTACAGCAGTGTGCCGAGCCCTCCCTGTTCCCATCTGTGCCACTCCACTGAAAGGCTTTGGAATAACTGGGAGGAGAGTTAATGAATAGGGAATCAAGCAATAATTAACGTGATTTTTCTAGAGGCTAGAATTAGGCAAGTACTCCAAGTACTTTTTTAACTCTACAAATAATTGTTGCAATTAGAAGCAAATGACAGACACAATCTTATATCTAAAATAATCTGCCATCCAACAGCCCCTGGATGTGAGGGAGCCTCTCCTGCTCTGGGAGACTATTTACAGCTCCATTAAAAGATAGTTAAGAGAATAAAATTGATCTGTCAAAAAAAGAAATGCAAAGTCAATGATAATCTTTCCATGTGGCAGTTTAATGAAAAGATGGAAACTTTAATTGCAGCTAAGCTTGATCCAAATTACAGCCTTTGGCACTCAGCTGTGAGCAGGACAGAGCTGGAAGCTGTGTGTGGAGCTGACGCCAGCGGGGCTGGGCTGAACCCCAACTCTGGGCTGAAAGCACCACTCTGCCACCAGCCCCAGCAGGGACAGGCTCCCTGGGACCAGCCCAGGGCCTTTGTGTCTTTTAGAGACACTTGAGAGCAAAAATGCAGAGCTCAGAATGCCCTTTGTGTCCTGTCCTCGGGGAGAACTTGGGGCTGAGCTTTTCTCTTGCTTGCCAAGAGGGCTTGCACGGGGTTAATCCTCTGGCTTGTTCAGACACAGGACTGCCATTCCTGCTGGGACTTTATGGATGTCTCCTGGAAGTGTGTGGCTTTCCCTCACATCCCTCCATATAACATCAAAGGCTTTAATTACTTCAATTAAAAAACAGAACCTAAAAAAATTGAATCACTTAAGGACAACATCTTCACGTGTCTTCAAGTGACTTGGACACCTCACTCAGGACCTACCATGTTGCAGAATCATCAGATCCCCCAGTTCCAAGGTGTGACCACACAAACAGGACAGTAAGTGTGACCCAGAGCATGGTAAGAGGCAAGAACCTCAGCAGAGCTGGTGTGGGACAGAGGCAGGGAGGACAAAAGGCAGGGGAGAGGCTGGAGGTATCCAGGGGACAGAAGCAAAGTCTAGGAAGAGGTTAGGCTTGAAGGACACCAACAGGACCCAGGAGCAGGACACAGACTGAGGAAGAAACTGGAGACACCACAAAGGCAGTACCTTGGTTGGGTACGTGCCCAAGATCCCCCTGACAGATCCCACCCCAGCCCAGGGAAGGGCTGCTTCAAGGACAAGGTCTAAATAAAGAACTGGGAAACAAAGAGGATGAACTTACATTTCACTTAAATTAAATAAATTATCAAATATTCCATCTTCTAATGTAGAAATCTGGTTGTGGCTTATATCTCTGTAAAAGAGGGAAAAGGAAAGTTCATCACATTGATAGTGACTTCCTGGTCACTGCAGCTTTATCATCATTTCTCTCTGGGAGGGTGGGCAGGCCCTGGCACAGGGTGCCCAGAGAAGCTGTGGCTGCCCCAGCCCTGGGATTGTCCAAGGCCAGGCTGGACAGGGTTTGGAGCAACCTGGGCTAGTGGAAGGTGTCCTTGCCTGTGGGAGGGGGTGAGCTTTAAGGTCCCTTCTAACCCAAACCATGCTGAGATTCCATGATTTTCCATGGACTAACTAACACACATCTTGTGACAACTCTCATTCTCTGGCCTTGACCTCCTCTCCATCCATCAGCACAGAGGATCACATCCTGCCCAACTCCTGGACTGAGCAGCTAAGGGCCCTGAGGAAGGAGCCCATGGACAGGACTATCTGAGGCTCAGCAGACAAGGTTGAACACAAAGGGGGTAACCTGTGAAACACCAGCACAGGTGCCAGAGCCCAGCCCAGCCATGCAGGAGGAGCTGGAGCACTGGGGGCAGGGGGTACTTACAGCTTTGCCAGTGAAGTCAGGCTTCTGAATAGTTGAACATCTAAAACACTGATCTTGTTGTTGGAAAGATCCCTAGGGAAAGAAAACACCATTTTCAGACTTTGTTCAACCTCATTTGGTCACATCTCCATTACTAAACCTTAGAAGAGCCCTTCTCCAAACTCCAGCCAGGTTCCAGACTGGAAGTTTGGTGTGTTGAAGCAGAGCATTTTTCCCAGCCAAAGAAAACACCTTTCCCAACCATAAAGCATTTGCTCCTCATGTAACGTGTAGACAGAGATCAGGACTCTCATTGTGTGCCCCACACCTGGAGCAAGGACAGCCATGACAAACCTGGCACTAAAAGTCATGCAACCTTTTAAAAGATATTCAATTTTAATATATGTTCGAAGAAGTAATTAAGAACTAATTTAGACTGAAGTAGTAATTAAGAAAAATTTAAGAGGAACTTCCAAATGCATTTCTCGTGCCAAAGCCCTGATCAGTAATTACACAATTGATGCGTCAACGCTACGCTTTAAACATCTTTTTATCTCTCTTTGGGAAAGCTTAAAATGGAAGAAGAAGCAACAAAGAATACTTTCCATTTAAAATCAGGGCAGATTGTCCTTCTAAAAGGAACACTGCTGAAAAAATCTCCAGTTGCTCCAGTAACACCAACCCATCCAAACCAAACTGTCCTGTCCAGCTCAGCTCTCTCCTCACCCCCCCGTCCTCTTTCCCAGTTTTAAATGTCACTCAGAGAAGATGTGAAAGTTTCGCTAATCAGTCTCCACTTTTTCCCAATAAACTTCAGATTTTGGTTTCAGACAAATCTCCTCTGGCCTAAACTTTCTTTTAGCAGCATCAAAACACTTACTCGGAGCCCATGTGATGGTCCTTATCCTTCCTGGATCTCTGGCAGAGCTTCAGGGAGCAGACAGGGCTGGACGCACCTCCTGCCTCTTCCTTTCTCACCTTTTTCCCTACAAGCACCTTTCCTCACTTCGCCTGGCTGTCTCACTTCTTATTTTTATCCTTTAATCAATTCATCCTTGGTTTGATCTGACATTTCAACTTCATTTATCCAAATGAAAATAATACTGCCAAACTGGCAGGAAAATTGTGTATGATTCCAGGAAATTTTGGGGATAAGTAATAGGGATGGATGCCTCTTTAAAAGGTTTATTTTCCCTGATTTTGCTGTCTGGAAGTTCTTTGCCAAGCTGAGAGTGGATTCAGAAGAGTTCACCAGCAAAACCAACAAAGAAGTCCAAGAAATGTGCAAAATAAAAGCTCAACAAATACACTGGAGAAAGGATGGTAGCAAGAATATCTGATCACACCCAAAATCTTTGTGTCAGGGCAGCCGGGACAGCAGTGGAAGAGCACAGAGCATCCTTGGCTGAAATCACACAGCCCACCTCGGGGTCATATTCTGCACAGGGGACACCAAAATCACCCCCAAACCTGTTTCCAGTTCCCACTTGGAAGACAAGCACCCAAGAGAGCTGGGACTGGAATCCCAGCTGCTGCCAGCCAGGACAGACCCTTCCTCAGGGAGGCTCCGGTTCCACTTGTCGAGCATTTTCTGTACCTTGTGCTCCTCTGGCCCTGCTCCTTCCTGCAGTACTTGCCCCATTTTGGAAAGGACCAGACCACCAACCAGTTACCTTGCAGGGAGACCAGTACAAACATTTCTCTGCTCCTCTGAAATACCTGGAAACTGCCCATTTAGTTTTTAGGCAGCACCTCAAGTCCAACATCGAAGGAAATGGTGTTCCAGCTCAGATACCTTCCTGCTCCTTGCCCAGACAAGCAAAACCTCCAAAACAAACTGTTCAGCTGCTACAAAAACAGGGCTCTGCCATTTCCAAGAGCCTCTTCCAAAGTGCTGCTTGGCTGCAGGGAGGGGGGACCATGGGGCAGAGGGAAGCTCCCACACTCACAGATGGCACAAGGGGCACCAGGCCCTTGGCACCCAGCCCCAAGCCCTCCCTGCACCTCTCCCATTCTGCTGCTTCCCAAGTGGAAAGTGAAGGACTCCAGCAGGGCAGATCTGCTCTGCTCCATCCCTCTGCCACGATGCCAGCCAGGAGAGATTGGCCCGACACCATTCCCGGCCCTTTACAAACATTCTTTGTTGCTATTTTCATTCCATCTCTGAGGAAACTCTTAAACTTCAGATAAGGGAAGGCCAAGACCCAAATCCTCAACTCCCAGGGGTCAGTCAGCTTCTCTGAATAACATCCAAGTTACTTGAAATGTGAGGGCAGTGGAGCTGGGGAAGGGGCTGGAGCAGCAGGAGCAGCTGAGGGAGCTGGGGGGGCTCAGCCTGGAGAAAAGGAGGCTCAGGGGGACCTTCTGGCTCTGCAACTCCCTGCCAGGAGTGGGGAGCTGGGGGTGACTTGGGCTCTGCTCCCAGGGAACAGGGACAGGAGGAGAAGAAATGGCCGCAGGCTGGGCCAGGGCAGGTTCAGGTTGGATATTGAGAAAAGTCCTTCACAGAAAGGGCTGTCCAGATGCCCAGGGCAGGGGGGAGTCCCCATCCCTGGAGGGATTTAAAAGCCATGTGGATGTGGCACTTGGGGACATGGGTTAGTGGTGGCCTTGGCAGTGCTGGGGGATGGTTGGACTTGATTTTCAGGGCATCTCTGACCTCCTCGGTGCTGAGCCTGCAAGGGAAGAGCTCCTGTTGATAGGACAGCTGGGAGAGATGAGGGATGGTGGTGGATCCAGTGCTTCCACCTCCAGCCATGAGTCAGGGAGCTGGGCTCCCAGCTGCCTGCCTGCCTGCCCTCTCCCACTGCTCCCTCTCCAGCTTGTATGGAAAATCATATCATGCCTTCCTGGCATGGGAAAGGTGGCTGTGACCCAAGCTGGGCTGCAGCAAAAAAAAAAAGCCAAACCAGGAAATACTGAGCAATAAAAGCCAAGGCAAAGACTGTGGGACCGAGCTGAGCCTGGCGGTGCCACAGGCTGCCACGACTGTATTTTCCCAGCCCACTGCCAGGCTGGAGGAAATTCAGAGCAGGTTCAAAGCAGAGCTGAAGCCAGCAGCAAACAAGGCTCCCCATTGACATGCTCTGCACACACAGCCTGACGCCCTCCCCACGAGGAGAAAGAAAAATGTAGTTTCCTGTGTCTCGGGGGATTTTGAGAACAGGCTGTGCTGCCTGGAAAAGGGCAGCTAAAAGTCACAACTTCTCGGTCCTGCCTCAGTTTCCACACTCGTGAAATGGAGCTGTGCAATGCCAGAGGAGGCTGAAAGGCTTCCCATGTTCTGTGGGATATGGGGCACCAAAACCCACCACCAACTATGGTACAGGACAAGAACTGCATTACAGAGCTCCCCTTGCAGCTCCCCAAACGCCCCAGCAAACACAGCCACGTTTCACTGACCAGCCTAGCAAAGGGAGGTTTTTAAATCCTTCTGGAAAATGAGTTGGTTGTGTGAGGAAGGTAAAACTCCAGATATGGGAACATTTAATAATGAGGGCATCAACCTGAGCCTTGGGAGCCTTCAGCTCCATCCCAGCCCTGGTGCCAAGTCCCTGTCTGATGCTGGGTGCATCCCTGACCCTTTCCACAGCCCACCTCCCCAAGAGGGAGAGGATGGGTCCATCACAGACACCACCAGCCCGACCTCCTGCTGATGGGCTTGGGGAACTTCTGGGGGTACAAAGCACCGAGCAACAGCTTCTCACACAGCTCCTGCCCTCCAGCACCAGGATGGAAGTGAGCAGGAGGGCTCAGTGTCTCGCTCTGTCCCTCTGGGGTGCTCAGACAGGCCCTGCAGAGCCCAGCCCAGGGTTTATTTCTGCAGCACTGTGGTGGGCAGGCTTTTTTTGGTGCACTGCTGTTTGCTCCTTAATTCCACAGAACATATAATGTTCGGCAGAGCATGGCCAGCCCCGCTGCCAAGCCTGATGTCATGCTCTCATTATGTCATTTGCGGGCCCGCTCTGCCCCCATCTCAGAAGAAGGGAGGGAAGGGGAGGGGGCAGTGCCGGCTTGTGCCTTCCCCAGCCCTTTTGGTACAGGGAGCTCAGCCAGAACGGTAATGGGAAAAGCATCCGGAGATGGAGAGGAGAGTGCAAAGGAGCCTCCATGCAGGCTGGGCCAGTAGGAAAGAAGCTCCAGGTCAGTAAGCCACGATCAAAGCTAAGGTTTTTGTGGGGCAGTGAAGTTCCAGAAGAACCAGGGAATGACAGCCCCCAGGAACGCCCAGCAAAGCCCAGCAGTGCTCCCAGCAATGCTCCCATTTCTCACCCCACCATCGAGGCTGTGGCTGCCTCACCCCTGAAGTGTCCAAGGCCAGGTTGGACGGGGCTTGGAGCAACCTGGGCTAGTGGAAGGTGTCCCTGTCTGTGGCAGGGGGGTTGGACTGGATGGTCTTTAAAGTCCCTTCCAACCCAAGCCATTCCAGGGTGCTACGCAAAGCCAGGCTGCACCATTCCGCAGGCAGCACCCAGTGAGGACAAGTAACAGGGACATGCGAGATGGCTGGCGAGACACAAGGAAGCCCCGCTGCTTCCAAAGCCTTCCATCTGCTCACAGAACCATGAACTGCCCAAGAGATCCCCTGCACAGCCCAAAAGCTGCCTCACATGTTGCCATGGCAAACACTTCCCTGTCTCCAGGAACAAAAGGCAGCGCAGTGCTGATCCTGCCTGACACACAGAACAGACTTTCCAGAACAGAGAAGGAAAAACTCTATGTGCTTTTGCATGCTAGAGCCAGGAAAAATTAGGGGATTTTGCTGATCTGATTCCTCTTTGCTCTGTCTTTTGGTTTGCAACTCTCCCAGGAAGCACAGCAGAAGTCACAGTGCTCATGTGCAGAGGTGGGGATAGAGATTTTTAGATTTGCATATGGAAATCTGAAAAGACATGGATTTTTCTGTGTGCTGGGCATGGGAAGCAATGCTGTGGTCTTGCAGTAGGTGCAGGGACACTCTGGCTGGCAGGAACAGTCTCACAGCTCTCCTGCACCACGAGCTCTCTGCCTTTCAGCATGGACAGGAGGGCAACAGCACACAGAGACTTTCATCCCCAGCTCCTGGTTTCAATAATGCCAAAGCAGGGATTTTCCAATGCAAGAGGAGTCCAGCTCCACCACATATCACCTCCAGGAGCTGCAGCCCAAGCCCAGCAGGGGCCTTTTGCTGGTGGCAGGCAGCTGTGAGCACCCTCATCTCCCCAAGGCTGTCACAGCACGATGACAATTTATTAGCTCATTTTGAATTTATGAGTTTGAAATTCTGGCCCAAGTCCTGGCTATCTCTGAGGCATTTGCTCCAAAAGACTTTTTCAGAAATACTAATCTACAACTGAAATGTTTTTCTTCCCACCACAAAATCCTAATTGTTGACAGGAAAATACAAGGCATGGACAGGAGCATCTTTGCAACATTCTGTAACCTCTGTTCCTCCTGAAGAACTACGAAGCTCTCTCAATATGCCCTGGAAGGGCAGCTGTGCCAGGGGTTGGTTGGGTTTGGTGCAAAGCAGACCCAGCTGTCTCTCCCAGCTGCTGCAGGACCACGAGCAGGTCACTCCATCACTGCAGGCTCCCTGAGCAGAGGGATGAAGCAATGCTCCTTCCCCGCCTCACTGCCTTGCTCTCTCCTGCTCAAGCCTCTCCTGGAGCACCAGAACAACACGACCCCTGGATTTGTAGGAGTAAATCTTGCTTGTCTTGCTGGGTTGGGGCCACAGGCTTTTCCCACCTCAGGAGAAGGGGAAAGACTGAGCCTTGAGCCTGCAAGAGTCTGAGCTGAGAGCTCAGATCAGCCCAGGTGACACAGAAGTCCCTCCGGGTCCTGCTGGCTCACACTCCCTCTGCTCCTGTGCCTCATCCCTGGAGCAAACAGAGGAGGTGAGGCTGCTTGCACCTGCAGGATGCACAGCCCAGGCATCCCAGCATGGTCAGAGGATCCCAGCCACAGCCAGGGCATCCCAAGCACAGCCAAGGTATCCCTGCCACCACCAGGGCACCCCCACCGTGGCACCATGGCCAGAGCAGTCCTTCCATGGCCAGGGCACTCCTGCCACAGTCAGAACATCCTCATCACCATGTCCAGAGCATCCCTGGCATGGCCACACGTGCCCAGCAGGGTGAGGACAAGCCCTCCCTCCAGGTGGGAGCTGTCTGCAGTGCAGCTGTGGCTCCAGGAGCAGCTCCTCGCATCCCCACAGCCAGCAGCTTCCCACAGACTTTCCCAAATATGGTTATAAAGCCAGAGCAGGGGTGAAGCCACTCGAACAAAGGGGACATGTTACCTCATGGAGCAACGTCACGTTCTGGCAGGGCCGGCCCGTAGGCGATGGCATCACGAGCCCCCTCGCTCTGCCCTGGCCAGGGGGGCTCGGGGGGGCTCCCAGGACCCACAGCACGGCTCCTCTTACAAGTTATTCTTAGACTGAACTGACTTCACATCTGCTCATTCCAAACACCCAAACAATGGAGCCAAAGGTGAGGGGGGCACTAGGGTGTCACCAAGAGCCTCCTGTGCTTGTGCAGGTCAGGAAGGTGCTCCAGGGGGATGAGGAGCTGGATACAGGGATGGCCACGGCTACAGGAGAGGCTTTTCGTGCCAGGTCCCACCTTCTGAGCCACCAGCAGTGGTTCCCCCTCACTGCCAAGAAGTGACTTCACATGGCACATAGCAAGGATGAAACAGGCACCACCTACCCCCGTGCCATGGAGCAAAAAGATGGGAACAGGGAAAACCCTCAGCTTGGGAAAGCAGCAACTCAAATATTTCAATCAAGCTGATGTCCGTAATTAGTGCCGCACATAAACGAGCTGTCTGCAGCTCCAGCCAGGGAAACGTCAGCCCTGCAAACACGCATTTGTTTCATGAAAAGTCTGCAAAGAAACCAAAGATGTGATGAATCCAAGTATCTTCCCAGCACACGTGGCAGGGCCCAAGCAGACCGTGTTAGGCGCCTGCAGCCCAAATCCGACCACTTCCCACGCAGGTCCCCATTTCTTCCCCCCAAACCACACCTGTCCTGTGGCACTGCATGCCAACACACAGCTCTTGCAATGCCCAGCTCTGGTCTAACGAAAATCTAGCGTGTTTCCAAGTCAGCATGCTGGGAGCTCGGGAATATTTGATTTGACCATAAACAGCAAGCCCTCTGGAAGCTGTAATTTAGGGATTACACAGCTGAGCTACTTAGTGCCTAATCTTCCTTACAGAAGTAAAGAGTTTTCCATAAATGTTTAGGTATTGCTGATACTAATTCACCACCAGAACAGGGGATGGAGCAGACAATCTTGGAATCCTCTTTCTTTATTACTCAGTTTGTATTTATTTTAATGTGAGGCCTCTCCTTGGACAGCTGTCCTCTAGGGATGCTACGTCTCTCTGAGAAATAATAAAATTCCAATGCTACTTTGTCCCTGCACCACAAATCCTGCAGCACACAATAAACAAGAGCCCCAAACAAGGTTCACAGGACGCAGGAGGCTCAGGATGCTGCTGGAGCAATAGCAGTGATATGTCACTGACACAGGAGCTGGAGCCAAGGGACACAGAGACCTCCAGAAAGGCTTCTCCAAAGCACATGTCAAATGTTGCAAACACTGATAAAGGATGAAAAAATATTTACATGGCCTGTTCCTTGGAAACCCTCTGGGGTATCTGTGTTTTGTATCCCAAAAGGAAGAGGGGAATAACTTGAGCATCATCAATACAACACAAGAGCCATGAAGCAAGAACTGTCTGATCCTCCAAAACACCCTGAGGAGATCTGTAAAAATCTTAATGCCACTCCAGAGCTGAATTCAGAGCACAAGGCAGAAGAGACAGAGACTGATAAGGCAGTATCAGATCAAAAGTGATTTCTTCAAGCAGTCAAGAGATAATTCTCTCATTTCTCACACAGATAAAACAGTCAGTTCGTTGTCAGGCACCACACGGCACTGACACCAAAACAAATGGAAAACAAAGCCACGAGGCAGCAAAACGTGGCCCTCAGAGGGGCTCTCAGAACCCCACAATGGTTTGGGTGGGAAGGGACCTTAAAGACCACCCAGTTCCACTCCCTGCCATGGAAGGGACACCTTCCACTAGACCACACAACCTGAGTTCACAAAGGACTGAAAACTTAGGAGTAACACCAGCAACCAGCCAAAGCCACCTCTCATGGCAGGTAAAGCAGACATAGAGAAGGCACATGGGATCCAACCCAATATGAGAACAGACAGGGAAGTCTCATTATATACTCCAGTGCCAGTATTTAATTCCTTTAATATACATAGTGCTGACTTTTTCATTCCAATTCCTGACAAATACAGGTGACATTGAGTCAAACTCAAAAATTTGACTCAGAATTCAAATTCTGCCCTCTTACTGAAGTCAGATGTGTATTACATCAACGTCAGCATCTTCATCTCCTCCATCTGTAAACTCACTTAAAAGGCAGAGGTTCATGAGATCTATTTTCCATAAGGGAATTTTCCATGTTGACTGCCACTAATTACACCATCCCCTTTAATTTTTAGCTAATGCCATGCTATGCAATGTATTGTTTCTCCTTGGGATAGAAAATCAGGACACTCAGACAACAAATGTTTGTACCATCCCATTTACCTTCTGTGAACACTGGTACCACATTCATTTTGATCCACATCTTGGGAATCATCCCAATTCCCATTAAAAGTGGACATTAATAGCCCAGAGGGCTCTTCAGCCAGATCTTTTAAAATTCTTGGATACAAAATATCTGAATTTGCTGGTTTAAGAAGGTCTAACATTAATAGCAGCTGTTTAACATCCTCCTCGGTTACTGTTGGAGTGGAAAGTGTTTCATCATCCTCATATGATACAAATACATCATCTGGTTTTTCTCCAAATAGAAAACAGAAATATTTACTGAGCAGTCCTGTCTTTTCTGTATTTTCATTGATAATTTCACCATGTCCATCTATTAACAGACCAGTATCATCTAACTCCTTCAATTCCCAACACTTGAAAAACTCTTTATCCTTCTCAACCTTGCTGGCCACAGACTTCGCCTTGGATTCTTTTGCTTATCAGTGTTTGATGGGCTTGAGCTCAGCCCACACTCCTCACTACCAACATTTCTCTTTCCTAGCACTGTATCTTGTATATTTATTTTCCATAACTGCCTCCATTTCTTCTCCAAGCCCCCACAACACTAGAGACAGAGTTTCAAGCATCCACAGCTTCTCTGGGCACCCTGTGCCAGGGCCTCACCACTCTCACAGGGAAGAATTTCTTCCCAATATCCCATCTAACCCTTCCCTCTGGGTTCTGTCATTCCAGACCCTTCAAAGTGTCTCTCCAGCTTTCCTTGTGTCCATGACAGATAGCACCTTTAAGGGATCCTCTTTAGGGACCTGATGCCCCTAAGGGCTTTGTTCTCCCATTCCTTGCAATAAAGATGATAAGAGAAAATTAGAGAAGTAAAAAAGTTAGTGATCTCCTAGATCCTCCTAAAAAACAGGACCAGCCCCATCAGATATCCCTCAGGAATGGTTACAGCCTTAATTTGAAGCTGTTCCATAAAAAGCAACTTCCCATGTTCTCCACTCCTCATGCAAACTATTTTTTTGTGCCATTAAATCCCCTCTTTCATTTTCTCTAATTCTGGCACACCTGCAGCAGCTGCTTCGTCCTTGACATGCACAACCCCTGGATACCTGCAGCATGTTAATCACAGAATCCCAAATCCAAGAATGGTTTGGGTTGGAAGGGACCTGAAAGCCCATCAAGTTCCACCCCCTGCCATGGACAGGGACACCTTCCACTAGCCCAGGTTGCTCCAAGCCCTGTCCAACCTGGCCTTGGACACTTCCAGGGATGGGGCAGCCACAGCTTCTCTGGGCACTCTGTGCCAGGGACCTCATTACCCTCTGAGTAAAGAATTTCTTCCCAATATCCCATCTAATCCCACTCTCTTTCAGTTTAAAATCAACAGAATCCTGGAACAGTTCGGGTTGGGAGGGGCCTTAAAGATCACCTAGTTCCACCCCTCCTAATTTGCACCCAATAAGCCAAAGTTTTCATAATCCTTCCAGGGCTGTGTGGCACTGTGTGAGAGCCCATGGTGGGAGCTCTCTGTGCCCAGCCCAAACCCCTCTGCAGCTCCAGCAGACCCCGGGTTTTACATCACCAGGGCTGGGAGCGACATGCCCGGCCCGGGTTCGGCTCCACGGGGCTCTGTGTGTGTGTGTTTGTTTGGGATTTTGTGAATAGGGCTGCTTAGCACGTTGAGTCCTCCCCGTGGGGATGATGTGTTAGAGCGGATTGGCTCGCTATTCCCTGAAGGAAACATCTGCACATTCCAGACACATTTTGTAACGGGAGTGAAACCCATCCTTGAAGTGAAATTTTACAGCCTCCACAGCACAAAATAACGATTGCTGGCAAGGGCCAGTGGAAAAGTAATGTTTAAAATATTATTACAGGGAAGCGGCTGCCAGAGCCTCCAATGAATCACTTGAACGTGTCTCTGGAGCGGAGCGGCGCGTTATGTAACGCCCGCCCGGAGCGGCTCCGCTCCGGCCCCATCCCAGTGCCCCACTGCACAGACCCACCGACCCACCCCGGCCTGGGCACGGATAGCCCCTCCTGGGAGGTCTCTTTCAAGAGATTCCAGACAGGCCTGGGCTCCTACATTACTTCCAGGTGTCCAAGTTTTTCTTGTACTAAAGAAAATCCCAGGGGAGACAAGGACAAAGGGGTGTTTCTCCATCACCTCTGAAAAGCAGTGGCTGTCACAGCGCTCTGCAGCAGAAGAAGCTGGAGGGAGCCTTGACTGCTTCCCACCATAGTCTGCAGAGGAGGGAAGCTACAGGTCTGCTGGTTAGACTGGTTTGCTGGTGGATACTGGTCTTCAGCCCACCTGGTCTGCTCGGGACAGCCACGGGGCAGGTGACAGAACAGGGACATCACCCTCCCCCTCATACAGTGATTGCTTGCTGGCAGGATCCAAACACTACAAAAATGCAACTGATGTTCAAAAAACCCAAAAAAAGCCTCTAAAGGAAAGCAGGAACACAAATAGCAGTGGATGCAGACACAGCTACGGGGGAGGAAGAAACAAAGGGCTTGGCAGCCTCCACCATCAGGCTGAAGATACCAAGAAACTTCACTGATGAGAACATCCCCACCTCTGCTCATCCATATTTGTGTCGGGGGATCCAGCCCTTCCAGGTGACGAGGACTCAGCCCAGCCTGTGCTAAATTTCTCTGTCTCCCCCCAGGTACATGGGGGAGCAGAGGTGCTCTGGTGGCAGGTAGGTCTGAGTCCTGGGTGGTCTCTGTGCAGAAGTTCCTTCTGAAGCTTGAGATAACAGTATTTCCACAACTCCCTGGGAAAAAGGGGCTTCCAAGTCACTGTTGTAAACATCTCTCTAGCACAAAGGCTCAATAATTCAAAGTCAGGCCCACGAATCCCTACTGGAACTGAAACACTCAAGGAATTCATTGAACAGCAGCTCTGGTTGACATTCTGTGCCATAAATCAGAGGTAAAACCCAGAGCCAGGCTGCTCTGCAACTGGACAGACAGAGCAAAGGGAATGATCCACAAGAGGCCAAAGGACGGGTCTCCCCCAATCCCCCCGTCCCAGGCTGGTACTGATAGGAGCTCCCCGGATTTTTTCAGATGTAGTTGTTTGGGTTGGAGGGCTCTGCTCTCAGTATTTTTGGAGTATGTTCACTATAGAACCTTAAACATCTTCCTTCTGAAAACAAAAACCAATTAGAACCCAATATAGACCTGCTGGTTCCCGTACAAAAGGCATTTGCATGTTTCTGGCATTAATAATGTGTGTGGTTGGGCTGCTTCCTTTTAGCATTAGAAAGTCTTCTGTGATGCAGTCAGAATATTTCTGCTTAAAAAACCCCTGATGCTCAGAGGCCCCAAGGTAGGTACAAAGGGAAATGAGCAGCTTGTTCGGGCCCCAGCAGGGCCCTGAACACAGCGCCAGAAGGTCTTGGGAACAGGTTTGGGAAACAGGAGCTCATTTGTTCCCTGCACAAGGTCACAGAATCCTGCAATGGCCCAGGTTGGGAGGGATCTTAAAGATCATCCTGTCCCACCCCCTGCCATGGGCAGGGACACCTTCCATCAGCCCAGGTTGCTCCAAGCCCTGTCCAACCTGGCCTTGGACGCTTCCAGGGGTGGGGCAGACACAGCTTCCCTGGGCACCCTGTGCCAGGGCCTGCCCACCCTCCCAGGGAAGGATTAGTCCCCAATATCCAATCTAACAGGACTCTTCAGAGTTCTGCCAAGTCAGATCATGTGCAGGCGGTGGACATTTCTGGTTCTTTCTGGATCACTGTCCACAGCATCCTGCTCAGTGTCCTCCTCTGGACCCACCCAGGGATCCACCACTTCCACGTGTCGTACATTAAGAGATGCCAACAGCCCCTCAACATTCCAAGGGTTTGGGTGGCACAGGTGACACCTCAGCAGAGACACAGCTGGGACAGCCTGAGCCTGACATTGCAGAAAGGAAGGGTTTGGATCTCATGGGTTAAACAGGACTTGCACATCTAATTCTCTTACCCATTCCTTTGAAAATTTAAACTCCAGATAGGAGAGAGCCAAAACTTTTACATGATCTGCCAAATATCAGGGGCTGATAAATCCTCTGTACAACATATCTGGAGGTATGGGGTGGAGACCAAAGGACAGATCACTGGAAAGAGCTCTGGAGGAATGCTTCAGTCAAGTCACTGGCTTATCCTGAAAAGATGCAGCTGACCTCCAGATAACCTCCTTTATGCTGCTCCCCTCAGCTCAACTCTCCCCTTTGACATGGACTGACCTCCACCTGTCCAGAGCAACAAAAACAATTTACCTCTGACCTCTGGCTCAGTCAGACCCTCCTGGGCTTGCCTCTGCTGGCTGTAAAACAGCTTCTGTGCTGCTTCCCTGCAGCCCAGACGACCCTCAGCAACTGCAGAACTTGCAACTCCCTGCTCCTCATGCTTCAGGCTGAGGGGACAAGGTGGGGCTGTGGAAAAAGCCACCAGTGGCTGAGAAC
The DNA here is from genome assembly GCA_035222235.1 of Margarornis squamiger. Classification (NCBI taxonomy): domain Eukaryota; kingdom Metazoa; phylum Chordata; class Aves; order Passeriformes; family Furnariidae; genus Margarornis; species Margarornis squamiger. The sequence goes on from JAWWTY010000032.1 coordinate 15,252,206, forward strand.
ACAGGTGTGTGCTTCTTAGGGAGAACTTCCAGGCTTCCCTGGGGAGGGCACAGCAGGCTCTGATCCTGCACAGCTTTCACAGCTTGTGCCAGGGATCATCCTCTGTCCTGGTACATGTGTTATCCATACATGTATGTAAGGCACACGAGTTTCAGGTCAAGGACAAGTTATCTCCAGAGCATCTGTTTCATCTCAGCTTGAGACAAGATAAGAGGAAATCACAGGAGCAATTCCATAGTCTACAGGAAAGAGGCCTGGAGATCCCAGTCTGCTTCCCAGTGGAACCACAGCAGACAGTGCTGGTGTGACAGGCTGGCAGTGCCCACATCCCTCTCCTCACAAGGAGCTGACTGCTCCTGCAGACTCCATCCTCTGCTCAGCTTTGGAAAAGGGATGTCTCTACCTCAAATTAAATATATAACGGAGACATAGCTGGAGGGTTCAAGGTCAGGCTGGATGGGGCTTGGAGCAACCTGGGCTAGTGGAATATGACCCTGCCTATGGCAGGGGGGTTGGAATGAGATGGTCTCTAAGGTCCTCTCCATCCCAACTCATTCCAGGATTCTATGATTTTTTTGTGAGGAATCAGAGAAAGGCTAATTCCATTCACTTCAGACCACAGGTCATGTCAGGGATCTGTTAAAGGGAGGACCGCTATGGTGTCTGTTCCCTTCTCTCGCAGGATCAACAACTATAATCCTTTTTATAGAACACAATTGCATGGAATAAACTGTCTAGGGAAAAAAAAAAAGAAAGAAGGTCTTGCAACTCTGCTAATCTTCCTAATGATTTAATACCTGCAAATACTACTGGGAGGGATTCCTTTCCCGATCCCATTAAACGCTGCCGTATGAAACGTCTCACCACACTTCAGCATCCTACTGTGGATTCTGTTTTTAAACAAAGCCAATTTCTCTGGAGACCAAGTAGGGGTTTCTGATCCCACAGCCCCACCAATTTTAAAAGATCTTCTAAAGGCCTGCCTGGGGGATTCCAATAAGTCCTGGCACTGATCCTCCAAATAGTAGCAAAGCTAAACAGGGTATGGCTGTTATTGTAGAGGTCTCTCCCTGCCAGCACAAATACACAGCCTGGACCATTCAACCTTTTACAGCAGGAAAGTCACGGACAGTTGATGATTCACAATCAGCATTTTTCCTTCTACTACAGCCACTCTTTTTCTTTAATTATTCCATCTTTCTGGCGAGCAGCCCTTCCTTGCAGTTTTTGCGGTGCTTTTCCCCCCTGATTTCTTAATCACATTGACCAGGACAAGGCACATCCCAGAGTCCCCAGTCTGATTCCTCCATCTGCCCACAACACCGCAGCAATGGTGAGATGTCCCAGGCTGTGGTTCAGCCAGCCAGAGTTGGCCATTTCACTGTGTACAAGACCAAAAGAAGACCTGCGAAACACTCCATGCCCCAGAAGACCTCAGAATAAGGCTGAGATGGTTTCACAGGCCGTGTTTGTGCTGGCTCTGTGCCCTGGGATGAACCTCACCAAAGTCACCCTACACAATGTCTTTTTACTTTTTCTTTGCATGTGCAAACCCAAGAGATGTTTCTTTCCCAGGTCAATATGTACAGGCACATCAAACTTATAAGATACATTAAATATATTAAATTATTGCCTACTCCCTACCCAAGAACACACTGGGACCAACACTGGTACTCATTCTTCCTCTCAGAAATCTTTTCTTGACTACTCAGCCTAAAGCCCCCTCAATTTGCTCTTTTCCCCAAAGCTCCCAAGCATAGGTCCTGTGATGGTTCACCTGAACTCCAGGTATTTACTGCTAGGACTGTTAAGTCTAACACCCCCCGGCAGCACACACCAAAAAACTACAAATGAGCCATCAGAGACCCACCAGGACAGATTTTCCCAGAGCAGCCAGACCTCTTAAAAAAGAGAAAGTCACCCCCCTTACAGCTCACAGACTTTTTTTCTAAAGCGAACAGACTAATGTTGTTGTTGTTTCACTTCATGCTGAATAAAACAGACGCCCAAAGCTGAGCCCCCTCCCTGGCACAGGGGACTCAAACACTGACAGTGCTGAGAGGAGTCTCTGGGGAGGCTGATGCTTCAACTTCAGGTTTGGGCAAATGCCTTGGACTATGTTTAGTATGTTTAGTAATTAAAATCAAAATTAATCTTCCCTATTCTTCATAAACAGAGCATAAAAACCCACAAGGGTGATTGTGTCAGAGGGTGTTAGTGGTACATACAAACCACCAGTAAATCTGCTTTGTTTAAAAGGGAAAGAAGAGCAAGAAAACACCAAGTCAAGGCCAAGACAAATAAAATGGTACAGACAGAGTGCCCCAACAAGCCACAGCTTGCAGTGTGCCCTGTGCCCTGCCAGCACCATCCATGGCCTCTGCTCCAAGCTCTGCCCAGACTGGAAGGCTCCCAAGAGCAGGTTTGGCACAGCGGGACACGGCAATGCTGCCTGATCCCTCCTCAGGCTCCACATGGAGACTCTGGAAGGTCTCAGTAAACATCCTTGGTAAACTCTGGACACCACAGCAACGTCAAGAAGTATGACACCCATAAATCAGCCCTTCCATCAGCTCTGCTGGCAGGAGGAAGATCTGCCCAGTTCCCGAGGCCCTTCGAGCCCCAGACAGCACCATCACTGCTCAGGATTTACTGCAGACACCGAGTTAAGCTGCATCTTTGGCCTTATGTTAAATCACCTTGCCAAGGCTAAAAATTGCTCCATGGTGTAATCACAAACTGAGGTAGAAGAGAGAAATAATAAATTTCATTCCCATATAATAATAACAAGCTAGGTTTCCATAGCATCGTCTTCCTCTCGGATCCAAAAGGACATTACTGACTGGCCTCGCTGCAGCACACTCCGTGCACAGGGATTATGTAATCCAGCACAGCCACTGCTCTTAAGGGGATAATCCAGCAGTACAGCAGAGTTTAAGCTGGAAAGAAGGATCACCAGTGCACTAGGAAAGGGATGCCACTGAGCAAGAACTGAATCCTCCATCATGCTGCTGATGTGATGATGACTGATCCACAGTCTGCTCTCTGCACATCTGTCAGGTTGCTGCTTTCTGCTGATAAAACTAAGCCCAGATCCCTCTGGGACAATCACAAATCATGGAGTCACAGAATCCTTTAGGTTGGAAAAGACCTCCATGATCATCGAGTCCACCCTGTGCCCGATGCCCACCTTGTCACCCAGCCCAGAGCACTGAGTGCCACAGCCAGCTGTTCCTTTGACACCTCCAGGGGTGGGGACCCCAAACCTCCCTGGGCAGCCCCTTCCAATGCTTGACCACCCCTTCCATGAAGAAATTCCTTCTGATATCCAAACTGAACTTCCCCTGGCACAGCCTGAGGCCGTTCCCTCTCCTCCTGTCCCTGTTCCCTGGGAGCAGAGCCCGACCCCCCCTGGCTCCCCCCTCCTGCAGGGACTTGCAAAGTCAGAAGGTCCCCACTGAGCCTCCTTTTCTCCAGGCTGAGCCCCCCCAGCTCCCTCAGCCACTCCTTGTGCTCCAGATCCTTCGCCAGCTTCATTCCTTTCTCCAGACACACTCCAGCCCCTCAGTGAGTTGCAGTTTGGGGCCCAGACCCAGACACAGCATTCAAGGTGTGACCTGTCCAGTGCTGGAGCTCCCTCTCTTCAAGAGCAGCTCCCCCCACTCAGCTCAGGGCCAGCTGTCCCACCAGACCTTGTGCCTGCCTGGGCAGGCAGAGCTGCTGGGAAAGCTGCTTTCCCGCAGATGGGAAACCACAGCCCAGGCACCTGTGGGCAGAAAAGGTCCTGGGTCATGCTCTAAAAGACAAAACAGGTCCCTTTTCAGCTCAGTCATGCTGGGATCGCTGCCCAGTCATGCCTGTTCAAACAGCACCAACCCACACTGGCTGCAGCCTGTCAGGACAAACAGACTGGGATCTGTGCCCTGTGTTAGCGTGGGGGGCAGGAAGACAAAGACCTCAAGGCTTTTCCCATTAAGTAGTCTGTGTGTCCCATCTTCTCCCTTGGAAGACCACCAAAGAGCTGCTGTTTCCCTCCAAACCAAAGCACGAGGAGCGGGCAGGCCCCGTGAGCAGGGCAGAGAAGGCAAGGGCTGGAGGAGCGTGTGGGGCAGAGCTCCCCAGCCTCACACTCGTCCGATCCTGAGGCAGACAGAGCCACACACTGCTCTAGCTCCATTTTCCCTTTCCAACATTTTCCACACCCTTCTGCCAAGAAAACTCTGAGAGCTGCCTGCCATGTCTGGCTAAAGCTCCTGATGCAGAGTGTTCCCAGTAAGCACAGCCTGCACCGCACCGGCCACCTCCACACACCCCTGTGCTCGCTCCTCACCCAGGGGCTCACACTCTTCTGACAGCCTGGAAAGGACTCAGGGAGAGCAAGGGGTGGATCTGCAGTACATCAGGCATTTTGGGTGCTCCATAGGGAGCACAGCTCCCCAGCTCCTACGGAGTTTGGAAGCCTTCTACGGCTGAGGCTGATAGCAGATGGACTGACCCATAGAATCCCAGACTGCTTTGGGTTGGAAGGGACCTAAAAGTTCACCTCATTCCATCCCCCTGCCATGGGCAGGGATGCCTTCTACTATACCAGGTTGCTCACAGCTCCATCCAAACTGGCCCTGAACACTTCCAGGGATGGGAAGAGGGAAGGGAAGGCACTAGAAGTAACATAGCCATTCTTTGTCCATGTTCAGTCTGGGTTGTAACTACAGAAAGGGCTTTGTACTTGTGACTGATGTTCCCTTGTATCACACAAAGGCAAATCATAGAACAGCCATGGTTGGAAAAGACCTCTAAGATCAGAGTCTCAGAGGCCTGAGCATGGATTTCATATATTTTTACTACATTCAGAACCATCAAATATCAAAACATTTTTGTGAAGTGACCTGGAGCCCCAGCTCCTACATTCAGCCTCATTTGAGCAAATTAAATTTGCGTCTCTGTCTTGTGTATTGGGGTTTTTTCTTAATTTCCTGCTGTGTGAAACAGGAGGAGCAATAAAATCAAATCCTTGGAAACAAATGACAAGTGTTTAATAAGTGAAAAGAAATCCCAACGCCTTCCTAGGCTGTTTATGCCACAGCTACTCCATGCATGGCTCTTGACACAGGCAGAAGAACAGGCTCCAAGTCCGGACTTCCTCGCTTTTATGGGTTTCAAGTGGATCCCACTTGGCATTTAAGGCCATTGTTGAACTGCTAACACGTTTTGCAGCACAACTAACACCAACCTGGGTTATTTTTCTCTCACATATGGCTATTTTCTCTATCTGCCTGTCAGAGCAGACAGGAGAGCAGCAGAGTAACAGGTGAGTGTCAGAGTGTGCAGGGTGAGTGCAGAGCCCAGACAGTTCTCCAGCAAGCCTTCCCCTGAAGAGGTGTAGGGACAAGATGCTGCATTCCCCAATTCAGAGAGCAAAAGGGAGTGGAAATATGGCTTTCCTTCAGCTACAGGGCAACTGCAGCTGTGGAATGGCAGAGGAGAAAAGAATGAAGAGCTCCAGAAGTTAAAGTAGGAACATGATCCTCAGCAAAAGGCTGTAGGGCTTTTCATCACCTAGCAAGGAGCTCCTGCATTTGCAGCAATGCTCCTGAAATCAATCCTTGGCCCTGTGCCTCCAGAAGAGAGGGGATTTTCCTTCTCCCTTGGTTTTTTTTACAAGCAGACACCAGCAGGCACTGGTTGACTGTGGGCACTGAACTGGCCAGAGCCTGGCAGGAGGGACAGGGGCAGTGGTTTATGGAACACCCTGTGGAATCAACACTTTTCCCTACCAGGAAAAGTTCTTCACAGCTGTGGATTTGGGTGACTTCAGAATTCTCCCTCCAGGACCTCTCCCCTTTCTTGCCAGATTGTGGCTTTGTCTTAGTGGAGGAGGCAAACTGGACTGGGAACATCACTAATGGCATGGAAAGAACAGGGAAAGGCTTCCCAAGAAATGAAGCCACAAAGCTGGTTCCAGGAGCCCCTCTCTACAACACAGCTGCTCCCAGAGGATCCTGAAAAGGATCCTGGGCAGTCAGTCTCAAAAAAGCTATGCAAGAATCTGGTGCCCAGGAAGAGGGTAAATCTGCCACCAGTTGGCCTCAGCTCTGCAATCACCCTGAAAGCACCATCCCAACCCTGAACCACTCCATAACCACCATCTCAACCCTGAACCACCCCACAACCACCATCTCAACCCTGAACCACCCCATAACCACCATCCCAACCCTGAACCACTCCATGACCACCATCTCGACCCTGAACCACTCCATGACCACCACACCAACTCTGCAACCACTCTTCCACATCAGGAAGAGGCATAAACAAGCTCAGGCATAAAATTTCTCAAGGTCTAAGTGATGTTTTGGAGGTGAATCAGGGCTGGGAGGGAGAGGCAGGGACACTCAGATTCCTGCCTTGATGGAAAGCTCTGCGTGGTACGGAATTCAGATCAGCCTTGGGTTACCCACTGATTAAATATTTACCTCTAAACAACAGAGATGTCCTACAATCCATCTGACCACATGATCAATCCTCTAAAATTGACCCTAAAATTGAAGAGTCCAGCTGTTTCTTTAGCAACCTCAATGCCTGTATCAACCTCGCTGGAATTCCAAGCAGCCCAGCCTGTATCTGGTCCTGTGGCATGTAGCTCTAGATGACCCACTTTTACCCCCAGAAGAATTACAAGATATACCCAACCTTGTCGCAAAAGAAGTAGTGGGTTCCCTAAAGCTGTCTCCCAGGATCATGACATTAAATTATAATCTCTACATTTTCCTTCCCTTTTCTTTTGCTGAAGTCTTTTATTCCTCTAGATCTCCTTATTGAGAGGTATAGATGCCTGCAGATGTCTCCTACATGAGAGTTCAGGCTCAAAACACAGAAGGCAACAGCATTTGGCCTGTTTATTTTTAATCTCAAGATTTATGAGAGGTAGCTGACTCATGTTTTGGCTGGCAGGGCTGGACTCTTGGTAAGTAATTGCATCCTTCTATTTTATTAATTAAGATAAGTTTTCCCACTTCTGTTTGAGTTGTTGGTGATTGACTGCTGCGAGAAAAATGCACATCTTTGCCTTGGATCTCAACAGGTCAAAGGCCAGACACTTCCCTCTCCAGTCCCTGGCCCGTGCATCCAAAGTGAAAGGCACAGATATATCAAATATCCCAGCCCTGCTCAGCTCTATCAGACCATTCAAACATCTCCTCTCACAGGGGAGCTCCACCCTCAGCACACGGCAAGAAATCCTACACACACCAGGGCTACTGTGACTTGTTAAGTATGGTTTTGCTTCACATACCCCCATTTCCTTTCCAGCAACGCACCAAAAAAAATACTGAGGAGAGAGTTTGTAGCTCAGGAATCCAGTGAATGATTAACTCCATCCTACCTATTAACCACCACTCTCCGCTCGCTCACGCCCCGCAGCAGCCCTGGGTCCTGGAGCAGAGCCCTGCCAGCATCTGATACCCACTGCTTTGGCCTGCAGAGTCCTCAGGTGATGCAGAGGGTTCTTGCTTTGAGTTACAACCCATTAAGTGCAGTAATGATTAATCCAGAACCCTGGCACAGATTCACGATGAAATGTTGCTCCTCTAGTCACACCACATGTACCTAAATGAGTCCTGTTGCTTGGAAAGGAAGAACAGTCTCTTAACAGCCCTGCTGAGGCAGGACCTTCATGCACACAAGGGGCAGGGCCACAGCAGGGCCAGCTCCTCACAAGGAGACAAAGGGATGCCATGACCAGATGCTTTCTCCACTCTGAAACAACCCAAATCTCAGCTGTGCTGCCTTCGGGACTAGGACAGCCAGCAGATGCAGCTCTGCCAGCCTGAAGATGCTCCAGGGGCAGCCAGATGCATGTGCACCCCCAGCACGTCATCTCACTCCGCAAGACCTTCCGTCAGATCGGCCCCACGTGCAATCCCATGTGCTTGTCACACTCAGCTGCACCTCAGGAGACTGGGAAGGCTCAGGGCTGGGCTTGAACACAAACTCCCTGTGTGACCTCAGGCAACTCCCTTACTCTGTGCATCGAGCTCTTACAGCCTTACCCAGCTGAAAAACAGTTCAGGTTGGACACCAGGAAATATTGCTTCTGGTTGTCAAGAATTGGAACAGGCTGCCCAGGGAGGTGGTGGAGGCACCATCCCTGGAGGTGTGGGACTTGGGGATGTGGTTTAATGGTGAACACAGTGGTACTGGGGGAATGGTTGGACTAGATTGTCTAATTTGCAGCCAGAAGGAAGACTGGCTCCATCCCTGTCACAAGCCTGTATCTCATCTCAACAGCAAGCTTGAGCTCCTGCTGAGGGACTTTCTGCTCTAGATCCAATAAAGGAAAAAAATGCTGCTGCTGAAACATGTTTCATGTTGTTGAGGACCAAAGCCCTCCCCTAGCAGCCAAGCTCCAGGCAGTTCCTCACGCCCTTCACCCAGTTTCATTAGGCGGAAGATCAAGACACCCTCAAACTCCAGTTGGAATAGGAAAATGCACCCCTAAAGAGGGGGAAAGGGCCAGTCCCCTCTCCCTTCAATCAGCCATCACTGAACAAACAACTCACAGCAAGGATCTTGTCATACACACTACAGCCAAGAGCTACCGACTGCCTGATCCCAAACCCGGAGCCAGCAGACCCAGCTCTGCATTCCCGACTGCCTGATCCCAAACTCGGAGCCAGCAGACCCAGCTCTGCATTCCTGACTGCCTGATCCCAAACCCGGAGCCAGCAGATCCAGCTCTGCATTCCCAAGGCACAGCAGCAGCTGGCCCAGCCCAGGCCATCAGGTGGCTCTTGGAGCTGAGTCCAACCTCACTGTGAGCCACTTTGCACACCCATCCCTGTGCCTGCTGCCTTTCCCCAGGATGCTCTTGTAAGGAAAACACTCCCAGCCCCATGTCCTTCCACCCCAAGGCACCCACAGGGTACAGACACCTTCCTCTCAGGAGCTGGTTCCTCCCCTTGGGCTGGAGTAAATGCTGACTTCCCATTTGAGGCTGGGATGTCTCTGTTTGGGAAACTGATGGTGCAGCCATGAAACAAAAACAAAGTTGGGCAGAAAACAAAACTTTTTTTTTTTTCCAGATGCTTTAAAAGTAAAAGTAATGGTCCCCTAGCTCCAAGAGCATAGTGGGATCCTGCTGGCTCCAAACGTGCCACACAGGATGTACCCACAAAGCACAGGGCTGTGTGCTTGGTTCAGAGGATGAAGAAGAAGAGGTTGAAGCACAAGCAGAGTGGGAAGGCAGGACCGAGGGTACCAATGAGCCTGTCAAAGTGAGCCCACATCTCTGTTTTCCTGCTCTGATGTTCACCTTGCTCAAAGGGAAGACTCAGCTCCCCAAGAGCTGCTATAGGATGTTTTACCACCTTCTCACAAGGATGGCAGAGCACCAGGCAAGCAGGAATTAGAAATCCAGGGCATTTATCCAGCAGCCAAGCACTGTGCCCTCCACAAGCATTAAATTCCCATAAATAACCAAGACAATACTCCCAGCCCCTGCTCAGTCAGGCAGACTGATGCCGAGGAATCAGTGAGAGCCCAGCCCACATCACCAGGGTCAAACTGAAAACAAAACCCAGAGTCCTGCTTCCCCCTCCGTGTTCCAGCTGTTAGACAACACTGCCCCCAGTAGCTCGGCTTTCTTCCCAAACTAAGGTATGCACTTCAATTCCCTGATTGTGGAGCTGAGAAGGACAGAGGGAAGCAATTCCTGGCCTTGTACACAGTCTCCATGGCTGCTGCAGAATCCAGCAGCTTCCAGGAGCTGCAGAGTAAGCCAAGAAATGGAACACCAGATCCAATGCCACTTCCTTGCTCTTTGGGAACAGAGGAATTGTGGTCAGTCTGGACAGGGAGGAAAAGGCGCTCCAGAGCACCCACCTGCAAGAGGAGAAGATCCATGGCAGGGCTTCCTGCCCTCAAAATGGGGATTGGTCAAAGGTTGGACTTGATGATCTTGGAGGTCTTTTCCAACCTAAATGATTCCGTGATGCTGTGAAAAGATCCAGAACTCTCCAATGCCTTATGAAATGTCTCTGCCAAGCAGCTACAGAGTGGATCTCCTTCAGGGGAAGCTGTGGGTGCTGTGGGAGCAGGGGTGTTGGAGACAAATTCCCAAACTCTCCCAGTCCTCTTTGAGCTTATGGGATCAAGCTACAGACTTGGATGTGTCACACTAATCCACAGGAAGACAGAGCAGAGCAGCAGTGGGCTCTGGTGGCTGGTTTCAGAGATCTGATGGCCAGCTGTAATTAACCCTTTAATTGCTGCAAAGACTAAATTATGCTGGAGTAACACTCCAATCTGACTGGCTGCACGTGGGTCACTATACACAACACAAAGCAAATCCAAGGTAACGCAAATCAAATTTGTGGCTGCATCAGATGCAATCTGTGCAAGTAATCAGAAATTAAATTATCCAAGGCCAGTGACATTGCTACCTTGACAGCTCACTCTCCTGTAAGCACTGGAAAGACAGAGTTTTCCAAGGAATGGCTAATTGCTGGAGGCAGCGAGTGACAAGAGGGAAAGCCGCGAGGGCTTTGGGGCTCAGAGTTCACGGTCAGGCTGTTGGGCTACTGGAGTTATTAATTTGTGTTGTATGAAACACAGATTGAGGAACCAGTGATGCTCCAGGCACTCCCTGCAGAAACAGGACGTGTCTTCCCTCTCAGTCAAAACTTGGGAATTGTGTTGTGTCAGTCCAGCAGCACCTCAAGTGCCACCCAGACAGTTTAAGCTTTGTCTCCATGGTGCTGCCTGATCTGTGCCATTCTGCACACAGGGGCAGCAGTTCTCCTCTTTAATTTTCCTCAATAAAGCCCTTTTTTACTGCTGGAGGAACACAATCCACCAGAGATATCAGCTACAGTGAATTTTCTTAACACAACTCAAAGACTAACACAGCCTAACCCTTGGCCTCTTCTAGCTTTTGTTTTCCCACTTCAGTTTTGTCTACACTCAATTTTGTAAGACTCCCGATCCAAACTTTGCACCGATCCATGCAATCAGAGGTTGCAGAGCTCAGTCTGCAAAGCCACTGACTTCATGTTTTCCCTCTGTAGGAGTAAAATAACGCTCCCACACTCCAATAGAAACCTTTGCTCTGCACAGATTTAATTCATTACTTATGAATCTCTGGCCAACGCCACTCTGCTCATGGCAGGGACTCTCTACTTGCAGTCGCCTCCCAAGTCTGGGAGGACAGGGAATCTTCTTTTTACCGTGTAGTGAAGGAGCTGAGATGGGATTCTGACTAACGGCTTCACCAACCCACTGCTCATGTTAACAGCCCTTTCCCAGAAAATCACCCAGGTAGCAATAACAAGCCACCCTCTGCAACTGCTTTACACAGGTTTGGTCAGGAGCCAAGATATTTTCCAATGGAAACTCTTCTCCCAGGGAATCACTCTGCATCACATTTCAGAGAAGCACTGTGCTTTGTTTTAGGGACTAGGAGACTTCTTTTTAACTGTGCTATGCTTAGGTGCAAGGGCAGTTTTATGACACAAACCACTGAGGGGTCTCTATACATCTTGCTGGAATAATTTATAAGACCAGAACGGCAGCAGCTCTGCCAACACCTCCAAGGCAAGTGCCCATATTTCAAACTTCTGCTTTTTTGCAGGATTGCCTGGACCACCTGCAGGTCTCAGGTAAGAGCTGCCCCTTTGCTGTGCCTGCACTATGCCCAAGCTGTGAGATCCCAGAGCTGGTACAGCAACACAAAATAAGAAAGGTGCCAGTTGACTGCTCTTTCCATATCCAAACTCCTCCTTTTGCAAAGTCACTCTTTCCAGAAAGGTTTCCAACTCTTTTTTTTCATCTGGGGAGGGGTGAAACACAGCTCTGCTGAGGGCCAGCTCCTCACTCCCGGCAGGACAACACAGTCTGCTCTCTGGGAGAACACAGACCCTTTCTCCAGAACCCCTGTGCCCCTGTGATCTGTCTGGGGATGACAAGGCAAGTCACCATCCCCAAGACCCTATCTCACTCCTCTTTCTGTGATGAAAAACAGCTTAAGCAGAGGTGTCTGAGGGAGTACAAAGCATAGCTAAGCAGAGGGAATGTGGCTGCAACACTTCTCTTAGAGGCTCCACTCTGCATCCCATTGTGGTTTCCAGCTGTCCCCTCAGCTCTCCAAGCCCCAGGAGAGGAAATGTGGCACGTGCACTGCACTGGGAGCACACGGCGTGGGACAGGGCCACGATTATTGTTCTTCTCACCCCACAGACTGCCTGGCATAGGCTGCAGAGCGTGGCTGGATGGCTCCTCTGCCCGCACACATCACGCAGCCCCTGCCCGTGAAAGCCATCACGGACCAGCACAGAAGCAACCCATGAGGGAAAATCCACGAACATTCCCACACTGACAGCACCCATCCCTCTGCCAGCAGGATGCCAGGATGCCAGCCCTGGGCTGCCATGTGCATCCCCTGGAAGGTAAGGCTTGTGTGGGCAGCTCTCTTGACAGCCCCACTGATAGCACACAGACACCCCAGAGCCAAAAAGCCCCACAGGGCCTCTCCGTGCACAGCCCGTGGCCCTTGTGCCACCACTGGTGTCCTGCTCTTGGAAATGTGGCATTTGGGAGCGCTGGCAGCAGAGACAGGAACCGAACATCTGGTTTTTCCAAGCCACATGTGGAAAGGCTGAGCTGTATTCAACCCCTCAGACGCAACCAGCCAGCTGTGAGGCAAGAGGATGAACAGAGAAGTACAAAAATAGACACTCCTGTAGTGCTTCTTCAAGCAACATTTTTGCACTACAAAAATACACAGAAAAATAAAGGTCATGGGTTTTTCTTCCGGCTCTCAGAGGGCCCCGTGTGCTGCCACCACGGTTTTACGATGCGTGCCCTGACTCCCAGCTCTGTGTCACTGCATGCCCAGCTCTCCACTGGGGCTGTCAGCAGTGCAAGACACAGTGTCCCCTTGCCAGGGCACAGATGCTTTCCCCAACCTGCCCCAAACCCAAACCCGCAGCTCCAGGCCGGCCTCACTCCACCCCCTTCCCCTTCCCGAGGCGTGGTGGTTTGCAAGAGAACCGAACAGCTCTGGCCAACACAATCCGGCTGGGCTCTGCTTTCCCAGGCTTAGCTGTTCCTCGGGTTCCTCCCTCCGGAGGGCTCAGCCCACACCCCGAGTCCTCTTCCCAGAGCGCCACTCCCAGCGCTCCCCAGTCCCCTCCGCTGGACCCCCCGAACCCACTCCCAGCAGAGCAGCAGGGAAGGGTGCTGATGGAACCCCACGCAGGACCCCAGGCCAGGGAGAGGAAGGAGAGGCGTCACTGCCTGTCCCGGCCAAAGCTGCAGGGAAAACTGCTGCTTTGCTCCTGGCTGTGGTGCTGCCAGAGCAGCCCGGAGCAGCACAGACCCTGTGGGAGCCAGGGCTGAGGTGCTGCCAGGGGATGTTGCAACGGAGCTGTGAAGAGGCCATTGCTGGGGATCTGCAAGTACCACAGAACCACGGAATCACAGAGTGGTTTGGGTTGGGAGGACCCTAAAGCTCATCTCATTCCAGCCCATGCCATGGACAGGGACACCTTCCACTAGCCCAGCGTGCTCCAAGCCCTGTCCAACCTGGCCTTGGACACTTCCAGGGATCCAGGGGCAGCCACAGCTTCTCTGAGCAACCCATGCCCAGGCCTCACCCCTCTCACAGGGGAGAATTCCTTCCCAACATCCCATCTAACCCTGCCCTCTGGCAGTGGGAACCCATTCCCCCCTGTCCTGTCTCTCGAGACCCTTGTCCAAAGTCGCTCTCCTGCTGACCCTTTAGGGACCAGAAGGTGCTCCAAGGTCTGTCCAAGGAATTGGGCACAGGCTCTAGAAGGGCTGCAAACTCCACCCTGGAAATCTCCCTTTCAAACCACTGATTAGACCCTGTGACTTCATCACAGACACACAAAATTGCACTGCACGGAGCCAAACGTGTTCTCGATACAAGCAGCTGTCTGTACAAGCATGCAGAATACAAGCTGCCCAGCTGTCACCAGGAGAGAACAGACCGTGGTGTGGTGGCCAGGGACAATTGCAGATGAATAGGAACAGGCTGGCTGAGTCGTGGCTCAGATCCAGACTCCATGTCACTACGGATTGTCCCGCAGGCTCCTCAGAAGCAGGAGCTGCCACAGGCTGTGCTGCTGGCAGACGAGCACAGCCCTCTCCTGACGAGGCTCGAGAGCAGCAGCACAAGAGTCCCATCACCTCCCGACCCCACACTACCAGAGGGCACCCACCACCCCAGCCTGGAGGTGAACCAGGACCACAGCCAACCACCAAAAATGCCGTAGGTGGGAGACTCACTGCCACAGAGTGAACATCAAGTACTGTCACCAACCCAGCGTATCACACTGCCATCACGGCTTGCTAATTAAATGCAAAATGACAGCAGGTTAAACAGAATCACACAAGACCATATGCCATGTCTGAAACTTCATCTCTGAGCTCAGCTTATTGAAGTTTTTCCAAGGCCTAGTGCCAGGAAGCCAGAGAGATGTACCTGTTCCCAACCTGAGGGGGACAATTTTGCTGTTAGAGCAGCAAAAACAGCTGACTGAGGAGTATCACACTTTGTTTTAATTATCTATGTTTTGCTTATCTGCACATCATCAGAAAGGATATGATCTTTTGAAGGAAATGAAAGAGCTGGAAAGCTGAGAAAACTCAGGCTGAAGAAGAGAAGGTTTTGTGGAGACCTCACAACACCTTCCAGTATCTGAAGGGGCCTACAAGGAAACCAGAGAGGGACTCTTCATCAGGAACTGTAGTCATAGGACACGTGGAACGGGCTCAGACAGCAAGAGGGGAAATTTAGGTTCATTATACGGAAGAAATTGTTCCCTGGGAGGGTGGGCAGGCCCTGGCACAAGTTCCCAGAGAAGTTGTGGCTGCCCCAGCCCTGGAAGCGTTAAAGGCCAGGCTGGGCAGGGCTTGAAGCAACCAGGAATAGTGGAAGGTGTCCCTGTCATCGCACTGGATGAGTTTTAAGGTCCCTCCCAACCCAAACCATTCCAGAATTCTATGACAGAATCTCATTACTGGTCAGCATTCCTATAATATACCACAAATGCTACAGCTTGCACATTGCCAATGCTCTTCCTAATGATAGCTATCCTTTAAAGAATGGGAATGGCTGCACACACATGAGTATTGCTTTTTGTGCCCTTTGCAAAGCAAAAAAACCTAATGTTATATTTCAATTGACATTTCTGGTTTTGGCAGACAGAGATGCCAACTTGGCTCTGGAGTCTAAGCAAAGCACAGTGTTTCGATGTGAAAAACAAGCTGATTCTTCACTGCACAGGAAGGCTGAGAAAGAAAGGCTGCAGAGGTCTGATGGGACACCCTCATCCTCCTCTGGGCCAGGCAGTGACCTCCGGCAGAGCTTGTGCATGCAGGTGGCAGCAGGAGAAGGGGAGCTCCACAGCCCGGCAGCCACTGCAGCTTTCCAGCCTTTGAGCCAAATTCCAGCAAGGCCTGGAGAGAAGGGTGGGCTGGGGGTGTCAGGGAAGGGTGGGCTAATTTGGAGGGAGGAGAAGGGTGGGCTGATGAGGGGGAGCAGCCAGTCCTCTCAACAGCAATAGTGCCATAAGCACAGCCCAGTAGCGGAGCTGCCAAATTTCCACCGCAGAAGAGACAGAAATTTTCTCTTTGAGCCTGACAACGACTGCCTAAATCAGGCTGTTGGCCACAGAGGAACTAATTTACAAGTGCTGTGTCCCCCCCAGTCCCCCACCTTCTCCTGTGCACCCTCCTCACAGTAAGAGCAACATTCTCTGTCCGTGCAGCTCCCAGCCTGCTCCACCCTGGCACTGGAATGCACAGCTTTGCTCCCAAGCTGTCCTTCTTCACCCCTGTTTACTTTCTTATTTGTTTACTACAACTCAGATAAATGTTTGGGGACATATGGAGTAAATAAAATACAAAATCGAGCTGAACGACAACAATAAAAGCACAACAAAGCTTGAAGAAATGGAGAAAGGATGACGCAGAGACACATTATGGAAACCACAGTGTGGAAAACGTGGCATGACAAGAGATAAAACAAGGAATCCCATTAAATGGCAAACAGGGAGAGAAGCATTAACAAACCATATGTGTTCTACCTTCTGAGTGTGTGATTTTCTCTTAAATCCACTTTTTGTGAGAGCAGGATAAAGGCAGCTGGTTGGAACGCATGAGAGACCAGACCGGCCGGGGGCTCACCAGCAGGAGAAGAACAGGATCAACCCCACATTTTCACTCCAAGGAAAAAGCCACACACAGAAAGACACTACCAGTAAACTTAAAAACGGCAGGAAATACAGGGGAAAACCAGTGCAAACAGTACACAGGGAAAACCACAGCACATGTCAGAGGAGCCCTAAAAGGTGAGGGCAGCAGCTCGTCCTTGTGCCCCGTGGGGCTTCCAGATGTTCAATTACAGTGCTTTAACCTGTGTTTCTTTGTCACTAGCAGAGTTTGTAGGTTTGGCTACACCGAATTGCAATCACCAAAGCAGAGATACAATGATGCTGCTCAGGATTATCTAATGGGTACGGAGCAGGAACACCTTCAAACCCACCTCTCTGGTGGATGCCTGTTCTCACTGAGCAGGACATTTTTCCTAACACTCTTTTAAACACTACCAAAGGGGAAAAAAAAGCCAACGTTTTAATTTTTAAAAAGGTAAATTTTTCAGCCATGGGAACAGCACTGAGACTTCTCTGAAGCTTTAGGAAGGAGCACGATAAACAACCCAGCCCTCTCTAACACCGGAGCCCATTCTGCTGACAGAACACCACAGAATTGCCTCCTTGTTCATGCTCAAACTATAGCTAAAGTTGCTTAAGGGACCGGTCCCTTCCACAGGCTGAATGAATCTCATTGGCAAAATATTTATCTAGCACCTCATTTGGGCCTTTTCCCCCCTCCAAAATTTCTTACAAAAGAGAAACGCAGCCTTGTTTTTGCTGGGATACGGCTTCCTACAAGAATGACATTCCAGGCTGTCTCAGTTTTTTTCTAGGAACAGCAGTAGAGCTATTTTGCCTTTGTGGCCTGAACACTACCGTACAGACACTCCACTGCCCGTGGGTTTACCTGAAATAGATTTTAATTTAAACTGCAGGGGTTTTTTCCTGATAGCTTTTGAAGACGCCTCAAGCCTTCAAAAGGCTTTTCCTGCACCGCGTAATAATACCAAAATCTACTGCTGACTCTTGAAATTTAAAATATCACAGACTGCAGGTTCCTCAATCATAAGACCTGTTTATTTTAAGGTTTGTTTAAGGTGAAGTCACCGGCTGGGCAGTGCAACCCCAGGGCTCACTGCCAAACCCACAGAAAACCCCACTGGGTTTTGGATGAAAGTTCTGTCCCCCAAATCTGGAGCCTGGCGATAGCAGAGCTCCTCTGATCCCAGCTTCTCCTTCTCACCCATCCACAGAGAGTATTCCATGCTAATGAAGTTAAAATAAGGAAGTTCCAGCTCTCGTCTTTGTACATCAAGATTCTAATTTCCATTTCAAACCTGCCACAACACTAAAGATGTGTCAGAAAGAGTCAATATTTGCAAGGGAAAGTAAAAACCTTGATGAGGTTTATTTCCAGTTGAGGAATGAAATAAGCGACGAAAGCTCATGAAACTGCTCAGACTCAAATAAGTGTGAACAAAACCGGGTAACACTGAGAGCAAAGCACTTGAAAAGAGATGCACCAGAGTGTTCCTGAGACAGAGTTGCTCAGAAGTGCAAATGCTGCCACTTGAAGCATGTTGCTCCTCGAGCTCAGGTTTTTATGTTGCGCACTGTGGATTATTTGGAAAAACAGACTTTGCTCTTGGTTCCAGGCAGACTTTGCGTTACACGTCAAGAACCCGACCCAGGTGATGGGAAGGGGCCAATATTCCCAGTCTGTGCCTGGAGACTGCCTCCAGCGAGGTATGTGGTGTCTGAGAGCTGCAGAGCTGATTTCCATAGTGGTTCTCTGGATGGGGCATTTCTCTGAGCTCCCAGTAACGGGGCTGCCACACTTGGCATTTATTTCCTCAACGCTGCTACATCTAAAACATCAGACATGGGAGGAATTCATTTCCCAGGCCTCACTTCTACAGCCAGAGGTACGGAATGGCATTGCTGAGTGCAAACATGCCAGAGTCTGGGAGTTTTGGAACCGGGAATTTTCTGAACTCGGCCTTCTAAAAGGCTGGTTTCAGTTCAGAATAATTATTTTTTTAAAAAAACAAAAGTTTTGTTGAGATATTAAAGAAAAGGTTTTCCTCTAATGAGGGAATAGACAGCAATCATTAAAAATGTTATTTATCTGTCAGTGTTCAATAAAGGGAATGTGAAATTAATAGCCAAAACCACTTGTTGAACCTCACTGTGCCACGAGCCAGAGCCCCTCTCATCCCAACAGAAACGAATCTGTAAATCCTTCATGGTTAAAACAAAGGTGTAAGTACACCTGCCTTCTTTGCAAACAGTAGGAGGTCAAATAGGGCAGTATTAAATTTACTTCAAAAACGTGCTTCAGCTCATCTTACACCAGCCATGAGAACAGGACCAGCACACGTTTTCAGCTGACTATACACACAAGATGATGTGCTGCCTGACAAAGATGATTCTAAGGGCATAATTCCAAAGGTGCCCATCCCACAGCCCTTCCACGCTGCTCCCAACAGGGCCATGCACAAACACTTCCCTCAGAATCAGAGGAAGATCAGTTACACCATCCATTGCTTCCGTACATCTCCCCTTCCCATGTTTTTGTTGACCTGCAAGAGCTTTATGTCCAACTGCACAACAGCACCCAATCCAAAACGTTTTGAGAGCTTTTACAACTCAACATCTGTAAACAACAATAACAAAAAGCCAAATGAAGGTCAGACCATCACAGCCTTCAGGAGGCTGCTCTACGGGGACCAGCTGGCACATTCCACCTCTGTCACAGCCTCAGGAGCTGCAGTTCCCCATCTCTAACCAACAACAGATAACACAGACCCAGAAACTCCTTAATGAAAACCAGTCTTTCCCAGTTAGGGACTTTCTGCAACAAACAATGGCTGGTTTGTTTGGAAAAGTCTAAATATATCTTGTAAGAAAAGAGCTGGAAAATACCTTGTCTGTTGGACTTAGAGATGTGCATTTTCCTGAAGTTAGTCCAGACACATCCTGCAAAACCTGCAATTTATGTTTACTGTGGCATTTCACAACTTCTCCAGTGTCTCTGTATTGACACTACGAAGTGGAAACTTAACTAAGAACATCCAAATAGAAAAGCAGACCCTTAAAGCAGTGAAATACCAGCAGAAATTAATTCATGTGAGATTTATCTATGTGCCGGGCCCCGCATCATCTGTCTTACGTGAATCACTCGATGCTTTTGTCTCATCGAGAACTGAAAAGTTGCTGCTACAGAACACAAAGTTAGGTTCAAACCCAAACTTTTCCCTTACGTCTGTTTTTCATGTCATACAGTAACTTTACTTCAGTGACTGTGCACATGGATCATTCCAGTGCCCCTCCACGAAACATGCCAGATTGATCTTTGCAAAACAACAAAACCAGCATCTGTACACAAACACATCTGTCAGTGCATCCCAGTGCTTCCATAGACAAATGTCTGTTTGGACTCGTTAGCTGGGACTTCTGCATTTTCTGTGAACAGAACATCCAACCACTCATTCCCCCACACCCTCCTCCTGCCATTCCATTCCCCGAGAACCTCAGAACTCAAACTCCAGGCACAGAACCTCCTTCCATTGCCCCAGAACTCAAACTCCGGGGCACAGAGCCTCCTGCAATCCCCCAGAAATGAAACTCAAGGCACAGAATCTTCTGCCATCCCCAGAAATCAAACTCCAGGCACAGAACCTCCCTCCCCGTGCACCCAGTGCTGCCCCTCGGTGTTATCCTCCCCATACCCCCCGTGTTATCCTGCCCCATACCCCGCTGTTATCCCCTGGTGTTATAGCCCCCATACCCCGCTGTTCCCCTGCCCCATACCCCACTGTTATTTCCCACTGTTCCTCCCCCATACCCCGCTGTTATCCCATACTACTGTCTCCCCATACCCCACTGCTATTCCCCACTGTTCCCACCCCACACACCCCACCGTTATCCCTCACTGTTACCGCCCCATACCCCACTGTTATCCCCTGGTGTTATCCCTCCATACCCCACTGTTATCCCCCGCTGTTCCCCTGTCCCATACCCCACTGTGCCCCTGCCCCATACCCCACTGTTCCCCCACACACACCCCACTGTTATA
>JAWWTY010000032.1:15272555-15283895 GCA_035222235.1 Margarornis squamiger
CCGCTCGGCTCTGCCGCCCCTCCCCGCCCGGCACGGCCCGGCCCGGCCCGGCCTGCCGCCCCCGCTCCGCCCCCCGCCCGGCGGAAACACGGCCCCGCTCCGGCCGCGGCGGGCCGGCCCCGCTCCGCGGCACGGGGGGACACACCGGGGGGGATTCGGGGGACACGGGGGATCCCAGGAGATAGGGACGGCCCGGGCGCAGGGGGTCCTGGAAGCCCCGAGTCCCGGGGGGAAGGGGTGTCCCGGGGGTGTCCCGTGGGGCTGGGGTGTCCCCGGGGGGATCCGGGGGGAAGGGGTGTCCCGGGGCAGGCGGATCCCTGAAGGAGGGTGTCCGGGAAGCAGGAGGATCGCGTGGGACACGGAGGTCTCGGGGGGCAGGAGCATCCCCCGAGCAGGGGGGTCCCGGGAGGCAGGGGACATCCCGGGGACAGGAGCATCCCGGGGGACAGGAGCATCCCGGGGGACACGGGCATCCCGGGGACAGGAGCATCCCGGGGACAGGAGCATCCCGGGGACAGGAGCATCCCGGGGGACACGGGCATCCCGGGGACAAGGATTATCCCTTAGAAAGCGGGCAGGGCAGAGGGTGCAGGATGGAGCTGTGCTGGAGATGCCATGGGGGGGACTGGCAGTGCTGGGGGGGCTTCCCGCACAGGGCGGTGGGCAGACCGGAGCACCAGCACTCACCTGAGCCCTCCTGAAGGCTCTCGCCGCCCAGTTCCCGTGGCTGCTGCTCATTCCCGAGGGCTGTGGGACCCTTGCAGCTTGTGTGTTACACAGCCACAGCACAGCAGGTAGCTCAGGTACCTTGGAGACTGAGGAAGAACAAGCCAGGTGCTTTTCGGTGCATTTTTTTTTAACCATTAAACAGCAAATCCATCAGGTTTCAGTGCCACTTGCCCCCTGCACTGGCCTGGGGCACTGGCTGTGGCTCACACCTGGTGAGGTCAATCCCATCATTCCATAAGGGATCCTCGGGGGTCTCAGCTGCTTCTGGTTTAAAGTGATTGAAGGATACCCTGAAATAAAATCTCCATACAACCAAAGACAATTACAGAGGGCGTCTCCCCAAAGCCAGCACCAGCCCAGTTTGGAAGGAGTGGAATAGGTGTGGCAACTGATAATTTCACACCCTAATTTGTTTGGTGTTTCACATGTACCTTGTTACAGTGTGATGGGACATGTGGAACAAGGCCCCAGACCTTCACCAAGGGGAGGATATGAGGAAACTGAAATAAAACATGGAAGAAGCTGCTTTTGAACTTGTTCTGGGCCAGATTGCTCACTGCAAACTGGAGCTGGAGGTTCCTGTCCAGCCCAGCGGAGATTTCTCACCATAAACACAACAAACACGTGTGTGTGTATGATGGTCTGTGCAAGAGGACCAAGCCTGGCCCCACTATTTGACCCCAAGGAACCTGAAGGGAATTTGCCCTGGAGAGGTGCATAGTGGCTTCCATGCAGGGAATATCCTGGGAAGGGAGATTTGGGAGGCACAGACGTTAAGGACAGAGGGGTAACTCCTGCACATCTCTGGAGACAGGTCCTGTTTGCTCAAGGGGGCTGCTATCCAAAGTAACAACCAAAGGCACTTTCTCCTGAGATTTGTTGATCCAGACAAAACTTTCAGCTGTTTTTTGCTAAATGAGAACAAGAAAATCTTGCTGTTCCTTTTTGCCACTCCATTAATTCTTGCAGCCATTCACACCCTGAAAATATTCCTATATAACAACGAAGCTCAGTGCAGTAGATCTCTCCAGGTCAGCCTTGGCACTGGGAACACTGGTGTCCATGGGAGCCCCAGAACTGCCCATGGGCAAAGCTGAGCCCACACTCTGTTCCATCATGACTGTTCCAGCAATTACTGTTGTTAGGAAAACCTCTGGCAGTGCTGCCCAGAGAGCAGCCCTGTGAGAAGGGCTGTCCCTTGCCATACAGGTGAGTCACCCACCGCAGAGGCTGCACCCCTTGAGCAGCCCATATCCCAATGCCAGCGTGAGGAGTGGTTGGTACTGGTCTGATGCAGCTTGCACAGCCAAGCAGGGTCACTTTCTGTCCAGCCTCCCCTCAGAGCTGCACCCTGTGCCTCTGACAGCTTTTGCTGCTCCCCAGCCGGGGGGCAGGTTTGCCTCTCTCAGTGGCCGGGTGGCCATAAACCTCGTCTCTCTGGGCAAAATGTCCTCACTGAGCCATCCCACGTGGACACACTCACGCTGGGGCCAGGTCATGAGTTTCAGCTTGTGCCACGTGATGGCTGCAGTGGTCCTGCACACTCAGCTCCTGGGAGCAGCAAAACACAAGCATCATTCCTTTAGCTAAGAGAAAACAGGTTGAAAAAGACCCCTGAGATCACTGAGTCCAACCTGTGACTGATCCCTACCTTGTCAGCTAGACCACAGCACTGACTGCCATATCCAGCTGTTTCTTGAACACATCCAGGGATGGGGACTCCACCACCTCCCTGAGCAGTCCATTTCAATGTTTAACAACCCTTTCCATGAAGAAATTCTTCCTGATGTCCAACCCGAACCTCCCCTGGTGCTACTTGAGACCGTTTCCTCCTGTCCTGTCAGTAGTTGCCTGAAGAAGAGGGTGACCCCCACCACATTACTCCTCCAGAGCTGCTCATCACCTCCAGCTCTGCCTGCTGGGATACAGGGTGGTTCTGACCCAACAGAGTCCATAAGCACCTCCATGGTTTTAAGTGTGTGACTGTCCTGCTGAAGCCCAGGGGGTGATGTTAACCGGGGCCTCAGCTTCCCACGTCCAAACTCTGAACAAACCTGAAATACGAAGCCTGACAGCACCGATCCCACTCCTTGGCATGGTGCTTAATGTATGTGAGAATTTACTTTCCAAAAACATTTTGTGCCTTTTGGGCTTGAAATCTGCTTGAAAGACACATCATCCTTTGCATGATGTATTGTGCTCAAAATAGCCCTGTGGTTACTATTTCCTCATGTGACTACGATGTATTTATTTCCGCTCCCTCAAATGTGAGTTGCTTTTTTTGGGTGGTTTTTTTTTTTTTCCTCCTTTCTTCTGTACCAATGCCCATATTTTTTCAGATAACAGCAAGGAGAAAATATCCTGTGTGTGGATAGTAATCAGCAGATTAGCTGGCTAATGGAATCCAGCCGATGGAATGAAGTTAAGGGCTGTCCCTGAAAAGCCAGGGCTGCCAAGCTGTAACGAGGGCAACAAGCAAGGAAATACATGAGTGAGTGGGCAAGGAGACAGCAAACCTCGACACAGCAGTGAGAGAATCATTTGTTCACATTGAGTCACGATTTTTGATCTTGGAGGAAGGCTTTGTCGCTGAGTTATGATGGGTTTGAAAACAGTAACTGCAGAAAATGATGGAAGTGGAAAATGTACTCTGGGTCTGGGAGGCTGCTGCTCACTGCGAGGCTGGGAAGGGCTCGCGGCGGGGAAGGGATTCTGCTGGTTCCTCCCACTGGCAAGAACCAGAGAGTTTCTCAACACTGTTTACTTGAAGCAGAATTCAAACCCCAATGAAGAGGGTGTTAATTCTCCCCATCCCACCAGCCCTGCATGAGCGCACCCGGCACGTTGGCAGATCCTCTGTGGTCAGCAGAACGTGACGGTGCTGCGGCCGGCCGGGAATGTCACTGATGCCTCCAGGCCAGATCCCAAACCACCACAGATGGTTTCAGCAGTACCCAGACAGCCCTGGAATCCTGCTGTGAGCCCCAAAGCCTGTGGCACCCCCTCTTCAGCACATTAAACACTGTTTGGCTCACCCTTGCAGTGCCCAGTGCAGGTCCATGAGCAGCTGCTGGGGACACCTTATTGCCCAGGTGTGTTCATGGGGAAACTGTGCAGATGGAGATGGGATGGGAGCCAGGATGGCTGAGCCAGGACAGGATCCTTCTGCCTCCAGCAGCATGCATCCACTGTACCTTGTGTGTGGCTTGAAAAAGGCAGGAAAAATGCCCCTCTTGACCCCTCTGCTCCCTGCCATGAGTTGTGGTCCCTTGGAGAGCAGCTGTATTCCTGTATGGCTGTGGCTGTTATTTCTCTGCTTAGAAGAACTCTCACCTGATGGAAGGTGCACAGCTTGTCCTCAGCAGGTGTCAGGGGGACAGAGCTCTCCCGTTAGGTGTGGGATACAGGTATCCCAAAGGAGGTGACGATCCCTGTTTCTCCTGGGAGAAAGTGGCTTTTTCCATCCCTGCAGGGTGTTTCTCTGGGGCTGCATTTTGTGTCCCCCTTGCTTGCATGATCATAGAATCATGGAATTATTTTGGTTGGAAAAGAACTCCAAGACCACCGAGTCCCACCGTTCCCCCAGCACTGCCAAGGCCACCACTAATCCATGTCCCCAAGTGCCACATCCACACGGCTTTTAGTTCCCTCCAGGGAAGGGGGCTCCACCACTGCTCTGGCACTGATGCTGTGATACCAGAGGAGTGACCCCCACAAGGACCATCTCCATCACCCAGTCCTGGCTCCTGCTCCCCGCCCCATATTCCCGTTCTCCTGCTCCAGTCCAGCACCCAGACAGCTGCAGGCATATCCATCCAAGCACTCCCAGCTCCCTCCCGAGCCGTGCGGGACCCGCCGGGCTCAGCCCTCGGTGCCGGTTCGCGGACTCCAGGCGCCCTCTAGCACCGCCACCGGGATAGAAACCCGGAGAAGGCTGCAACGAGCCCTAAAATCATGGAATCATAGAATTCATTTGGTTGGAAAAGCCCTCCAAGACCGAGTTCAGGCTTTCCCCCAGCACTGCCGAAGCCACCACTAACCCATGTCCCCAAGTGCCACATTCACATGGCTTTTAAAGGATAAGGGGGAATGGCTTCTCACTGGCACAAGGCAGGGTTAGTTTGGAAATTAGGAGAAATTAGAGTGCCTGGAAGCACCTGGCCAGATCTGAGCTGGCCATGCTGCTCACTCATTGTCATCTTGAAATAAAAACTAATAATACAATAGTTAATAATACAGTAATAAACTTACTGGAGTTTTGCTAAGAGGAAATGTCCAGCCTTCCTTGGAAAACATTGACAAACTGCATTAAAACTCACTGCATCATCACCATCATCATCCAGACTGTTAATTACCTGGAGCAGAGCCACTAGCTAATGGCCCCGATTGGGAATGTCGTGTCAGGTGTGTCAGAGGACAAACAGAGGGACAGCAGCTGTTGATCCTTAGGCTGATGGATCCCACCCTGCCCCATCAGCCACCTGCCACCAATTAGCTCTGATGAACTCTGGGCACACTGTGGGCACCCGTCTGCATCTGCCTGGCAAGCAGGAGCCCAGCTCCTCATCCACCAGCTCTGGGACACCACGGATAGTCCTGCTGCTTCTCAGCCCTGTGTCTTGCTCAGGGGCTGGATTTGCTTTTCCTCCCATGGCATCTGCCCACAGAGCAGACCCTCCCCTGGTGCTGCCACAGGGGCCAGTGCTGGCAAGCCCAGCACAGGCAGGGATGCTCTGTCGGGAGCTCCTTCCCAGCTGTCCCTTAGAGGGGACTTATTCTCCGGAGCAGCAGCTTTATGAGGCTTTACACATTTCCATGCTCACTCATTACCACTGTTCATTGTTTTACAAGGCCCCAGAGCGCTGCTCACATCCCAGGGCTGGCCCGTGGGAGCTCTCGAGCTCTGCAGTGCTGAACTAATTTCCAAAGAGGAGGGTTTTGGGGGGTTATTTGTTCCATTTCCTTGGCCCCTCCTGTGGTGGCTCTGGAGGCAGTGCCAGGCTCAGGACCACTAGCTGGGACTGTGCTCCAGCTGTGGCCTGACTGGCATGAAACACTCTGGGATGGAAACGGCCGAGTGTGCACAGATAACAGAGGCACCTCTGACATTTACACCCTTCCTTTTGAAACCACAGCCATGCTCTAACCCTTCCCTGTCTCAGGATGTGTGCCTATACAGCTACAAAATACCTCAGATATTTTCGAGCTGAGACATTATGTTTCTAAAATATTTGATGCTGCTGAGGCATGTTTGAAAAGCATCTAAAAGATACCAAACATCCTGAAAATATCTCATATTTGGAAGGCTGGGGTTGTGCTCTGCCCTTCTTCTATCTCTGTAGGATGTGTTTAAAGACCCCATGAACGTGCAGCTCCTTATCCCATCCAAAAGCACTTATGGGTGACCACTGAGACAGAAACCTCCCTGTGCTCAGCCATCCGTTCCTGAAACCTTCACTCATGCTGGCCTTGGCACAAGGAAAATTAATTTCCTGGCCTCAGCCCAGTGCAGCCTCATTAGGACCTGGCACGATCACCCTTTTGTGCATGGGATGGGATGGTGGGGACCCAGGGCAGCACCACGGTTCCCTGGGGATGCCTGTGGGGACATGCCAGTGCTGGAGGACGTGCCAAGGTCCCACATTCCAGTGGGTTGTAGGACTGACCTGCAGGGAGCAAAGCCCCTCAGTTAAAAGGGGGATTCCTGTGTTTGCTGGAGTTTGTTGTATTTTACAGTATCAACAGCTGCACTGTGTCCTGCTCAGCCCCAGGTTCTGCTGCCACTTCCCAGCGCTGTGCAATGCCATGGGTAATCCCAGAGTGCCAGTCCCAGAGCAGGGAAGCTGTGCCCCATGTCTCATTTATCAGCTTGATCCCAGGACAGCCAGTGTTACAGCACAGGGTTCTTGCTCTGCTCTAGAGGAGGGGGCTAAGCACCCTTGGCTTGGCAGTGGGGACAGATCCCCCGTCCCATCCTCCAGCTGCCCGTGGAAGTGATGTCTTGGCCCTGGTTTTGTTGGCAGTGTGGGTCCTCCTCGTGAACATTGCCAGTGTTGAGAGTGCTGGGATTCTTCACTTGGCTTTGCCATTGGAAGGAGAAGGGGCTAATGGGGGCAGTTTGGAGAGGGAAGGAGTGCTGGGGCTCTGCCCCTGGGCTGCACATGCTGGGGCCTCAGTACCTGCCCATCTCCGTGGTGTGCAAACCCTCTTGTGGAGCTGGATGCTGCTATGACAGAATTGAACACTGAACAAGCAAAGACTCAGTACCAGGCTGGGCTCTCCAGACCTCCCGGGTGCTTTGTAGGGGAAACGTTGGCAATGAGAGGCTGGAGGGAGCCACAGGTGGGAGCTGCCACTAAGGATGGACCAGGAAATTGGAGGAGCCTGAGATGGAACCAGAGGGACCGTGTGGAGGAGAGATGGAAAATGAAATATTCAGACAAAGGAAGGAGGTGCAATGTAAGATTGGGTTTGGCAATGTAAGAAAGGAAAGAGACAAAAGCAGTCTCCCAGCAAAATGCTGGAATTTAACTTTCACAGCTGCAGAAGGAAAACAATGACTTCCCACACAAAACTAGTTGATGGGCTGTGCTGATGAGGAGATGTCTGAGGAATTTCAATTAAAAGCCATCGACACTGACAAAGGCAATGAGATTGAAGTGTTCAGAGGTAAGTGAGCGGTGGGGAGGGATGAACAATAACTGGGGAGGGAGGGAACGGTGCCTGCTCAGCGCTGCGTGGGCTGGGCCCTTCCCAGGGTGGCAGAGTCCTCGCCCACTGTGCCTGCCAGGGTTTTGGGGTCCAACCCCAGCCTGTGTCCCATGTCCTGTGCACCTCTCTCTGCCTCCCTGGCTCTGCTCCATGGGGAGCTGCTGGCTGCAGCAGGGCTGTCCACTCTGACATCTCTGATGTGGTGCCTGCTCATCTGCAAGATGAAATCAAGGTCTCTGCATTCTTGAGTAAGCCCTGTGAGCTTGGTGTCATCTTTGTCCCCAGCTGCCCTCCTGCACCTTCCATCCAGGTGATGCCCACTGCCCTCAGGCCCTTCCTCTTCAGCCACTCTGGAGCCAGAGCTGTGTGTACCCTTGGCAAAGGACCTAGGGCTGAACAGGGAGTGGGAAGAGCTGGCAGAGTTACATGTGATTAGGAGAGTCACAGAATTGTTTATGTTGGAAAAGCTCTCAGATCATCAAGTCCAACCATCCCCCAGCACTGCCAAGGCCACCACTAACCCATGTCCCCAAGTGCCACATCCACACAGCTTTTAAATCCCTCCAGGGATGGGGGACTCCACCACTGCACTGGACAGTCTGTGCCCGGGCTGGACAGCCCTTTCTGTGAGGAAATTTTCACAGATATCAAACCTAAACTTCCCCTGGCACAATTTCAGGCCATTCCCTCTCCTCCTGTCCCTGTTCCCTGGGAGCAGAGCCCGACTCTCCCGGCTCCCCCTCCTGTCAGGGAGTTTCAGAGAGCGAGAAGGTCCCCCCTGAGCCTCCTTTTCTCCAGGCTGAGCCCCCCCAGCTCCCTCAGCTGCTCCTGCTGCTCCAGACCCTTCCCCAGCTCCACTCCCTTCTCTGGATGTGCTCCAGTCCCTCAATGTCTTGAAGTGAGGGCCCCAAAACTGACCACAGGATTCGAGGTGAAACCTCACCAGTGCCCAGCACAGGGGGACAGAGAAGCCCCCTGACCCTTGGCTGGTGACACTGCAGTAGGTGACAGCAGAGGCACAATGAGCAGCACATGGAAAGAACCTGCACCATTTTTCCTGCAGCCACCAGGCAAGGAAGATGACTATCTTCCAAGCTGGCGCAGCTGACACCGTGTCTGATGGGAATAGCTCGTCCTTGGAGCCTGCCTGTTTGGAGAAGCAGCTCTGCTCCATCCGAGCTGGCACCAGGAGCTGGGACCAGGAGGAGGGCAGGCTCGGCAGGCTCCTGGGCTGCCGGGAGGGGAATGGCTACATCCTGGCCAGGACCAGGGGATGGAACAGCTGAGGGAGAGCGGGGGCAGCTGCAGCACGAGCCAGTGATGGAACAACCTGGACCAGCAGGAGGAGGGAGAGATGGCCTCACACTGAAATATCTCGCTTGGCTCTGAGCACGGCGTGGAACTTCTGGCACACGGAACCCTGTGAAACTCCATGCCAAAGAAAACAGCCAGATTTAAACCCCTGAAGCGGAGTGTTTGTGCAGAGCAGCTGGGCAGAGCGTGGTGCTCGGCCCCAGGCGGGCTCATCCTGTCTCCAGCCCTGTGTGCAGCTCTGTCCTCCAGCGAGGGTGGCTGAGCCAAAGGCAGGTGCTGTCCCCATGGCTGTTGGCACAGGTGGCACTGGTGGCACCGGTGGCACCAGCTGCCTCTCCGTGCTTGCATTCACAGCCCCCCATACAGCACAACAGCCCTCTTGGCTTGACCACCCTGATGTGGACGAGCCGATTTCCTGCTTTTAGAAGCAGGTTTACATGTATGTAGATGGCTCCGAGCACCAGGCAGCCACTGGCACGGCCAGCCCTGCTCAGAGCCCTGCCAGACGCCGCAGCCCTGCCTCCCTGAGGCACGCCGTATCTCCAGGCGTCTGTTGTTCCATTAAGCTATTTTTAGCAAATATATCCCCCTTAGTTCAGCTGCCGTTATCTGATTAGTTCCTGTAACTATATGAGGAGCAACATCTCCAGGCGTGACTGCGATTCTGAGCAGGCTGTGTCTCTGCACACGTGTTTCCTACAGGAGAGAAACTTGCTGGAGATGCTTCTCACCGTGGCTGTGGCGCTCTGAGCTCTGCTGCTGCCCAGGCTGATTTTGGGGGCCCAGGGCAGGGGGGATCAGCCCTGCTGCAGCCATTGGAGCACTCGACCTTTGGTACAGACAGAATTTTCCAGGCCCGCTTGCCGGCTGCTGCTGCCGGTGATAAGGGGCCATCTCCTCCGGCGTTGCCCTGATGCGGCCACGATAAGCAGCTGCCTTTGTTTGCTCCTGAGCACAAGGCTGTTGATGGAGATTTCCATCATCATCATCAACTGGGGATGGGAGAGGGGAAAATCCTTGTGCAGCAGCAGTCCAGCCTGTGAGGGTGTGACCTGAGGGCACACAGAGGTGTCAGGGCTGGGTACCCCCTTCCTCCAGGCAGGTAGCCCAGGGAAAAGCTGCACCACAGCCACAGCACAGGGGCTGGTTAAAGCCTGTAGCCCCACAGATGGTTCCAGCATTGCACTTCACTCCGAGGCCTCAGCCTCTATCGACTGCAGCTGTCCCAGAAAATCAGATTATAGTCCAAAACCCTGGTACCTAGTCTGCTCTGCCAGGCAGGTCTTCCATCTCCCAGCTACATCGTCGGG
The DNA here is from genome assembly GCA_035222235.1 of Margarornis squamiger. Taxonomy (NCBI): domain Eukaryota; kingdom Metazoa; phylum Chordata; class Aves; order Passeriformes; family Furnariidae; genus Margarornis; species Margarornis squamiger. The sequence continues at coordinate 15,282,620 of JAWWTY010000032.1, forward strand.
ATCAAGAGCACATGAAGGGAAGTGGGAAGATGAGCCTCCACCGACAGAGTTTTTCCTTGAGCCTCAGCTGTGTTGGAGGAGTGGTGCAGACACAGAGCTCCTCAGCATTCCCTGGAGCCTGTGGCAGCCGTGGCCATGCCCCAGACGCAGGGTGGGAGAAGGGGGATCTCAACCAGGAACCACACAAGAGCTCCTGGCCCATCTCCCTTGTCCATGGCCAAATCCACCAGAGCCCTGCTGCCCGTTCCTGCTCCTCTCCTGGGGTACTTCAGAGCCCTGGAACAGGGATTAACTACAGATTTAAATGCTACCAAAGGGATAGTCCATGGCTACAGTGAGAGCGACCCCCGAGCATCATCACGGCTGTCACCTGAGCTCGGGTGCTGTCCCCGGGCTCACTGGGATGCTGATCCCTGCTGTGTCAGCTGTCACCTCCCCGTGTCACCTCTTCCATCTTCACCATTTGTCTGCCCGGCTTCTCACCACAGCGATTTATTTCCAGCTCATGCTCTGCTGTGCCTGTGGAAGCCCCTGCTCCTGGCCAGGCTGAGCTGCTGGAATCTGTCGCACAGGGAAGACATTTATTCCAGCCGAGAGACCCGCCAGTGCCTCAGGTGACATTTGCGAGCAGAGCCAGATGCCAAGTGTTGCTCGGTGACACCAGTTGCTGAGGCAGACCAGGGGGACCCTGGGCTCCCGTCCCCGTGCCCCGCAGCCCACGCTGTGTCCCCCCAAAGCCTCGACCCTGCTCTGCGTCCCCCTCATACCCCATTCCCCCAGGGATGCTGCCAGCAGCGGAGGGGCCGTGTCTGCCTCGCTGTGCAGCTGCACTGTGGGGATGCCGTGGGGTGCGGGTACCCCATGGGATGCGGGACCCCCACCCGCGGTTCCCTTTGCTCCTGCAGACCCGCACCCCTATTCCTGCACCCCATTCCCACACTCCATTCCTGCACCCCCAATTCCCGCACCCCATTCCTGCATTCCCATTCCCACACCCCCCATTCCCACATCCCCATTCTCACACCCCATTCCCACACCTCATTCCCACACTCCATTCCTGCACCCCCAATTCCCGCACCCCATTCCCGCACTCCCATTCCCACATCCCCCATTCCCACACCCCTATTCCCACATCCCATTCCAACCCCCGATTCCCGCAGTCCCATTCCCGCACCCCTATTCCCACACTCCCATCCCCACATCCCCATCCGCACACTCCCATCCCCAATTCCCGCCCCCCAATTCCCCCACCCCATTCCCACACTCCCCACCCCAG
>JAWWTY010000032.1:15283995-15309814 GCA_035222235.1 Margarornis squamiger
ACACTCCCATCCCCAGTTCCCGCACCCCAATTCCCGCACCCCATTCCCACACTCCCATCCCCAGTTCCCGCACCCCAGTTCCCGCACCCCTCGGTCCCGGCGCTGCGGGGCGCGGGGAGGGGGCGCGGTCTGTGCGCTGCCATTGGCGGTGGCTGCGCGGTGCTGGGCGGTGCGGGGCGGTGCGGGGCGGTGCGGGGCGGTGCGGGGCGGTGTTGTGTTCCCCTCCCGCGCCCCCCCAGCCCGGCGCGGCCGCGGCCCCGGCCCGGCGATGTCGCGCAAGAAGGCGGCCCGCGGCAAAGGCGGCGGGGCCGCTCCCTCGGCCGCGCTGCCCCCCGCACAGGGCACCCCCCGGCCCGGACCCGCCGCCGCCGCCCCCGACCTGCCCCGCAACGGCGGCGCGGCGGCGGGCCGGCCCTCGCTGAGCAGCAGCGGAGAGTTCTACGACCTCGCCTTCAAGGTGCGGAGCCGGGGGTGCTGCGGGGAGGGGTCCGGCAGCCCGGGGCGCCGCGTCGGTCGGGTGCGGGGTCGGCTGTAGCGTCCCCGAAGTTCCCGGGCGCGCATCCCTGCCTCCCTCCATCCCTGCCTCCCTCCATCCCTGCATCCTTCCATCCCTGCATCCCTCCATCCCTCCATCCCTGTATCCCTGTATCCCTCCATCCCCGCATCCCTGCTTCCCGCTGTCCCAGCCCCGGCATCCCGCCCCGCCCGGGGCTCCCGGGACGGCAGGGTCGGGATCGCAGAGCCCTCGGAGGCGCGGTGGCTGCTGCGGGACCTGTGCAAGTGATGGCCAAAGGCTGCTCCGGGGAGTTGCCGTAACCTCCCGGCTCCTCTTTAACCTGCAAAAACCGGGGCTGTAAGCGGGGCGATGGCACCGAGTCTGCTCTGGCTGCTGCTGAGATGTCTCCGGCTCTTTGGGCTCAAAGGGCTTCTTCTTGCTGCTTCAGATCCTGGCGACAGACTCACAGAGCAAATATATTTGCATCCCCCCTGCTTCATCTTACGACCTGGTGCAAGCCCATCTTGCAGCTCACTTGACGATTTTAGGGCTCGCTTAGCAATATCGGGGCTCATTCAGTGATTTTGGCTGAAGCCACGACTCAGTGCAACCGCTCTGTTTCTAACAAGGATCTCTGTAACAGAGCGTGGGGGATCGAGCCTGGAGAACATGGGGTTTGCTGGGGCAAGTCCTGCCTTGGTGTGTGGTGTTGAGAGCTCAGTGCCTGTGGCAGGCAGCGTGGCCATCCTGTTAAGGTTTGGGACGTGGGATAGAAGGTTTTAAGGTTTCCGCTGTGGGGTGGGAGGTGAGGAGTGTTTCACAAGTGGGTTTGGTGGCTTTGGTAGGCGGTTGGTCCTGATACAGCTTCAGTAATGGTTTAACAGCTTCCCTAAAATGGAGCCACCTCCGTGTTTGCGCTGGTCCCTGTCTCCTGGAGCTCACCTCTGCCTGCCCAGGCTGTGGCTGGGAATTGTCCCCACGGCACAGGGATGAGCAGAATGGGTCTCAGATAAGCCCAAATGCACCGGGTAGTCAAAACCTCTGCTAACAGTCTGGCTGATTTTGAACGAGTGGCAGAGAGAAATTGCTTTGTACCCAGTAAAAATCTGTTTGATTAAACTTTCTCCTTCCCTTGCCCCTCTTCTGAGGCTCCTGAGCTTTGCCTGAGGCAGTGGCAAAATGCAAGTCCCTGGATCCTGGCCCCCAGTGCTCTGCGTGCCCGGGTGAGGCACTGGTGGTGCTGAGTGGGGAGAAGCTGCTGTTGAGAGTCACCTGTTCCAGAGAGAGGTCTGGAAAGGTGAAAAAAGCCAGCATTTTGCACCAAAATTGACTTTTTTTGCCCCCCTTCCGTTGGCTTTGCACCAATACACCTGTGGTTTGCTGGCTGCCCTCACCCTGTTGTGCCAGAGCTTGGTGTTTGGTGCTCCTGCAGGATGCTGCTGTGGGGCACTGTGGCCAGATCCTGCCCTCCTCCAGAGAGCCCTCCTGCCCCAGAATGAACTACACCCACAGCCAGGGCTGCTGCCACCTCTCAGGGTGAGCTGCAGAGCCGTGGTGGTGTTTGCCACTTCTGGTGGCTCCTGCGAGGGTTCGGTGTGACCCAGGGCAGTCCCTGCCTTAAAACCATTTAAATCCCGTCACGGACTAATGGCTCGTGGAAGGCTGATGGGAGCACCTTGGGAGAGAGAGAGCCTGCCCCGGCAGGTGCAGAAAGAGCTCATACAGCCTGGCTCCGTGGTTCCAGATTTCTCAGTGGTGGGAAGCTGTCATTCTGCTGAGGGGAGAGGGGTCAGCGCCCCACGGGGGCAGGAGGGCTGTAGGTTTGGGCAGAGGGAGCAGGCTCAGCTCTGCCATAGTCTCTTTGTGGCACGGGTGTGCCTGCCCTGTCAGCACCCAACGTGGCTGCTGGGTGGGGAAACAGGCAGGTGGCACCGGGACCTGCTCCCGTGGCATCTGCAGAGGACCGGGAGGGCACGTGTGGCTCTCGCTGAGGGAAGTTGCTTGCAGAGGGCTGAACACAGCCCTGGAGCTGGTGCTTATGGTTGGGGACCTCCCGAAGTCTCCCCATGGGCAGTGCCACCCTCCCAGAAAGCCCCACAGTGGTGGCGTGTGGGGTGTTTTGTGGGGGTACTGGGGACGCCCTGCACCCAGACTGTATCACCCAGATGGCACCTCTTGGTTTTCTGGGGGTGTCTGTGCCCCCATGAGGGACTTGTTAAGTACTGCTTTGGGGAAGGTGTCTCGAGTTGAGCCAGTGCTCAGGGACACACGTGGTGCAGGATGTGGAACAATTCTGCTGTGAGTCCCCCCTTTTCTCCCCCACCCTCCCCTGGGTCCATCGCTCTCGGATGTGCTTTGTTCCCTCCAAGCGGATGGGATCTGCTGCCTGCTCCTGGCATGGAGCTGGGTGATGGCTGCAGCGGGCTTCCTTCCCAAAGCCCAGGGCGTGACCCCCCTCCCTCCCTCGCAGGTGATGCTGGTGGGCGACTCGGGGGTCGGCAAGACCTGCCTGCTGGTGCGCTTCAAAGACGGCGCCTTCCTCGCCGGCAGCTTCATCTCCACGGTGGGAATCGACTTCAGGGTAAGTGCCCGGGGGGCTCCTCGGCCCCTGCCTGGGGGTCTGGCAGGTGAGTGACGGATTTGGCAGAGGAGTAATGAAACATTGCTCCAAGGACTTAAACCTCGTCACCCTGCCCCGTGTCAGCTCCACCCGGGGCACCTCAGGGTCTGATGGCAGTGGTGGCAGCGCAGCAGCCTCTGTGTTACAGCTTTGCACGGGGATGGGGGAGCGTGTCCTCTGCTTGGGGTGCTGGGGATAATTCCTCCAAGATCTTCTGAGGCCTGAAATCTGCCAGTGAAAATATTTCCCTAAGTCAGTTTCAGTGGTTTTGAGAGTTGTTTGTTTTTTTTCTTGAAATAACAAAATCAAAGCTGAAATGCACCAGGATCTCCTGGAAACATTTCCTGAGCACAGCTTTGGGGTGCCAGCATGGGGGTCTGGTGCCATGTGGCCCTGCTCCCTCCGGCTTGGGGCGTGAGTTGTGCTGAGGGGTCTCTGAGGTCTCTGTTTTGGTGGCAGCAACTGGAGCATCACGGTGCTGGGAGAGTCATGCAGTCAGCACATCGGAGCTGTGTGGCTCCAGCGAGGAGAGCAGGCACCTGCCTGACAGAGAGGATAATGGGGGGCAGAAGGGGAGACACATCATGCCCTGCAATGCCCTGGTGTGCCCAGAGCATCCTTTGCCAGGCAGGAACATCTTAGTGCCGGCTGGGGCCCTTGAAACCTTTTCTTGACCGTGTTTCCCCATCACTACCTTGTGGCAGGAGCTGTTTGGGGATGTTGTAGTCCAGGCAGCCCCTGGTGAAGGGGGTCTGTAGTGCTGGACCCCTGGGGTGGCACAGCAGAACAACAGGGATGGTGGCTTTACATAGATGCCATCAAAGGAACCTTTCAGGGCACAAGAGGCAGGTTCTGCCCCCAGTGCAGCAGCCGCCAGCATGCCTGGCTGGGCTCGCTGACCCCTGACCATCTGCTTCCCCTAAACTGCTAGCTTATCACCCCCTGGGATGCCTGGCTGGTGCCACAGGCTGCTGGGAGGGTCGAGGTTGGGGATGTGGCCGTGGCTCTGCTCTGCCTGCCCTGCTCCCGGGCACCGGCTGCGCCATCTCACCGTGCGGTGGCTTTGGCTGTGACGGTGGGTGCAGTGAAGGGCTGGTGGTGATGCCACACACCACTCTCGTATCCTGCTGACTGCCTTTTCCCAGCAGAATCTTGGATCTCTCCCTTTCTTGAAGGATTTCTGAGGGATGGGTGTCTCTTGTAACCTGCTGTTTTGTGGGGTGTGAGTAATACCTCGCTGGCGCAGTGACATGGGGAAGGGATAAAGGGCGGCTCAGAAAGCCTTTGGGAAGGAAATGATGCTCGTGCCGAGCAAGGCTGTTGGCTGCAGCGGGTCAAATGGGTAAATTGGAGTCTGTAATTTTATACAAAGGTAATTACACAGTATTTCAGGTGTTCTTCAAATGAAAAGCGTTTTATTACTGATTGCAATGATTGATATACCAAGGGCAGTTGTAAAACCCTGTGACTTATTGATTAGAGCACTGAAATGACTGTTACTGAGAAGCAATCAAATTAGGGTTAATTTACTTCTCTAACAAAGCTGCTAGAGCTACATTGCTCTGAAATGGGCAGACTATACAGTGGGGAAGATCATGTATATGCTCTAAAACTCATTATTATCATCCTTTTAAGGCACTCATAATTTTGGGGGGACATGGAAATAGTTTTTTGATGTGCCTCTCCATTCCCATTAAGATAATCCTGTTTGCAGGTGCTGTGTAATTGTCCCTCTCGCTGTTGGCACCACGATGCAGATGATGCTCTGGGGTGACAACACTGGAGGCTTCTGCTGGTTTTAATTTGTGTCTTTCTAATCACAAAGCCATCACATGGCAGCTCCTTCTGTCTGAAATTCCAGAATTTTGCAAGGGGTTTGCTGGCTGAAGTGACTGAGGCTGTTTGTGAGGCAGGCAGGGGTGGGAAGGCGTCGCTGGGGTTTGCTGCATTCTCTTGGCCCGGTGTTGGAGGTGCTGAGGGAGCCCAGAGTGTTTATTTTGGGGTTTTGGGGGTTTTGGCAGGGTTTGTGGCAGTCTCTGGACCTCCCCAAGGCCAGCACACACAGCAGCTGCTCTCCTGTGCACGTGTGACCTTGTTTGGCTGCAGGAGCCGGGACCTGCCAGGACCCTGGATCCCATCCCAGCTGGGGAAACCACGGGGACGGAGCTGCTCAGCTCCTGACATTGTTTTGGGGACCATCTCCCCTCTTCTTTTTGCCATGTGGTCCCTGCAGGCTCCCTGGGATGGGACGGAGCAGGGTGAGGAGCAGCCCCTGCACCCACCCAGCCACTCTCTGCCTCCTCTCCCAGTCCGTGCACTGGTCCCAGTGGGCTCCAGGATCCATCGCTCCTTTTCAAGGATGTCAAACCATTAGGTGCACGCAAAGCCATGGCTAATGGGTTACATAGGCCTGAGCGCATGTAAATGAATAGAAATCCATTTAAAATTAATCTGGCATTATAATTCCTAATGGCCCCTGAGGTTTGTTCCCTCCTGCTGTTTTATGTGAGGGAGAACCTCCCACATTGTGTTTGTTTATCATCATCTCTTAAACAAAGAAGGATGTTGATCTGAATATATTTGGAAAACAAACCACTGATGCTGGGGAAATAAAGATGATTGTAGTATTAAAAAAGACATCAAAATGGCACCTGTTGGCTTCGAGCTTTGGAGGTGTCAAGTCCTCAACATTCCTTCCTGTGAAAATTGGGGTGCTGGGGGAGCATCTTTAGCTCCTTGAGAACATTTCAGCCCTCAGCATCCAGCCAGGATAGTGCCAGGGTGTCCCTGAGCCAAGGATGTGGCTGGGGGTGCTGTGGGTGCGTGGTCCTGAGCAGGGGGCCACTTGGAGGGACAGAAACATCTGTTGGACTTACTGTGTTGCTTCCCCTTGAGGAGAAAACCTTGGAGGGAGCCAAACCCCCCTGTCTCTGGTGTCTGGGTCGCAGGTGTCACCTTCAGGGTTTCCAGCCATTACTAGATAATGAGGGGCTGAGATATTCCCTCCCATGAGCTGTGCCAAGCCATGGCACAAAGTCTTCTTCCCTCTGGGGGATTCTGGCAGGCCCCTCTGTTTGGGGGGTCTCTGCCCACAGATCCCCACTGGTGAAGGCAGAGCAGCTCTCTGGACAGGTCCTGTGTGCTTTCCTGACTTCTTCTGTTCAGGTTCCAGGGAGAAGGGGCTCCTGGAAAAGAGCAGGTTTAGCGCTCGGGGGTGTGAATCCCATTTCTCTCGGTGCCACGGAAGGAGCTGCCTCTTGCTGTAATTCTGGCCATGCTGCAGAAACCTCGACAGAAATTCAAGCTGGACAGCCAGTGGCACTTCTGTCCTGTCGTGACAGCTGAGTAATTGGAGGGAGGTCATGCCAAAGCAGAGAAGCCAAAGGGCCCTGTGAGCCCACCGTGTCCCTGTCCCCAGTGACATCCAGACTCCCTGAGGCTGCCCAGCCCCGAGGTTTGCAGGGTCGGGAAAGTGAAGATTTTTGTACTAATTGCACCTGAAAGGAGAAGAACATGAAAGAAAAAAATTAAGGATGAGCCTCTTCTCCCTGGGAAGAGGTGCTAATGAGCTTCTTTGCATTAGCGGGGTGATGGTTTCTGTGTTAATCAGGGGGATGAAACCACTGGGAAGCACTTTGTGGTGGAGTTCAGAGCTGGGCGGCTTCTCTTCGCCTTCTCCGAGGTGTGTAGTGGTGTCGCCCCTCTTTTGGTGCCCCGAAGAAGGGGAGCAAACCAGCATCCTCCTGGCACTGAGCTTAAGTGCTGCTGGCAGAGGAGGAGCAGGGGGAGCCAGTGCTGGTGCTTGGGCACAGCTCTGGGCTTCCCGAGCAGGCAGGGGCACAGGGATTGTTTCCTTTGAAGGTCCAGCTTTGATGTCCACTGGTCCACACCGATGTGCCTGGGGGGTTTGAGCTGCTCAGCCCCTCGGGAGCTCCATGCCCTGGGCTGCAGCCTTGGCTGTGCCACAGCCAGGCTGTCCACCAGGATGGCTGTGCTGTAAATAACACCTGCCACCGGTGGCCCTGAGCTCTAAGGACTCTTGATTACCCTCAGCCCTGTGCTGCTCAGGGCTTGGAATCAACTGTGTGTGAGGTATCTTTTTCATGAGAGTTCATGCATCTCTGTTTATTTTTCTGCCATGTTTGTGTGTGTCTCTTCCCTTGGCCCTCAGCGGCCACGGGCTGCCTGTGCCTTCTGCAGTGAGCTAAGCTTTGCAGGAGGATGGGAAGCTTTGTTCCTGCCATCCAAACTAACAGTGACCATGGTTTGGATTCACCAAGACTGGTCCTGGACCTCCATGTGCTCAGGGGAGGGGGCTTTGGATGCCCTGAGCATCTGCCAGTCCCCAGTGGGCACCTGAATGCCTGTCCTTGGGGTGATGCTCCAGTTCCCAGTGGACACCCATATCCCTGCCCTCGGGGTGATGTTCTGGTCCCCAGCAGGTGCCCATATCCCTGCCCACATCCCTGCCCTCGGGGTGATGCTCTGGTCCCCAGCAGGTGCCCATATCCCTGCCCACATCCCTGCCCTCGGGGTGATGCTCTGGTCCCCAGCAAGTGCCCACATCCCTGCCCTCAAAGTGATGCTCCAACACAGCCTTTGCCCAGTGCCTCCCTTTGAAGGGCTGGAGCAACCTGGAGCCTCCTGGAAGCCAAGGGCTGGCTTTTATCTCAGCAGTTGGCATGGAGCATTAGCAGGGCTCATTTTCTGATGGATCAGTCTGGAAAAAGTGGGAGGGGAGCTGCTTAGGCCAGAAGAAAGAAACAGAAATAAATTAATTTCAGCATTTCTTTCTGTACTAAATTAGCCCTGGATGTTTGAGGGAAGGGACTCAGGCAGAGTGTTTAGTCTCTCCTTGGCTGTGTGGCATTGTGATGTGTGTAGGGTCAGGATGGGGATCTGCTGCAGAAGAGTGGGTTTGGTCCCCAGGATGGGAGCACCAGAGGGAAGGGGCCTTCCCCTGGGAGAGGTATCTCAGTGCTGCTGCATTGTTTGGGCCAAATTCCCTTCTGTTGGGCTGCCATGCCAGTGGCAACATGGGTACAGCCAGGATAGGAAGTGTGGGGAAGGAGTGGGCAGGGGGATTCCTGTGTGCCCACCTTGGCTACACCCATGGCAGGGGGTGGAACTGGATGATCTTTAAGGTCCCTTCCAACCCAAACCCTTTCATTGTCTGTGTATTTCCAGCAGCTTTTTGTCTGAAGTTGGTTTGTTCTGCAGCTCCCATTGCTGGATGAATTTTAACAGCAGCCAGTAGCTGATTTCATGTTTTTGCATTTCTCACTGTACGGAGAGCTGGGCTCAGTCTGCCCAGAGGAGCTTTCCATCCCTGGGAGTGTCCAAGGCCAGGTTGGACAGGGCTTGGGTCTAGTGGGAGGTGTCCCTGCCTGTGGCAGGGGGATGAAACTGAATGGTCTTTAAGGTCCCTTCCAACCCAAACCATTCCAGGATTCCATGACTATCCCTGCGGTGCTTCCACCGCTTCCTCCTGGTTTCAGGGATCGGATGTGATGCCGTCAGCGGCGCCGTAGGGACCAGCTGTGCCTGAATCCCGCAGCAGGTGAGGCAGCTCCCGGTGCCCTCGCACAGGGAGGGCAGTGCTTCTCAGCTGGAACACGCCGTGATTTCACCATTCGTGTCGTCTGTGACTCTGAGGACGACGCCTTCTCCACAGCTCTGCGGGTGCTTGTTCCCCGCTCCCAGGACAGGCTCTCAGGGGAGTAACTCTCCATTTTTCCTGGGAAGCTGAGCCCTGCTTTGCTGTCAGTGGCTGCTCCCTCCCTTGCAGAGGGACACTCACAGCTTTGCAGTCGGCAGTGCCTGTCATTTGCATGCAGGGGCTCAGTTGCCAAGAGATGCTGTGAGCGGCGCCCGTGGCGGCTGCGCCCGCTCCTCTCGCAGCTGCTGGTGTTTTATTCATCTCTCTTTGCCTCCTGCATTTGAAAAATAATAACCCCGAGGTCTGCAGCACACCAGGGAGCTGCAAACCCCCACGTGCAGGTGGTAATCCCAGTGGACAACAGACTCCGTTCCTGCCTTGGGTGAGGCAGAGAAATAAGATGAATGTCTTCAAAGCAGAGAAGCGCTTGAGCTACCCTGGAGTGGCAGCGAGCCCCAGAGCCTGGTTAAGAAAACTCTTAACCAGTTTAATCCTCTTTGCAGGATGGTGGGAAGGTGCCTTCCCCACTCTCCCACCCCTCAGTGTCAGAAATAGCACCCAGAATAGTTTGGGTGTGGAATTTTGCATCCATTTCAGCTGACACAGGAGTGCTGGGGATGTGGAGTTTGGGAGATGCTTCTGGAAAGGTGTCTCCCAGGTTCCTGCAGCTCCAGTACTGCCCAGTGGCTTCCTGGTGCACACTGATAGCTCGTGTCCCCAGGGGTCTGTCCTGGTCTGGGATAGCTGGAATACTGAGTTTATTAGCTCAGGGGGAGAGCACAAGGCTTGGGATGCTCAGGAGGTGCAGAGCCAGGACACAGGCACAGAAAAAATACACTTGGGAGCTGCTGGGAGGAGGAGGGAGGTTGTAAAGGTGTTCACCATAACCTGCCTCTGTATCCTTCTGGTTAGAATTGTTTGGGACCCCAAAACCCTGATAGAGGGTGGGGATCAACACAGTGAAAACAGCTGGAAAATGCAATTTTCCACATCCCAGTGTCTCCGGGGCTGTGGGTCAGAGTCCCACTCCCTGCCCCAGCTTAGCAGGATGATTGTGCAGGATGATTGTGCAGGAGCAGGGTGGGGAGGAGGCCGGGCTGGAGGAAGGCTGTGGGCACACAGCTGTGCTGTGTCCGTGCCTCTCTGGGTGCTGCCGGGTGGGAAATTGGCCCTGGTGAGGCCAGTTTGGGCTCTGGAGCATCCACTGCCATGGTGCCGAGCAGGCTGGATGTGCTCCTGGTGCCAGGACCTGTGAGGGAGCGTTTTATAGCCAATAAAACATTTAAATGGGCCCAGAGTAAGTCTAAATGGTTTGAATATTTAATGGAATACATTTGGCTTAATTTCACTTTCATCTTTTATTTTTGATAAAATATTGAATTCGGCTGTGCAGAACTGAGCTGTTCTTTGAAAGCAGAGGGAAGGCAGCCAGGAAAGGGGGCACAGGTGGGTTTTGGGGTGCCTCTAACCCCCTCACTGCCCCTGGGATGGCTATTGGGGGCATCCCTGTCCCATAGCTCTGCCTTGCTCAGCCCCCGTGATCCCTTGAGCCCTCGCTGCCTTTCTGCTGAGTTGCTGCCTCATTTAGTTAATTATTTGCCCCCAGCAGGTTTTGGGTTATTCCTGGGGTGGGTATTGATGATCTCCGTGGGGAAGGTCCCAGGTTTGGCAGTGCTGGGATGGCTGCAGCAGCAGGAGCCGATTCCATCTGAGCTTGCCGGGCACTGGCTGTGCATCATCCTTCCCTGAAAACCACCTTCCCTTTGTCCTTTCCCCAAAGGGCCACTTCCCTGTCACCTGAGCCATGGGGACAGGGGTTGGGTTGGTCCCATCCATGGGCCTCTGCTGGAGGGGACACTGAGCATCCCCGTGCCAAAGGGCTGGGCAGCGATCGGGGTGCCTGCAAATCATCTCCCTTAGGAAAAAACATGGGGAAAACAAGCCCATCCAGTGGACAGCAGCTGTGTTTATGGGGGAAGGCACCACAGCGTGGTGTGTGCCAGAGCAGTTGTCCCTGTCCTTGGGTGGCAACGGGGGACACGCTGTTCCTATGGCAATGGGGGATTTAGGGATCAAGGGCTTGTTTACCTGCAGAACCTTGGAAAGCAAAATATTTTGTTGTTGGCACCGTGGGGACATCCACGCCCTGGAGCAGGGCAGTGGCTCAGTGCTGTGCCATCGAGTGCCAGGGTGGCTCCTGGAGCATCCCAGAGTGATGGAGCTGCCCGGCTGCCCTGGCAAGGGAGCTCCAGCAGAGCGGTGGAGCTCACACAGCTTTGTTTGTCTTCCAGGGGCATACGGCATTTTTAATCCTGGCTCAGCACAGAGTCATTGTCCTGAGGGATTGGAGAACCTCTCAGAGGCAACAGCAGATAATTCATCTTTATGCCTGCACTGTGAGAAAACATTTCTCCCTGATCATAACTAATGTGTGTTGGGAGCTTGTGGTGCTTCAGCCTACATGGGTGACATCCATTACCCTGGGCTCTGGTTGTCCCAGGGTGAGGAGGAGTCAAATGGGTGTCTGGGGTTTTCGGTGATGCTTCAGAGCCTGAGGAAGTTGTTGTTGTGGCAAGTCAGGAGTCAGTGCTGCCTGCAGGAGGTCAGCAGGCAGGAAAGGTCAGATTGTAGGGGAGGCAACACTGTCAGCATGTCTCTGAGGATGCGACTGGTCCTGGTGTGAACACCTGGACAGATCTTGTTCCATTTTGTATGGGTTTTTTCTATTTAATTTATCGAAGGCAGGGGAGTGATGATGAGCTGCATCAGTGCAGCCAAGCCCACTTGGGTTGGATGCCACAGAGCCATCCGTCTGTGTCCACAGTGCCAGCCCTCGTGCCATCTGCCCGTGTCTCGGGACGTTTTCCTCCTGCCTGCCAAGCCGTGATGTTCCCGGCCCGTGACACACTGGGGAAATGAAGGCTTTGGCTTTTCCAGCTTTGCCTGCACAGCATCACCACGGCAACCACCCCTGCGAGCGCTGGTCCTCGGCATCAATGCTGATCTGGGGGCAGAGCCCCCGGCCCGTGCCCATGTCCCCCCGCCTGTGAAGGGTGATGGGACACGGCGGTCCTGCCCCAGCACCAGTGCTGCTCCTCCTCCTCACCGGGACTGAGCCTGGGCTGACCCTGGCCCCTGGCACTGTCCTGTCCCCCCCAGGAGACCACTGGTGACATTCCTGCACCCTGTGCTCCCAACCTTGGGACGACTCCCTGTTAATGACTTTTTTTCCCCAAAGCTAAGTGCAGGAGGCACACAGGGAGCCCATCCAGGCAGTGCAGACCTCACTGGTGAGGACCTTGCTCTCTGTTGGATGCTGAATTTGGTCGGAATTGCTGGATTTGCTCCCTGTGCTGCTTGCCACCAGCAGGTCCCAGTGGTGCCTCTGTGCCTCTCTGCTTCCTCCGAGCTGATGACTAAGAGAAACACAACTGCGTGGCTGGATGAATAATTCAGCCCAGCCTTGCTGCTGAGGGGGGTCATAGCAAATCCCTGTCCAGGGACCTGCTTGTCAACATGGAATGGTCCCTGGATGAGCATCTGTCTTCCAACAGTGCCCTGGGCAGCGCAGGGTCAGGACTGACCCTTTCCTGGGAGCACAGGGAGCCCTTCCCGGGCAGCCAGGTGGCTGGGCTGTCACTGGTGTACCTGTTTCCCCCGGTGTGAGGCTCTCCCAGCGCCGGGAGCTGTGGGGAAGCAGCCGTCTCCCCAGGCTGTGACCCAGGGGCTGCCATCGCCCCGTTTGCCGCACGCCTCGGCGGAAGCGCCGGGGGATTGTTGCTACTCTCGGTGTCAATTTTTAGAGCTCAGCCCGGATTTGGCAGCAGCACCAGCCAGCCCACGCAGCTCCAGCCTCAGTGCAGGGCTGGCAGCTCTGCTGGGCTGGTGGAGATGTGGCTGAGCCCCCCGTGCTGTGTCCAGGCACCTTCCCTTGGCAGGGCTGGGAAGAGACCCTGGGACAGTGACAGCCACGCCACACTGCCCTGGGCACCCATCACTGGTGTGTGTATTGTGTCCTGTAACCATCGCTCCTGCGTGTTTCTGTAGGGGCTGTGGGGGCTGTGTCTTCGTGGTGTGCTCGTGGTGTGTTCACAGTGTCCTCACGGTGTCCTGTGGTGTGTGGAGTGGGCACAGCCAGGGCTGTGAAGCACCTCAAGCCCGTATGCTGCAGGTGTGGGATTCCTGGGGCTCCCGTGTTCCCAGGACACGACACCTCACAGGTTTCGGATGAGTGGCTTCTCCTCTCCCTCCGAGTGCTGAGGCACAACGTGCCCTGGAGCCACCACTGAGGAGCTCAAATGGTGCTGAGTCCTGAGCCTGGAGGGCACCCTGTCCTGGTCACAGATAGCTCCCTCCCCAGCTCCTTGCCCAGCTCCCTCCCCAGCCCCTTGCCCACCTCCTTCCCCAGCTCCCTGCCCAGCTCCTTGCCCCAGTTCATTCCTCAGCTCCACCATGGTTTGGTGGCGTGGCTTGGGGAAGTGTGGTTGATGTGATGGGATCAGAGTGGGGCTGGGAATCCCTTCCCGGTGAATTCTGCTGCCCTGTGTCTGGGAGAAGGGCTGACTGGGGCGTCTCCAGGGCATCTCTGCCTTGTGGTGGCACAGGGGCAGGAGGCCTGCAGCAAGGGGAGGCTGGAGAATTGGAGCAGCCAGAGCCCTGAGAGGGGGTGACTCCACCTGTCTCTGCCTGAAACCAGGAGTTTGTCCTGTTAGGAGGGGGAATAAAAGGAGGAGCCCAGCTCCCACAGCATCCCCTTGTTTTGGGGCGTGGGACACTCACACGACCCAGAGCATGGTGCCCATGTGGTGCTGTGGTGCTGCAGAGCCCCCAGAGCAGCACCAGGAGCACTTCCTTCAGTCAGTGCCGAGGAGCTGAACTTGGAGACTGGGTCCTGCTGTGTGGGGGTGCTCCTCAGGCCCCCTTGCATCAGGGTGACTTGTCAAGGTGGCTCCAGGCAAGGCTGGGGCTCAGTGAGTGGCTCTGCAGCTCAGCCCCAACTTCCTTCAACGTGTTAATGAGCTACACTTATAAATGTGCATGAATTAACGAGAGAAGTGCTCGACAGTGCCGAAAATAACCTTGTTCCCAAGCAAGCGTTTATGCCTGGCAGATGTGGTTTTCCCCCCTGAATAATACACACGTGAGGTCAAATTGCTCTGACAGGGAAGAGGAGCAGGAGTGGAGCAGCTTCGAGGGGCTGGTTCTCCAGGGATCAGCCCAGTGCAGGGGTAGAAATCCTCTCCCGTGGATCCCTCTGCTCCAGCTGGAGTTCTTGCCTGAAGATGGGCTTTCCAAGCATGTAACAAAAAGAATCAAGGCTACTGCATGTGGGCTTTGGTCCAGTTTTATTTGTAAAACAATTGGCAATGTCTTGGAAGAGCACCTGGCTATCCAGGAGCACTGTCCACACTGTGTTCCCATCCTGGCGCTGCCGTCTGGACCTCCTGGCCACCACAGTGCCAAGATTTGGGGTGTTTTGCTTCCCTCCCTCTGCCACCACACAGAGATGGGCTGGGGACTCAGGGAGCGCTGGGACCTGAGGGGTGCCGGTCCTGGGGGCTGAGTGGACACCAGGGGCTGTCAGAAACTCTCATTATAGTTGTTCAGTCACTGTGTTTTCCTGGAGTCCTTTGAAGGATCTGTCTGGGCCCGGGTTTGCTGCACAGTGAGAGCGTGGCTTTCAGGAGCTGTCTGCCTTGCCTGCGGGTGAAGGATGGGGGTGCTCACGATAAAAAGCTGCAGATTCCTTTGTCAGGTCTTTGGGGATTTTATTTTCTTTGGGGATGAGAAGTGCTCTTTAATAATGCTGTTTGCAGTGCTGCCTGCAAACGATGCTGTGCTGCTGCCGGGCTGTTTGCTGCTGGATATTGTCTTGATTTTTTTTTAATTGGATTGTAAAGTCTTCTCAGAAACTTTGGGCAAGTTTTCAGCCCGGGGCACAACCTGGGGCTGGCTGCAGTCACTGAGGCAAATCCTAGCATTGTTTAGGCTGGAAAAGACCTATAAGGTCATGAAAGCGCTGCAAGGCTTTATTTCCCCCCCAAATAAATGATTCCCTGTCTAACAGGACCTGATGAGCCATTTTTCATCCCTGTGGCACTGATGGCACCGTGTTTGCTGCAGATGAGAAATGGTATCACAGTAAATGCTCTGTGGAGGTCCCTGTTCCGCTTTGCAGCGCGGCGTGTCCTTGATGAGGAAAATGAAGATAAATATGTTGAGCACCACGTTACTTATTCTCGGTATTGGCACCGATTTGCATGAGCCATCTCTGCCCCCTTTGTCTCCAAGATTTCCTGGTTTGGAAATAAGCAGGGATATTTTTAAAAATATCTCTTCTATCATAAAGTAGGGAAGAAGGAGATGGAAGGGGTGAGTAATGCAGCCCGGGCTGTTGGGGGAGCTGCACAGACCATCCCTGGGTGTGGAGGAGGGATATGGCCGTGGGTTCCATCCCATCCCAGGAGCTGCCTGTGTGCTGGAGCTGCAGGGATGGGCTGCAGCCTTCCTGCTCACTGTTGCCTTTTGGTGGCTCTGGTCTCCAGTGGAATTTTAAGGGTGGAAACCCCAGTTTCCCTGGCTGCCTGCAGGACTGGGGCACAGGCTCGCTCTGGTGTGGCAGAGATGTCTCAGAGCCTGGCATGGCCATGTCTCCTGCCTGTTGGGATGAGCCCGAGCAGCCCTGCTGGGCTTGAAAACATCAAGTCTCATCTGCCTGTGCCTTCCTCAAGGACCCATCCCTTCTATCATCCCAGACTTTGGTGCTTCCATGGGGCAGCTGGGCTGGGGAGGGGATGCAGCTGCAGGACGCGGCTGCCGCGGGCGATGCCGACAAGCAGAGCATGGCTGTATTTTAAAATGTATGATCCTAAGCAGATCCTCTTACCTCTAATCTGTCCCTAAGACAGGATTCTTTTCTTGCCAGAAAACCCTTTTATTTGCAGACTGATGTGAATAGAAGATGATAAGTCACTAATTCTTCAGTGTGTCTGCTCCAACAAGAGCCTCGACTCTTATCTCTGCAGGGCTGGCAGCCAGGGAGATGTTAATTGGTATTTAATGTAGTGAACATGGCTCTTGACAAAGGCTGGGGCTCTGACATCCCTGGGGTGCTGTGGGGAAGGGGCTGTGCCCACCTGGAGACCACGGGTGGGGTCATTTATGTAGGGCAGGGCTTGTGGCTTCTCCTGGCAGGGACCCAGCGTGCAGGGCGGAGGGGACACGTATGTGGTGACCTCTGGCAGGAGGTGTGGAGGGGACACAGGGTGGGTTGGAAGCACCGTGTGCTGTGAGGTGACATGGTGTTAATCTGCTTTTCACGGGATCTGCTGAGGAACTGAGCAGCGAGTGCCGACACGTTGTGGGCTCTGAAAGGATCTTGGCACCGGGGACCAGCGCTGGCTCTGGAGCAGCTCTGCTGCAGGTGGGAGTGTGGAGTGTGCAAGGCCTGGGGAGAAAAAAACACAAGGCAGAAGTTTCTATTTTTAGCTGCAGAGTGCAAATGCACTGTGCTGCCGAGGAATAATCACCTGCCCTGGGAGATGAATGGTTGGGATTTCTCTCTAAGTGGAAGACTTATGGGACGAGGCGGAGGGAACTGTGCTGGGGTGTGTTGGCCACTCAGGTCTCCCCTGGGATGGGTGATGGGGACGCTCAGGAATGTCTCTGGTGCTGGCACAGCTGAGGAGGAAGAATGTCAGTGAAGATGCCCCAGTGCCTGGGACATCCTCCATCAGGACTCAGCAGGGCTGGACAGGACCCTGTCCAGCCACACCATGGCACAGCCCTGCATGCAGCCCATGTCCCTGCCCCACTGCCCCCATTCCCAGCAGCTTTCCGCAGGCTCCAGGCTGCTCCCTCCCCTCTCAGGCAGGGGATGTGCTCCTGAAGGGTGTTCCCCAGGCTGGAGCGGTGGGCTGGCTGTGTTTCCCATGGAGGCACCGCGTGGCCGGGCAGTGCCAGGCTCACTGCCCCATGGCCGGCCAGAATTGAGCGCGGCTTGAATTTTGAGGGACCAAGTGTTTGGAGCACTGTTTGTACTGAGGGGGCAGAGGGGGGCTGCTCCTCCATCCCTGGCCTTGGCAGAGAACCAGGATGTCCCTGAGCCGGGCGCTGTGCCTGGGGACATGCTGAGCCACCAGGGCCAGCTCCCTGGCAGCCACACGCGCATGTGTGGGAAACCTCAGGGTTTTAATGAGCAAATTTAATGCAGTGTCCTGCTGTTTTGGGCAGGTTTCCATATCGATCCTTAATCTATTTTTGCAGCCGCTGTTGGAGGTGGTGGTTATTTGTGTGTCTGCTACAGCCCCATCACAACTCATCCCATTTCCTCCTGGCACAGGAGTGTTTGTGCCTGCAGGGGCTCCCTGGGCTTTGCCAGGTGGGAATTTTATCCAGGTCCTGCCTTGGCACAGGGCTGGGGTGCTCCAGCATCCCTTCAGCCAGTTTGCGGCTGCTGGGTTCCTCCTGGCTTCCTAAAATAAAGGATAACCCAATCTATCCCCCACCCCTGAGCAGCAATGGAGACCCAACAGCCACCTGGCCCGGGTGACACCACAACCTAATGACATTTCTGGGTGGCTGCACTGTCAGTCCCACAGCTCATTACTGCCACTAATTAACTCGGCTGCTGCCCCAGTGCCTGGTTTGATCTATAGCCACTGATGCCATTTGTTCCCATTTTGGCAGGAATTCTCCCCCACTTGGCTGCAGGAGCTGCCTCCAAGGCCCAGTAATGTCATTTGAGGGGTTTCTTTTCCATCATGAAAGTGCAGCCCCCAGCAGAGGGGAGTGCTCAGGTGGGAGATGATGGTGGGTGCTCCTGGACAGCATCACTGGAGCCAACACCCACCAGAGGCTCCAGGGAGCCTGACAGTCAGTGAGCAGCTCCCATTAGCCTGCTTAATTGTGAAGCAAATTAATCCATGTATCCAATTTAACTTTTAAGGCTTTGCTCAATGAGTTAATGTGTGGAAAAGCTGGGGGAGGATGAGTTGTTGTGTGATTCTGACCCTGACTTGTGCTGCAGCCTTCACTGGTGCAGGCTCAGGTGCCTGTGGATGGGCTGGGATGTGCTGGTCACTCCCAGTGGGATTCACCAGGACTATGGGGACCCTGTGGACCAGGAGAATGGCATTTCCCCATCCTGCAGCTGACCTGAGAGCAGAGCAGGGCAGCGGCACCTTGATGTGGCTGGGAGCATTGTCTGCTGCAGGGTGCACGTTTCGGGGAATGTGGTTTTGCTCCATCACCTTCTCCTCCATCCTTTCTGCTTCCAAACGGCTGCTCCCGGGCAGTTGTGGGGGTGGGATCGTGCCAGGGCTGCAGCCAGCGGGGCCTTGGTGTGTCCCTAATGCTGCTCTTAATTGAGGACCATCTGCACTTGGTAATTTAATTTTTCCTACATCTGCAAGGTTCCAACTTTGTTTATCTGACATCCTGAGGATTATTTAACTTTGGAGCCTCATGTTCCTCCAGCCCAGGCACTCCAGGCATTCCACTGCAGCCCCTGCTAGACGAGATTTTAATAACATGGTCATCGCCCCAGGAAAAAGGACACATTTAAAAACTGAAATTGGGAAGGGTGACAGCAGAGCTGAGTTGCAGGGATGGTTTTGCTGCCCAAATTGGCGTGGCAGGAGGCTGCTGGGAGTGCTACCTCTGTTATAACACACGGTGTGAGAGGAGGAAGGAGCCCTGAGCACCACAACCCCTCCCATCGCCGGCAGGGCTGGCAGCACATTTCACGTCTCAGTGCATTGACACACGTCGTCTTTTGTCTTTGGATGCTTATTAGTAGCTCAGCCCCCAGCTGTGCCTTGGAAAGGCTGTCAGGAGGGAATTGAGGCAGCTCTTTAAAAAAATAATAGTTGTTGGAAGCTGAAAAGTCTTTCAGTCGTGGTATGGGGGGAGACTTGAGCATCTGGTTCATCTGAACCATACCAGTGTGTGCTGCTGGCAGCAGCTCCTGCCCTTCCCCACCCTGCTCCTCCCAAGCTTGGCTTCTTCACCTGTGTTTTGCAGCCACCTCGTGCTTGAGGGCAGGCAGAGATCTCAGAATCCTGGAATGGTTTGGGTTGGAAGGAACCTTAATACAACTCCCTTCCACTAGCCCAGGTTGCTCCAAGCCCATCCAGCCTGGCCTTGGACACTTCCAGGGATGTGACAGCCACAGTTTCTCTGGGCAAACTTGTCTGGGATGCAGGCAGGGATGCAGGCAGGAGTGATGCTCTGGATGGCTCTGGCTGTGTCTCCTGCCTGAAGGAGCATTTCTGCAGCTCTTTGCCCTGGAAACCCACTTTGTTCCACACCCAAACCCCAGTAAATCCATTTTTTTCCACAGCCTGGTCCAGCAGCATCTGGATCCATGTGCAGAGTTTAATCAGGTCTAAACATTTCCCCCCCCTAAAATGTAGGTCAGTCGTAATTAGTGTCACTCCTGCTGCTGTTGGTTCCTTGTTAATTAACTCCTGAAGTGCAGGTCAGTGCATGAAAGGCAGCTTTGGAGTTTCAGCTTTTTCGGCTGCTCACCAGATGCTTCAAGGTGGCTTTGGCTCAGACTGTCCGTGCTCAGGGCTTGGGCCACGTTCTCCCTCCCACTCGTGGTGGCCGGTCACCCTGGGAGCACAGCCACCCTGGGGACATGGCCACGTCCCTGGGCACACCACACTCTGCTCTGAGCTGGGGGTGCTCATGGTGCCGTGGGGAAGGGCACCTGTGTGGTGCCACTTCTAACATGAGGCTCCTGGTGTCCTTGTCCCTTGTCCTCCCCCATCACACCAAGTGTCCCTGTCCCCTCCAAGGTGCCTGTGCTGAGATCTGGGGCCGATGGGGAAGCACAGAGTGTTTTCCTTCCTCTGCAGCCCCTGGCACAGCAGCCCTGGCACAGCCCCTGGCAGGTGGCATTGGCAGCTGGTTGCCACCAACTGGGAATGGCATTTGTACAGACACTGTGCCAGTGCAGAGCCCGGGGCCCAGAGCCCCTGTGCCCTGTGGGCTGTGCTGGTGCCTCCACTGTGGCACCTGGCCAGGAGCTGGACTCGGTGATCCTTGTGGGTCCCTTCCAACTCGGCACATTCTGTGACTCTGTGACCTGGGGTTTGGAAGGGCAAGGTGAGCTCAGAGAGTGGATTTTCTGCAGATCATAAACCTGTCCTGTCTCACCAGCAGAACAGGTGCTGGGCAGAGCTCTTCCCCATCCTCTGGGTGAGGGTGAAGGTGCAGCTCAGCTGCTCAGGTCCGCTCAGCACCATTCGCCGTGGCACGAGGTTCCACCCCGGGGATGGTTCTTGTCTGTGCTCACCTGGGAGCCCCATGCAGAGGCACCAGGGTACAGTGAGCAGCTTGTGGCAGTGGGAACCCTGCGTTTTAGGCACTTCAAGCCTTCAGCACCCCAGCTTCCCATCCTGGGCAAGGCTCAGCTGCATGTTCAGGGAGTCTCAAGCCCCCGTCTGGCTCCCCAAGCCCCCAGCTGCTCCCTGAGTACTTTCCAGCTCCCCCACCCCACACCCTGCCTGCCTATTTTTACCACTCCTGGGCTGTGAATCACTTCTCTCCCCCATCTCAGTCGCTGCCTTTGAAGGTATTTATAAACCCCGACCGTCTCCCCTGCGCCTGCCTGAGCAGACGGTGGATTCAGCGCTCCGGCTCCTCCTGCCCTCTCCTCGCCCGTACCCAACCGTAGATGTGCCAGAAACAAGATGCTCCCTGTGGCCTCATTAAAACCATCAATGAAGAGCCTCTCCAGCACTGTCCTGCTGGGGTGAGGCCGGGCACCAGCACCCCGAGATGCCTGGTCCCTGGTGCTGCTGAGCGGTGTGGGATGCACAGGGATGGATCTCGGCGTGCCTGGGAGGGGTTTGGTGGCACCGGAGCTGGTGGAGTGTCCAGTGCCAGAGCTGGATGAGCCCAGCCCAGGGTTGGGGCAGCTTTGACAATCCATGGCCATGTGTCTAGGGAGAGGGGAGTGCCTCATGCCCAGCTCTGGAGAAAATGGAGGAAAATGGGATTCAAATCATCACCAGAGCAGCGACCGGCTGCCTCATCCCACTGGTGCAGTTCCTTGGCTGCATTTCCAGCACGTTCCAATGATTACTGTGCTAATTTCTATGGATCTGGCAGGCAAATTAATTTCTGCTTCTTCATCTGGGACTGCTGGTCTGTAGGATTGCACTTGGTTAATGTTTGGAGAGCCTGGTGCAGCTTGCTGGGATGGTGACTGCTCTGGGACACGGTCAGGATCTGTCCCGAGGGGCACCAATGGGCTCCCCACATTGCTCCTGGCTCTGCCAGGGCATCCTTCCACAAACAGTGTCCTGTTGTTTTGGGGAGAACCCCGTGTGAAGGGTCACTGCCCCCTCTACTCCTCCGTTCCACCTTTCCTAAAACAAAGCAAAGCAGGGAAAAAGAAAACCTGAGAGAGAAACCAAGAGAAAAACAGGTGGGAGAGGCAGGAGAGGGGATCAGCCCAAGGGTTTGGGGAAATGCTGCCTGGGATGGGGGGCTCTGTGTGTGTGTGTCTGGGGTCCTGGACATCCCCCAGCCATGCTCACCCCTCACTGTCCTTTCTGTTTTCTTTCAGAACAAGGTGCTGACAGTGGATGGGGTGAAGGTGAAACTGCAGGTATATCCCCATGGCCCCAGGAGCAACTCCCTCACCCACCCTGGTGTTGGGAGCAAAGCCCCTGGTCAGAGGAGCACCCCTCACATGGGTCCCCCTTCTCCATCCTTTGCTGCTGGGTCTCCCAGCACAGGACAGCCCTACAGGCCTTTTGGCTGCTCTGTCCCTTTGGAGGGAGGGGCTGGGGGCTGTTCTGGCCACGGTGATCCCTGTCCCAGCCCTGCTGCCTCCCTGCTGCTCCGTGACTGCAGCTGGAGCCCGTGAAACCAGAGCAGCACCTCTGGGGTTTGCTCAGCGTTTCCAGGCAGCTCCTGCTTTGGGAGAGCCAAAGGATGATGAGAGGGATAGAGATTCTTGAAGTGATCCACATTCCCTGGCTCAGCCTGCATCCAGCCCTTGGGAAATGCAGATTTTATGTCCAGAGCTGGTCCAGCCGCCTGAGACCCGACCATTTCCCTGAGCCCTCTGCCTGGAGCTCGGTAACACCATTAGCACAGATCCTCCCCAGCAGCAGTGTGGCACTCTCCAATCCTCCTGCTGCATTAAAGACTGATAAATCACATTAGCAGGTCCCCATGCATCCATCTGCTCCATGGATTTTCTGATTAAGAGCCATGTCAGGAGCTCTTGGCCACACACTGTTGTGTCCCTGCCCTGAGAAGTGGGGAGGTGCTGCTGCCATATTTATCATATTTGTCATTTTTCTTATGGAAGACCCTGGAAGCAAAAGCTGGAGAAGCTCCCTGGGGTTGCACCGTGCCCTTTGGGCTGGCTTTGGTGTTGGTTTTGGTGGGTCCTGGCCATGTCTGATCCCTCTGCTCCCTCCTGCTTTCCAGATCTGGGACACGGCGGGGCAGGAGCGCTTCCGCAGCGTCACCCACGCCTATTACCGGGATGCCCACGGTAAGAACAGCCCCCTGTGCCTTTGGGGGAGCCCCCTCCCTCTGGCTCTTTGGGGGTCCGAGCTGCCCCTCCAGGTCAGGGGAGTCAGGAATCACCAGAGTGGTTTCCCCAAGGGCGAGAAGGGTCTGCGTGTCGAGGTGCAAGCACCAGCAGTGTGGGCTGTTGCTGTAGTGGATTTTAGGGTTGTTCTGCATTTCACAGCAGGGACCTCACGTCCCCAGGTGTGACCTGCCTCGAGGACCCATGGAGGGTGTGCTCCAAGCCGTGGGGTCGGCTTGACACCAGCACTAATGCCCCATCCCTCTCTCCACAGCTCTGCTCCTCCTCTACGATGTCACCAACAAAGCGTCCTTCGACAACATCCAGGTATGGCAGCACCCCCGGGCCCCCGTGCTGAGCCTCGAGTGTGACGGGCTGGCTGTGGGTCAGTGCAGGGAAGGGAGTACCCGGAGGAGGGCTGTGGTGGAGGTGGGAGCTGTGGTCACTTTACAGAAGGGCTGTGGTTAATGCTGAGCACTTGCAAAGACAGGTAGGGCACGGGCAGAGAAGGTTTTCCTTCTCACAGCAAATGAAAGGGGTGATGGATTCACTGATCCAGCCAATTAACGCTGTGTAATTACAGTGCTGGCACAGAACTTGCTGCAGTAGATAAGCATGGGCAGCTTTCCCCAGCAAGCTGCTCCCTCGTTCCCCTCTGCTCCTTAGGGTCCCAACCAGTTGGGATTGGGCACCTCATTGCCCCACCCGCCTTAGTGCCAAACCCGGCAGGGAGAGGGTCACATCCTGCTGCACATTCCCAGCCCTTCCTGACTGATGGCTTTTGTGGGGGTCCCTTGTGGTGCCCGAGTTTGCCCCCTCCCTGCAGCCCCAGCACTCCGCTGACCCTGAGACCCCTGAGGTCCTTCAGGGGAGCTGGGGAGAGGTGTTGGGGCAGAGGGGGAGAGCAAATGCTGCCCACGAGCACATCCCTGGGGGTCAGGAGCACCCAGGTACTCAGTGTCTCCCCATTGTGGGGCCACCTGTGCCAGCACTGGCAGAGCGTGTGCTGACCAGGGAGCAATTATCCCCGAGAGAACAGGGTGTAATTGCTCCTGTGCTGGACATGGAGGACACCGTGTGCGTCCGTGGTGAGCAGCTGTGCCTGCAGAAACACCCTGTGCCACGGTGGCATCAGCACCCCAGGGCTGTGATCTGCCACACCAGCTCCTGGGGGTGCTGCACCCCTGGTCCCCACGTGCCTGGAGCTCTCGCTGCTCCAGGGCATCCTGCTGTCGGCAGCTCCGTGCCTGCCACGCTGTGCCCAGCTGTGGGGGACAGGGCACATCCTGCCACCTTGCTCCCGTGTCACCAGCACTGGGAATGCTTCCCACAAGCTGGGACTGGCCAGTGGTGGCATTACACAGCCTGAGGAGCTGGGTGGCTTGAGGGAGGCGAGTGCTGGATGTTAACCAGGCTCTGGGTCTGCACAGGGGTGGTGACCCTGCGATGAGACAGAAAATCCCTTGGAGGTCACACCACTGGGTAACGCGGCCCCGTCTGCAGCATCAGCAGTGCTGGGGACATGGGGACATGGAGGGACATCTGTGGGGCACACACAGCCCCAGCAGGGAGGAATGAGCACCCAGGGAGATTGCCAGGTGCTGGGGAGAGGGATGGAGCAGGAGTGGGGTCAGAAGGGAGCTGAGGGGTGTTGTCAGGAGTGACCGAGTCCCTCAGACCAGTCCCCCCATGGACCTGAGTGCCCTGAGCCCCCAGGGTGCTGTGGGGTCCTGGGGCTGCTGTGCTGGGCTCCCACGTATCTCCAGTGATAAACTCTGATCCCGAATCATCCCTGCTTCCCTGGCTGGGTGTTGGTGCAGGACACTCTGGGCTCAGAGACTGTGGAGCACGGATTGCCGGGGATCACCGGCATTTGCCATGAGCTCGGTGTCAGCACTGGAGGCAGCAAGTGGCTGCTCACACCGCAGGGTCAGGGAGATTACAGGGAATTAGGGCAGGTTTGATTAGATTAGGCTGGATTAGAGGGCAGAGAAGCCACCCCACAGCTCGGGGAGGCAGGTTCAGGGGCCTGCTGGGATGAGTGTGCTCGGCACGTGCAGGACACAGGCATGGGGCACATCCCAGAGCCAACCCTTGGCTTGACCCCCGAAAAGGAGGCTTAGTCTGAATGTCCCAGCCAGGGGGAAATTGGGGTTAAATCCCTGGAGGCACCTGTGGGCAGACAGAGCAGGCAGTGGGGTCGAGAGCTGCTGCTACCCTTGGAATGGGGGTCTGGTAGCAGCCAGAGTGGGTGCTGGTCCTGCTCAGCACAGCGTGTCCCTCGGGGCTCAGTGGCACCTGCTTGTCTGCACAGCCCCTCCACGGAACATCCCCCAGCAGTGCTCGGGATGGCAGCATTTCCCACAGAGGGTGTCTGTGCCCAGGACTGGGGCAGCTCCCCATTCTCCTCCTCCTCCCCCCGCAGCCATTGCCAACCCCTCTCTCTGGCTGTCTCCCTCCAGGCTTGGCTGACAGAGATCCATGAATATGCACAGCAGGACGTGGTCCTCATGTTACTGGGAAACAAGGTGAGCCTGGCCCCACGGCTTTGCCAAAGCCTCCTCTTCCTCCCAAGGTGGAGCCACGGGCAGGGGAGCCTGGCAGGGCATGAGGGGACATGGAGGTTACCTGCAGGTGACCCCAAATTGCTCTTTGCTCTTCCCATTGCAGGTGGATTCAGCCCAGGACAGAGTGGTGAAAAGGGAAGATGGAGAGAAACTTGCCAAGGTGGGTGAGGTACCTGAGGATGTGCACCAGGAAATGGTCACCTGGAGACCAGTCTGACCCAAAATACGCCTGGGAGCACTTTGCTTTTCTTCCCTTGTTGTGCTCTCCCCTTCCTCCTCATCTGTTCTTCTTTCTCTCAGCTTCCACTAACATTTCTTGCTTCTTTGCCCTTAAAAATTATTCTCAAAGTTACCTGAGCTGTGATCCCTGGCTCAGTTTTCCCTGCCCACCACAGGAGGGTATGGGCTCCCCAGGGAGGCAGTGACTCCAGCCAGGGCCTGGGAACATCCCAGGTGTCATTCCTGATGCCCCTGTGTCTCGTCCCACAGGAGTATGGAGTGCCCTTCATGGAGACCAGCGCAAAAAGTGGCCTCAATGTGGAATTAGCATTCACAGCCATTGCAAAGTAAGTGACTGGAGCAGTGGCCGTGCCGGGCACCTCTTCTGCAGGAACACAGCAGGCTTTGGGCCAACAGCTGGCACTGTCACCCCCCTCTTCATTCCCTGGGGCTCACCTTCAGCTCTTGTGCTGGCAAGAACTTGCCCTCTCACCTGAGATAGGAAATGTCTCATCAGGGAGAGCTTTAGCTAAATGTCCAGGCCAAGCTGGGTTCAGCTGAGCTGGGCCAGCCAGCTGGGAATCAGAATCCCAGAACGGTTTGGGTTGCAAGGGACCTTACAGCCATGGGCAGGGACACCTTCCACCAGCCCAGGTTGCTCCAAGCCACATCCAACCTGGCCTTGGACACTTCCAGG
>JAWWTY010000032.1:15315283-15352601 GCA_035222235.1 Margarornis squamiger
GCCCAGAGCATTGAGTGCCATGGCCAGTCCTGCCTTGGGCACCTCCAGGGCTGGGCACTCCAAACCTCCCTGGGCAGGCCATTCCATGGAGAGATTCCTCCTGATGTCGAAACTGAACCTCCCATGGAGAGGGAAATTTGGCATTTCCTAAGGAAGCTGTAGAAGCACAGAGCTGTCCACACTCTGCTGGATCCCTCTCCAGGCCCCCCTCCAGGGCATTGCTGTCTGGGGCAGGGAAGGGGCAGGGTGAATCCAGCCAGAAATCTCTGGTGCTGGGGTTTGATTCATGTGCAGGTGAGACTTCCCCGAGGGAGGATCAGTTTTACCCAGTGACTTTGGGAAACCTTCGCTGGTAACACCCCAACAGGAATTTTCAAGGTATTGATTGAACCCAAGGGGAAAAAAGCCCCCAGTCTATGGTTTTCAAGATGTTTGGTTCCTGTATCCCAGGGTGATCCTGGTGGCTGTGCAGGGTGAGCCCACACCTGCCTGTTCCTGTGGCAGCACAGCCTTCAAGGGCCTTAAGCCACGTGTGAAGCACCCCATGGAAGTTTGTGTCCCCTGGCTGGAACTTCTGAGCACGCAAACATTCCCTTCCCAGGGCTCCACAATCCTGACCTGGAGCCACAGGGATCCCCCCGGGCTCTGGGGTGTTGCTGCATGTGCTGGAGCTGGAGCAGGAGCTGGAGCCAGCTCTGCCCTGCCAGGAGCTGCTGCTGAGCATCACTGCAGTGGTGCTGAGCACTGCTGAGCACCTGCAGCCTCAGTCAGGGTTCACCTGTTGCTCACCTCGAGGACTGAGCATTCCCCTCTTCCATGGGATCTTCCAAGCCCTGCTGGCCATGGCTGTGGGATTTCCTGGAGCATGATCATACCTGTCTCACAGGTTGCCTCAGCCAAGCCCAGCTGCACCAGGAGAAAGACAGTGGGGAGAAAATCCTTCCTGGTCTCACTAAGGCAGCACTTGGATTACTTGGACAGGTTCAGCCTGTCAGAACTCTTCCCTCCTGATTTTTATCCCCTTTGTCGTCCTTTCCCTGGGCCCCTTTGCCATGGGCACAGTGAGGGACACGCTGGCACATCCCCTCATGCGTGGGCTGGATCAGGGGATGTAGTGGCAGCTGGGATAAGGAGGGAGATGGCTGGTTGCTCAAAGGGGTACATATCACTCTTCTTTGGAGCTCAGCAAATCCCCCAGAACCCAAGGCAGCAGCACTCCAAATTACCCACCTAGGCTGCTCATGCTCTGCCTTTAGCACAGCCCAAGCTCAGAAGTTTCATCAGTCACTTTCCTGCCTTTAATGAGGTGTCCTGGGGGCTGGAGTGGGGCAGTCCCTGTTCCTGGGACACCCTCAGCAGTAGAAGTTCCCCACGGTCAGTGCCTGTATTTTGGGTGAGTCCTGCTTGCCAGCTCAGCCTTTGTGGTGGTTCTCAGTTAACTGGATTTCCCTGGATTGTCTCTCCAAAGACCATGTTGCTGTTTGATATCCAGAATTCTGAATAGTTTGGGAACTATCTAAAGAGGCAGAGAAACTCAAACTCCCCTTAAAGCGAGCAATGGACTGTGCTGTCCCCGGAGCTTTCTCCGATCTGAGAAATAAATCCATGTGTGCTCCGAGAGGGTTGTTTTTCCTGCACTGAGCTGAACCCGGAGCATTCCCGGAGCAGCCAGGGCAAAGCTGGGAGGCAGCGTGGAGATTGGCTGAGCTGTGGGATTTTCCAGCTGGATTTACATATCGCCCACTGCTCCGCATGCCTTTGTGTTTACATCACTGGGGAGCGATGCACACAGGCACACAGATAGAGGAAGGCGAGGCGAGGAGAAGCCTGTGCACACTCAGGAGCTGGGCATGGTGCTGCCCTGCCGGGCTCTGCCAGCTCCCATGGCTAATGGTGAGTTTCCCCCAAGGAACAGTGTTTGCTCCGGGTGTTGGGTGTCAGCCCGTCGGCAGCGTTCCCTGGGAAGCTGCTTTAGCCATCACAGCAGAGAGGGAGGAACTCTTCCCATCCCTTAGTGGAGACCTGAAATCCAGCACCAGTTCAGAAGGGGGTACCTGTGGCCTGTCCGACAGCTGGAGCTCTGTTATGCTGACTTTGTGATCCTTCAGAGTGACCTCTGCAAGGGCGTGGAACTGTTCATTGCAGCAACTCAGCAAGTGTGTTCTGAGGCTCTTCCTGGTGGTTTCAGGACTGGAAAATCCTCGATTTTCCTTAGGCAGAATTGTGAGCACAGAAGCCAAGTGTGTGAGGAGAGGCAGTGTTCTGCTGCCTCCCTTTGTATCCCGAGTCACCGTGGGGGAGTGATTTAAATCCGTGGTGTTTGGGAGTTGTGGGACACTGAACGGTGCTGCTGTCTCAAAGCTGTCCATAGATTTGCCATAGTGGAAGTGTCCACATCCACTGATTCCTTTTGGAATCAAGGATTCAGTGCTGCTTTCTCTGAGGGTCACACTCTGCTCAATGAGTGTAGGTATCTACGTTGTGCCTCCTGCTTGTTCTTGGTGGCAAAGTCCACGGAAACTGTACAAAAAAGAACAGGTGACTGGAATTTACTGGATTAGGGTTTTTTTTTGTGAAGGAGCTGATGCATTTCAGCCTGATCTTTGCAGTGCTCCAGTTGCATGCAGAGGGCAAGAGTGTGTCATGAAGTTTCAAAGCTTTGAACAATGTTGGGAGGGGGGGAACGAGGCGAAAGTGATACTTTGTGCTTTTTGATTCATGATTATGGGCTCAGGTTTCTTATTACTTTAATCTGGAAGATTTCCACAATGTGATGGAGTGTTCACAGCTTTCCAGAGGAGTGCAGTGCAGCCAGTAAAGCAAAGCAGTTGGAAAAGGCCTCAGTGGTGGCACAGGATTCAAGGAAAGAAGAAGAGAAGGAGCTTTGATTGCCTTGGGTCTAGCAGGGCTCCAGGAGAGGAGAATCCATATGAGAAAACCTTCTTCTGGCTTCCATGGGAGAACAGAGGCTGAATCTCCCCATACCCCAGGCTTTGCTGCTGAGTTGCCATGTCTTA
This sequence comes from Margarornis squamiger, assembly GCA_035222235.1. Taxonomy (NCBI): domain Eukaryota; kingdom Metazoa; phylum Chordata; class Aves; order Passeriformes; family Furnariidae; genus Margarornis; species Margarornis squamiger. The sequence goes on from JAWWTY010000032.1 coordinate 15,318,301, forward strand.
GAGGCTTTTTAGATGAGTTACAAGCCTCCCTATCTACCAGATTTGCAGCAGCAGAGCTTGGGCCAGCCCACAGGACCCCATGGGGTCTTGGCAGCCACTTGGTCTCTCTGTCAAGCAAGGCTGAGGAGCACCGGTAAGCACCATTGTGGTGTGAGTGGTGTAGGTGGCTGTTCTGAGGTTTTAAAGCCTGATAATTCTTATCAAGAACTGCCTTGCACAGAGATGACCATTCCCTCCCAAGGAACTGCAGCAGGGTTGAGATTTTTGCCTTGGAGAGGTAGGATGTTGTTGGTTTGGTGCTTGGTTGTGGTTTTATTCTTTTTCCATAACCAAATCCCTGGTTTAATAATGTGATGGTATCTGGATGTCCCTGTTCTTTGAGAGGATGTGAAAGAGCACAAGCTGTGAAAGGCACAGCATGAAGCCCTGCAGCATTAGGGCCAACTTTTAAAACACCTTTTGATTAGGGTCTTTGTGCAGAGGAGCTCTGAAGGGGGCCCGTTCCTGCCAGCCTGGCTGGCCAGCAGTGACTGTGGAGGTGCTGAGCCCAGACACGGCAATTTCGGTTGGAGGGGTCAGAACTCCTGAGCCCTGGTCTGCATAACAAAAATGGTATAGGAGATGGATGCTTCCAGGTTACCAGAAATGGAAGTAAAGCTTCAAATGTGGCTTTTGTGTTGTGGGACAGCATTGAACATTGGCCTCTGTTCTTCCTTCTAACTTCTTTTTTTTTTTGGGCGGGGGGAGAAATGAAATGCTTTGTTCCAGCAGAGCAATCATTTTTGATCCTGTTATGGGCACATTTGAAAGTTACTGCTTCAGGTTTTAGCATGAAGCATTGCAAAAAAATGTCTATCCCAAGGAGTCATTATCCTTTAGGAAAAGCACCACATGACATGATTTCCCTTTCTGAACTCCATAGCTCAAAGGCATGGCTGTGTTCAATGTGTTCAATGGCTGTGTTGAATGTGCTCTTGCAGCCCTGCAGTCGGTCGAAGCGCTGGTAAAAGTAGCAGCAATTAAAAATATCAGATTTATTTTTATTGATGACAGCCCAGTACAATTTCGGGCTCAGGAAAGTCTGTATGACTTATAGGAAAAACTTCTAAGCAGTACAAAGGGTGTTCCACAGAACCAAACACCCACCAGATGGAGGTGCCACGTTCTGTCAGTAAGGCTGAACTGCTGTTTGTGTTTTATGTCCTTCTAGCACTGACTGCATATCTTGGCATATGATCCTGGCCTTCAAGAGGCCACCCAAAGAGTATAGGAAATGTCCTGCTGGGTCAGAGCATCAGTTCTGTCTTCAGCAGTTATGAAAATCATGGAATCCTGGAATGGTTTGGGTTGGAAGGGACCTTAAAGCCCATCCAGTCCCACCCTTGTGCCATGTGCAGGGAAACCTCCAGGCCCTGTCCAACTTGGCCTTGGACACTTCCAGGGATGGGGCAGCCACAGCTTCTCTGGGAACCTGTGCCAGGGCATGACCACCCTCACAGAGAAGGATTAGTCCCCAGATTTTAGGGTGTCACTGGGGCTCTGTAACTGATCTCATCCAGGTTGTTGGCAGGAGCAGACATTGGTGTTTCTGTGATAGAGCCATTTACATTCATCTTCCTTGGGCAGCACTTTTTGCTTGTCCTGCCAAGTCCTTCTGGTTTCTGTATAGAATCATGTAGATTGGAAAAGACCTTTAAGATCACTGAGTTCCCAGCATGGGCCAGCGAAGGAGCCCAACCACGGTCTTTGATTCAACATCTTCACCTGTGACCTGGAACAAGCTGACTCAGCAGTGGTTCTGGGAGAGCCCTGGCCTAGTCTTCCCTAACCTGAGGAGTGACCATTGGGCTCCACCCTCTGCTTCCTGTCTGGTGACCGACTTGAGAGGTGTCTATCTCAGGGATCTGATGTAGCTCAGCATTCTGAGGCCTGTGTTTTACAAGTCAGACCAGATGCTGACAGGCCTTGTCACCATGACACGCTGATAGTCACAGAGTAGTTAGTTTGGGTTGGAAGGGACCTCTGGAGATTCCAACCCCCTGCCAAGGCAGGGTCACCTAGAGCAGTAACCATGTTCTTTAAGCCCTGTTAATGCAGCTCACAAGCTCTTTTGGATGCTGTTTCCACCACAGATACCAGGACAGCCAGTGTGACTGTCCCAAGGGTGTCTCTGGAGAACCTGAGATTTGAGATGTTCCCTTGCAGGTTGCTGTGGGCCACTGAGAACCAGTTCACAGAATGTATGGGAAACACCTTGGTCCTGCAGAAGGACAAGGCTGACAGCCTGCCCCAACTGGGCTGGATTTACTGGCCCTGGGACCTCCCCCAGAAGAGCCCTGTGTGAGGATGTGTGAGAGCTCAGGATACAGCTGAGAAAGTGGGTGTAGAACCCAATCCCACCCCCTGTGCCTTCTCCTTGTCTCATGGAGCTGGGCTATGGGAGCTTTTGTCAGAGTGTTTCCATGGGCATATGCCAATACTCTCAAGGATGTGTAACCCTTCTCGTCCTGAGTGTGGTGTTGTAAGAGGAACAGAAGCTCTTAGGCCATAAATACCCAGGCTGTGAGATAAGGAAGTTCACGTCACCCAGGGGCTGTTCCAGCTGGAGCAGGATAACCCATGCCTGCCTTTCCCACTGGCAAACTCTCCTGCTGTGGATGATTTTGCCAGCCTAGTGGTTTCCTTGGGGGTGGATAACCTTGGAGAGGGCTTCAGGGGAGAGAGGAGGAGGGGGAAAGAAGAACCAGCAGATGTAGGACACACTGAGCCTCACGGACTGGCGATTGCATAAGGCAAAGGAGACTCTTGCTGGTTTCTTGGCGAGGAGACACTGTGGGACATTGCAGCTGCCAGTCGTGGCACATGGCACCTCCAGGACCCAGTGCCGTGCCCATGGCTCACCTGGAGAGCAGCCAGAGTACAAACCTCAGCAGTGCCATGGCATCTACAAAGGTGGAGTTCCTGTGCTGGGAACTGGCTCCCAATCGGGACCAGGCTGGTTATGTGATATTTGTGAAGGATGGGATACTCTGCTGTCCCATCTCCTCATGCCATGTCCCCTCTTCAAAGCCTTGGCCTTTGTGGTTGCTTGTAAGGATCTTCTGTGGAGTGTTGGGAATAGCTGTGTGTGCTCCAGGGGCTGAGAGGAGGGAGGGCAGACCCTTGAGGGACCTGTACCAGTCTCATCAGATGCCTCTTCGGCATGGCCAGTGGTTCCCTGCAGAGAGTGGAACTGGATGATCTTTAAGGTCCCTTCCAAACCAAATCATTCCAGGATTCTATGATAAGCCAGGCCACGGGTCCCAGAGGCGATTCCCTTCCCTGCTTTGAGGTGCAGCGACAGAGTTGGCAGCAGTGTGATCCATGGCTGAGCCCGTTGGATCTCCTCTCAGCAATGAGGAGGAAGAGCATTGCTTCCCCCAGCTGCCTCTGCAGCTACTGGTGGTTGGGTTTTTCCTTGCCTGGATTACTAGAGTAGGATTTTAAGGCTTTTCGTCTCACTGAGTCTCAAAAGCCTGAGTTGATCCCTGTGGTGTGCAAATGCTGAAACCCATCCCTTCCCCTCCCTCGCATCTGGTTGCAATCAGCTGTGAGATTTACTGGGTAGTGGGTCCCGCTGCTTCCTTTCTCCAGGGTGGATTTTTTCCCCCTCTTTGTTTACTGTAAAAAACACTGAAGTTGCAGTTAAAAAAAATATTAGAAAAATTAAATTCCGGCAAGGAGAATCTGGATCACAGGCTGCGATCCCAGGAGGAACACTCATCCTCCAGGCCTGGGAGCACAGGGCAGTGTAGCTGGCAGGGTTCAGATGCCAAACAAAGGTGCAGAAATCTGGCAGAGATTTTTGCAAGTGCTGTAGGAATCTGATATTAATATTGACAGCATCAGCTCTTTTCTGCCTTCTTTTAACTTGCTTGATATCAGTTGGAAAAGGCCTTTCTCGGCACCTCTTGGAAGATGTGAGGAGCTGCCAGACAGTGCTCTGGGGAGAGGTCTGCTCTGCTGAAATGCTCCTGTCTGTGGTGGGAGCAGAGATTTGGGCTGAAACCAAGTATTCCTGTGGCTGCTGATGTTCTGCAGCCTGGCTGATATTCCACTCAGCATTTTTCCCATCGCTCAAATTCCTCCGCTCTCTGTTCAGTGCAGACAGAGCTGCTGCTGCTTGCAGGTAGTTTGCTCAGCCAAGCTGCAGAGCATGGGTCATGCTTGTAAAAAATGAGTGGAAAATCCCTGTATTCCATGTTTTCTTCCTCGCTTCGGATTTATCCAAGCTCTGTTGCACCCGTTTCAGTGGGATTTTGGGGAAGGGTGAGACTAGAGATGCCTCCTTAGTGCCTCTCACAGGACACTTCCCATGCCTGGGGGTTGTCCCAGTGGGCACCTGCTTGGGAAGTTCCCAGGCAGGTCCCAAGGGTTCATTGTAGTGGCTCAAGTGCCTGCAGTCACTGTTTGTTGCACATCTGAGCCGACATTTAAGGATATTACAGAACTCTTCAAGCTGTTAGTTATCCCCGTTTTTGGTTTCCCCTGTCTCTTGACTGCTTTCCCATCACTTGAGTCTCCATCTGTTACATCTGAAGGTGATACATACCCTGAAAATGAGAAGGGAATGAAGCTTCTGCATGAGTCTCCAGACAGCCCACGATCTGCCATCAGGATGGATTCCTCTCTTTCCATCTGGGAATGATTGTTTGCCTTAAAACCCAATAGGAATATTTGGTATGCGAGGTTCCCTTAAACACTGACATGGCTGGTGAGGTGGGAGCATATCCCTGCTCTTGGCTTTGAGTAGTGCAGGATAAAGGGTGTTTGGGTAGATCCTCTGAAGAAGGAATCATGCATTCATATACCTGAAAAGTGAATACCTCTATTTCTTCTCCAAGTGGAAATGACCAGAGGAGAGATTGGTGAGCGTAGTTGTGTTACATAGGGAACCTATGGAGAGGGGAACTTTAGGGGTACATGCATGTGATGATTAAGCATGAGATAATGCAGCCTTGAGATGTGAAACCCTAGGAAATGTGGCAGTTTGTGCCATCACTTGTGGAAGTACTTGCTTTGCTTTATTTATGAGCACTACATCATCTCGAGACCCCAGCTGGAGACCTTTTGGACTCTTTGATCTTCACGCTTTGTAGTCTAGAAATGCTGTGCAGAAGAGGTGAATTTTTGCTGGGAGGAAGCTGAGAGCTCCAGGAGCTTGTCCAAGGCTGCCAGAGGGTGAGAGGCTGGGTGGGGTTCAGACCTCATGGGGCCACAGACAGAGTGTTACCCAAAAGCTTTGTCTGCCCTCTTCCACCTCCCACCCTCTCAGTTCCATCTGCTCTCTGTGCCCTAAGGAACACTGACAGGAATGAAAGGATCTGCTGGCCAAAGCCAAACTTCTGGCTTGCTGGAGCCCAGCTTTCAACTCGGCAGGTCTCCCTGATGCAGCAGCACAGCACTGCTTCATTCCTGCTGGTTTTGAGACAACTCCAGCAACTCTGCTCAGCATCTCCTCAGGGATCTGGCATTTGCAAAGAGCCAGGACAGTGCTGTCACATGTGTGGAAAACATTATCCAGATCCCTCGTTTTCAGATGGTTTTGGGTTTGGCTTTGGAGTTTCTGTTTGTTTGGCTTTTCATTGGAATTTGGGTTTTTTTTTTGTTTAGACCTTAGCTTTTTCTGAGAGTTTAGTCCTGAGTAGCAATTCCCTGGATTGTGCTGCTGCTGTTCCTGGCTGCCTGACAGCTGTTGGATCCAGAGCTGCAGGGAGCATCAGGAAGTGCTGTGTCAGGCCCTGAGCACAGCCATGGTCAAGGACAGCTCGAGTGTCACCTTTGCAGTGTTTAAAATGCAAGTGCAGGATGTGCCCAGCCCTGTGTGCAGGCAGCCTTGTGCCAGGGCTCCCCAGGGAGGTGGGAATCCCTGGACGAGTCCTCGGTCACAGCTCCATGGTGAGACCTTGTCTCTCTTTGAGCCTCAGTTTCCCTTTCTGTAAAGTGGGGAAATCACAGTGGTGTTTTTCTAAAGAGCTTGGAGATTCAGGACTTGTTGCCTCCAGATAAGGGAAAACCAACTAGTAGAAACCCCTGAGACCTTCCCCTCCGAGCAGCTGGAAGTGTGAGCAGCAGGAGTGTGGAAGCCTGGCTGGAGCAGTGCCATCTCGCAGCACCAGGGGACACCTGTGGGATGTTCCTTACAAGACTCTTGTCCTACAAAAAGGCATTTTGGTTGTCTTAATAAACCCTTTGTGGCCTGTCTGTCCTCACTCAGGTGTCTGTGTGTCTGTTTAGCCCTTGGACTCTGCTGCTGGTGGTAAAAATACCAAGACGAACTTTGGACAGAAAGGGGGCTCTTAATCAGGATCCTTCTGGAGCAGCTTGTTCCCAGAGCACAGGGCCCCTTGGGCAGGCTGGGGCAGCCTGTGAGTGCAAGCAGAACCTGCAGGGATGGACCTGGGAGGAGAGCCCAGTGCCTGGCTGAGCCCTTGGCTTCTCTCAGGGAAACTCTTGCTTGAGCCAGAAGTGCCTCTGTGTGATGGCGGAGGAGGTGCAGCTCCTTCCTGAGGGTACCCTGGCTCTGAAGGAGACTGAGAGCATCTTACCAGATTCACTGGGGTGACAGCATGATTGTGCCCTGAAGCCACCATCAGGTTCCAGCTGAGGTTAAAGAAAACAGACTCCATGTGTTTCTGCAGGTTATTGTGGAATTCTTGACTTTGCAAACTTGAGCTTGGTGAAAATCTGTGTAAACAGTGGAAAAAGAGAAATGAGCCCCCTTTTAAAAGATAATATTTTTAGAAAATGCTGAACACTCATCCAGGAATGAGTCAAAGTAATCTGACTTTGTCCTTGCCTCTTGCTTCTGAAAATACAGGTTTATGTGAGTTTAGGCAAACACTGGGGCTTAGTGCTGCAGGAGAGTGTTCTCTGAGCCCAGGAAAACACATACAACAACCCCTTTCTGTCTCCCTTCTCCACAGAGCAAGCTTCCCATGACTAACAGATGCTGGCCTAGATTATGAGCTCAAACAAGAACGCTCGCTACAATCGTTTCTCCAGTGGCACAACAAGCATCACTCCTTCCGAAAACACTAACGGGGTAAGGTCACTGCTGGTGGCAGAGTACAAGGACTAGATACCTTCTGAAGTAGGGTATTTTCTTGCCTCTTAAAAATCTCAATATTCACAGGTAGAAGTTAGGAATATGTATATACATTTTTTCACCAGTTCAGAAAGATCTGAAGCCTTTATATGCTCTGACCTTAATTTTTTCAATATTTCAGACAAGAATGGAAACAACTTTTGGGCCAGCCTACTCTGCTGTGACAACCATCACAAAGGGTGAGTATTTGATGTGTAGAGCATTTCCCCCAAGCACTGTGGGTGATTCCAGTGTTGTTGCTGCTTTACAAATCCTAAAGCTGTTGGGAGAATCGCTGTGTTCTTTAGCCAGGTGCTGAGGGACTGGTTTTAGTGCTGTGCAGCCCCAGTGTCCAGACATGAGGGAAATGAGCATGCACAGGAGTTGTCTCCCCTTAGGCAGGCTGAACAGCACCACAGAGAAGCCCTTCTGAAATCAGGATAGTACTACAGGGTTTGATACTGAGCTCAGCACCAAATCTTACTGATCCCTGTGATAATCATCAGCAGCACTTAGAATTTCGTGTTCACTCTGTGCCTGACTGTGAGTCACTCTGGAGCTTTGGTGAAACCCCCATGGCCATTTTTAGCTCAGACAGGAGAGGATGCAAATGTATCTACTCATTTAGAATTCCTGTGCCTTGTTCCTCAAAGCTCAGCAGGTGAGGGAAGCCTGAGTCCTGACACGTGGGGTGAATGTAGGAAAAGGTCTGGTTTCACTTTGGAATAAAAATATCCTTGCTTTAGTAAAGACAAAAAGACTTGACACTGATTTAGATAAGGAAATGAACATCTGCCTGAGGAAAATGTTTGGATAACATTTGTCCTGGACTCTAGATGGTTTTTTACTCCTGAATATTTACATTCAAACTTTTATATGAGTCTGTAACATGATCTCTCTACAAATATCTCATATTTAATTTACCATGCATCCCTTGTGCTGCAAGAGTATCCAGACCTCCCTGGATCCAAGCAATTTTTCTGATGACTGAGATATGTGGGAGTATAAAGTTTCCTTTTAGTAGAATTTTTAGCCTGTGGACTTGGTAGAATATCACCTGTGCTCTTTCCTGGGCAAGCTCTCAGAGGTCAGAGTTGTTCTACCTGTGTTAGTATGTCCAGTCATGAACAGGAGTTGGAGAATCCTGAGTCTTTTCCTTTTTTAAGAAACACTTACAGCTACAGAGGCTGACCCATAGCTTGGAAATGTGTCTGAGGAGCCTAAATGCTTGTTTTTCTTTCTTTGATTCCCTCTAAAGCTGACGGGACCAATACTTTTAAGCAGCACCGTCGGACCCCGTCCTCCTCCAGCACACTCACCTACTCCCCACGGGATGAGGACGATGGCATGGTAGGTGCTGCCAGGGTCCTCCTGACTGGCTTAGCTGCTTATATGTGAAATGAGAGGAGTCTGGATCTCCTCTGGACTCCTCTGCCTCCCTCATCATTCCCATGTTATGTCCAAGGGAGATTCCTGCGCTGGAGGCAGAAGCAACCTCAGCATTCCTGGCTCCTCCCGTGGTTGGTGCCATGGGGAAGCAACTGATTGTGGCCTGGGGCTTTAGGCTGGTGCTGCTGGTGCTGATTTTCACACTGTTTGAAAGTGTGGTGTGGTTCCAAAGCCTGGGAACTCCAGATCCCACAGACCTCTGTTTGAGGGCATACCTGGCTCCTGGGAGAGCAGGTGCTCATGAGGAAACAGCCACAGCCAGGGATGTCTGGGCTGCGACTGAGGCCGGGCAGTCTCGGTCAGGGCGTGTTGGATGGATCCCAGCTGGCTCTGCAGTTAAAGCCATGGAATCCATTCCTATTCCTACCTCCAGATGGGGCTTCTGACCACAGGGAACGGGTTTGGAACCTGCAGAGTGGGGTGTTGGACACTACAGACTGTGCTGGCTCCTTGGGGCTTCTCACAGAAACCATTCCTGTGTCTCCCAATATCTTTGTGGAAAAGCACTTCCCAATTTTATATCTGGCTTTCTTACTCACTTCTGGTTATGCTTTTTTGGGGAATTTAGTGATTCAGCAGGCCTCAGGGTTAGCTGCTTAGAGAGAAATTAAATTAGCTAAATCAGTTAAATCAAGAACAGCAACAGCAAAGCAAACCTTGGTGAAAGGATGGAGAGCTCTGAGGCCTGGACCTTCTCCTGTCCCCAGTGCTCCAACCACATCTCACAACCACAAGCTCTGTTTAGGTTTAAGCATGTTAGTAGTAAACTTCAAATAAAGTACTTGTAGACTTAGGTTATAAGACCCAGCTTCCAAGCCAGAGATAAATAGATCACTGCTGCTGGAGTTAGGCACTGACAGAGACTGGGGTCAGCAACAGTATGGAGCTACAACACTTCTGAAAATAAATTTGACACCAGATTGCAAAGAGCTTTATTGTCAGCATCCTGTAAAGTTCCTTCTGTTGCTCAGAGATCTTGCTGTGTTTTATGTGAGCCCATGGGGATTTTTTTGGTTTGTTTTGTTTTCTAACAAGTCCTGTGCACATTTGCCTGGTGTCCTTGGCAAGGGCAGCTCTCCATCCCGTCACTGACCCCACAGTGCTGGGTCACTGTTTCAGGACACCTTGGCTGTCAGCACGGCCCCCTGGGCTCAGTGCTGGGCTCACTGCACCCTTTTCACGAGCTGGGCAGATCTCACAGGACAGAGGTGAGGAGTTTTCCAGAGCAGGGAATGCTGGGGATGTTTCATTTAGCCAGATCTGATGGAGAAGCTCCTTTGAACACCCCAGTGTCACAAACTGAGGTATGCAGCCAAGAATAGGGGAGATCTCTCCTGGAATCCAGCCTCAATCCTCTTGGACAGTCTCAGCCCACCTTCCCCAGAGTGCTAAATATTCTGAAGCAAACCTAGCAAGAGAATTAATGAATGGTTCAGGAAGCAGTGTGAGGTGCTGACAACCCAGAACCACCCCAGCCCTCTCTGCCTGCTGCTCCAGACAGACTCACTAACCCTTTTAGGAAGCTTCATTTGCTTTGTCAAGAAATAATCTGGTATTTCCCTTCCTCATCACTTGGAGTTTTCCCCTCCTCCAGAAGCTTACCAAGGGCTTGTCAGCCATCAGAGAGACAGCGGGAGACAAGTCAGAGCCCTTCTGTGACCTCCACCACTCCCTTTTCTTTCTTTTTAAAGCTTCTGTTAATGAAACCAAAAGCAGAGCAGCGTGTTCTGTATGTAAGGCAAGGATTACTGAGCAGCTGCTGTCAGCTTGCCATGAAAACAGTGCCACAGGTTCCCACCTCAGAGTGCCTACAGGGAGCTGGAATGAGGACTGTGCTGGAGCCTTCACGGGCAGGCTGCACTTGTAGCTGAGGTGGTGGGAACTGCAGCTGAAGGTTACAGCTGAATCTTGGGACAGATGGGTACTAATGGGTGAAGGCTGCTTGGCTGTCCAAAGTCTGTTATTTACAGGGAGTTTCACCTCTGAGCCAGAGGCTGGACTGAGTTACCAGCCAAAAACTATCCATCTTCCAGCAGAAGATGTTTGGGTGCTCCAACCTTGGGCTATTTGAAGGTGCACCTGATATTTAGTGCAGAAATAAGGTCTCTTGAATCTTATCCTTGTTTGCTTGACAAGAACCAAGGCTGCAGAGACCCAGAGGGTCTGTAAATGCCAGCACTTCCTCTGCCATTCTGCATTGTCCCTGCAGCCCAAGGGGAGTGAGGGATCTTTCTCTGCACATCCACTTCTCTGCTGTGTAGTTAGCACCAGCTTTGCCCCAGCGGGGACACGGGGACCTGAGCCCAAAGTGTTACACAAGCCTTGTCTCACACCCCTGCCTCCTGAAAATGCTGGAATGCTGCAGTCCCCCCTCTCCACTGGTGATCCACACAGGATACTGCTCTTGATAACCCTGCCTCCCTGCAGAGCCTGCCATGTCACCTCCAGAGTGGGAGCTATGCACAGTCATTCTTGTTATTTTAATAACTTCTGTTGCTGGTGGAGGAAAATAATAAACTGAATGGAAACACATAAAATTGATTTACCTCATTATACCCATTCCTCCTCAAGGTTTACCTGTTTAGCCAGTAAATTTACTGTCTTTAAGAAAAAGCTTTATGCTTTGGCTTTGAAGCAGATGCAGCAGTTCTGAGCTCCTGGGAGCCTAGGATCATAAAACTGAAGGAGCAGAGCAGTGTGAGGAATGAGCAGGATCCTGGTCTGCTCTTCTTCTGCAGCCCAGCCAGGCTGCACTGACACTGCAGCCTCTGAACCTCATCTTACAGCTTCCATTGCTGTTTCCTGAGTGCGCCACTACCCTCCTGCATTGCTTTTGTCTGTCCCTGGATCTGTGTCACCCACTTTGAGCCAGGGCAGACACACAACATGCAGCTCAGAAGGCTCAGGTGGAATGTGATGGAAAGTGTTTTGCTCACAAGGACAGGACCCCAGGGCCAGGGACAGTCTCAGTTCCAGTGGGCAGCCAGTTATCTCCAGACTTTCTTCCAACCAGCACTCCTCAGAGCTGACTGACACAGCTACAGCCAAGCCCTGTAGAGGTGTGACGTGCAGGTGCACAGTGGTCATCTCCTGGTGCCAGATGTCTGAAGGTTATGGCTTCATTCTCCAGTTTCTTTGTCAAAACATCCATTCTTCTCCTTTAAGACCTTTATTTCTCCTCTCTGCACCCTTCCCAGTCCACCAGCAGCATCTCTTCGCAAGTGACCCAGCAGTGGCTGCTCTCCCAGCTGGATTTGGGACTCCCAAACCCAGTCACTCCATGCTCTGAGTAGTCTCCAGTTTCGCTTTGACGCTAAATTGCATCTTGGCTACATGCTGCTGGCTGATATTCCCCCCTCCGGGATGCAGTGCTGGTTAATATTCCGGCCGAGCATTCCCTCAAAGCCAATCCCAAGGCAGGGGCATTTGCATTGATTGGTGCGCGCGATGTCCGCTCCGCGCTCCCTCCCGAGCAGGAAGCGGCAGAGCCGGGCTGTGAGGGAATTGAATAGAAGGAAGTCTCCACACTTACGCAAAGAAATTTGGCACAAGTTAGATAGCGAGTGCAACAACAAGTGCTGCTGCAGAGACTGGAGACAGTGCAGGAGCTGGAGCAGTCTCGCAGGGAGATTTACGGAGCTTGCCATGAAGGATTAATTCTTCCAGACCATTGCTCTGCCGGTGCCCACGGTAAGTGTACAATGAATGCACCTTGGAGGAAGGGACGTGCTTGGAATTTAGATGTCAGCCCGGTTTAGGAAGTTAAACCTTAATCCTGTCTCTGAGCACAGCGCAGGGAAGGGCACACAACAGCAGGGCCACTCAATGCAGCTTGGACTGGAGTAGCTGAGTTTTGAGAGGGGGAGGACTGCACTTGAAGTCTTTGCACAGAGTTTGGGAACCATTTGGACTAACCAGAGCTGGTTTTATCTCTTTGAAGCCCCCGATCAGCACCCCACGCCGCTCTGACTCTGCCATCTCCGTCCGTTCATTGCACTCCGAGTCCAACATGTCCTTGCGCTCGACGTTCTCACTCCATGAGGAAGAGGAGGAGCCAGTAGGTATTTGGGATTGTCTGAAGGAGCAGTATTAGGAAGTGCAGTGTCAACAGAGTGACTTAGTGGACCCTTGTGAGAACACAGAGCTGTCACAGACAGATTTTTTTGTGATGCCTGGCTGTCAGGACTCCAGCTTTAACTTTGTTTCCACCCCTGACTTTGCTTCCTTGTGTACCATTTCCCTGTCTGTAGAGGGAGGACAATGGTGAGGCTTTTCTGCTTCCCAAGTGAACTTTGCAAAGTCCTGTGTGATTCCCTGGCTCCACTGCAGAGCAGTGGGGGTTACAAGGCTCAGGCTGGTGGTCTGGCCCCAGGCAGCAAGAGAAATACAATTCCCCACGGATTCGGAGCACCATCCTGCATTCAGGGCTGTGTGGCACCCCACTGACCTGACTGTAAGCCCCAGGAGAGTGCAAGGAATTGTCTGCATGTTGGGGGAGGACACTTTTAAGCTGAGCTTAGCTTTTGACCCAGTGACTAACCCCACACTGGATGAATAAAAGGTCAGGCGGCATTTTCCACTGATCTGGGTTAAAAGTGTGTTTCATATTTAGGAACCCAGGGGGTTGTGTTTGCATTTCTGAGAGCAGTACAGGATGAAAAGACAGACCAAACTGCAGAGATTGATTTGAAATGCTCTGAAATGTGAAGCCCTGCTCTGGCACGGCATGGAGAGCTGTGCTGCTCTAGGAGATCATGCTCAGGGTCCAGGAGAGCTGTGCTGCTCCGGGAGATCATGCTCAGGGTCCAGGAGAGCTGTGCTGCTCTGGGGGGACGTGCTCAGGGCCCCGTGCTGGCAGTCATAGCTGGTAAACAAAACTGAAGAGATGGGCCCATTGCAGCAGAAACAATGTTGTTTCTGCTTCATAAGGGAATGAAAGAGCTCTTCCTTCAGGATGTTTCGAAAATACAAAAGGGCAGGCTGCTTTAAAATTGCTTTCAAACTCCAGGCTTAGTAAATTTTTGACAACACTGTTCAGTCCAACCAAGCACAGAGTCCTAGCCAGTGCAGCTCACACAGGTTTGGTGACTTGAATCACTGACAGAGAAGTTAGTGTGAGCAGGGTCCTGATCCTGCTAGAAGCTGGTGGCCCCCAGTTTGTGGTGAGCTGAGGGTCTCCAGCCTTTGCCAAGTTTATTCTTTTCCTGCCTCATACTGTAGCTCAGCAGATCCAGATAGATTTTTTTTGTACTGAGACAGTGAACTCCTCAGTGTGCCCAGTGCCCCAGGCTCCCCCAGACTCACCTCTGAGGAGGGCTTTGTTCCTTCTGCAGAGCTGGAGACTCATGTTTGGACTAATCCTTGTGCTGTCTCTGTCCCTTTCTGTCCCTGCAGGAGCCCCTGGTGTTTGCTGAGCAGCCCTCTGTGAAGCTGTGCTGCCAGCTGTGCTGCAGTGTGTTTAAGGATCCAGTCATCACAACCTGTGGGGTAAGGCAGAGCTCTTCAAGTCACCACTGTGGGCTCCACACATGTCCTGTGTGAGCCAGATCCAAGCCCTGACTGTCCCCACTTACAGTTTCTGGTGACTGTCAGACAAGCCTGGGGCTTGCTTAAAGTTGGGTGGCTTTTCCCAGGAGAGCTGTCCTGTCAGCCTCCCTGTCCTGGCCATGTTCAGTCTCCTTGCTGTGGCTTCCATGAGGTCCAAATCTCCTTGTTCCCTGTCCTGGAGGGTTCTGCAAGGAGCTCCAGGCCACCCTGGGAATGGCTGCTCCTCAGCTGGGGAGGAAGTGTTGCTTATAAAACAAAAATGGCTGAAAGCTTCATTAAGTTAATGCCTGCAAAGGGATTTGAGATCCTCAAATGAAAGGCACAGGATATTATGAATATTCTTCTGGATTCCATTTTACTGGGATTTAATAGAAGCTGTATATTATTCCTACTTCTGTGCTACTTGTGAAGAAAGATGGCTTCGAGATGGGCTCTCTAATACTTTGGATGTGCTTCTGATTACCAGGATGGGGCTGTAGCAACAACAGCAGAGCTCAGGGTTGTTTATTGCAGTGAGGATGTTATTCCCCAAAAGTGCTGGAAATTGGTGCAATTTTGCTGCACCATTTCAGAAAGCAGCTCTTCACAGAGACGCTGAGATTTACTGGTTAATATGGAAAAAACCCACTCCAGGAAGCAGCCTGGCTCGGTCTGCAGTCCTGGTCTGGCAGCTCTGGAGGGAGCTCCATGCAGCTGTGCCGGGCAGGAAAAGGAGCAGGGCAGCAGATAACAGATAACAGCTCCAGAGAGAGACTCACAGCCACTGCCAAGTGCTGGCCCTGTGGCAGGGGAATCTGGCTTGGGAGGCTCCAGGGAACCCACGGGACAAGTTCAGGACCAGTGAAGTGCTGCAGCCTTTGTATTCATTAGTGTGTTAGATTGTGTTACTTTATCGAGTTAATCTATAAGAACAGAGAGAGGGAGCTCTTTAAAGTGCTAAAATTTACAGAGCATTTAATGGGCTTACAAATCAGCTGTTCTATCTGCCTGAGAGCAGGACAGGGCAGCTTCAGCTACCTTAGAAGAGTCTCACAGGGATATGTGTGATGGGCTGACTGGGCAAGGACAGGGAGAGGTCAGGCCTCCCCTTGCCCTTCCCTTGAGGACTTCTCAGGGTGATGAGAGGGATGACATGGGCTAAAGTGAAGGGTGAGGTAGGGAAACCCCTTGCAGATGTGGAGGGTAGGAAGGACTTGGATATGTTCAAGACTAGGCAGGATGGAGCTCTGAGGAACCTCGTCTAGTGGAAGGTGTCCCTTCCCATGGTAGGGGGCTGGAACAGGATGATCTTTAAGGTCTCCTTCCAACCCAAACCATCCTGTGATTCTGTGATTCCATGAATATTAGAGTGTGTCAGAACATGCCCATGGCTTTGGCTGTCACCACAGTCATGGCCTGATCCTGAATGGGGCAGAACATCAAAGCTTCAGAGCGGGTGTTTAATGCTCTCAGGAGCAGGGCCTGTGCTGCCCCCTGAGCAAGGGCTGGGCTCTGCCCTGTGGTGCTGAGCTAAAGCAGGCAGAACAGCTGCTGAGGCCCCTGAGCCCCAGGCTTGGGTATCTCCCACCTTGCCCATCTTGTCCACAGGGGATAATTTGCCTGCTCTCGTTTTACGCTGACGCTGCTGTTCCTCTCTGTCTCCACAGCACACGTTTTGTAGAAGATGTGCCTTAACATCTGGTGAGTACAGAACTGTTCTTGTGTGATGCAGCCAAAACATTGTTATTTTCTGGTTTGTTTGCTTTCACTTAAAAATAAACCTGCAGATAAATGTCCAAAGGGCTTAAAACAAGCTGTCAGTCAGACCTGGCACTGCAGCAGTGAGGGGCTGGGGCTCAGGGGCCGTGCAGCTCCGGTGGTAACTGCTGGAGCCTGGGCACTAGAGAGAGGGCTGGGCCCAGCTCTTGGGCACAGGATGTTCTCAAATCCTGGAATATGCCATGGATAATCCCAGGATAATACACGTCTCGCCCAGAGCTGACCCATTGCTTTCAGACAGAATGCTTTCTGTGGCTGCCTGGCTAAGGAACAGGGGGGCTGTGTTTGGCAGAGACCCATCAACCCCTCCTCCCCAGCCCCTCAGTGCCAGCACTCTGGTCCCTGGTTGTGCCCCACAGAGCTGCTTTAGCTCACCCAGCTCTTCCAGAACCCTGGGGGAGCCCAAGCCTCTGGCTGCTGGCCTGGGATAACCAGTTCCTGCTTGGATTGGACTCTGTGCTGCAAAAAAGACTTTTTTTGGCATGAGCCTGTGCCCCTCTTGGCAAGCTGTTGTTCAGCACAAAGCCAAGCCATTGGCATTACCAGCATAGGAGGGGCAAGTTCTGCAGAACAGCAGCTCTTTCTGCCTTACACTTTTCATCTTCCACACGTGAGGGGTCCCTCTGCTTTGCATGCTAATGCCCTCACTGTGCTCTGCTGCATCTATCCCAACCCACAGATCTGTAGCAAAAGGCCTTGCAGTTGCAATCCCAAATTGCTCAGTTTTGCTCCTGCCCTCCAAGCTCGTGTTTCTGCCTGGCTGAAACATTGAGGAGGTTGTGGCAAATGCAGGTCAGTCTCTTCTCCCAGGCAACAAATGATGGGACAAGAGGAAATGGCCTCAAGTTGTGCCAGGGGAGGGTCAAATTGGACATCAGGAAGAATTTCTTCATGTAAAGGGTTATCAGGCATTGGAATGGGCTTTCCAGGGAGGTGGTGGAGTCCCCATCCCTGGAGTTCTAGAACAACTGGATGTGTCACTCAGTGCTCTGGGCTGGGGGACAAGGTGGTGATTGTTCAAAGGTTAAACTCAACAGTCTTGGAGGATTTTTCCAACCTAAATGATTCTTTGATTGCGGGCCTATGGTGCTGCTGGAAGCAGGAGCTGAGCCCAGGCCTGGGTGAGGAAGCAGGTTATGGATGAGGCTTCTGCCTGTGAACATTCACACTTCACCAAGCACAAGTAGTCTGAGTTAGAATCATGGAATATTCTCAGTTAGAAGGGACCCATCAAGATCATTCAGTCCAACTCCTGACCCTGCACAGGACACCCCAACAATTCCACCATGTGCCTGAGAGCATTGTCCAAGTGCTCCTTGAACTCAGAGAGGCTTAGGTGCTGTGACCACTTCCCCGGGGGAACCTGTTCCAGTGTGGTCATCTTTCATTGGTAGCTTGCTCATATTATCATGGTTTAACATAAACTGTAACTTCTCCAAGCCTCCAGACAAACCAAAGACAGTGGCTTGCAGACCTTGTGTGAATACTCATGGCTCATTCCATGGCCACCCACCTGGGACTTGGCTGACTTGGCCAGGGAAGGCAAAAGAACAGAATCTCCACGCAGAGGCTCTTGGAAATGCTCCTGCACTGTCTGAGTCCTTGCTGACTGTGTTTTCCCTCCCTCCCTGGCAGAGAAGTGCCCCGTGGACAATGCCAAACTGACCGTGGTGGTGAACAACATCGCGGTGGCCGAGCAGATCGGGGAGCTCTTCATCCACTGCAAGTACGGGTGCCGGGCTGCGGCCAGCAGCAAGCCCACCGCCTTCGAGGTGGACCCCCGCGGGTGCCCCTTCACAATCAAGCTCAGTGCCAGGAAGTAAGTGCCTTGCTCCGGCATCCAGCCTCTCCAGGGAAAGGGCTGTGCCAGCTGGCACACCTGAGCTGCCCTGTGGCTCCTGCCAGCACTGCCCTGCTGGGGTGTGCTGGGGAGTGGGAGTGGGCAGGGTGGGTTGTGGGGACAGTTCAGTCTTGGGGTGGTGGTCCATGGGCTGGTCTCAGGGGAAGGACACTGTTCTCTGCTCCCAGCTTACTTGAGTGCCAGCTCTGTGAGAACAGGTCCCTCACATCTGGGATGAAACACTGGTATGCTCAAGCAGTGACCTTGGGATTCTTTTTGGAAGAGGAATTATCCTAGTTATGTCCTAAGAATCTGAAATCTGTCTCCCTCCCCATCCTAAATGCATTGCCTGTTTTCCCTGTCACCTGGTTGTTGCCTGTTGTTTGTGGCTGCCTGAAGGCTCAGCCCATCAACTGCACAAGTAAATGTGCCCTTTGTAAATGAGGCCTATTATTAGTTTCAATTTTCTGGCCTAATGAGAATTTAAAGCTGGAATTGCAGTCTTAGAGCAGGAGGCTTTGAACCTGACAGTCTCACTGGATTGGTTTGCTCCTTTCCTGACAATCTGTGTGGCTTCCATTACTTCTTGCTCATTGCTGACTTGCCCTCCCTTTGCTTCTCTCTGTGGGCAGAGACCATGAGAGCAGCTGTGACTACCGGCCCGTGCGCTGCCCCAACAACCCCAGCTGCCCTCCTCTCCTCAAAATGAACCTGGAGGCACACCTGAAGGAGTGCGAGCACATCAAGTGTCCCCACTCCAAATACGGGTAAGGACTTGATGCTTTTCAGGGAAAAAGATGCACTGAGTTCATTTCTGAGCTGCTTTTTGGCTGCTGCAGCCTTGGGATGGCCCCAAGGACTCTGAGCAGCTCTCCCCAGTGCTGTGCCCTGGCCTGAGGCCGAGCTCAGGGTTGCAGGGGTTGCAGGAGGCAGCCCCTGAACCCCTCTCTTGCCGGGGACAGGCAGGTCATGGTGTCTGCATGTGAGCCCAGTGAGGAGGAGGATGAGGTATGAAGAGGTAGAGCAGCTGGAGAAGAGTCAGAGCATGAAGGGAGGAGGAAAAGTACAAGAGTAATTTTGAGCACCATGGCAGTGTCTTGCCAACCAGTCCTTCTCCAGGGCAAGGGAAGTGCTGATCTGTCCCCTGAGCAGGGGGGCAGCTTGGGCTGGGGGTGCCCTGCTTGGGGTTACTGTTGCAGGCAGATGATTCACACAAAGAGCTGTCCAGCCCTGGCACAGCTACCCAAGGCACTGGTGGAGTCCATCCTTTGAAGGATAATGAACCACAGTAGCCCTGGTGGGAGGAGCAGGACAGCTTGGGAGCCACACAGGCCTTGGAGCTCCACTGAGGAGCTGGCTGAGCAAGAAATCTCCATGGGATCCCTGCTCCAGCCAGGTCTGCCTTCCCTTTAGGTGCACATTCATAGGAAACCAAGACACTTATGAGACCCACCTGGAGACGTGCAAATTCGAGGGTCTGAAGGAGTTCCTGCAGCAGACAGATGATCGTTTCCATGAGATGCAGGTGGCAATGGCCCAGAAGGACCAGGAAATTGCCTTCCTGCGCTCCATGCTGGGCAAGCTCTCTGAGAAAATCGACCAGCTGGAGAAGAACCTGGAGCTGAAGTTTGGTGAGTCTGCACTGGATGAGCTCTGTGGTCAGAGCTGTAGGGACAGGACAGCTCTCGGTTTGGATGAGGCATTACAGGATTCATTCCACATTTAAAACATGCTGAGCAGGTTTCAAGAGGTTCAGATATTCCTTGCAGAAGGACAAATAGGGGTTCCATCGACTTCTCTGCTGCCAGATCACCCTGGGATCTAATCCTGTAGTCACTGGTCACATGGCAAATCCTAGAAATGTTTGCAGGCAGCTGCCACCTTTCTCCTGTGGCTTTTCCCTGTCTGTGGGCAGAGGCACCTGTAAAAATGAATGAGTCAAATAGCCAACAGTGAGCAGGGCTGTTGGATACCTTTGCTGTGCCCAGCCCTGTCTTGCCTCCCAGATTTGCTGGTTCTTCAGCATCCAGGTATGATTTTCATTTGAGGAGCAGACGCCCTCCTGCTTTCCCTGCTGACAGCAGCAGTGTGTCCTCCCTCTGTATGCAGAGACTGGGTACCAGGTGGGTGTCCTCTGCCTGTTCCCTGGGATGCCCTCAGTGGCTTTGTAGTGACTTTGGGCCCGTCCTTCTCTTACAGATGTGCTGGATGAGAACCAGAGCAAGCTGAGCGAGGACCTGATGGAGTTCCGCAGGGACGCCTCCATGCTGAATGTGAGGAGGGGCCCTGGGGTGGAGCAGGGATTGCATGGAGTTGGCTGGCTCTGCTCCTAGCTAGGCTTCTCCTGCAGCCAGGGGGGCTTTGGGGTCCCCCCTGCTTGCTGGATCTGCTCGCCCTGGGTTTGGTTTATCTTTACTGTGGTTTTGGATCTGGGGAAAGGGTTTGAGTTAAAGGGAGCTCAGTGAGCAACTGCAGGTCACTGTATCTGGGCTGCTGCTGGAACTGGCTCTGCTGCCTTTTCTCAGCCTGTTGCTGCTCCAAGTTAAGAGAGGAAAGGAGCCCTGCAGCAAGGGAAGAATGCTCTGCTCCAATACCTGGGCTTTTTACACTTGCCAGGGACACTGTACCATCCTCCCTGCCTATGGAATGCAGGGGGATAAGCAGATCCCTGCTAACAAGCTGGTAGTGAGAGCTGCCTTGTGATTTTGGAAGCACTGATTCAGACTGCATTCCACTGGATGTGCTGCTTAGGAGGAGCTCACCATGGTTTACCTAATCGTACTAATGAAGAGGGTCCCCTAATGGAGAGGAATGCAGAAGGGACTGGGTCATGGAAGAGTCCACAAAAAGACCTTCCAGTTCTTCTCCAGCCAGGTGGGCTTCAGGAGCCCAGCTGAGCAAGGAATCCCCATAACCAGTTTGCTTATTTTTAGCAGTCTGGTGGATGACAGAGCAAGGACAGTATATTCTGAAAGATATTTCTATGCCTGCCTGAATATTTAAGAGTTTAGTGTAGGTCCGAGATGCTGTCAGAGTCCTGTGGTCTCTGGAGGGAGGTGGCAGAGTCATGAAGTCCTGGAGGAGAGACTTCTGCCCAGAGGACGAGTCAACTGCTGAGGAAGGACCTTCAGGGAGTCACAAAGACAGGAGTGGCTGTAGCAGTGGAGGGGACAGTCCTAAAGCCATGCCCAGAAGGACAGGCTGGCCTGGATGGCTCTGCAGCTCACACAGCTTGTTCTGTTTTTCAGGATGAGCTCTCCCACATCAATGCTCGGCTCAACATGGGCATTCTTGGATGTGAGTATCCCTGTGGCCTTCAGCCCTTTGGGCTGGGTCTGGCTGGTGGCCCAGGAAGCCCTTTTGGGTAGTGTCACAGCTATGCAGAGGAACAGCACTGTCCTCCCACCTCTCACCTGCCCTCTCCTTTCTGCAGCCTATGATCCTCAGCAGATCTTCAAGTGCAAGGGGACCTTTGTGGGCCACCAGGGCCCTGTGTGGTGTTTGTGTGTGTACTCCATAGGAGACTTGCTCTTCAGTGGCTCCTCAGACAAAACCATTAAGGTAAGAGCTTGTCTCTTCTGTGCACCTTCTACACTGTCACATGGGACAGAAGCTGAGTTCACTTTGTGGGTTGAGGGGATGCCACTTCCTAAATTTTCTCCCAAAGAATCTTAAATGATTCTTCGTTATTATAGTTGGGCAAAATTCTCTGTGAGGAAACATTACTTGATAGTGAAATTGAGAGAAAAGCAGTGATTTTTGCAAAGCCCAGATTAAAATCTCATTCTTGCTGCTGCTGGTTTTGCTTTATGTGGTATTTAGGATATTCAAGCCCATTTCAGCTTCTGATTTTATTTTCCTTTGTTATAAAAAGTCATGTTAGAACAAAGCATTTGTCCCTGATCCAACGTGTCCTCTTCCCATTTTATGGCATGTTTGTTTTTCTTTGTCCTGTTTGCAGTAACTCAAACTGACAGCAGTGCCCTGGTGCAGCCTGAACAGTCCTTCCTAGTGTCACTGGTGGCTGCTGGTAGCTGCTGGCTGGGCTGGGGACCCCCACGGGCTGCCACGACTAACCCTGCCAGGAGCAGAGCTTTGGTTTAGTTTCCTTGGGTTTAGAGCCAGGTGGAAGAAAATGGATATTGCTGTACTTTAGGGAAAGAAAACTCCCCTGTCCTGGCTGCTCTGGGCACCATGTTCCCAAGTTCCCTCTTGAGAGAGCAGAGTGTGCTCCTGGGGAAAACCTGTGCAGTGGCAGAGGAAGCTTTGCTGTGCCATGGGAGCCCTGGGACAGGGTGGGAACTGCTAAAGCAGGAGCCCAAGAGCTGCTCCTCTGCTGTGGTATGTTGTGTTGGCCTGGGCTGAGGAGGCAGAGCTGCAGAGGGCTGATACCTGCTGCTGTCCTGGGTCTCATTAACTTCAGCCTGACCCTTTGCAGTAAATTTCCTTTCCCAGACAGTGTGTCCGTGCCCAGGGCCCGGCAGGCAGTGCCCAGGTGACAGACAGGCTGTTTCCTCGTTCCGCTGCTCACATCCTGCCTGATCCCCAACTCCTGCCTTGTGTTTCCTGTTAGGTGTGGGATACCTGTACCACATACAAGTGCCAAAAGACCTTGGAGGGTCATGATGGAATTGTACTGGCTCTCTGCATCCAGGGGTGAGTGGAGAGGGACACCTGCTCCTGGGGAGAGTGGGGAGAACACAGGGGGTCCTGGGCACACCCTGACAATTCCCATCTTCTGTCCTGCTTGTGCCAAAATTGTGTGTGAGAGGCACATCTTTTTCCTTTTTAAAAATGGACAAAGTGGCATCTTTCTGGTGTCCCCTGTGTCCTGGCTTTGTCCCCTGCTCACCAGTGGGTTGCTTGGCCTCCTGCTCCAAGGGCCAGCCCAGCCTGGCTTCCCACAAGCCAGAGGCCCCACTCCTGGGGTGGGTGTCTGTAGCCTTGTCCCAGTGAGACTGTGTGGCTGCAGCTCCTGGCCCAACCGGTGCCTGGGGATGAGCTGGGACCCCCCCACAGTGCTGTCCCTCCCTGATCCCCCTTTGTCTTCTGGTGACATTCCAGGAACAAGCTGTACAGTGGCTCTGCTGACTGCACCATCATTGTGAGTACCCAGACCCCACTCCGCAGGGATGGGAGAGCCACAGGCTGCTCAGGAGCAGGGACCTTTCCCTGGAAGCATCTTCTGCTGCCAGTGGTGTGGCACTGATAACCTGTGTGTGCTGTATCCACTGCCTTCAGCCAAGTCACTCAGGGTTGGATGGGGGGGTTTCCTGTGGGCTGGATTTCCCAGTCTCTGCTCCTGTATGGGGAGGAGGAGGCTAGTGCTATGAGCTGGGGCAGGTCCTGATCAGCCAGGATAGTGGCTCAGACAAGTGCCCTGTCCTACCTGTGTGTCATTCCTTGCCTACAGAAGCAGAGAGGAAGGGTCTCAGCACAAGGGACCTGCCCTGCCCCTCATGGGTGCTCTTCCTTAGTGGGCTTGGCAGTGCTGGGGGAACGGTTGGACTCGATGATCTTAAAGGGCTTTTCCCACCTAAACCATTCCATGATTCTGTGATTCTCCTTTCCAGGTCTGGGATATTCAAAACCTGCAGAAGGTGAACACGATCCGAGCACACGACAATCCTGTTTGCACTTTGGTCTCCTCACACAACATGCTCTTCAGTGGCTCACTCAAAGCCATCAAGGTACAGCTCAGGGGGCTCAGGGGTACAAACTGTCAGGCAGAAGTGTCCAAACAGGAAGAAAGTGGCATTTTGGTCTGGAGGTGACCTTGTCACGACGCTCCCCTGAGCCACAGAGAAGCCAGCACTGCAGAGGTTTAGCCTATGCTCTGTGCTCAAGTCAAAAATGTTCTGGGACCTGGCTGCAAAAATCCTTTATTTCTCCTAATTGTAAACCTGAGGCTGCAGGTGGAGTATCCTGGGAATTCCCAAGAGTGTGTGTCCTTGGGCCCCCAGCAGACCTGCTCAGACCATTGGAAATCATGTCTGGGCTCCAGAATTGGCTGAGGATTTGGGATGCCTGTTTTGAAACCGCCTCCAAAGTATCTTGAGTCTGAATTCTGTACCTAAAACATGCAGAAACCAGGGAACAGCTTTGCAAGCTGCCCTTTAAAGCCTTGGCTGGATTCCCATGGTTCTGCTTCCAGCTCCTGGTGAGACAACTTATGGGCCCGTCCATCTGTAAGAGGACGTGTGCTCTTTTCTTTAACTGGGGCCTGGACTGGTTCAGCTCTGAAGAGAGATCAGGGCTGGGGGAGCAGCCAGACTGAGCAGAAGGAGAATTTGGGGCCTTTTGGGTTTGTCACCCCCAGCCACTTCCTGCCAGATGAGCTGAGGAGGCCAGGAGTGCTGCTCAGAGTGGGGGAAGTGAGATCTGTCAGTCCCTGCGTGCCAGGGGCTGGGAATGGAGCTTTGTGGAGACAGGCTGGGAGTGGAAGCTCAGAGCAGTTCCCTAGTGCAGCTGTGGTTTAGGTTTTCAAGCCCGTAGCTGTGCTAAAGAAGGGTCTCTGCCAGCAGTAATGCAGGCTCCAGCCTGGCTCCCTCAGGGATCGTGCTTACTCAGCAGTTATTCTGTTTTATCTGCAAATCAACGGGCTCAGGCCATTCCCAGCAGGCAGGAGAGCTGGCACAAGGATCTCCACGGGACCTGGGAAGGGTGGGCAGGGCTGGAGACCACTGGCCATGTTCTCCTCAGCCCCACTGGGGTTCTCATCCATGCCTATGTGTCTCTGTGCTTTCCACAGGTCTGGGACATTGTAGGTACTGAGCTCAAGCTGAAGAAGGAGCTGACAGGTCTCAATCACTGGGTGCGAGCACTGGTGGCTTCCCAGAACTATCTCTACAGTGGATCCTACCAGACCATCAAGGTGAGACCCTGGCACTGGTGGGACCCAGCAGCTCTCCCTGTGCCTCTCTGTGTTCTTTAGCCTGGGTTGGTGGAGCAGGACCAGAGGCAGCCTCTGGGATGTGAGAACACTGCTGACACACAGGATTCTCCTGTGCTGATGGCATCTCTGCAGGCTGGGCCTTGGGAGCTGCTGGGGAGGCTCACTGGGATGAACTGGGGCCTCAGCCCTGGTGCCTTGCATTGCCTCTGCGGCTGCCGCAGCATTATCTGTGCTCACAGTCCTGCTGATAACAGGGCAAGGTCACTGTCTGGCTGAAGAGTTACCATAAATCTGTGAGGGTTCCCAGTGCTCTCTCCACTCTGTGCTGGCTCAGGTTTTGATGAGTGCTTCACCTCTCAGCATCTGGGGCACACAGGAGAATTGCAAGTTGCCCTCCTCAGTGCTAATAAATCCCTGTTCATTTGATGCAGATCAGGTTTTAGGGCTATCAAGGAGTGGGCTGTGTGTGCACGAGTGTGTGTAGTCACACACACAGGGTGTGCAGTGTCCACAACCTTTTCAGCCTGGATGTTCAAAGCTGGGCAGCCAATTAAGATAACAGGGCTTTGCTCATCATTAGTACGGACCATTCCCAGCTGGATAGATTTGTCCTTGAAGGTGTGATCTGGGCACACATGGAGCCAGGCTGACTCTGCCTGGCGGAATGGCTGCAAGGGATCTCCCTCCTGGAGAGGGGTCCCTGTACAGGTCTCATCCTGCCTTTGCTGTGGTGTCTCCTTCAGATCTGGGACATCCGCAACCTGGAGTGTGTCCACGTGCTGCAGACGTCCGGGGGCAGCGTGTACTCCATCGCCGTGACCAACCACCACATCGTGTGCGGCACCTACGAGAACCTCATCCACGTAAGGAATGGGCTGGGACGGATTCCCGGGAGGCAGCTGGGGGAGAAGGGTGTGGGACTGGGCACCTGGCTCTGCCTGTCCCCTCTGGCACACCTGGGGGCACAGCACCCACCCTGGAGGTGTGTGTGGAGGTGGAAACACCTCTCAGAGGAGAGGTCGGTGGCCTCATCCCAGGACAGCTCCAAGCCCAGCTCTGCCCCCGCAGGTCTGGGATATAGAGACAAAGGAACAGGTGCGCACGCTGACCGGGCACGTGGGGACAGTCTATGCCCTTGCTGTCATCTCCACACCAGATCAAACCAAAGTCTTCAGCGCGTCGTACGACCGGTCGCTCAGGGTACGTGTGTGGGGCTGGGCAGCTGCACCTGGGAATGTGCGCCTCGAGGGATCCCCATCCCTGCGTGCCACGTGGGCTCAGCCTGGCACCTGCCTCGAGACCTGTGACATGACATCCCCCTTCCCTCCCAGTGCTCCGCGTTGTGGCGCTCCCTTGGCTCACCGCTGGTGTGTTCCCACAGGTGTGGAGCATGGACAACATGATCTGCACCCAGACGCTGCTGCGACACCAGGGCAGTGTCACCGCCCTCGCCGTGTCCCGCGGCCGCCTCTTCTCCGGCGCTGTGGACAGCACCGTAAAGGTGGGTTTCCTGAGGCTTCTCCTGGATGATTTGTGCTCTTCCAGTGCTGGAATTAGGGCATTGAAGGGATTAGGAATTGTCTTCAAACAAACTGAAGGAGGTTGTAGCAAGGTGGGGGCCAGCATCTTCTCCCAGGCAACAAGTGACAGGACAAGAAGCTGTGCCAGAGGAGGTTCAGGTTGGACATCAGGAAGACTTTCTTTACTGCAAGGGTTGTTAAACACGGGAATGGGCTGTCTAGGGAGGTGGTGGAATCCCCATCCCTGGATGTGTCCAAGGAACGACTGGATGTGGCACTCAATGCTCTGTGCTGGGTGACAACGTGGGGATCAGGCACAGAGTGGACTTTATGATCTTGGGGGTCTTTTCCAACCTAAATGTTTGTGTGATTCTGTGAAACAAGGGGATGGTTCTCAACAAGTGGGAGGTTCCCTCCTGGCAGGGTGGTGGCAACCCAAAGGGAAGCGCTGTGGGATGAAGAGAAGCCCCCAGAGCTGCTCAGGAGTCACTGCTGTGGGTTCCCATTGTCTCCACAGGTCTGGACGTGCTAGCGAGAGCGTCACACTAGTCCTGCACACTGAAAGACCAAAAACTCTCCCCTCCATCGGCCTGTGGGTGACCACACCCTCCGAAATGACTGCTGCAGCTCCTCCTGCACCAACCACTGCCTGCTGCTGCCCCTGGGCCAGCCCCCCCGCCGCAGGGACCCCGGCTGGTGGCTCTCCGGACGGGTCTGCCCCACGGATGCTCCAGATGTTCCCTCAGATCTGCCCTAGATGATTGAAAAAGCAGAGGAAGCCGTTCCAATGCCAGTGCCCTTCTCTGCCTGTGCCCCCCAGCTGGGGACACCCCTGGGGCTGGGGCTGGGGTGACTCTGGGCCTTGGAGCTCTGGGCTGGGCGAGCACAGCCCTTGGCCAGTGACAGGACTGGACGGATCAGTGTGTCCCAGTGGTGACACTGGGAGGCTGCTCCCCTGGCCATGGTAGGACTGAGCATTAGGCCCTGCCCTGGGTGGGCACCCAACCCCTTTGTGTCTCTAGTATTTAATTTTACTGCCAAGGCGCTGGGCCGATCCATCTGGGAAGAGGTGTTTCCTTGAGTAGCCAGGTACGATTTTTATGCCACAGCTAGTTCTCAAATCAAGTTCCACAAACCCATTGTTCACCACCCTGTAATAATGATCTCCACATTAAAGACAAAAAGCCTCCGTTGCATTTTTACTCACATTTTCTACTGTTTTTAAGATTGTAATATAGATTTGATTATTTCTTCATTGACAATAAAAGAAGAAAGAGTTGTTGCTGCCCAGTGTGAGTTATTGCAGGGAGCCAGCAGCCAGCACTGGCCCTGTGGGGTAAAAATGCAGGGCCAGGCACCTCACTGGAGACAGCAGCTCCCAGCCAGCCAGGCCTCAGCACCCACAGAGGCACCCAAGGGTGCCCTCGGACCGCACATCAAGCACCCGGCACGACACGACCACGCCACGAGGACTCGGGATGGTTTGGGGACACAAACAGTGGTGGCAGCCCGGCAGGGGGTTTATAGTTTTTATTTTTCTTTAAATATTTGTTGCCAGACTTGGTATAGGAGCAAACGTCTTCACAGCACCACGAGCCATCTACTATTCAGAATAGGAAGAATAAGGACGAGTAGAGGTGAAATCTAAGCACAGAAGAGCAGGGAGCAGCACCAAGATGCAGAGCTGGACAGATGGGATACGATACAGAGTCCATAACTTAATCATAAAAAATATATATATATGTATATCCATCATGTAGAACTTTATGGATTTTTTTTTTTTTAGATACATATTTTTTTTCTTTTCAACAGATATTTTCAGGCGGGTGATTTATTTTTTTTTTAAATTCTTTTTAAAGTCTTTTTTTGTTTGTTTTTGATTTTTTGTTTTTTCTAAAAGAAATTTCAAAGTTGTGCCAAACACATCTGGATCAGCGACCACAACGGGAGAGAGGGAGGGGGGGAGAGGGGTGGGAGGGAGAGGGAAGAGGGGAGAGACCACTCTACGTCTCAAGAAAAGAAAGGAACAGCAACACTTTTGTTTGGAAACCACAAGCAAAAAATGCATTCATCAGGACTCAAGCGACTGAACCAGACTCCAGTTTATACAGGAATATACAGCGGTGCGTCCCGGGGGACACACACGAGCACACGCACCCCGCGTGCACACCCACGCACACCACGCACACCCCAAACAAATACCGACAGCAAAAAGAACCAGGAGAAACTAAACCAAACCCTGAAGACACTCCAAAAGAAACGAAACACCTCCAGTGTAAGAATTAACAAAAACCTCCATAAAACAAGGCACATCCTTTGAGTTCGTAATGGTGGAAAAAGAAAGACGCGACACTGAATCCCAACGGAAAACCCGACCAGAACCGCTCGCACGTACCTTCCACCCAGAGAAAAGGTAAATATTGTGCTACTCTTAGAATGAGTTTGCCACAAGACACACAGCTTAGTATAATCTAATAGTTTTTCTCAAGCTAAAATCCAGTTTTCTCTTGATTTCTTTTAAACTGCTTTATATATAACTGCTAATATTTTAAAATCTTTTAAATATATATTTGTTAAAGTTTATTTCTTTTTATTATTTTGGGGGTGGGGGAAATCTGCTTTATATCTTTTTTTTTTTTTCCCCCTCCAATAAATTAATACTCTTTTTTTTATAGCTTATCACCGTCCTGTCCCCAGGCAGGGAGGGGCCGGGCAGGGGCACGTCCCGCTGCCCCCGGGGAGCCGCCAGCCCGGAGCTGCCCTGGCCGCCCCCGCCAACGCCATCCGAGAAAGAAAATGAAGTTTAAAAATCAAAATTAAAAACAGAGCAAAGAAACCCAAGTGCATTTGCCCACCCGGCCCCACCACCTGCAAATGCCATCGGTGCCGTGTGGCCGGCGGGGCCACCGCGCCGGGCAGGGCTTGTGCTACATTCGGGTCACGGTGACCCGTGACACCAGGGCCGGCAGGACACGGGTGGCCACCAGATGGGGAGGTTGGGAGCCCCCTGGAGCCCCCCGGAGCCTCCCAGAGCCCCGGCAGCGGTTCGGTCCGGACGTGTTGCTTTGTTTCTTCTGTTGGGTTTTATATTTGTGGGTTTTGTGTTGTTTTTTTTTTGCTTCTGCAAAAGGGAGTCCTGCCAGAGCCGGCGCCGAGTCTGTGAGCACAATCCTGAGGTATCTTCTTCTTTGTGCAAACCCCGAGGGACGGGATGTCCGGGAGGGGACGGCTGTACAAAGGGAACGGGAGAGGGCGGCGGGGCCGGGGGGTCGTGGATCGTTGTGCCCTTGTGCCCACGTAAGCCCTGAGGTTCGCGGGGCCCTGGCGCCCCTCACTCCAGCATGGCATCCAGCTGGTCCGCCAGGTCGTCGAACATGCTGCCGATGTCGTCCAGGATGCTCACGGTGCTCTTTGACTCCACGGCCGAGCTGGGGAGTGACCGGGACGGGTCAGGGCCATGCACGGGGTGAGGACACCACACAGCCCCCCACCCCGTGCCACAGCCCCCCTGCCCTGCGGTGCTCAGCACCGTGTCCCCAGTGTCACTGCCCATGCAGACCCCAGTGCTGCTACACAGTGCTCTGGTTCAATGTCCCCAGTGTCCCCTCTCCAGGACAACCCCCAGTGCACCCACAAGACCAGGTCTCCCTGTCCGTGCTGCTCCAGCATGGTGTCCCCCAATGTCACTCCCCAGTGCCACCTCCCCAGTGCCGCTCCAGCCACAGCCCCCTGACCAGTGTGCTCCAGAACCACTCCTGCCACCATCCCGCTGCCCGCACGGTGCCACATCCCAGCCCCTGCCCACTGCTTGTGGCCTCCCGTGCTCAGTGGCACAGCACGGTCCTGCACCCCTCCCATGGACCACCCACCCCCTGCGCCCCCTTACTCTGCCTGACTGTCCTCCTGCTTGATCTTCTCCTCCACAGCCTGCAGTGCTGCGGCCAGGGACGCGCTCGTCTCCTCCAGCTTCTGCTGCGCCAGCTCGGGGCCGGCGCTGTCCACCGAGGGGCTGGCGATGGTGGAGCGCGGGGGCTTCACCGGCACGTGCTGGGGCTGCGCCCCGGGCGAGAGGGGCTTGGCGGGGCTGGAGCACAGCGATGGAGGGGTGCTGGAGGGCTTGGCGCCCGCGGGGCCCAGCTGCCGGGCAGGGGACGGCGCTGGCGTCGAGCTGGCGCTCACCGACTGGATGGCCGTGTGGGGCTTGGGGGGCTTGGGCGCCGTGGGGGGCGGCGTGGGCTTGGGGGACACCGGGGGCGGCGTGCCATGGACCCGCTTCACCTCTGCGGGGAGAAGGGAGAGGGGCAGGGGGGCGGCGGGGCCGGCTGGGGCACCCGGTGTCCCCCACGGACATCCCACAAAGGACCTACCTGGGCTGCCAGGGCTCGGGATGGGCACCTTTTTGGGGATGGGCACTGGCGGCCCAGGCACCTTCTGGGGCGGCTGCGTCAGCACGGGCTTGGGGGAGACCGGCGGCTTGAAGGGCTTCTTGGGCTCGGTGGGCGGTGGGATGTGCTCGGGGCCGTCGGGGCGGGCGGCGGGCGGTGTGGGGGGCGGCTCGGCCCCGGGCAGCTCGGAGGCCGGCCGCCGCTTCACCGTGCCCGTGCCGTTCTGGTACACGGCCAGCGAGGCCGGCTCCAGGGCCGGCTCCTTGTCCTTGGCCTTGGGCCGCCGCTTGACGGTGTCGGACTCGGTGAGGACGAAGCGCACGCCGTCCTGCTGGCTCTGCCTGGCCCGGATCCGCCGCTTGAGCGTGGCACTGGCCTCCACCTTGGCCAGGTCGCCGTGGCGGTGCGCCGGGGACAGCCCCTCGCCCGCCTCGCCCCGGGCTGGCCCCAGGGGCCGCGGGCGCTGCTTGATGGTGAGGGTGCCCTCCTCGGCGAAGGGGATGCCGTCGGGGGAGCCGCCGCGCTCGGCACCCGCCTCTGACCGCACGGTGTCGGCGCGCTCGCGGCGGGCGGCTGCCACCAGCCCGGTGACGGGGCCGCTGATGGTCCGGCGCCGGTTCACCACCTCCCCGTCCAGCCCGATGGCCTCCTTGTGCTTCACGGTGGCCAGCACGGTGGCCACGCGGGCACGGTCGGGGCTGCCGGGGGGCGGCCCCGGTTGCAGGTAGTAGCCATCAGGCACCTTGGCCTGCCCGGGCCCGCCGGCCACGTGCGGCTTCTGCATGGCCAGGCCGCGGGCGCCGCCGCCGATGGAGGACATCTCCAGCATGGCCGCGATGCTGCGCACGCTGCCCGCGCTGCCCGTGTCCACGCTGCCGCCCAGGTCGCTGGCCCGGCGCTGCTCCCGCCGGCTCTCCCCGTCCGCGGCCGGCGCTGCCAAGGCCGCCTCGCCCTCGCCCTCCTTGGGGAAGTCCTCGGCCATGCCGGCGCTGGAGATGGCGGAGCTGGAGCGCTTGGGAGGGGGCGGTGGGGGTCCCTTCTTCTTGGGGCGGACGGCGAAGGACTGGCTGCGGTTGACGTTCTTGTCCCCGCCGGCGGGTGCCCGCACCGAGTGGCTGCGGCCCACGCGGCGCTGCACGGTGGCGTAGGGCCCTGCGTCCGGCACCAGCAGCTCATCCCGCTCCTGCTCGCTGTCCGAGGCAGCGTAGCGGTTCAGGCTGTGTGCCCGCTTCTTCGGCCTCCCCGGTTCCTCCTCGCCCTCGCCCGCCGGCGGCAGGCACAGCACGGGCACCGAGACGGGCAGGACGGGCACCCCCGGCGGAGCCGCCTCGCCCTCGGCGGGCTGGGGCAGCACGTAGGCGAAGCCGCGGTGGGTGGGCGACTGGGGCAGGGAGCGGGGCGATGCGGGGCGCTCGCCGGGCGGCAGCAGCTGCGGGGTGGGCTTCACCTTGGCGGTGGCGTGGGGCACAGGTGGGCCCTGCGGGGAGGGCGGCCGCGCCTTGCCGGGGGTCTGTGGCGGCGTCAGCTGCCCCGCAGAGGGAGGGAAGGGCTGCCGGGGTTTGCCGGGCACCGGTGGCACGCTGGCACGCTTCACAGGGTGGCCATGCCGGGGCGGGCGCCCCTCCTTGGGTGGTGCAGGGGGGCCCTCGCCAGCCCCCTCTGCCAGGTATTCCTGGCTCTTGGAGATGGCGGCTGCCGGGGGT
Organism: Margarornis squamiger; assembly: GCA_035222235.1. Lineage (NCBI taxonomy): Eukaryota > Metazoa > Chordata > Aves > Passeriformes > Furnariidae > Margarornis > Margarornis squamiger. Next base: position 15,350,524 of record JAWWTY010000032.1, read on the forward strand.
CCCCGCGGGCCGTCCCCCAGCAGCTCCTGGGAGCTGCTCATCTGCCTGGTGCGGCCCCCCAGCCCCGGCGGCGAGCGGTAACCGGGGGCCGCGGGGTTCGCCCCCTTCTCGGGGGGCTCCTCGGGGGTTTCGCCCGTCATGGCCACCTGCAGCTCGCTGCTGAGCTCGCTGTCCTGGAAGGTGGTCATCTTGGGCGACTGGCACTCAGGTGGCTCTGGTGGGGGGGACTCGATGGCCAGCACCTCCGGGCACGGCCCCGACGCCTTCCTCTTCAGCGTGCCCGGCTCGTACTTGCCCAGCTCGGCGCGCTGCAGCTCTGCCAGCTTCTTCACTGCCAGCATCAGCTTCTTCTGGTGGCCTGGGGGTGGCACAGGGCATCAGTGTCACCTCCAAGGCCACAGCAGCCAGCGCTGCACGCAGAGCCTTACCCAGCTTGGTGATGCCGATCTCCTGCAGGTCCTCCCAGGTGATGTCAGTGATGAAATCGATGTTCTCGTAGCCATTCTCCACCAGCACCTTGTAGTACTGGGACAGGCCGATCATGGAGAGCCACAGCGCCAGGTTGGCCTGGGGTGGAACACAGGGCACGGCTCAGCACCAGGGTCTGACCCCAGCACCCTCAGCACCCCTGGCATGCAGGAGATCCCATCCTGTGTGGGGACCACAGCCCCAAGACACCTCTCTTGTCCCTGCACTGTCCCTGTGCCCCACAAGCACCCAGGGCCATGTCCATCCCTGTTCCCATGGGAAGCCCCTCGCTGTGCCCAGACACAGGAGACACAGTGTCACATCCACGTGGTGACAGCTGGCACCAGCCTGTCAGTCCCTGCGGAGCTGTTGGGAGGGGACATGAGCAGCTCCAGGATGTGTGCATCATCTGGCAGCAGTGAGCCAGCTCCCACCCTCATTCCCCTGTGCCAGCCTTTCCCCGGAGGGGACTAATTGCCACCCTGGATGTGGCTTCAGCCCCACGCAGCCCTCACCGGCTTGTACTCCGGCAGCCACTCGGGGATGCTGAGGTTGTTGATCTCGGACGCGATCTTCTTCCTGTGCCCCGGCTTGGTGACACCGATGGCCGTGAGGTCCTGGGGCAGAGAAGTGGGTCAGTGCTGCCCTGCTCCAGCCCTGCCTCCCTCCTACGGCCCCCCAGCCTCACCTCCGGTGTCATCCGGCTAATGGTGGTGATGTCGTAGCCGGCGTTGATGAAGTTGGGCGCGTAGAGCTGCAGCTGGAACTTGCAGAGCCACTGGTACACAGCTTCCGAGCTCTGGGGCGAGCGGGACAGATGGACTGAGGCAGCTCTGGGGACAGGGACCCTCCACCCCTGCCCATGTCCCCCAGACTGTCCTCACCACGTGCTCCCCATGGCACCCCAGTGCTTCCCACTCACCTTCCCCTCTGACGGTGGCTCCATTTTCTTCAGCTGGGGCTCGGCAGGGGGCTGGGGGGCGTACGGGGAGCTGGCCACGCTCTGCGACCGCGATGAACCTGCCAGAGGGGCAGCGGTCAGCGTGGCCGGGGCTCCCACCCCCGGGCTCCGGCCAAACGGAGAGGGGAGCCGAGCCCCTGCCCCGGGCGGGATGCCATGGCCACAGCCCCAGCGTGGCAGGGCCAGGGCAGGCAGAGGAGAGTGACACCTGCCTCAGCACAGCAGCCCGGAGCACCCCGGGGTGACCTGGACAGGGGACTGCTCAGCTTGAATGGGCAGTGAGCTCCCAGCCCGGCTGGGGGGCTCCTGTGCCCCCGACCCAGCACGGCCCCGGGCAGCAGGTCCCAGCTGGACCTCTTCTCCAGAGCAGGTGTTCCTGGCTGCCCTTCTAACCCAGGCAGCGGCTGGAGGGATCCCACTGCCCAAAACCCTCCGGCCCCACTCCTCTAGCCATGTCACCAACCAGGCAGGCTGGCACAAGCAATATATTCACTGCTTGGGACACCCCCCAGGCACCCCACAGTGCCACCCTCCAGCTGGGGTCGATGGGGGCTGTCCTGAAATTTCTGCCGCGTATTTCTGATCAAGATAAGCAAGAGCAGCTCCTTCTTCCCACCAGTGTGTGTGCGTGCGTGTGTGTCTGTGTGTG
>JAWWTY010000032.1:15352701-15376713 GCA_035222235.1 Margarornis squamiger
CGTATTTCTGATCAAGATAAGCAAGAGCAGCTCCTTCTTCCCACCAGTGTGTGTGCGTGCGTGTGTGTCTGTGTGTGTGTGTGTGTGCGTGCATCCCACTGCTCTGTTTGTGTGTGTGTGCATCCCCCAGCTCCGTGTGTGCAGTGTGTGTGTGAGTGTGTGTACATCCTTCTTTCCTGTGCATCCCTCAGGCATCTGCATCCCACTCGCGTGGGCATCGTCCTCCCGTGTGCATCCCTCTGCCATGTGCATCTCCCTCACGTCTGCATCCCACTTGTGTCTGCATCGCTCCAGCATGTTTTTCCCCCTCCCTGGCAGCGTCTGCAGCCCCCTCCATACGTGCGCCCCCCTCTCCACGTGCGCATCCCCCTTCCCGGGTTTCTCTCCCCGCTGTCCCTCTCCCCAGCCCGGCATCCCCCCCGCCCACCCCCTCGTGTGCCTCTCCCGTCTGTGCCGCCCTCCCCACGCGTGTGCCACCCCCGTGCCGTGGGCGCCCCCGGCCGTGCCCGTGCTCCCCACACCCCCGGCCGGCGGTGTCGGGGGGACCCCGGCGGGGCTGGCGGGGGCCGGGGAAGGGAAGGGGCCGGGGAGCGGCGCTGCCCCCCCTGCCCGCCCACGCCGCCCCCCGCCCGCCCCCCACGGGCCCCCACTAACCGAGGCAGGAGAAGGCCTGGCAGCAGCCGAAAGGCGAGAGAGTCATTTTTTACCCACACGTTTTTCTTCTGGCGATGGGTGCCGTGGCAATAAAAAAAAAAGACAAATCCCTGGATCCACGGCACGGCCAGGGCTCCTCCTGCTCCGGCAGCCGGGCGGCCGCAGCACGCACCTGCGGGGATGTCCTGCGCCTTGGCCGGCCCATCGCCCACGGCAGACTCTTGCGCAGAAGCCTTCTGGGAGAGGACTGTTGCCAGCAGCTGAAAAACACCCCGGGAAGGGGGGAGAGCAGGCAGGAGTGAGGCGGGCGGCGGCGGCCGGGGGCGCGGGGGGCGCGGGGGGCGGATGCCGTGGGTACCGCGGATGCCGTGGGAACCGCGGATGCCGTGGGTGCCGTGGGTACCGCGGGTGCTGCCAGCCCGGGCAGGGGTGCGTAGGGAGGGTTGCAGCAGATTTCGGCTGCAGCGGGGAGAGATGGAGCCGCGGGAGCAGCAGATGGTGCTTTGCCGGCAGCAGAAGCCCGCGGCACCGCGGCACCACAGCACCCCAAATCCAGCCTGGCATATGCCCAGCCCAGGCTGCTGCTGCGGGATGCGGGCTCTGCCGTGCCCGCAAAGCAGATCCCCCCGGCTGGCAGCACGGTGCGGCCCAGGGCATGGCGTGGGCAGGATGCCGGGGGAGATGGGCTGGCGGGTGTCACAGCCCGGGCACGGGACAGCCCAGGGGCAGCGCACACAGGGCAGGAGGCTGCGTGCCAACAGCTGCGTGCTGGCTGTACCAGCACAGCGCGGGGCTCTGTGCCGTGCCGTGCCAGTGCACGGTGCTGTGCCAGTGCACGGTGCCGTGGCAGTGCTCGGTGCCAGGGCAGTGCACGGTGCTGTGGCAGTGCTTGGTGCCAGGGCAGCGCACGGTGCTGTGGCAGTGCACGGTGCCAGGGCAGTGCACAGTGCTGGTGGCAGCAGTGTGTGCAGCACAGCGCACGATGCTGTGGCAGTGCTCGGTGCTGTGGCAGCAGTGTGTGCAGCGCAGTGCAGTGCGCAGCGTGGAGGCCCCTGCGAGCGGCAGCAGAGACATGGCAGCTCCAGGTGGACCTGTGGAATGTTGTGCCAGAGTCGGGGCTCAGCCCAGGCTCGGGGAGCAGTCAGGGGCCAGGTGGAGGGACCGCACTGGTGGCCACTGTCAGTGACAGCGCAGCTGGTGGCACGCTGGGCACCGATGGGACCACACAACACCCGCTCAAGCATCAATACCAGCTGGGGTCATGGGCAGCGAACTGCCGGGACTGGAGGCGAGTGCCACGACTGCTGGCATGGCCGCTCAGGGCTTGCCTTACCTTGACACCTTCGGAGCCGGCGTGCAGGGCGTGCGCCCCGCTGCCCGCGCTCTGCCCGCTCCCCGAGCTGCGGGCAGAGGCCACGCTGCCCGTGCTGCCCAGGCTGCTGCGGTCACCACCTGTGCAGAGAGAGGACAGGCTGTCAGGGCACCGAGCCCCACGGCCAGGGGACACTGTGGGGCAGCCATGCCCTGCCAGAGCCCCCGCCATGCCCTGGGATGTGCTCCCCCAGGACAGGCAGGGTCCCGGCCATGTGCTCGCCGTACCTGCAAAGGGTTTCCGCAGCACCCAGATCTCCTCGGCGGGGGCTGGCGCGGCCGATCCGCCCTGCGACGGCGAGAGGTGGGACGGGCTCATGTCGGCCCCGCGGGACCCTTGGTGGCAGAGCAGAGAGAGCGGCTGTCAGGCGTGTGGCTCTGTGCTTGAGCTCACACTGGTTTGGGCACAGAGCTGGTGACTCGCGGCCCTGGGCCCGGTGCTCCCGCACGCAGGGAGAACCCCACAGGCAAGGCGTGGGGACCCTGGCTATGGCCATGCCCAAGGATGCCAGAGCTGTCCTGCTGACTTGTCCCCTCCCAAGCTGCTGGCACAGGGTGACAGTGACCAGCCCTGGGATGCCGTCCTGCAGGGCATCCCCTCCCTGCTGTCAGCCAGGGACAGATCTGTGGTCGGATGTCCCAGTGCCACAGCTGAACTCAGACAGGGGACAATGCCAGTGTTTCCCCTGAGCAGAGCAGCAAGGGGACATGACCCGGTGTGGGGAGCAATGGAAGCTGAGAAGACTCAAGCAGTGGGGACCAGGGTCCCCATCCCACTGTGCCACATCCCAGGCAGTGCTGGCCATGGCCCTGCAGCTGCCTGCACCCACCTGGGGGAGACCCATGGGGGACCAGGCACCAGGTGCTGAAACCCTGGGGACACACAGGGGAAACAGCAGTGGGCGAGAGGACCTGATCCTCCCAGCGAGGCACAGCTTGAGGGTCACCCCCAGGCACAGCTCCTCACCCTCCATGCTGCCCACCTCTGCTAGGTCCTACTCACACCAGGGGCACCTGGCTCTGAGCCCAGGGGTTAAAACAGCATCAGATGAGATGGACAATAGCTCTACAAGGCCAGTGCTGCTGCAGCCCCACCGCAGCTCAGCCAGCCCCCTGCCAGCCATGGGACATTGCCACCCCACCACTGGCCACAGGGCACTGGCACCCTGCCAGCCATGGGGCACTGTCCCCCCATTGCCACCCCACTGCTGGTTCTGTTCACGGAGCCGCTCACCCCATCAGCGACGACTGTAGCAGGGGATGGGTGGTACATGGTGATAAAGTCACTGAAGGAGTATGAGGGGGAACAAACATCCACAACAAATCGGGCTGGCACATCCCTGAGCTGCACATGCCATGGTCACACAGAAAGGAGCTTGGGCAGGTGTGCAGCTCCGTGTGACCCGACAGGGAGAGAAAGCCCCAGAGAGAAAATGTGCTGCCTTGTCCCCACCGCAAGCACGGTCACCCAGTGGTCCCCGACACAACCTCCTGTGCCACTGCCACGGGGGAACATGCAAAGACCCCCGGCCCCAGCCAGCCGGGGCAGTCCTGGGGGCACATCATGGGCTGCACCCCTGCAGTTCCCCTGCTCCCAGGCACTCCCAACGCATAGATCCGCAGCATCGTCACCTGCCCGTGCCACAGGGATGGTCCCCAGGGTTTAGCTGGGCTCTGCCTGCACTGAGCCAGCCCCAAGAGCATCCCCTGGGAAAGCCCCCCAGTGCCACAGCCCCCTCCCGCTGTGAGTGCACAGCCCCAACCCAGTCAGAACTGGGCATGGAACACCCTGTGGGGAGGTTGAGGCAGGCAGAGGGTCCCTGTGCCTGTGGCTCCTGTCCAGGCGCTGCCAGCCCTGCCCCTGCCCCAGAGCCAGGAGGGTGGTCTGGGGTCCCCATGCACCCAGACAGAAGCACAGGGGCCATGGGCAGAGCACAGGGACACCGGGGTGGGGCGGGTGGGATGTGCTGGCAGCGGAGCCGTGGGACATACAGTGTGGCAGCGGCGCTGGAGCGGGTGTGAGGGCAGGGGGACGATGGCATGCGCGTGCCACGCGTGTGCACCCGCTGCACCCACTGCACACATGCACACGCACACGCATGCACACGCTGCATGCACACACGCGCACACGCCTGTGCACACCCGCGTGCAAACCCCCTGGCAAGGAGGGAGAGGCCGAGCAGAGAGAAAAGACTCGACACACGCTTTAAAGAAAGAAAAATCCATGGAGAGCACGAAGCGAGCGGTGAACTACCTTGTCCATAATGCGGCTCGTCGGCACTGCTAGGGGAGAGCCTGTGATAGCCAAAGGAACTGAAAAGAGTCTGATGGGAATGTGGTGGTGGAGGTGGAGGTGGAGGCAGGGAATGGAACGGATGGGACGAGGCGTCACCGTTTAGCACAGCAGCCCCGTAAGCCGGGAGCGGGATCTTTTGGAAGTGTTGGGGGATTGTTACAGTCTCCCATGAACCTGATAATAAAACATAACAAGAGACAAAATGAAAAGAATCAAAATAATAGAGACACGCTCAGCGCCGCCAAAAAGAAAGAAAAAAAAAGAAAAAAAGAAAAAGAAAAGAAAAGAATATAAAAGAAAGGGGAAAATAATAGCAGCAAATCAAAAAAGCAACCAAAGGGACGTGGAGAAGCCAGAACCGAGACCCAACCGATGTGGAGCCGAGCCAAGGAGCAGCAGCAGGAGCTCAGCACACGCCCAGCCCAGCACAGGGAACGGACACATCCCGTGGATCCAACATGGACACCGGGACAGCCCCACGCGAGGCAGTGGCAGCTCGTGGGGCTCCCACAGCCGGGCTGCTGGGGTCCTGTTCCCCATGGAGGCATCCCAGGGGAGCAGGGCTGCAGGTATGGCTGGGCTGGGGGCTGCAGCACTGGCACCCCCGAGCCCTGGCACAGCACCTGCTCCCAACACTGCCACCCCCTGCAGCCGATGGGGTGGCTACTGAACCCCAGAGCCTGGCTAACACTGCTGCGGGGCCAGGAGCCCAGGAGCCGTGGATCACAGCCCAGGAGCCAGGGACTGCATCCCAAATCACATTCCAGGAGCCACGGACCGCATCCCATGGTACCGGCTAGTGACCCACACCGGGAGGGTGGCTCTGCCCCTGCCTGTGCAGCACTTGGCACCTCCACAGCTGGTGTGGAGCACCTGGCAGCCAGTGGCCACTCATGCCACCATTCCCTTGAGATCTTGTTCAATTGCCACCATTCCCTGCCTGTGACCCCACGACATGGCAGCTCTCAGGATCCACACTCCCGGGAAGGGGTGAGATGGTTGATGTGGGGCCTTTCAGTGCTGCCTGCAGTAGCACCAGGCCCATGGAGATGCTCCTGGCAGTGGGCACAGCCATGGGCCATCCTCAGGTGGCCACACACCCCACCAGGAGCCTAAAGGGATGGGGATGGAATGGAGAGACAGGCAGCGCTGCGCAGGGGAGGAGGGTCCGATCCCTGAGATGGCCCCTGGCTGGGGAGAAGGTCTCTGTGGAGCACGATTAGGTCCCTGCCACTGGTGCCCAGTCCCCTGTGCAGACTCTGAGCACCAGGTCCCATGGCCTCACCACTGCACTGGGCCCCCCAAACCACAGTGATGCCCCCATGTCTCCTCATGCACCAACCTCCTGGCACCACAGGTGCCTCCCCCAGCCCGAGAGCAGCCTGGGGCTGCCCCCTGAACACCTCGGGGCTGCCAGCACTGACCCCCACGGGCACCAGGTGGGCACCGGCCCCACATGCACAACGGGGACATTGACCCTGCACACTCCAGGGCACCGTGCCCATGTGCACGGCAGGGACACCAACCCCACATGCATGACGGGGCACGGCCCCAGTTTGTTTTCACCGCAGCACCCCCCAAACACCCCGTTCCCCACCAGACCAGCACGGGACTCCCTGGGGCTGGGGGTGTGGGTGCAGCCCTGACGGGGCGGGTGTGGGGGGAATTATTTGCCTGTTCGTTTGCTTATGGCCTCGACGAGGCTGGAGGGGAAGTATCCCACGCGGTCGTTGCCGGTGCGGTTGTCGTGGATGCAGCCCTTCCAGCGCCCGTCCGCATGCTGCTCCAGCACCTGCGGGCAGCGGCCGGGTCAGGGGCCGGCGCCAACACCGGGGTGTCCCCGGCCCACCCCCGGCCACACTCACGGTGATGACGTCCCCGGCTTTCACGTTGAGGCTGGTCAGGTCGTAGTTGTTGCAATAGTCCTTGATGGCACGGACCTGCAGAGCGGCGGAGGCGTCTGCAGGACAGAGCGGGAGCTTCACCACCTGCCCACCCCATGGGGTTGGCACCCCCAGCCCAGCGTCCCCCCACACCAGCATGGCCTCCCTGTGCCCCCCAACCCCCTACCCCGCAGCATCTGCTTGATCTCCTTGCTGGCCTGGCTGGTGGTGAATTGGTTGACGATGTCCAGAGCTGTCTGGTTGTAGGTGTTCCTGACGTGGGCGTTGATCCCGCTCTGCAACAGCACCGAGAGGGATTGGGAGGAGGCTGCCCCCTGTCCTGCCATCCCCTGAGACCCCCTAGGGCACCAGGAGACCAGCAGCTGGAGGGCACAGCTCACTGCCTTGGTGTCCCCCCCTGCCCCAGGACCTTCACTGCCTTGGTGTATCCCCCCCAGGACCCTCATCCCCACTCCCTGGGAGAGCTGCACAAGCTGCACTGAGCCCCCAGCTGCAGGGTCACCCTCTTCCTGCAGTCCCTGGCAGGGTTGGGGGTGTCTGCGGGTGCCGGGGGGACTCTTACATCCAGCAGCAGCCGCACCACGTCGGTCTTGCCGCAGAGAGCCGCCTCGTGCAGCGCCGTGCCCGCCTTGGTCTGCCGGTTGATGTCGATGCCAGCCTGCAGCAGGAGCCTGCCGGGAGGCAGTGGGGTCAGCGGGGCACGGGGGGACACCAGCACTGCCCCCCCCGCCCATGGCACCCACCGGATGATGTCGATGTGGCCGTTCTTGGCGGCGAGGTGCAGGGGGCTGGTGCCGTTGGGGTCGGTGGTGTCCCCCGGTTTGGGCTCCAGCAGCGCCGCGCACATGTTGCTGTTCAGGAGCAGTTGGACCACCTGGCTCAGCACAGACGGAGCAGGGCTGCAAGGGCGGCTCGGCCGCCCCTCGGGGCTGTGGCCCCCTGACCCTCCCGATCCCCCCGGCCCCCACCTCCCCTCACACCAGCCCCTGGGGATCCCCTGCAGTGGTGACACCACAGGTCCCCACTGCTGGCCACCTCTGGGGCTGCCCTGTGCCTCCCCCTCAGCTAACATCCCCGGGGACCTCGCTGTGCCCCATCCCCTCCCAGTCCTCCTCCAGGGGGTCCCAGCCCTGCAAGGACTTACCCCAACCCGGCCAAACTCGCATGCCAGGTCCAAGGGTGTCTTCCCCGAGTTGTCCATGATGCAGGGGTTGGACTGGTGCTGCAGGAGCATCTCCGACTGCGGAGGAGTGAAACCCCGACTTGGTAAGGGGCAGGGGCAGGGTGGTGGCACCATCCCCCCCGTGCCACCCCTGTGCCCTGCTGTACCACATCGTAGTGCCCGTGCTGTGCTGCCAGGTGCAGGGGGATCTGGCCCTCATCTGATGGGATGTTCACGGAGGAACCCGCCTTCAGCACCATTTTCATGGGCTCCTTCTTGCCCTGCCAGGCTGCATAGTGCAAGGGCCTCATGCCTGCAGGGGCAGGATGGGCATGCCGTGAGCCTCTGGCTGTGCCAACACACCAGGGCAGAGCCTACAGAGGCACACAGGGACCTGGGGACTCGCCTTTGTTGTCCTTGATGTCCACGGCAGCCTGCGCCTCCAGCAGCAGCGAGATGAGCTCCGTGTTGCCGTTGAGCGCCGCATGGTGCAGAGCCGAGAACCTGGGGACCAGGGTGCTGTCAGGGTCCCACATCCCCATCCCCTCTGCTGGCAGCACGGCCTCGAGCCTGCACCCACCACAGCACCCCCGGGCACCTACTCTGCCTCCCACAGCTCCTCAGGTGCCCATGGCCCTGGGCAACCCCACCTCTACCTCCCTCCATGGGCACATGGAGAAAGACCTCTTGCAGGGACCAGCCATGAGCTGAGCCAGGAGCTGGCCATGTCCTGGGGTGCAACAAGGGCCAGAGAGCAGGATGTGCCAGGGCAGGGGTGGGTCTGCTCCGCAGCCCATTGATTTAACTTTTAATTGTGCTGCAGCCACAGGACAAACCTCCCAAGCCTGCACGGTGGGATGCATGGCTGGGTATGGTGGGATGCAAGGTTGGGGATGGGGATGGTGGGATGCAAGGTTGGGGATGGGGATGGTGGGATGCAAGGTTGGGGATGGGGATGGTGGGATGCAGGGCTAGGGATGCCCTGTGCTAGGAACAGGGGATGGCAGATCTGATCCAGGGATGCTGGAGCAACATGGGTACAGATGAAATGCTCCCCGAGGATGCTGAGACCCCACAGGGCTGAGAGTGGTGGGCAGTGCAGGTACAGGAGTGTCCCGCAGAGGGTGGGGGTGCCAGGGAGCCCCCTCCCCATTGACCCACTTCCCCCAGCCTGGCCCTGGCATCAGAGCCACAAGCACAGATGGCAGCGGTGCCCTTGCTGGGTGCTGAGCCTGGCAGTGAGGCGGGGAAAGGCCCCAGCCCCGCACTCTGCCCTGCTCTCGCACGCCCAGCCCGAGGCTCCCGCCTGGGAAGCAGGCCAGGAGCTGACCTACTTGCTGCTCCCGACGGTGCCATCCTCCACGTGGCTGCACTGGCACCCAGCACCCCCTGCCCCGGGCCCTGCTCATGCACAGCACGCCCATCCCGTCCCTGCGGCCACCCCACTGTCACCGGAGCATGGGAACAGCCTGTGGACCCCAGTGGGGCCCCCTGGGCTGCCTGGTGCCCCACAGGCGGGTGGTGGGTGACAATTTCTCTGCCCCCTATCCCCACGCCCCCAGCTGAGGGGGACACATCCCCGCGGGGAACGTGTCCTGGCCCCCAGGATGCCCACGGAGCTGCCGCCCGCGATCCCCGGTGGGGAGCGGCGATGTGAGCAGACAGCTTGCACAGGAGGCCGATCCCCGACGTCTGCCTGGGAAATGTCAGCATTTTCCGCTCCAGCGCCCTGCTCAAATCCGCTCAAGATGGTGCAAATCGCAGCCCTCCCCGGGGCTGCCTCGGGGGCTTCCCTGGGGCACCACGCTGCCCAGCCGGCCACACCGGCCACACGCAGGGCACTGTCCCCAGGGCAGGCGTGGGGACACCAGCACGGTGCCCGCCCACGGTGCCCGCCAGCCGGGAATCGGCCGGCACAGCAGGGATGGGGAAACTGAGGCACGGGGTGACTGTGCCCACGCAGCCTGCAGCCTGGGTCTGCCCCGCGCCTTCCCAGGGCAGTCCTTTCCAGGAGCAGCGCTGGAGGCTGGAGGCTCCCCTGTTGCTCCTGCACCCCGGAGCCATCCCGGAGCCGCAGGCAGGATATGAGCAGCATACGAGCAGGGCCCTGCCTGCAGCTCCCCAGGGCTGACATGATGCTCAGCCCTCCAGTGACTTGCCAGCTCTGCGGAGCACGAGGTGGCCCGTGGGGCGATGCCCCCCTCGCCGTGCCCACGTCATGCCCACCCGCCCCACTGCCGCCGCCGCGCTGTGCACACACAGCACACGCAGACACGCTCCCACGGACACGCTGGGCTGCACATGCGCTTGCCTGCGTGTGCCCGTGCCTGCACACACGTGCACACGGGCACGGCCGATGCGCTGGCAGGTACCAGGGGATGCCGCTGCCACCGCCGCGGTGGCAAGGATGAGGATGGACCCAGATGCTGTGGCTGCATGTTTCCCAGAGCATGGCCTCCCATTCCCGACCCCATCCAACCCCTCTGCTCGCTGCCATTTCCACAGCCACAGCAGAGCCATCCCCAGACACCAAGTGCCATCGTCCTGCTGACCCGTCCCCGGTGGGTATCACAGGGCAGGGAGAGCCAGGGGGGCACAGGGGCAGCTGCTGCCCAGCCCCACCAGAATCACTCCCACTGCAGCCCCTCCTGTGCGGGGCCCCAGCTGCCTCCCTGCGCCACCAGCCTCATTAGTGTGATTAGCGGGACGTGAGCCCGTGGCCCCTTTCCCGCTGCCCCCGCCGCGGGATGCCATGAGCCTGTGGCCCCTTTGCCCCTGCCGTGGGATGCTGGCTGTGCCACCGGGGTCACAGCTTGCCCACCTGGCACCTCATGGGGCTGACCCCTGCACAGGGCTGGGAAAGGAGTGGTGAGATGTGGGGCATGGCCATTCCTCTGCTCTTCAGCCCTCGCCTCCTGCCTCCTCTGGTGCCCCTGGCAGCTCCGTGCCAGCCCACTGGCTCTGGGTGCAGGCACGGCTCAGTCAGGTGGGCTAACAGGGGTGAGACCCAGCCCAGCTGTATCACTCAGAGCACCTGGCATTCCCACATGGATGAGACCCCCACAGCATGTGCACGTCTGCTCATGGCACCCCACAGCACACCCCCCAAGTTTCGTGCACCCCACAGCACACACCCCCGGGCACGGAGCTCCCACTCACCCGTCGGTGTCCTGGAAGTTGACATTGACTTTCTTTGCCGATCCAAGGAGCTCTGGGAGGGAGGGAAGGGGACAGCGTGTTAGAGAAGGTGGCCAGGGCAGGAACACACCAGGGAGGTGACAGCTCCAGGTTTCCCCCCCTACCAGGGCTGGGGCTCCCTGCAGCTCCACAGGTGAGGCTGTCCAAACCTGCAGCCAGGTGGAGGCAGGAGGGCTCAGGGTGGAGGTTCCCCCTGAAAGTGGCAGAGCCTGAGGGCCCCTCCTGGCACCAGGTTCTCCCCATTCCCCTGGTTTGCCTGGGGTTCCCTCCAGGCTCCTTCACCTGCCTGGGGCTCCAGCACCACCCCACAGGGCCCATGCTGGGCTTTTTGTTTAGCTCAGCACCACCCCCTGTACCCCAGCACAGCCCCTGCCCTGCAGCCCCCACCCGGCACTGCCCACCCCACGCTTCCCTGCGTGGGAAATTAAACCACATCAGGGCAATCCAATTAGCAGCACGAGGAAGGATGGAGCCAGATTTACATAAGATTTACCCGAAAAATGCCACTCAGGCTTTCCAGTGAGCTGTTCTTCCCCCAGCGGGAGCCAGAGCAGGAGGAGGAGGAGGAAGAGGAGGGTGGGTGCAGCCCAGCAGAGCCCCAGGCTGGGGGTCCACACAGCAGCCCCTGTGCCCACCACAGCAAGACGGCACTGGCACACCCATGAGGCCAGGGGAGATGACCCAGAGGCTGCATGGCCCAGCAGGGAGAAGGGTCAACCAAAGTCACTCACCCTACCATCCTCATCCCTGCATCCTTGGGGTTCCTCACCCCTGTATCCTCACTCCAGCAGCTCAGCTGGAAGCATGCCAGGGACCAGCATGCCAGGGACAAGCTCTTGTAGGGACAAGCCAGCTGGAAGGGGCTGCTTCAGACAGAGGAGGGGGATATGGGGCCAAAGATATGTTCCCTGTGCATCACAGCCATGGTCTTGCTCATTCCCCCTATACCATGTCTCTTTGTCAGGATCCCTGTGAGATACTGAATTATTGGGCACAAGGGCTGTGCCAGAGCCTGGGAGCCTCCACATGGACAAAGAGGGCACCATCAGCAGGAAAGGTGCCTGTGTTCAGCCCTGACCCTCAAGCCTGGGGAGTGGTGCTGGGCTGAGCCAGCCCTGCCTGGGCCACACAGTGCAAATAGTCCCAGGAGCATCTGGGATGGTGGCAGAGATTTCTCCCTGCCCATGCAGGAGGTTCCCATCCCTCCCTCCGGGGCAGGGAGGGACAGGGACACCACAGAAGCCCCCAAATCCCATCCCTGCCACAGCATCCCCACGCTCCCCTGGGAAGAATTGCACATTACTGGTGGGCAGAGCCACCCCATCACTGGGACCGACTGCAGTGGTCGGGGTCGAGTGGGTCCCCGCCAGCCCCGAGCTGCCGCCAACCTCCCCAACAAAGGTGCCATTCAGCTCCGGTGGAGAGGAGCCCAGTGCCACTTCCGCTGCCTCCCCACGCCAAGAACCAGCTCCCAGGAGAAGGGGGCCGAGCCGCCCCCCAGGGATGCGAAGGGCCAGCGGACAAAGGGAGCCGGTGGGCGCAGGAGCGGCACCGTGCCCGGCACTGGCTCCAATCTCCAGCCCCGAGATGGGCCCCGCTCCGGCCAGTCGGTCCTTGCGGATGGACGGACGGATGTCAGCAGGTCTGTGGTGCCTGGCCTTTCCCACGGATTGATCCCAGTGAGGGGCTGGGATGGGGCAATGCCCGGGCATCAGGGTGGCAGGTGCGGCAGTGACGCCTCTGGCGATCCCCAGGCATGTGTGCCACCCCGGCATTGCCCAAACCACCATCACTCCAACACACCGTAGCGGCAAATTTTTCCTCCCTGCACCTGCAGGAGAGGCTGCGGCTGCCAAAATCTGTTTAGCACTTCCATCACTGCCCGTGCCAAGTGCTTAGTCAGTGACTTCCAGCCATGCAGTGGTTTGACTTTCCTTAAAGCTCTGGAAGTGGCCGCTAGCGTGCTGAAGGCATCTGGAGCATGGAGCCCAACTGGGTTCTCAGAATAACCCCAGTTCCCGAAGCAGGGGAGCAGGACGGGGGCCCTGAGACATCAGCAGATCCACAGTGGGATTTGCAGCCTGTCCGGGGGCAGCAGGAGCTGGAAGAGCTTGTTAATGGCTCGGAAGCACAAGGAAAACTCTTCCACTAACGAGGGAGAGAGAAGGGACCTGAGCACTTCCAATTAAAAATATTGGCTACAAAAGAAGACAGGCACAGCAGGGAGGAAAGCAGGACTTCTTCACAGCCAGTGGCACCCAGTGTGTTCCTGGCTGTCCTCTGCTGAGATCACTGGAGGGGCAACAGGGACCACCGAGCCCCTGTAACCACCGTCCCACCCTCTCCACACACAATCAGATGCCATCAGGCAGGTATTGTAGCAGGGGGTGGCACCTCTTTGCTCTGACCTCCTGAGACTCCCCATCATCCCTGGGACAGCGCAGTGTCCCCTCTTGGCTCCCCATGGGCTGCTTAGGTAATGGCTGTGCCATGTGGGAGCACAGAGCTCCCCTGCCATCTCCTGGCACAGCTCCCCAAAGCTCTCGGAGTGCCTCACACCCCATGAGCATCGCACGGCAGGGCCACATCGCTGGCCCCAGGGAAGGGGGACACGTGGGTTCCATCCAGCACACCCCAGCACCACCGGATCTGGCTGCAGCCGGCGGCTCCTGCGTGCACCGGGAGTCGCAGCATCTGCCATCGACACCAGCTATAAACAGCGTCTGCCAGAGTAAACACCGCCGCGGGGAGCAGCCCTGCCACTACTCCCAGAAATGCCTTCACTTAAACGCGGGGATCGCAGGAGCTCAGTGCACGCTTGGATTCAGCCTGGCACTCTGTGTGCTGTGAGCTCCTCGCTGGCCGTGGCCTCCCCTGCCATGCACCAGCCCCGCAGCAGCCACGGGCACCGCGACGGCGGGCGACACACGAGCCACCGGCACGTGCAGCGGGCACGCACTGGGGAGCAGCTCTGCCCGACCCCAGGGCCCAGCCATGCATCACCCTGACTCCTTGCACCGGGCCAGGCAGCTGCTCCAGGCACCCCGGTGCAAGCCATGGGGAGACCCCCATGCCCACTGCAGCTCTGGGCATCCCAGTGCATGGCCACATGGAGACCCCCGTGCCCGACTGCTGCACCAGGCATCCCAGTGCATCCCATAGGGAGACCCCTGGACCCAATCACTTCTCCAGGTATCCCAGTACACGTTGCATGAAGACCCCTGAGCCCAGTTGCTGCTCCAGGGAGCCTGGTGTATGCCATGAGACTGTGGCCAGCCTCAGCTCCTGGCATCCCAATACATGTTGCTGGGAGACTCCCATGCCCAGCTGCTCCAGCCCCATCCCTGTGAACATGTCCAAAGTCACGGCCCCCCATGGTGGAACCCCTCGGTGCCTGGGGGCACTCCTCTCCCTTCCCAGCACTCCTTCACGTGCTCATGCACCAAGTCCCTGTGTCTGCAGCCAGCACAGCGCCAGCAGCGATCGATGCCCGGCCGGGCCGTGGGGACTCCCGGCCAAGCCCCCGCTGACGAAGCACATCCTCACCCAGCTCCCCCCAGCAGGGAGCAGGGAGCGGGCGGCTGCTCCAAGCAGATGGCTCCAGCCTCCACTAAATCAACATCTCCTTAATGAGGGGAAAGCATCACTGCCTCCCCTCAGCATGGCGGCAGCGGATAAGCCAGAAGAACCCCCCCAAATCCTCCTATCCATCCTTTTCATCACCCCTCTGCAGTGATTCCCCCTCTTCTCCAGCCTCAGCCCTTCTGCTTCCCCACTCCCCAGCACATGTGGGAAGCCAGACCCCTGTGTGTGCCCACCCAAACACAACAGGCACTCCCAGGACTCCACAAGCAGCAAATATCCACAGGGAAGACATTCAAGGCAAGCGCCTGTTTCAGAGACAGGGGGAGGATCCTGCAGCGGCGTCGCTGGGAGCTGCCGGATAAAGGAAGCATCCAAAATAGCTGCTCTTAATTATATCCCTGCTGATGAGCGCCACGCAAACAACGGGCACTGCACGAGGAGCCCTGGCATGGGTGGCTCTTATTGCCCATGGTGGCATGTGAGAGTGTGGGGACCCCACCGAGTGGGCACAGCACTCCTGCCTAGGTCTGGTGATGATGGTGACATCGGGGAGCTGGTCATGACAGGGAAAAGCTTGTACTCCTGCAGCCAAGGTCGTGTCAGGCGCTGAGGCCAGCACGATGCTCAGATGCTAATGAAGCCGTTATCATCTTCCGATCGATTTGGACTGTATAAATAATGCACCGTCCTACAGGGAAAGGGATTGCCTGGGGCTAAGAGGTAGCTGAGATGGGATGGAGCCATTGCAGAGCAGTATGAAGCACAGCTGGGTACTGCCCACCACAGCTGGACACACACCCCTCACCACAGCTGGACACACCCCAGTGCCCATCACAGCTGGATATCCACTACCCATCACAGCTGGACAACAACTGTCCATCACTACTGGATACCCCAGCGACCATCACAGCTGGATAACAACTGTCCATCACCTCTGGACATGGCAGTGCACACCCACAGCTGTGTGCCCTGCTGCCCATCACCAGCCATTCCCCAAATCCCAAGGCACTCCTGGGGGGCACTGGCCCTGTGCCCAGCACACCTGCGGACACTCCGGATGTCCAGCCCTTGTGAAGCCTTCCCCAGGGAGCAGAGAAATCCGCACTGGAGGCTGGCTGGGCTCTGGCAGCCTGAGTCATGGCAGCGCAGGGCTGTCCCCTGGGGCCACAGGAAGCAGCTTAAATGCAGCTTTCAAGGGGCAGCGGGGACTCCGCTGTGATGCTTTTATTTTTACAAAAAGGAAACTTTCCGATCTCAAGGGAGGGTGAGGGGCTGTTCCTGTGGGCTGCCAGGGCAGGCGGGGACAGGGGACAAGGGTGTACCCAGGGCAGAGCCAAACCACTGAGACTAGAGCTGGCCAGGAGACCCAGCACCCCAGGGTGCCCACCAGCAGCTACTGTGAGGACCCCTGCTCTCCCTGTATTCCCAAGCTGTATCTTCATCCAACCTTTGCTATGTGGTGCCACGGAGCCTGGCCGAGCCATTCGGCACCAGCCAGACTCCCTTGGGGCAGCCCCAGCCTCCCCCAGCCCCCCGAGTACCAGGCGGTGCCATGGGGCTCTGCCGTGCAGTGGCTGTGGGTGACTCGGCCCTGTGCAATCAGGGATGAGGGGAAGAGGCAGCAGGAATGGGCAGGTGTGTGGGCAGTGCAGGGATGTGCTGGCTCTGCCCCACAGGTGGCACATAAGGTGTTATGCTCAGCTCTGTGGAACCAGTGCCAAGCATCGTATCCACCCGTCGTGCCCTGTGCCAGCTGTACACCCACCCTTGTCTGCGCAGAAATGCGTGTTGGTGTCGCTTCCAGGGAGCCCTAATTGCCAGCCTGTGGCAAACAGGTAATTTTCAGTAATCGCCCTGGCTGGAAGCAGTCACTGCTGGCGCGGCAGGGACGGGACATGGCTGCTCAGGGCCACTGTCACCTGTGTCTGCCCGTCCATCCATCCCACTGTGTGGCACTGCACCTCTTCCGGACATGGGAGCAGAGAGAGGTGGATGCTGGCACCACTCACTTCCACCCCGGGGCAAAGAACATCCTGCCCAGCCCCATCCTCATCCTCCCCATCTCTTCCCCCTGCTTGCCCCCTCTGTGACATGAGGGACCCCTGGGAGGACCGACCCCGGCCTCGCTGGCTGCAGGGAGGGACCAGGAGCTTTGTGCATCTCAAAGCATCATTAACGAAGGCACAGTTGTGATCATTGGCCTCCCATGAACCCAGTGCAGTCCAGCAGTGCTGGGGAATGGTGGGAGCTCCCGGCGTGCACAGATCATGTGCACACGTGTGTGTGTATGTGTGTGTGTGTGAGTGTGTGTGTGAGTGCAGGCAGCCCAGATTCATCAGAGGCACAGCACCTGCTCTGAGCTCCCAACCTCGCCGGCAAAACAGGCCCGAGGGGCTATTTGAAACATGGTGCCTTTAGAGCCATCGTTTGTAATCATCCATGGAATGCCTGGCCCCACGCGTGCCGGTGCACCGTGCCCACCCTCTGCACCACGGCGGTGTTCCCGGTGCCCCCGCGGGCAGGATGGGCACGGCCACGAAGGGCTCTGCAGGGCTGGCAGAGCGGGGATGTGTGGGCAGCGCGGGGATGTGTGGGGATGTGCGGGATGTGCGGGCATCGCGGGGATGTGCGGGCAGTGCGGGGTGTGCGGGGTGTGCGGGCAGTGCGGGAATGTGCCGGGATGTGCGGGGATGTGCGAGCAGAGCGGGATGTGCGGGCAGCGCGGGGATGTGCAGGGATGTGCGGGGATGTGCGGGCAGACGATGCCGAGCATCATCCGGGAGCACCGGGAGCGCGGCCGGAGGCCCCGCACCGCTCCAGCGGGCGGGCAGCGCTGCAGGGGAGGCGCGGGGCTCTCAGG
This sequence comes from Margarornis squamiger, assembly GCA_035222235.1. Lineage (NCBI taxonomy): Eukaryota > Metazoa > Chordata > Aves > Passeriformes > Furnariidae > Margarornis > Margarornis squamiger. The sequence continues at coordinate 15,369,732 of JAWWTY010000032.1, forward strand.
ACCTGTCCCGCTGTCCCCAGTGCCCCCAGGATGATGGGTGCGGGACGGGGCTGGCAGGAGCAGCGCGGGAGCGGCCGGGACAGACGCTGGAGCGGGGACAGGCGGGCGCGGAGCTGCTGCGGAGCTGCAGGGCTGCGAGCAGCCGTAAACAGCCCAGCTGCAATGCAGGAGCCGGGCAGCCGCTGCTTTGTCTGAGCCAGCGGCTCCCGCGGCCGCGGACCCAGAACCTGCCGGGGCCTCACGAGGAGGCGGCTCCGGCGGCCACATCTGGAAGGGATCAGCGGCTGCTGCCGCCGCTGCCGCCGAGAGCCAGCCGTCCCCAGAGCCAGCCCCACGCCAGGCCGGGGAGCAGGCAGGGCCGACGTGGGCAGCGGAGATGGCCACGGGCACACGGATGCACGGGGCAGAGGCACATGGGCACATGATGCACACGCGTGCACATGGATGCACAGAGGCACACAACACATGGGTGAAGGGGGGCCGGTGCGTGCACATGGATGCACACAGGCACATGGGCACATGCACGCACATGGATGCACACAGGATGCAGCAGGGCACACACAGGCACAGTGGTGGAGCGCCCAGCCACTGGTGCTCGGAGAAGCAGAGCCTGGCTGTGCCTATGGTAGCTGCTTGGGCACCATCTCCAGCTGACTCTGTCTCCAGCTGACACAGGCCATGGCAGGGCACAGCACTGGGGGTCCATGTCCCGCTGCACCCCGGGGCACCCCAGCCCCACTGCCACCTCCATCTGCGCGGTGCTCTCCAGGCGGTCGGCAGTGACCTTGGTGGGAAGACCCAAGGAGACCCAGGCAAAGCTGGCACTCCCAGCCAGCCGCTCTCCCATGCCCTCCCGGCACCGTGCTTCCCCACCGGATGGCTTGTGCTGGCACCAGTACCCATCCATCACCGGAGCAGTCCCAGCAGCACGGGGCTGTCAGGTCGGGCTCAGGCCGGCACTGCATCCCAGCTTCCCATTTCTCAGGCTGATTGCTCCTGTCGCTGCAGAGCCCAGTGTTAAACACCTCATTTTCTACTCCCGTATTGAGTTGGAAAATACTATTAACATTTCATTAGAGCTTAAAGATCCTTCTCAGCTCCGCACGACAAGCCAGCCCACTGGCGGCATCGCTCCTGTGCCAGGTGGGCTGTGTTGGCCACGTTCCTGAGCGGAGAGGGGGACCAGGAGGGTGAGTCCCACATACCCCAGCTGCAGGACAGGATGGTAACCCAGGGCAGAGGTGACATCAGCACTGCACACTGGCTCGATGACCTTCCTGGCACGGCCCATCCTCACAGCATGTTCAGCCACAGATGGGACACAAAGTGGTGACAGCAACAGTGTCCATGCAGGCCCTCCTGAGCTTTTCTTTGCAATGCCTCTCCCTTGCTCATGGGAACCTGACCTGACAGCACCAGTCATTAAATATCATCAAATTTGTTGTCCAACACTCTCCCAACAGTGTCTGAGCACCATTCCCAGCACACACCACCCTGGCAGCAGCACCAGGATGGAGAGCACTATGGCAAACACAACCTCAGGCATCACCCAGAGCTGGGCATTCCCCACCACTGCTCACCCCACCAGCAATGCCACAGCTCCAGCATGCCACGTGCCTGAAGAATATGTTCACTGAGGATCCACCACTACTTTGGAACCCACCTTTGCACTGGCACAGCACCATGTAGCTGCCAACCATGGGCATTGCTGCTGTGGCCAGTGCAGGCACATGGGGAATGGGAAGGGGCTGGGGGCACCCAGGCACACCGAGATGGGGAGGGGACCGATCACAGCCATTCCCAGCAGCTGGGAAGGGGATGGAAGAGTTAAAGGGAGCGCAGAGCAGAGGAAAGAAACCAGACGCCAGCCTGGCTACTGGAAACCACGATAGGCTGGCAGTGATGGGGATGGCTGTGGACAGGAGCTCAGGGCCCCCACAGCACCCAGCCCTGCTCACCGCCAGCACCATCACCCTTGGGTGCAGCCTGGCCTTGCCATGTCCCCCACAGCATCACCCCACAGTGCACGGGCAGCAGGGTCCTCGTGCGGGAAACAGCCGGAGCCGGCGGCTGTGGGAGAACCCGGCACAAGGGTCTGCCTGCCGCTGGCAAAGCGCTGGTTGGTGTCAAGCCAGGTGAATTTGGGACTGCTGAGAGAAAATCCAGGCCAGTGAGGAAGCTGGAAACGGCGCCACCGGCCTGCAGCCACGCTGCTCCTCGGTGGCTGTGGCCAACAGTCCCGGGTGCCCGGCAGCATTCCCAGCGGGCAGGGACCCCACAGCCAGCACGGACATTTGGGGCTGTGCTGTGGGATGGGGGCAGAGGAGGGTCTGCACCCACAGCTTGGCCCAGCCACAGAGAGAGGCGAGAAATGTAAAATAAGGAGAAGTCACCCCAGGCTGAGCAATAGTGCCCCTCTGGAAAGAAACTTGGCACACGCCAGCCCATGTCTGCCTGCCAAGTCCTGCTGGGAGCGAGGCTTCACACGTGGGCTGGAAACCCCAAGAAGTTTATGAGGGACCCGCTGACACGTGGATGAGCATGGCAGCAGCTGGAGCTGCTCAGCCCTGATGGGAACCTCCCTGCCAGCGGTGCTCGGGGCACAGGCCTGTGCCTGGGACATGGCTGGGAGGCACTGGCATCGCCCCATGCTGGCATCACCTGCGCACCCCAGCCCAACCCCTTGGCATTCTGCTCCTTAATCTGTGCCCAGGGGATTGCGGGAGGCATAGGAGCAGTGCCTGGCCACAGGATGGGGGTGTGTGGGGGCCCAGCACCCTTTTGGCCAAGCTGCCACAGGATCTGGTCCTGCAGCCTCTTCCTCTCAGCTCCAGACGTCCTGCCCAGCACTGATGGTTCCAGAGGCTGGCAGCATCTGGGGGGCTCTGGCATACAGGTGAGCACCCTCTGCTCCTCTCTGCTCGGGCTTCTCTGTCACCAAGGAGGGTCTGTCCAGTGTCTGTGACCAGGTAGTGGCAGAGGAGAGCCATTGGGGGTGGCTGCCTCCCAGGGAAGGTTCCTTCTTTCCCAGAGGGCTGGGGGAGAACTGGGCAGCTCCGGTGGCTGCCAGCCACACGCACCCTGGGCACTGCACCACAATTGGATTTGCAGCTGCCCTGCCTTTTACTGCATAGAAATTGAATTGTAAAATGTCAAAGACATTTCCTAACTGCGCCATATTAGCCCGGTTTTATTAAATACTGTTATCAGAGGAGATTATTAATGCAATCAAATGCAGGCAAGAAAACCCAGAATTAACTGGCCACCGTGCAGGAGGACACACTGGAGGGCAGGAGGCAGCTAGTGAGGCCCTGCCCAGAAGCCAATGTCCTCGAGGGCTCTGGCTCTGCTTCCCTCTGTCCCTGAATCCTGGAGTGCTGGAGAAGCAATGATCCCACTCAGATCCCACTGCAGCTCCACTTGTATCCTGGGATGCCTCGCCATGGGACGGCAGTACCCCGGAGAGTGATGAGCCTGGGAGTTCTTGCTGAGCTTTGAGGTCGCTCCCCAGGCAGGGCAGAACCCATTCCCAGCACACGGCAGCAGGGCCAGGGCTGACTGGGATAAGTCCTGAAATGCCAGAGGTGCTGTCAGTGACACACAGGGCAGGATGCAGAGCCCTGCACAGGCAGCAGTGCAGGAATGGGGCTCTGCCACCTAGGGCAGGGGCACCCAGAGAGCTGCCCAGGCCTGAGCACAGCACCCCTGGGCGGTGAGATCAGGCTGGGATGGGTTACCCCAACATGACAGAGCACGAGGGACAAGGCATAAGGGGTGCAGGACTCCATGCCCAGATCCCAATCCCAGCCAGTCAGCGTGACTCACCCAGCCCTGGGCATCCCTGAGCGAGGCACCCAGAGCTCCAGTGGCACACAAGGACACGAGCCTGGGAGACCAGGATGGCACTGAGGACCAAGCATGGGGTGGGCAGCACATCCCCACAGGACACAGCCCTGTATTCCACCTGCACAGCCATCCCCTGAGCGGATGCTCATCCTGGCACCACAGGGCCACGTGCTGGGACATCTCCTTGGCCACATGAAGCTGCCACGTGTGGAAGTGCTTTACAAAGCCCCCGAGCCCAGCGGGAGAAGCCAGGGCAGAGGATCCAAGCCTCAGCTCGAGGTCCCTGACACGGCACTGGCAGCACCACCCAGAAGCCATTTCCAAAGCGGATGAGCCAGTGGCAGCACCGGCCTCACAGGGAAGGAGCCAGCTCACTCCAACACTCTGTGGCCGAGGAACCATGGATCCACTGCACAGCACAGCACAGCACAGCACAGCTCACCTCCCACTGCCTGAAGCCCTGGGTGTCCAGGACAGGGTTGGCATGGTGGGACTGGGTACTGCTGGAGACACCCCAGGGCTTCATCCCACAGAGCTGGAGCCAAGGGGAAAACGCCAAGTCACTACAATTCTTCGAGGTAGCACCGGGAAGGAGGGGACAGGGAGGGAAACAGTTTGCTGCCAAATCCCTGCATCTGATTTGCGCAACTTTCAGACAACCTCATCAATTATGGATGCCCGGGAAGCAGGCGCGGTGCGTGCTGCGGCCGGCCCGGGCCCCGAACCCGCACTCCACACACCAAACCGGGCCCCATGTCACCATAGCAACCCGCGCTAATTCACACCAGGATTTTTAAAATCTCATTTATTAAACCCCACATGAATAGGATATTATCCAGATAACAGAGCTAAGTTACAAATCTTTCTGGTGCCGCACAGCGCGGGGAGCACCACAGGCATGTGTGGGACTGGAACTTGGAGGGGACATGGGGACACTATGGCGTGGGGACAGCCCTGCTCATTGCTCTCCCACTCCTTGTACCACTCCTGCAGCCTCACTGCCATGGCCAGGGGTGTTCATACACCCCAGGCTGGGAGCATGGCACCCACAACACACACGTGGCACCCACTGCTGGGCAAGAGAGTTGGGTCCAGTGGGGAAATGGCACCAGAGCAGCCCAGCACTGGCACCAGTGGGTTCAGCAGAGCTGGAGATGGGCAGCCCAGCCAGGGAATGGGGCAAGCATCCAGGCCTGCAGTGGGAATTTCCCAACACCAGGCTCAGCCTCACTGGGTGTCCCTCGTCCCTAACCTGCAATCCTGGCACAGGGAGCACCACTGTCCCCCTGTGGCCAGTCCACCAGGCATCTGGAGGGCTCAGCAGTGGGAGGTGCAGCAGAGCACTGGGAAGGAGAGGGATACAGGAGAAGGTGGTGGCACTCTGGCACCTCTGGCTGTTGCTACAGCAACACCAGTTGTGTGCCCAGGCCAGCAGGGACTGGAGAGGGGTGTGTGGGGGACCATGCTGGGCACAGACCAGGGGTTGTCCCCATCCCCACGTGCCACTCTGAGAGGCTGCAGCAGTGGCAGCACCTGGAGCAGGTTGTTGAGATGAAGAGGGCCCTGAGCTGGAGGCTTTTCTTGTCCTGCACAGTCCCTCAGCAGTGACAGCAATGGTGGCACTGGGGACATGAAGAACACCACAGCACCAGGACATGGGGGACAGGCCCTTCACGGCACGAGGAAACACATGCTGGCCCCATGTGGCACCAGGGATATGGTGGATGCCACATCAGAGCAGGGCCACGGGGGATGCCACACCAGCCCTGCTCAACACGAGGATACAGGGGACACTACATTGGCCCTGCCCGGCTGGAAGCACCCCTGCATGATCAGGGATAGGGGACACCACACCAGCCCTGCACAATTCCAGGAAAACAGGGGTGCCTGCATTCGGGGAGCACTGAGCCCTGGAGGGAGGGACACTGGGTGCAGCCACGGAGGGGCTGTGTGTCCAGTGACCCAATGCCACACGAGTGCTCCCCGTGGCCTCTGTCCATACCCAGGGACAGACCCCAGCCCCTCAGTTCATCCTCATCCACCAGGCCTGAAACCTGCGGCTGCATCAGCACCATGAATTATTCACTCCGGGCGGAACGCCTCGACCGAGCAGTTATATCCTCCAGCGAGTAGATACTCATGGAGCTACACACACGTACACCCTGAGACACACACGTACAGCCACACGCACGCCCCCGCAGCCTCACACCTGGCCACGCACACTCAGCGCACACGCGGAGCCGCGCACAGCCAGCCGCAGGGATGCACCGGGAGATACCCGCGGAGCGACATCCAAACACCCCCACACCGAGAAGCACCAACAGCCCAGCCAAACACACAGATGCCAGGGTACACACCGCCACGCAAACACCCCACGCACCCAAACACAGCGGCACACGCACCCGCGGCAGCGCGGACACACGCAGAGGGGCGCGGGCGCGGAGCCGCGGGGCTCACACGCGCGGGCCGGGCACACTCGCTCCACGCACACGCAGATGTGCCCGGCGCTGCCCCTGCCCAGCCCAGACATCCCGGGGGGCCGGGAGTCGCTCCCGGGCGCAGGGCAAGGGCAGCCCGGCCGGAGCCCGGCGGCGCCGGGAGCTGCCCCGGGACCGGCGGGGCGGCGATGTGCAGCGCCCGGCACCGCGCAGCGCCCGGGGATGCTCCGAGCCCCGCCGGGATGCTCAGACCCGCACCGGGCAGCCTCCCCCCGCCCCTCCCGGGGCTCCGCCGGGGGTCCCCGGCACGTCTACGGCCCCCGCCCGCCTGCGACGCGCCGCAGCCGGGGAAGGGCCGGGGAGGCTCCGGGGCGGGCAAAGCGGCATCGCGGCCGGGCCCCGGGGGCAGCGCTGGGATGCAGCCCCGGGATGCAGCCCCGAGCCGCCGCGCCCGCCGCTGCGACGCCGGTGTCCGTGTGTGTCCCCCCCGCCGCCGCCCCCGGCCCGGCCCCGCCGCCGCCGCCGCACTCACTGGCTTTGCCGGGCTTGGGCCTCTGCAGCAGCTTCTGCACGGCCGCGATGTCCTCCGCCTTCACCGCCTGCACCAGCTCCTGGTCCTTGCCCATGGCTGCGCCGCGCCGGGGCTGCCGGCTGCGGGCTCACGGCCCGAGCATCCTCCGCGGCGCGGCGCGGCGAGG
>JAWWTY010000032.1:15388630-15402756 GCA_035222235.1 Margarornis squamiger
CCCTGGAACCCTCTGCCTGTGGGAAGCCCCTGCCCATGGGAACCCCTTGCCCCCTGGAGCCCCTGCCCATGGGAACCCCCAGCCCCTGGAGCCCCTGCCCCTGGGAGCCCCCTGCCCCTGGAGCCCCTGTCCACAGGCCCGGCTGAGGCTCTGTACCAACCTTAACACACCCGCAGCAGGTGAATGCCCTGGAGATCACGCCGGACCGCAGCATGATCGCAGCCGCAGGTGAGCAGCCCTGTCCCGCCGGGCACAGTGAGCACAGTGGGCACAGCGGGCATGGGGACGGCGCCCACGCCCCCCCCGGTGGTTGCAGGGTACCAGCACATCCGCATGTATGACCTCAACTCCAACAACCCCAACCCCGTGATCAACTATGATGGCGTGAGCAAGAACATCACGTCAGTGGGGTTCCACGAGGACGGGCGCTGGATGTACACGGGGGGCGAGGACTGCATGGCCCGCATCTGGGACCTCAGGTGGGCACGGGGCACTCCCCTCCCACAGCCTCCGGCGGCTGCAGGGCTTGTCCCACGCCCCCAAACACACCCCTTCCTCCCTGTCTGTCCCAGGTCCCGGAACCTCCAGTGCCAGCGCATTTTCCAGGTGAACGCTCCCATCAACTGTGTGTGCTTGCACCCCAACCAGGTGAGCAAACAGGTTCCTTCCGTGGTGTCCCAGCACACAGAATCCTGTGGAAGGGATCTTCAAACTCATCTCATTCCAGATCTGTGCCATGGACACCTTCCACTAGCCCAGGTTGCTCCAAGCCCTGTCCAACCTGGCCTTGGGCACTTCCAGGGATGGAACAGCCACAGCCTCTCTGGGCAACCTGTTCCTGTGGCTCCTCTGGGTAAATCTGAGGGGCTGCAGAGTTGTATCCCAGCAGAAGATTTTGGGAGAGTGGCTGGGGTGGGCAGCCTTCCTGGTGGCACAGACCAGGCACACCAAGCTCTTGATGGCAGTGCTGGACAAGCACAGTCGCCTTCCTGCACCGCGTCCATCTCCACCCTGGCAGAGCTGCTATGCCAGGTGCTTTGGGTGGCACTGCTGGCAAGAAGAAGCACTCAGGGCCCACAGCAATGATTCCCATCAGATTTGGTTGAGATTCACCAGTGGGTTCAGCAGCTGCTGCTGAGCAGAGGGAGGGCTGGGGCTGGAATGAGGCTGAGGGGAATGTGGTGCATTAGCAGGGAAATCAATAGGCATCATTGCAGTTCTGATGACCCTGCTGGGCTGTGGGTTTGCCTGCAGACAGGGCAGGGCAAGCCTTTGTAAAATGCTGAGTAATGGAAATGTTCCATTGCATTTCCCTTGGCAAAGGTTTAATTTTGCAAATCAGGAATTTCAGACTAGATTTGAGATCATTTACTTGGACCAGACTTTACCCAAATGCTCCTGTAGTGTCAGTGCTGTAAGGATATGTTATGTTAAAACAAATACTGCTGGGAAATAATCATGGACCAAAGTGCTGCTGAGGTGCAGAGTGTTGGTTTGTGAGCAGAACATGGTTAATTAGTCCAAAGGTGGCAGCATTTGTTCAGATAGCTCCATGGCTCTGGAGTTCCCTGTGCAGAGATGTTGGTGCAGTTATCCCAGAGATTCCTCAAGGCCTGGGTACAGTTGTGATGGCTTTAGGAATTGCACTTTACACCTGCTAAGAGACACTGAGGATTGAGGTGGCCGGGAAAGGCTTCTGTGCCATCAGATAAATATATCAAACGGTGTTTGCCTTCCTCAGAACAGGGCTGTGCTCCCAGGCACAGGATTAGCTGTGCCTGATGACCTGATCTCCTCTGGGGACTCTGCTGAAGTTGTGGGCAGTGCAGGGCTGTCGATAAAGCCCTGGTTTGAGTGGAGAGGCGCCAGCATTGTCTTCTTCTCTGAGCGTGGGATCAGAGCCAGGACTCTGCCCTTCAGCTGGCTCTTGTCCTTCCCCTGAGAAGGAGGGACAGAGAGGAAAACCCACTCCAGGTTATGTTTTTCAGGTGTCTGTGCACTCTTGAGTGCTTCAGTTGTTCACTGGCCAACCTGCATCTTAATGCCTCCTCTCAGATGTGCTGAAAATCACTTGGCTCCTGTGGATTTTCTTTGGAGCTGTAGCTGTGCAACAGCTCTGGAATTCAGGCAGCTGCTGTGTGCTCTGGGGTTTAGAAAATTAACAAACACTTCTGGGAAGGGAAACAGCCTTTTGCAGAGTGTAATGGGAGTCAGAACTTGGCTTGCTCTCCATGGAGCCAGTGTGAACAGCCCTGTGCTGGGGAAAAGAGGCAGAACAGGACCCTGATGCTTAAAACCAGAGCAGAGCTCCATGTGGTGCTACAGGGGCACAGTCAGGGTGTCAGCTCAGGACTGCTGCTCACGGATTGCTCTTCCCTTGCAGGCAGAGCTGATCGTGGGCGACCAGAGCGGTGCCATCCACATCTGGGACCTGAAGACCGACCACAACGAGCAGCTCATCCCAGAGCCTGAAGTGTCCGTGAATTCTGTCCACATTGACCCCGACGCCAGCTACATGGCGGCTGTGAACAGCTCGGTGAGCTCCGGGGACCGGCCGTGCCTCCCGCGGGCACGAACGGCCGCTCCGCGCAGGGCCTGGGGGGGAGTCCGGGCTGGGGAGGGGTGGGCACCTGCCAGCCCAGCTACAGATCCCACCGTGTCTCCACAGGGAAACTGCTACGTGTGGAACCTGACGGGCGGCATCGGCGAGGAGGTGACGCAGCTCATCCCCAAGACCAAGATCCCGGCACACAATCGCTACGCCCTGCAGTGCAAGTTCAGCCCCGACTCCACGTGAGTGTGTGCAGCCCTCTCCTCCCTCCCATGGGAAACATGGTCCTTCCCGGGCAGGCAGAGGCCAGCTGTGCCTCCAGCTGTGCCCCCAGCTGTGGATGGTGCTGACTGCACGCTACAGGTCCCCAGGGAGCAGGCAAGGGATGTGCCACCACAGGGTTGCTCTCAGTGGCATCCCACTCATGCTCTCTGAGCTCAGCAAGGTTTGCTGTTCCTGCAGCTGGGATCCCATGGCTGATCTCCAGGAGCAAAGTGCGAGCTCCTTCATGGAGTCTGTTTAGCTGGAATCTCATAAATGAGACGACACAGGTGTAAAGAGTTGTGATTGCAGTGAAGGCAGGTCTCCAGGCTATCACTGGCCCAGGCCCATGGTAATGAGAGGTCTGTAGGTGCACAGCATGACTGACAAGGTTACTCTCACGTCTCCTCCTTGCAGGCTCTTGGCTACCTGTTCTGCAGATCAGACGTGCAAGATCTGGAGGACTTCAAACTTCTCTCTGATGACAGAGCTGAGTATTAAGAGCAACAACCCTGGGGAGACATCTCGGGGCTGGATGTGGGACTGTGCCTTCTCTGGGGACTCCCAGTACATCGTCACAGGTGAGGCACCTGGACTGTGCAGGGGCCCTGCACCAGCACAGGGCTGAGCAGTTCCTCTAGCTGGGACATTGCCAGAGCCTGGGGCACAGGTGTGGGTGAGGTGGGAGCACCCAGACTCACACCCTCAGCACATTCTGCTGACTCCCTGGAGCATTTTGTCTGTGCTGCAATAGACACCTATTTAAACTGGAGAGGTGATCTCCAGGTGTGCAGTTGATCTCACCTGGGATCAGTGCTGCTCACAGTGTGCAGTGTGTTTGTCCCTTCAAATGACCACACTTGTGGTCATTTCCACAGTCACTGCTCTCTGAAATAGTTAAAATCCCAGTTAATACAGAAATGCACTGAGCTGCTCTGTCTTGCTGGTCATCACCAGCCCTAAGGAGGGTGGTGAGTGAAGGAAGAGGAAACTATTTCTAATAATAATAATAAAAGAAGAAGTTTAAAAGGTAATGCCATATATCCCACTCCTCTTTTCACTCTCTGTTCCAGCCTCCTCTGATAACCTGGCCAGACTTTGGTGTGTGGAAACAGGAGAGATCAAGAGGGAGTATAGTGGTCACCAGAAAGCCGTGGTCTGCCTGGCCTTCAACGACAGCGTGTTGGGATAACTGGCACATGTGGGAAGGAGAGGAGCTCTGTGTGTTTCCCCTTGCCTTGCAGTGACAAGGACCCTCTCCACAGCCAGGACGTGCACTGTGCCCATCCCCTCCCCAATGGAGAGGGCTTGGGCTCTGGCAGAAGCAGCTGCAGCTGCCTGGGGTGAGACCAGGCTTCAGCTCTGAGCAGGACATTGTTGAAATGTGTGTGGCCTCTAAGGGAGGGAATGGGAGAGGGAGACATGATCCCACTGCTGGGAGATGGGTACAGTTCAGCTGGAGCTGAATGCCTTGTGGCATCAGCTGCTGGCAGCTTGGTATGTTCTTGTACCCCAAAGTGGGAAAAAAATAAAAATCAGCCTTTCTAAGTGGTGAAAGAGGCTGAGCAAAGAGGAAAGGCAGCTCTTGGTTTCCAATCATTTTATTCAAAGTGTTTCACAAAGTGACTTGGAGAGCTGCTCTCCTAAAGCCAACCACCCCAACAAATGTAACAGCCTTGTGTTGGACAGGGCACAGAGCCCCAGAACACCAGCTACTCCCTGGGGTTCCTCTAGGCCTGGGGCTCCTAATTCCTACTGACATGGCAGCCCTGGAGCAGAGCTGCAGGGAGTGCCTGTGCTGACAGTGCTGAGCAGAGTCCTCTTGTTTCTCTAAACCCTCCTGATGTGCAGCACAAAATCAGCAGGAGGCTCTGGAGATGGTGTGGGTGTTACCTTCCTTGTGGAAATCACAGGCTCTTCAGGAATCCAGTTCAAGTATGTAGGGCAGCAAGAAGGCATCCACAGCTGCAGCACTTACTCAGGAAGGTAATAGAAGCAGATAGAGACACAGATGTTGCTTGGGAAGCAGACGTCAATGCACAGGTAGATCAGGCGCTGCTTCCCTGGACCTGCCAACAAGCAAGGACAGGAGAAGGTAAGAGGGATGCTTTGATCCTGCAGCTACAAGTCCCTGGGGAGCCAAGCAAGTGGAAAGCCTCAGGGAATGACCTTCCTCATTAAAGCTGGAGCAAGACAGAGCAGATTGACAGCTCAGCAGGCTGCTTTTGGTGAGGGTGAAGGTGACAAGGACTAAGGCAGCTGTCCCAGGGGACAGCTCTGTGTGGTGGCTGTGCCGCCTACTCGGGCTGTGCTGCCCAGATGGGGACTCAGAGCCCATCCCAGCCAGGGCTGTGGCTCCTGGCAGGGTGTGGGTACGAGCCAGCACTCAGGGATGGTGAACAATGGTTCAATTTTGCCCTAGAGGTCACCTGTCCCTGTCCTGGGCCTTGGCAGCCTGTCCTGGGATGCATCAGCTTTTGTACAGCAGAGCCTGATCCTCTTAGAGGTGCTAGAAAAGCTTGTGCTTCCCTCTGCCAAGGGAAGTGTCCCACTTACCCTGCCCTCTGCGGACCCAGAAGATGGATGTGTGCTCACAGAGGCTCTGCACAGCCTCCCCCAGGCTCCTGGGGTTCACCTGCTCCCCTGCCACGATGCCCAGGAACTCCTGGTAGTACTTGGTCTGGTTGTCCTGACGGAGCAGCTGCTCGGCCTGAAAGAAACAGCCCTGTTAAATCCTCCCAAGGCACTTTGTCCCTCCAGCCCCACAGACCTACTCTGCCTTTCAGGGCACCCTGGCAGAATGGTCAGGTTTCTCTGGGGTGAGGCTGGAGCAGGGACAGCCCCCCACATCCCTGCAGCTCCTCCTGGGCCCCTCGCTGGGCTGTTTGTCCCCAGGCTTGGAGCTGAAACGCCTCTGTGCCACAACAAACCTGTGCCTGCCTGCCCAGCTCAGTCCCCTCTCCACACACAGTAGAGCCCATGGCACCAGGTGGGATACGAATCTGTGTCCATTGTCCCTGTGGTGGCTGGGACAGGATGGGCTGAGCTGAGGCTCCTCAGTGCCAGGTCCTTGATGGCAGCCCTGGCACCACCAAATTATGCTTTTCTATAGGAGCCTCAGAGCTGGGCAGGTGCTTTCTTTGCCTTGCATCCCCTTTGGGGCCTGGTTCACATGGTTCCTGTGTTCCTACACTCCTCCATGTGGGAGCGAGGTGAGGGCCAAGGAGCCCCCAGGAGCCCCCAAGGAAATGGAGAACAGATGGCAGGGGCACAAAAAAATGGGACTTTCTGTCTTCTGGAAACAGATCCTGCCCCTGCCTGTGCATCCATTGACATTTTGTTCTGAGGGTCTGTATATGTGGTTTACTCCAACTGTCTTCCCCATGAATTGGTAACAAACCCCCTTTGTTTTCCCTTCCCCAGCTTCTTGAGCAGGTAACAGAATCCATGGGAGCGGGTCCTGCGGGAGCTCTGCTATTCACCTCCGTGGGACACAGCCCCCTGCCCCGACCTGCAGCTCAGCTGTTTCCCACAGCAGTGGGGTGTCCATAAACCCAGGAGCTGCAGCTCTGAGCCTACTGTGAGCCCAGCCTGCCGGGCACGGCTGTGCCCCTGTGCCAGCCCTCCCATCAGGGACGGCACAGAACAGGGGGCTGACACCTCCCCTGGCCGGGAGAGCCCCTGCCCTGACCCAGCCACGCCTGGGGTGCTGCTGGTGGGGAGTCACCACTGCAAATCCACATGGGAAAGGGCTTTCAGCAAGCCAGCACCCGTGCAGAGCCCCATCCGTCCCCCACCCCTGCAGCTGCCCCAGCTGCTCACCCTCAGCTCAGACGTGTTGAGAGCCGCCTGCAGGGTCTGCAGGTCCCAGGGCTCCATCCTCCTCAGGTAGCACATGTTCTGCTCCACCGGCTTGTAGCACACGTAGCCCTGCCAGACAGATGTGCTCCTCAGAGTGGGCAGGACACTCATCCAGAGCCCTCTGAGGAGCCCCAGGAATGGACATCCCTCCTTCCCCCTGCCTTGTCTCTCCTGATTAAAGGTGCAGAGAAAGGCACCAGGCAGGAGCTGGTGGATGGTTTCCCTGGGCGACACCTCTTGCTCCCACCCCAGCAGCCAGGGCTCCTCTCATCTTTCCCATGCTAATGAGGCAGGTTAATTAGCCTGGCACTCACGTTCCTGCTGTCGTACAGCACCACGGCGCTGAGGTTGCTCTGCGAGGTGATGTAGTAGGTGACAGTGCTCCTGGACTTGTCCACCAAGGCTGTCTGGTTCCTCAGAGGACCCTGCTGGTCCTGCAGTGTCAGTCGGACGAGCTGGGAGCCAGCCTGGGCACAAGGAGTGGGATGGCAGCACCCACCAGCACAGCATCCCCCACCAGCATCCCCACCCGGGCCCTGTGCTGGTCCCTGCTGCCTGTCTGAAGGGTTTAGGAAGGGAGAGAAGGATCATCAGTGACAGCCACGTCTCCATCGTGCAAGACTGGGGAGAGGCACCAGTGCCCCTCATGCCAAAGGCACTGGGTGCTGGAGGAAAGGGCCAGGGGACTCCCAGGCTCTGCCACAGCCCTGCCTGCAGCCTGCTGGCACCTTCCTGCCTTGTCCAGGGATGAGATCCAGCCAAACCCACCCCTGATCTCAGCCTGCTCATCCCTCCCAGGAACTGCTTCCCACACAGCTTGGGGCTGTGGGCAGGAGGAGGTTTCCTGCCTGGATCAGGATCCCTTACCTGGGTAGAGCTGGGGGACAAGCTGAGCACCCCCACGACACTGATGCCAATAACTGCAAACAATAACAAGGCAATGCACAGGGTGATCCAGAAGGTCCTGGAGAGAGCTGGGAATTGTGCTGTAGCCCTTCTGTCCTGGGAGTCAGGCAAAGGAAGGAGGAACAGGAGTTAAAATCGACCCTGTTCTTCAAACATGCTTGCTGCTCATGACACAAATCCTTGTGCAAACTGGCTGCAGTGCAGAACTGCCAAACCATCACAGCACCTGGAATAACGGAGCTTTTATCCCACAGTGCTGGAATTCCAGATCCCACATCCCAGTAACCAGCACTGCCACAAGCCAGGGAAGCTGCAGTCCTGCCGGGGCAGGGCTGGAGCAGCAGCTTTCCACACACAGGGAACAACAAATTAAATTATTTTGGTTTCTAGTAGAAGTTCCCAGAGGAGCCATCAGCATTGGAATCAGACCCCAGTGTGGAGAGATCCTGCTTCTGTGCCCCTCCCTGTGTTTGTTCGTGTGGCATTTTCTAGCTAAGTTGTTCTCCATGAGACCAAGCAAAAGAGCTCTGCAGTCCTGTGACACTTCTATTTGCTCTAATAATTTACTTTAATTCTTATGTTAAAGCAATTAAATTTAACTTCATGGCCCATAACAGGATTTCTACAAAGCAGAAAATGTGCTTTCAATAATCTCAAACACAGGCCATGCTTAAAAAATTAACCTGTTTCTCAGTTCTCTGAAAGATGGAGAAATTCAATCTATGCCCAGGGTTAGAAGTGCTCCAACTGCACGAGCTCATCCAGCATTGGAGCAGTTACAGATCTTGAGTGGAAATAGGGATCTTTCAGATTATTCCCCCTGAAAAGCAGTGAGTAAAAACTGCACATATCTGAAATCCTGTTGATTCCAACACAGCAGATCCCCAGCCCTGCAGTAACTGCCAGGTTTTCAGTAGCTAATGGAATTCCCTCAGGTGGGAAAAGTGCAAATAGAGAAATCCAGCAGCTCCCAGCCCTCGGCAGGTCACACCCCAGTCATCCCAAGCAGCTCAGCCACGTCAGGCTGGGGTTCCTCTGACCTGTTACCTGACAGGTTTATCCTGTGTAAGTCCAGACACTTCCAACCAATCCAACTAACAGCCAGCTGAACTGGGGGTGCTGGGAATGAACAAAACCTTACCAGGATCTATGGGAATGGTGGGATCTCGGCCCCTTCAGAGGGGGATCAGGCAAGCACACAGCAGGGACTCTGTGATAGAATCATTGACCCCTGGAATGGTTTGGGTTGGAAGGGACCTTAAAGCCCACCAGTTCCACCCCCTGCCATGGGCAGGGACACCTTCCAGTATCCCAAGTTGCTCCAAGTGTCCTCCAACCTGGCCTTGGACACTTCCAGGGATGGGGCCACAGCTTCTCTGGGCAATCTGTGCCAGGGCCTGCCCACCCTCACAGGGTATTCCTTCCCAATATCCCATTTAACCATTCCCCATTGTCCTGTCATGCCCTGGTCCAAAGCCAAGTCCCAGAGGAAGGTCAGGGCCAGCCTTTCCTGGGAGCTGCTGGGAACAGGGATACTCACTGCAGGGGCAGCAGGGCCAGCGCTGTGCCCACCCTCCATCCTCCTCTTCAGGCGAGGACCTGGCTGCTGCTGCTCTGCCTCCTGCCCACACACACACTGGGCATCATCCCCGCTCCAGGCACACCTGGGAAACCTAAACGTGCATCCACCAGGCATAAATAGCTGTCCCTCGCATCCAAAGGGCTCCCTGGGAGGGGGAAACCTTAGAGCTGCAGCTGTGCCAGGAGCGGAGCTGAGCGCTGCTGTCAGTGCCCCTTCCTGCTGCCCCTACAGGAGGGCAGGAGCCACAATTGGGGGCTTTGTGTGGCCTCGGGGCCGGCAGGGCCCAGGTGAGGCTCCTTGAGAGATCAAGTGACAGAGGACAGTGGCAGCCTGCCCTTGGCAGCAGCTGCTTCCACATCTCAACGTGAACTTTGTGCTGCCGGAGCTCCGTGGGCTGGAGCCAAGTGCTGATCCCGCTGGCCCGCAAGCCTTGGCTGTGCAGACACACCTGTCCCACCTGCAGACCTCGCTCAGACCCGGGACAGGGCCCTCTCACAATGTCACCGTCACAACCCGTGCTGCACTCGCGCTGTCACCCCTGTCCTGTCCTGTCCTGAGAGACATCCTGGGGAACAGCCCTCCCAGGCACCACATCCTGAGCAGCACAGTGTTTGAAGGGAGCCCACAAAAAAGATGGAGAGGGACTTTGGACAAGGGATGGAGGGACAGGACAAGGGGAATGGCTTCCCACTGCCAGAGGGCATACTGGGAAAAAATTCTCCCCTGTGAGGGTGGGCAGGCCCTGGCACAGGGTGCCCAGAGAAGCTGTGGCTGCCCCATCCCTGGAAGTGTCCAAGGCCAGGTTGAACAGGGCTTGGAGCAACTGGGGACAGTGGAAGGTGTCCCTGCACATGGCAGGGGGTGGAATTGTATGATCTTTAGCATCTCTTCCCAACTGCATTCCTAACTCTCAGGATTCCCACTGCACAGCTGCACCAAAGCTCGTGGAGACAAGACCACAAAATGAGAGAACACCAGGGAGAGCAGGTTTGAGAATTTAATGGGAATTCAAGTAGAGGATTAAAAACCGTTTGGAAGTTGATACAGTTTTGAAGCACAACTGACACCGCCACCAGCACATTCCAGCATCCCTCAGTCCAGGCACTGGCTCCCTTGGCCAGAGAGAACCCTTGGCAGGACAGAGCTGCCTGAGGGAGGCTGGACGCCTCTCCTGCCCTTTTCCTGACATATCCTGACAGTAAAAGCACCAGATAGAGGGACTGAATCCAAAGACACACCGTTACATTGGACAGGACCTGCAGTGAATCCATAATGTCCATTTCCACCTGCCCAGATCAAGGATGAGTTCTACCTCGGTGACTTCACACAGCTGAGACAGGAGCAGGGAAGAGATTACCCCCAGTTCCCTACAAAACTCCGAATTACAAGCAAACGCCCTTTTACAGGATCAGCCAACACTCTGGGTACCCAAGACCCTCTGGACTGCAGGGTTATTGCTGTACAAACAAGGTGACAAGGTACCAAGCAGGAAATGGCATCAGCACTGCCAGAGCTGGACAGCAGGACAGGAAGGAAAACCAGTGCTAAAATTGAACTGTAGATACTGGAATCTATGGAATAACAGCCTGTTATTTGCATATATAATTTTCAATTAATTCTATACCACAAAAGCTTTTGCTGTGGGTTCAGCCAGCACAAAACCCCGCCCCATGACAGAGCCCTTTGTCACCCAACCCCAGCTGGAGATGACACTGAAACCATCCCTGAGCCAGCCAGCACTCCCCACACAGCCCACCGTGCCCGGCCCCTGCGGGCACACACGGAAGATCTGAGCCCCAGGGTGGGAAGGAAGCACGTGCCACTGTCACACACAGGAGTCCCTGGGGAAAGCTGCCCTGGGCCCCACAGCCATCCAGGGACCGAGCAGGAACTGGGAGTCTGCAGCTAAAGCCAAGGCAGGCGGCTGTGTTGGTGCTGAGGGAAGTACAGGAACTCGGCATGGGTCGATCCAGCTATTTCTGGGAAGCAGCAGGAGTGAAGGACAGTCCTGTATGGCTACAGACTCTGCATTGCCAAATGCAAAAGTGTAGGAGAATTACATCTACTGTCATCAGTAAGTACATTCCTCTCATCCTCCCTTCTGGGAAACAAGATATATTATCATAGACTCTGCTTAAATTTATCATTTAAATATATTCTAATCTGTCTTTAGGCTCAGGGAGTGCCTGTGTGTATATGTGCTTTACACACACCTGACCTTGGACAGACATAGTGTGCAGCAGCCACGGTTTGGATTTGTGTGGGACCATCCCAATCTGCGTCACGGGTGCAATTTGCAGTGGTCAAATGAAGGAGATGAATTTGTTTCTGTGGCCTGATGTGGGGCTGTGCCCCTGAACACCCCTGAACAGGGCCCCAGGGGGGTAAAAGAATCATCCCCAGGGCACACACCAGTTCCCTAAGTGTTTCCAAACACAATCAGAGTTCCTGCACATCCTGAGAGCCATTTCCCTGAACAAACCAGGCTGAGCCACAGCCCAGCCTGGTCACAACACAGCCCTTCTCCTCAGATCAACCAGCTCCACTTCCCCAGCCCAGTCCAGAGGACACTGTGCTGTGGAGCATCACTGACGCTGCACAGATGTGTTTATAATTAAAACCAGCCCCAAGCTCCCAGCCCTGGGTGCCGTGGGAATGCCCCCTTTGTTCCAAAGTGCATTTCAAGACTGAGATGTAAACAGAATCATACCGAGAGGACAGAGAGGTGAGAAGCTAAGGGTTGCTAACTCTGGGGAGTACCTAGTGAGTACGTTACTGCCACAGGGTGGTCCCTGGGGGCTGTCCCCGGGGCAGTGCTGCCCTGGCCCCGTTACTGCCCCAGGGCGGGCAGCAGGTCGGCGATGCTGTCGACGTAGTAATCGGGCACCAGGCTGTGCCGGGTGGGGCAGTCGCTGTGCAGGTGCCCCTGGACCTCGTCGAGCGTGGTGACACCAGTGAGGGTGAGCAGCGTGGTGAGCCCGCAGCTGTTGCCCATGAGGATGTCCGTGTCCAGCCGGTCCCCCACCATGATGGTGCGGGCGGGGTCCACGGGGAACTCGCTGGCCACGCAGTCGAACATGAACCGGTTGGGCTTCCCCACGATGAAGGCCTCGCGCTGCGCCGCCGTCTCCACGGCCTTCACCAGGCACCCCGTCCCTGGGGAGAGCAGGAACAGCCATCAGGGCCAGCACCAGGCTCAGTGCCCACACAGCCTGGGACAAACCTGCTCAGGGCTTTGGGAGCACAACACCTTGGCTCTGCGGGCACAGGGACAGGCCAGTCCCAGCACGGGCAACACTGCCAGGAGGCTGGAATTCTGTCCTGCACTGAGTCAAAAAGGAACCATTATTCCCTGAGTCAGGGATCACAATATGGATTCTGCCCCTTTCAGGGGTGCTGTGAGGCAAAGTCCAGGCTCTGGGATGCCCGGGCTGCCACACAGGATCCCGGAATAGCTGGGGTTGGAAGTAACCTCTGGAGGTCACCCAGAGCAGGTGACACAGGGACCCAGGTAGGGTTGGAATGTCTCCCGAGAGGGAGACTCCACAGCCTCTCGGGCAGCTGCTCCAGACCTCTCCCACCCCCCGTGGAAAGGAGTTCTCCCCCATGCTGAGGTGGAACTCCCAGTTTTCAACGCAACACTGAGGTGCGACGAGACAGAGCCGAGCAGGGAGACCCGCAGAGCGAGGGGCCCGGGACCACCCTCCCTCCCGGCCCGCGCACCGGGGATGGCAGCGCCGCCCTCGAGCGGCAGGCGGTGGTCGCGGTTGGTGCCGACGAGCAGACAGTCGGGGTTGCGCAGCAGGTACCGCAGCGCCTGGCACAGCTTCGCGTAGCTGAAGTGCTCGTCGAAGCCCACGAGCACGGCGCGCACGGCGGGGTCGAGCGGCGCCTGGGCCCAGTCGGCGGGCGCGGGGCCGGGCAGGGCGGCGGGGCCGGTGCCGCGGTGCGGGACCCCCGCGGCCTCCAGCTCCGCGGCGAGCGCGGGGCCGCCCAGCACGTAGGCGGCGGCGCCGGGGGGCAGCGCCTGGCGCAGGTAGCGGGCGGCGCAGAAGGCCGAGCCGAAGATGTGCCGGGGCTCGGCGGGCGGGAACCCGAGGCGCCGCAGCTTCTCGGTGTAGGCCGCGCGCGTCCGCACGCTGTTGTTGGTCACGTAGCACAGCAGCTTGCCCGCCGCCGCCAGCCGGCCCAGCGTCTCGGCCGCGCCGCTCAGCGCCGCCTCGCCCCGCCACAGCACGCCGTCGCAGTCGAAGAGCAGCGTGTCGGCCCCGGCCAGCACGGCCCGCGCCGCCTCCCCGGACAGGCGGCGGCAGCGCCGCGGGCCCGCCGCGTCCGCCATGGCCGCGCTGCCGCCCGGCAGGCCGCCCGACCGCGCCTCCCCATTGGCCGCGCCCCGTCCGACCTCGCCTCCCCATTGGCCGCGCCCCGCGCGGACCGCGTCTCCATTGGGCGGCGGGCCCGCGGCCACGCCCACCCCGCCGGCAGCCGGCGCCGCTGCCGCACGTCGCCCCGTGGCCGGCCGGCGCTCTGCGCTCCCATTGGTCGGCTGCCGCCAGGGCCCGCCCCCCGCGCGCTGCCATTGGCCAGGGCGGCGCGTCACGGCGGGCGCTCCGGGCCGCGTTAGGTAACGCGTTCGGGAACCCGCGATAACCCGCCCGGGAACCCCGCGGGAACCCGCCCGGGACCCGCCGGGCTCCGCTCCGCCCGCTCGCGGCGCCCAGAGCTCGCCGGAGCGGGCGCGGGGTCCGTGCCCCTACCCCGCCCCTGGGCGCCCGGAACCCCCGCGCGGCGGGCGCGTTGCCCGCCGAGCCCCCGTCCCGTTGTTATGACGACACGGCCGTAAAGCCGCCATCTTGCGGCGCGTTGCGACACGGGGGCCGCGATGGCAACGGGCGCGGGGCCGGCGGCGCTTACGGCAGGAGCGGCCGCGCCCCCCGCGGGCCCCGCCGCGCTGCTCGGCCTCCC
>JAWWTY010000032.1:15403008-15468610 GCA_035222235.1 Margarornis squamiger
CGGGCGGCCCGGGTGTCCCTCCGGGGGTCGCCGCGGGCCCCGCTGGCCCCCCGGGCGGAGCGGCGGGTCTGGGCGGTGGCCGCGGGCGCGAGGGGTCCCCCGGCGGGCTGGCCGGGCCCCGCTGAGCGAGCTTTCCCCGCAGACGAGGATGACGTGCACCGGTGCGGGCGCTGCCAGGCCGAGTTCAGCTCCCTGCAGGAGTTCGTGCAGCACAAGCTGCAGAAGGGCTGCCAGCGCCCTCCCGACGCGCTCGCCGGGCTGCTCGGCCAGGAAGGACAAAAGGTGACAGCGGCTCCGCCGGGCCGGGCTGGGCATGCCCGCGGTGCAGCGCCTGTTGGGTTGGACGGGAGGCAGCGGTGTGGGCACGGGTACCAAAACCTGCCCGCTGAGGCGGTCTGTGCTCCAGCAGGTCGTTCCCGCTGTCGAGGAGTCCATCACTGTTGCTCACATTGTTGTTGAAGCCTCTTCCATAGCAGAGGAGATCAGCAGTGCCTCGGCCATCGTAGGTGAGCTCTGAGGGGCTGCCTTTGCCCCCCGGGGGGTTTGGAATCTGTGTCCTCTTCGCGGGGGTTGGGATGGGGTTGGTGAGACCTCTGTGTCACCGGGGTTTGGGGCTGGGTGTGCCCCCAGAGCTGTGAGAGGCAGTCCCAGGCCAGCTCTGCACTTCTCTCTGCTTTAGGATCAAGGAATGCAGTCCTGGAATGGTTTGGGTTTGGAAGGGACCTGAAAGACCATCTCATTCCATCCTCTGTCATGGGCAGGGACACCTTCCACTGTCCCCAGTTGCTCCAAGCCCTGTTCAACCTGGCCTTGGACACTTCCAGGGATGGGGCAGCCACAGCTTCTCTGGGCACCCTGTGCCAGGGCCTGCCCACCCTCACAGGGGAGAGTTTTCTCCTAAGATCCAATCTGAATCTGACTTCCTTCAGCTTAACTAATACAAAGAATTGATACAAATTAGATTTAAGACTCCATTCCAGAAGTGCCCGTTTCAGTACTTACACTGCAATAACGAGACTGGAGTTGCAGATTTGAAGTACCTTTTCTTCTTCTTTCTGCACAAAATGCTGGAACAGTGAATTGTTTGTTGGGTAAAGCTCTGTCCTGTAAAGAACCCAAGTGTCTCCCCGCCCTTTTCCCAGGCAGTGGGCACATCAAAGAAGTCATTGTAGCAGGAGACCATGTCTTTGAGAACCCAACTGGCCCTGTGGACGGGGAGGTCAGTGAGGAGCAGGGCAGCCCCGAGCAGCAGGAGCAGGACATTCCCACGGAGCTGATCAAGGTGAAGCTGCAGGTGAACAAGGAGGGGCGATACGTGTGCGGGCTGTGCCAGAAGACATTCAAAACTGTGAGTATCATCTCTGCTTCTCTGGGTTACTGAGTGACCTGTCAGCTAAGAGATTTCAAAAAGAATGGGAATTGAATGAGCTTCTCTGCTGCCTGAACACTTCCCAAAGGGAAGTTCTGCTTTCACAAGGAGCGTTGTTGTTCTTTGTGGCTGAAATGTAAAAACTCTTAAACCATTTGGAAAATCTCTTAAAGGAAATTCTTTCCCTAGGCCAGTATCCTCAAAGCTCACATGATCACTCACAGCAGCAGGAAGGACTATGAGTGTAAACTCTGTGGAACTTCCTTTAGGACAAAGGGGTCTCTGATCCGACACCAGCGGCGGCACACTGGTAAGAGCTCTCCAGAATAAGAGTTCTTCCTTGCTGGAGGTGTGTATGGTCATCCATTTGCCTTCCAGTGGAATTTCTTGTGCTTTCCATCTTCTGCTGAGCTGATACTGCTGATACTGAACTGATACCCCAATATTTGGGGTGCTGGGAGGCAGTGGAAGGTTCTGGGATAAGCACAGTCCATGTGCTGTAGAAAGCTGAGCATGTTCTTCCAGCAGCCTGACACACAGAACTGATCCTGGCAGTGTGTAATGTTGTTTTGATTCTTGTCATTTGCAGATGAAAGACCTTACAAATGCAAGAAATGTGGGAAAAGCTTCCGAGAATCGGGAGCTTTGACTCGGCACCTTAAATCTCTGACGCCTTGCACCGAAAAAATTCGCTTCAACATGACCAAAGAAATAGTTGTCAACAAAGAGGATTTGCCATCAGGTCAGTGATGCTGTCAGGATCTGCCTTGTATTTGATAAAGCCAAACCCTCCTGGCACCTGGAATATAAATTCCTTCTGGCACAGGTTGGGCAGAGAAGCTGTGGCTGCCCCAGCCCTGGAAGTGTCCAAGGCCCGGTTGGACGGGGCTTGGAGCAACCTGGGCTGGTGGAAGGTGTCTCTGCCCATGACAAGGGGTAGAATGAGATGAGCTTTGAGGTCCCTCCCAACCGAAAGCAAACCATTGCAGGATTCTCATTCATGAAAAAGCCCCAATTCTGTGGTAGTCAGTTTATATTCTTTATACAGGAAGAAGTAATTTGTAGAGCCAAACTATTCCCCTGAAACTCTGTAGCCAGGCGTTGACTGAGGAATGTGTGAGAATCTGGTACAAAGGTGGCTTTAACAAGCACCTCCTGTCCTAAGCCAGATATTTTGTAGGGCCCAGGGATTTGAGGGGTGGCCATTCCCTGAGTGGTTCACTGTGCTGCTTCCCTTGAAGGCTCCTGCAGCTCCAACACAGACACTGTGTCATCGATAGCGAGTGAATCCATCGAGGCCTCCCCTGTCATCCACCTCGTGACAGATGGAAAAGGCAACGTTCTGCATGAAGTCCATGTGCAGATGCAGGAGCTTCCCGTGGTAGATGGAAAACCCCTGGACCCAGAGGTCAGTGTTGTTTCTCTTAAACACCCTCCATGTGTTTTTATGCCAAGAATGTTTCGCCTCATGAATAAAATTTTTGTGAGTGCTGAGAGTAAATCTGAGTGTG
This sequence comes from Margarornis squamiger, assembly GCA_035222235.1. Lineage (NCBI taxonomy): Eukaryota > Metazoa > Chordata > Aves > Passeriformes > Furnariidae > Margarornis > Margarornis squamiger. The sequence goes on from JAWWTY010000032.1 coordinate 15,405,889, forward strand.
GGAATTAAGTGGTTAATTAGGTTTTTTCTGTGTGGGCAGGCACTGTGCTCTGACTTGGGCCCATCTGCTGCTGAGCTGAGCAGTGTGTGTAGATTACAGGGTGTGTGAGGTTCACCACCACATACTGCAGGATGAGGGGGTGTTTTTGTTGACCATTCCCTGCTGTGAGACTGTGGTAGGAGCCAAGGCTTGTCATCCCTTGGGTTTTCAGAGTACAGATCCACCTCAGGTTCCTCCCCAGCCCAAGGTATTCCCTGGTTGGTCTTTCAGCCCTGTAGTACAGCATTAGACACAGCAATGTTGCTGTAAAAAAGGGCAGACTGGATTTACAGTGCCAGACTTCCTGTTTATTCCTTCAGCAGGCGCATCCTGAGGAGCTGCCATGTGAGGGGGAAGTGAACAGTGAGAATCTGCTGAGGCAGGCCATGAGGAATTCAGGAATTGTCATCGAGAGGATTGCTGTGGAGGAGGTGCAGAAGCCAGATGAACCTGCTCCAGCTGCTCCAGAAGAACTACAAGTGGTGGAAGTAGAAGAGGAGCCCTGTGGGGAACAGTGTGTTAAATTAGAAGAACCAGAGTCTGTATGTTTGTATTCCATAAATAGATTAATTTTTAATCTTCTTTGCCTGTGTTTGGTTGTGGGAAGCCCTGTTGGCCTCACACCGCTATGTTGTTCTCACCTGTCTCTCTGGTACCTGTTGCTTTGTGTCAATTTTTATAGCTATGCTTTTCAGTGCAGTGTTAGTACACGCATGTGCTGTCTCTCTCAGCAACAGAGATCTCTTGTCCAAGCCGGAGTATTTAAATGGGAATTGTGTAGCAATTCTTACTCTACACACCAGTACAAACAAATAGAAGTGTTACCATTTTCTCTCCAATAGGCACATGCAGAAAGAACCAATGGGTACAAACGGTACATTTGCCCTCACTGTAGTGAAGCCTTCAGTGAAACTGCTGCCCTGGAAACACACATCAAAAGTCACACAGGTAAAGCTGTGCTGGTGCTGTTGTCTGACATGTGCTGTGGCCTCAGCCACGGAACAGCTGTGCTTCAGGCTCCTTGGCTTTATGTGGCCAAAATCAATGCTTAGCACACTGGTAGGAAAAGGTTGACTTTGGTTGAGCTGTAGAATAGAGAATGAAAGCAAGATTTTAAAAAAAAAAGTTCCCCTATTTCAGGGCCTGCACTGCACCCTTGGAAGTGGAATTTTGGGATGAGGCTAGTATAAAGGTCAGTGAGGCTGAACAGGTTGATAGACTGGAAGTGCTCTCCAAAGGCCCCAAGAGCAACTTCTGAGCAGAATTCATGTATGAATGAGATGAAGTTCAAGAAAGACAAGGAGCTGCTGGAGAGGATCCAGTGGAGGCCACAAAGAAGATGAGGGTTCTAGAGCGTCTCTCATGAGACACTATGGGAGCTGGGCCTGGTTAGTGTGGAGAGGAGAAGGCTGAGGGGGGATCTCATCAGTCCATACAAATATCCCCAAGAGGTGTCAGAGGATGGTGCCAGCTCAGTGGTACCCAGTGACAGCACAAGGAGTGATGGCTGTAAACTAAAACACAAGTTCCATCTCAAGGTGAGGAAGAACTTCTTTCCATGGAGGGTGGCAGAGCACTGGAACAGGTCCCAAGGGAGGCTGCAGAGCCTCCCTCTCTGGAGACATTCCAACCCCACCTGGACATGTCCCCGTGTCACCTGCTCTGGGTGACCCTGTCTTGGCAGAGGGGTTGGACTGGATGATGTTCAGAGGTCCCTTCCAACCCCAAATATTCTAGGATTCTGTGGAAACCCACACATGCAGTTGAAAATGCAATTCCTCTCCTTCTCGGATTATTTTTTTCTAAGAATTTAGTTACAGCCTGTACTGGATCCTTCCTGCTGCTGGTTCTGCTGGATCAACCACATGTTCTCTCTCTCTGTCTCTAGATTACAAACCCTTTAAGTGTGAGGAGTGTGGCAAGGAGTTCACAAAGGGCTACCTGCTGAAGAAGCACCAGGAGGTGCACGTGAACGAGCGGCGGTTCCGGTGCGGGGAGTGTGGGAAGCTCTACAAGACCATCGCCCACGTGAAGGGACACCGGCGGGTGCACTCGGACGAGCGGCCCTACGCCTGCCCCAAGTGTGGCAAGCGCTACAAGACAAAGGTGTGCCTTCCTCAGGGCAGCCTGGCCTCCAGGCTGGCCTTCCCAGAGCCAGGCCTTGGGAGAGCTTAGGAGGCTTTGCTTTGAAAGAGCAAGTGCCAGTTCACCTGGCTCATATGCTCAGAGAAGCTGTGGCTGCCCCATCCCTGTAGTGCTCAAGGCCAGGTTGGACAGGGCTTGGAGCAACCTGGTCTAGTGGAAGGTGTCCCTGTCCATGGCAGGAGGTGGAACTGGATGCTCTTTAAAGTCCTTTCCAACCCACACCATTCTGGGATTTTATGGTCTGAAGCTCCCAGAAAGAGGTTTTGGTTTCGTGGGTGAAGAAACTGTTCCTTCATGTGTGGAACAAATATGTAATAACAGTATGTCCTGGTTCCAGCCAGGACAGGGTTAATTTTTGCAGTAGCCAGGCAGGGCATAGCCAGGGCACAGAAGTTATTCTGTATCACCCATGTCATTGTTGGGGCCAGTGGAAGGGAGTCACTTCTGGGGAGAAGTGGTTTCTTGGGGTTGAGAAAATGTGGTGGAGGGAGACATCCAGTATTGTCTAACATTGGGTTTTTTTTGGTGTGAATCACTCACTTGTTCTTGTCCCTTCTGTCCTTAGTATTGCTGCTGTTACTGTTAATTTTCTTATGTCATTGCTGTTCCAGTAAATTGTCCTTATCTCAGCCCACAATTTTTACTTTTTCTGCCTCCAGTTCTCTCCATCCCACTGCAGGGGGAGGGGGAGCCAGTGAGCAGCTCATGGTTTGATGAGTCTCAGTGGGAGCACTAAACTGGGGAGTGCCATTCCTGAAACACAACACAATGAAATCAACCTTCGTGTTGTACATGAGAAGTCCTAGAGGTGCTGAGTTTCACCCTGGCAGCTAAACCCCTGCCTCCATGAGTTTGCCATGCCCTTCATGAGCCCTTCCCTTGCTTCCCTGTGTGTGCAGAACGCCCAGCAGGTGCATTTCCGCACGCACCTGGAGGACAAGCCGTACGTGTGCCAGTTCTGCAGCCGGGGGTTCCGGGAGAAGGGCTCCCTGGTGCGCCACATCCGCCACCACACCGGCGAGAAGCCCTTCAAGTGCTACAAGTGCGGGCGCGGCTTCGCGGAGCACGGCACGCTCAACAGGCACCTCCGGACCAAAGGTGAGTCCCACGCTGGGCTGCCCTGGGGGCTGCTCTTGGGCTCAGTGGGGATGAGGCCTAGGGGGGATTGAACGGCCTGTGCCCGAGGCTGTGTGTTTATATGCGTCTCACGGGCAAGAGGAGGTGCCTGGAGAAGAGAAGGTTGTGTGGAGAGCTCGCAACAGCCTTCCAGTGTCTGAAGGGGCCTACAGGGAAGCCAGAGTGGGACTCTTGATCAGGAACTGTAGTGACAGCACAAGGGGCAACAGCTTTAAGCTGAAGGGAGGGTCAATTTAAATGGGATATTGGGAAGAAATTCTTCCCTGGGAGGGTGGGCAGGGCCTGGCACAGGGTGCCCAGAGAAACTGTGACTGCCCTTGGATCCCTGGAAGTGTCCAAGGCCAGGTTGGACAGGGCTTGGAGCAACCTGGGCTAGTGGAAGGTGTCCCTGCCCATGGCAGTGGAGGGCGACTGGATGGGCTTTTGCTGTGTGTTTTTTGGAATTGCACTGAAGAGCTGCTCTGCTTGAGCCTCAGTTGCCTGGTGTCACACAGGGCTTTGCTAGGCTGTTTCTTGGCCTGTCCCGGTGGGCTGAGAGCCTCTTGTGTGACACTGGTCCCTTGTCCATGGCCTCATTGGTGCTGTGTAGCATTTCTGGGTACTGTCTGAGATGGTCATGAAAAGTGATGTTTTTGTGGCGGTTTTGGAATTTTCCAGGTGGCTGCCTCGTTGCTATGAAAGAGGTGGAAGAAGTGATGGTGTCTGAGGAAAGTCAGTCAGCCGACAACTTGGCGGCCACGGTGATTTCGGAGGATCCCCACACTGTCCTGGTGGAGTTCTCCTCAGTGGTGGCCGACACTCAGGAGTACATCATTGAGGTGAGAGGGGGCAAACAGCTGCTCCTTTGGAATTCAGCACAGGGTTTGGCCAGGAAAATGGCAGCTGTACATGTTCCTCCTCATCCAGGCTTTTTGGGAGAAGGTAAAACAGGATCCCCCCTGCCTGCAGGGCCCTGGGAGTCAGTAGAGCACTTGGAGCTTCCTCACCCTCCTGAAGTGCTGTGTGATGTGGGCAGGAAAAGCAGAACACAGAGCAAACTGACTGGCTCAGCAGGAGGCTGAGTCAGAAAACTTCTGACCTCACCAGATTTTATGGCCTCACAAACTCACTTCAGCTTTCCCTATTCTTTTCTCTGATTTCTGTTTAGCTTGTTTTGTCCCAAATAATCTCTGTTGTTTCTAACAGAGACTGCCAAAAGCAATGAATTTTGTATTTCACTTTCTCCCCCTTCGTGACCCAGAGTCAGTTCTCATCTGAGCAGGATAACAGAGCTTAGTTACTGAGTTCCTTTAGTGCTGCCATAGTTTTTCTCCAATAGTAGAAAAATTTGCTGCTTGGCCAAATCCTGCTGAGAAATGAGATTCTCTTCCAGTTGTTTGTGAACATTTTGCATTAATTTTAAGTGGCTCCTGATAGTGGGATTTGGAGGGAATGTCATGGAGTTTTCCTTGGAGTAGCTACTGCATCATGGGGGGAACAGAAAGACTTGTGTAAAAGATCTTAGTGAATTATATCTTGGTAACAAAGGATTTTTTTTTGTAATAATCTAAAAAGGAAATCATCCCATTTTGTCTTTCAAGACTTCTACTGAAGACATGGAGACCAGTGAAGCTACTGAAATAATAGAGGGAACAAGACATGAGGTAAAACAGCCACAGAAACTGATTTTGGGGCCTTGGTGCAGATGAAATGAGTCACTTTTAGTGACAAGGGGGAATCATTTCCTGCTAACAGGGCAGGGTTAGATGGGCTATTGGGAAGAAATTGTTCCCTGTGAGGGTGGGCAGGCCCTGGCACAGGGTGCCCAGAGAAGCTGTGGCTGCCCCATCCCTGGAAGTGTCCAGGGCCAGGTTGGACGGGGCTTGGAGCAACCTGTGCTAGTGGAAGGTGTCCCTGCCCATGGCAGGGGGTGGAATGAGATGAGCTTTAAGGTTCCTTTGAACCCAGACCATTCTGGGATTCTGTGATTCCACCTCTGTAGTTCTGCAAACCTAAAACCACACTGTGGCTCATTCTGGGTTTGATCCTTTCCAGAATGGTGACTTTGTGGCTTCAGACATGAGCAGAGCTGCTGTAGAGTAACACTGCAGCCTTGGGAAATGATCCTCTAAGGCATTCCTGAATGCTGGAAAGAAGGGTTGCTGCAAAGTCAGAGCCCAGCTCAGCTCCTGAGTTGATTCAGTCAGTTTAAAAGTTTGGCTGTGGGTTGTTGAGATTTTTCTACGAACAGGAGTCTGATTTCCTGTCCTGTACTGGTGACACACCTTTAGTGACATGAGGGGGGACACATTCCAGAGTCTGGTCTTGGGGTGGTGAGAACTGAAGTGACCAGCTGGAGGAACCTGGTGTGCAGAGCTGCTGGTTGTGCTGCCCCGGGGCCATCAAGCACTTTTACAGCGACAACTGTCATCACTTCTCCCAGTAAACAGCCCAGGAATCAGCGCGGCCTCTTCTCCCCGCACAGGTCGACAGCCACATCATGAAGGTGGTGCAGCAGATCGTGAACCAGGCAAGCTCGGGGCACCAGATCATCGTGCAGAACGTCACCGTGGCCGAGGGCGCCGGGGCCGCCGCGGACGCCGCCGACACCATCACCATCGCCACCCCCGAGAGCCTCACGGAGCAGGTGGCCATGACCTTGGCCTCGGCCATCGGCGACGGCGCCGTGCTCGCCACCGACGGCGCCCTTGCCGCCCAGGAGGCCACGGTCACCATGGTGGCCTCCGAGGACATCGAGATCATGGAGCACGCGGGGGAGTTCGTGATCGCCGCGCAGGAGGGAGAGGTGGAGGTGCAGACTGTCATCGTGTAGGGGGTGGAACACTGGCTGGGTGGCTCCAGTCTGGGGGATTGGGGCAGGCCTGAGTTTGCCGCTGTAGCTGCTCAGAGAGCGAGGAGAGAACGTTCCCGAGGGAACTGGCTCAAGAGGATAGGACAGGCCTGAAACAGGGTAGGACAGACCCAAGGTGTTCTCAGTGTAAAACGAGTAACAGGAGCTAAACCCTCTGCGTGGTCACACTGGGAAGACTGACAGACCACATGTGACGCTCAGTGTTGTGTACAGCAGCCTCAGATTAAGAAGGATCCTTTGGGGATCAGTTCCCTCTGCCCTCAGGACAGCAGTGGTCTGGTTTTCAGAAGGATTCAGAAGGTGTGGGGTCTCACAAGAGACTATTTAATCATATGCATTTAAAACAAGTGGAGAAAACCAAACCTGAGGAGTTGTGGGGTGTGTTCAACACCGCTCAAACACTCTCATGCCTTTAACCTCACTCCTTCAGGCCTCCCAAGGTATGGTACTGCAGTATTTCTTTTTTATGTGATATCCTGGACAAGTAGCCTTATGTACTGGTCTCTGAATGCATCCTTGTACCCTGCAATGCCAGCCAGGCTGCTCTGAGAGCCAGTCTGGAGGCTGGAAAGCCATATTGTATAGGAATTTGGGGTTTTTTAAACCATATATGGATTTTTAATTGCATATTGTACAGATTCAGCATGTAAATAAACACATTTTTAAAAATAAAATTATTTAAAGTTCTTACTATATTTTTTCCAATTTCTGCTCTATTATCACTCAAATAGAAGAATTTCTAGGAGGAAGAAAGGGGGACATTTATATTGTGCTTAAGAAGTGGGGGACTGTCACTGCTGTGCTTTGGACGTGGCCTGGTCAGTGACTGCAGGAGGGCTGCCCTGGAAACTGCACCTTCCCCTGCAGCAAAGTGCCCAAAATACACACAAATGCCTAAAACAGGGTTGAGCCTCTCATTGTGAACAGGTACATCAAACAGAATAAACAGAAATGCCAGAAGGATTAAGCCTGGAATCTCTGTGTCCAGAGCTTGGTATCAGTTTTCTGATACCCTTCTCAGGATGCTGAAATTCTGTCCAGAGTTCCCCATTTTCATGACATTCAGGCTGAAATGTGAAGGAGCTGAAAACAGGGATCAAAGAAGAGAGGTTAAGGAGATGCAACCCTTTAATTTGCTTCCTGAAATTAAGGTGCTCCACATTAGTACAAATCTGCAGTAGAACATGTTTCTGCAGGTTAAGATCCTGTCAATAATCATGTTTTAAGTTAAATACACACAACCTGTTGTACTTACTGTTACAGTAATGGGCTAATCATTTCCCAAAGCAAGATACTCACAGAGGATGCAGCTTCCTCCAAATTCACAGCAGCTCTGTGTTAGCCCTTCCCAGAGAGGAACATTCACTGCAGGATGATGGACCAAACCAGCCTCTCCATCCCAGAAAATTCCCTACTGGTCCCTGTAACCAGGAGATGGGACTGAGCTGAACCTGAGAGCTCACAGAGTGAGGGATCTGAAGTGATGCTCTGCTGAGGCACCATCAATGAGAATTCTGCAGTAATCTTGTTCCAAAAGGGGCCTGAGGCATCCAAACTCACTGCTGGAATAAAATCTTCCAAAAAAGTCTAAAAATGCACAAATATCTTCATGTTTTTTTCTTTCTTTCCAATGCTGTAGGAGGCCTAAAGATTTCCTTTAAATTCCTCCAGATTCCTTTAGAATAAATGTTTTTGTAGACAAGTTGTCTGTCGTGGGGCTGCGATGAGAGATGGTGGGAACCCCCAAATCTTCTGGATTTACACCATTCATTAGTGGTTTGGTTGGTGAAGGCCAAGTACAGACTGAAAGAGCTGTATCCACCCAGGACGAGTGTGAGCAGGATAACAAACCCCAGCATGAAGACAATCCTAGGGAAAGTCAAGAAAAGGTGCTGAAAAGGAAAGAGAAAAATAACTGAGTTAAAAAGTTGGAGGATTAAATCACACGGCCATTGTAAAACCCCAGCTGGAATGAACATCCATGTGCACCCAGAAAAAAGATCCCAGCTCTGACCTCCACCCAGCTCAGCAAGGGTCCATTCCTCAAGAAACAGCCTCAAGGTGCACCAAGGGAGGTTTAGGTTGGGTATTAGGGAATTTTTTTTCACAGAAAAGGTTGCAAAGCATTGTCACAGGCTGCCCAGGGCAGTGGTGGAGTCCCTGTCCCTGGAATGTTCAAAAACTGTGTGGATGTGGCACTTGGGCACAGGGTGCTGGTTGGATGTGATGACCTTAAAGGTCTTTTCAAACAGTGTTAACAATTCCATGATTCTACTCAAACCTCTGAGCAGAGCATGCAGAGTTCCACACATGTATTTTCTCCCAAACCTTGCTAATACGTGGGAGGATTTTCTACACCCATCTACTTCCAACTGTTTGTGTTTGGAATCTTCTTGTTTGTTTTTTGTTGTTGTTTAAATTCCTAAATCATCTGAAAACAAACTGCCAAATGGAGGGGCAACAATCTGGTACAACTTTGAGTTTTGCTGACATGATACAGTTTAAGCAGCTCTTTTCTGAGTTAAATCCCACTCTTTGGGAATGGTAATGGCACTGCTCAAGCATTCCCTGACCAGGATCCCTTTGTAAGAGTCCAAGGCTGAAACATCTGCTGTCTAGGATGAGGAAAAGATAAAGCACTTAGTACTTATCACCTCACTACAGGGATGAGGGGACAGAGATAAAAATTACTCCAGTGCTAGAGAGACTCACAGTCACCCTTTGCTTGTATGTGAGAGCAAATATTCCAAGTATCTAAATTCCAGGGTAGTGAGTCCTGCTTTAACATCTCCAGGAAGATCTCAAGGACTGTCAACTGTTTCCTAAATGCTGCTACAGCAGGTGGTCATGGATTGTAAATTCCTTCTCTATGAACCACATCTACTGAGTGACAGATACTGGAGACAGAAATCCAAAGAACGGGAGAGTGGAAGGAAGTGCTGTGAGAAAACCCCACATTTTCCAATTATTCTGCAAGGGCAGCTCTTCAAACTCAGTGAGCTGCGTAAGGGTGCTGGAAGTCCCGGGATGGGGACAGACTGCAGGGCACAGAACAGCCCTGCCAGCAAGGACCAAACCTTCTGCAGCGTGAGCTTACCTGAACGAGGAAGGGGATGTCCACAGGGTGCTCCTGCCCCTGGGCATCGAGGTAAGTGCTGTGCATGACGCTGGAGAGCAGCACCACGCGGAGCAGGAGGGCAGTGGTGACAGCAGCGAGGGCCGTGGCCGTGGCCGTCAGGGACAGCAGGTACAGCAGGAACCAGCCCGCGTTGGAGGCGCCCACGCAGTTGTTGAGCCACACACAGTGGTGGTCGAAGCGATGCACACACGTCCTGCACACACCTGAGGGAGCAGGGACACAACAGCTGCAAGGTCCCTTGGTCTTTAAGGAACCAATTTCATTTTTTACACAGTTTGAGAGAGTTTTTAATTTGCAAACAGGGAAGAATGATAGTCGGGATTTAGCTGACAGCTAAATAAATTGATTACAACTGCATATCACAAGGAGAACAATGTATCCCATTTCCTCACTTATTCACCAAGACTTTGGTTTCTCTGACAGTACTGCCCAGCATGGTACCTGAAAGGTAGAGATTGTAGTTGATTTTAGATGATAACAACATTATTTTAGATGATAACAACAAATTCTGCAAGAGAATTTGCTGAAAAAGAGGTGGTGGATTCCTCAACTCTGGAAGAGTTCAAGGCCAGGTTGGACAGGGCTTGGAGCAACCTGGGACAGTGGAAGGTGTCCCTGGCCATGGCAGGAGGTTGGAACAAGATGGTCTTTAAAGTCCTTCCTACCCAAACCATTCCAGGATTCCATGATTCTGTGAAACACAAAATCCTGACTTTATGTCTTGACAGGTGATAATTTCTCATTTAACTTCCAGATACTCAAAAACGTGGCTGTTCCTGACCCTGAATTATACCATCAGATCTGGTGGTTTCAGTGAGGAGAAACTGCAACAAAGCAGCTCCACGGATGGGCAAATGCAGCTGTGAGCTGGGACCCCAGGAAAACAAACAGAGCCCTGTGTGCACTGACTGGTAACACAACAGCTGGAGTGTGAGCTGCAGCTGCTGCAGCAGAATTCCTTCGGGGAAGTATTTTACTGCTCAAGGAAGTTCGGGTCCTTACTGCAGTGCTTGGACCTGGCTGGCTTCTCCACAGTGCACGTAGGACACACGATGCCTCTCTGAAACATCACACCATCATAAGCATAAACCTTAACCAGGGATGCATGGTTTGATTTGGTTATTATACCTGGGAAAGACACAAGAAAAATAGTAAAAAAAAAAAAAAAAAAGAAAAGGTATTTCTAGCATTTTAAGGCTGGTTTTCAAACAGCACCAGGATGAGCATGAGCTTACCAGGATTGGCCCTGGAGCAGAGGAGGAAGCAGCCCATGTTCCCAGCCAGCAGCAGGTAGGGCAGCAGGAGGAGGAGGGGGTGGAACTGCAGCTCCAAGCAGTATCCAAACACTTCCCAGGTGTATTCCCCAAACACTGCAGCCTGCAAGGCTACATGCAGGACAACAAACAAACAGCTCCTGGAACAGAAAGGGGGCAGTCTATTTAATACTCAGTATCCTGATTAACAGGTCAAGTACACTCAGAGGTGATCAAAGACTTTCCAAATGCGAGGAGACGCCTCTTTTAGGTTTTCAGGCCAACATGGATGGCATATTAACAGTGTTTTCTCCATCCACTGGCTTCTCCTTCTCTTCTTCCCATGTACACTCCTCTAAATACACCAGCTAAATTCACTGCTTTATTTCCATGTCCTTTGGATTTTTCCTCCCTGTCACTACAAAGTCTCATAATCACTTTGCTGCTGACAAAATATGCCACAACAACAGGCCACATAACACTCTGCCAGGAGACATTTGCTGCTCTGAAAGCAAAGAAAACCCAGTAAATAATCTTAAAGACACTCTAAGAATATAAGCAGCTGCATGAAATAAGTGTGGCAGGAGGTTGGCAGTTCCAGTGCACGTGGTGGGTCCCAATGCCCCCAGCACATCTGACAGTGTCACCTCTCTGTCTCAGGCTGTGTTACAGCAGAGGGTCTGCAAAACAGGCAGCAAAACAAGCCCAGCAGTCACACCACAGCTGGAGATGTTACACCCTGAACTGTCTGTCACACTGGAGCTGCTGTCCCCAGGGAAAAGGTATTTAAAACATTCCTGAAGCACCAGAGTTGACAGACACCAAAAAATCCACCTGAATCCAGCAGGCTGCATGTTGGCAGCTGGGCAGCTTCCCTTTGAGCCACCTGGACATCCAGGCTGCTGGACTAAGACTAATGGGATCTGGGGAGGGGATGGAGCCTGCAAGTCTGTCCCACTCCATCTGCAGCTGCCAGAGAGGCTCTGGTAATTCCTGTGGGGATGCAGCTCCCACCAGTGTGAGCAACATCTGTTACTGAGCCACATTATCTTTATTTGTCAATATGTTCAAATAATTCAGGGTACCAACTCCTAAACAATGAGCAAGGAAGAGAGAGACAACAGCATGGCAAACCTTAAAGGGAACCTGTAATCCCTGACAAACATCCCTAATGAAGAGAGAATATCTAAGGATAATACTGAAAGCTCTGATGGTGGCAGGAGAGCCCAATAGTACCCAGAAATATAGTAAAAAATAATGCCAGAGGCATGCAAGTGCAATACCTGGTGTGGAAGAGCCTGTGCAGTGCCCTGTGTGTCACCCTGCGTGTCACCCTCTGCAGCTGGGGGGGGATCACCAGTGAGAGTACCTGAGGGGAATGGAAACACTGCGTTACCTGAACTGCACGTCACCTCTGCCTTGGGGGCAGTTCAAACTTAAATACAAGTCCCCAGCCCCCCAGTCCTGTATCTGTGCAGCCACAGCACCAGGGAGGAGGCTCCTGTCCAGGGGCACCCGAGCTCCTCATCACAGAATCAAGGTTGGAAGAGACCTTTAAGGTCATCCAGTCCAACCAGAACACACACAATCACAGAATCCTTTAGGTTGGAAGAGACCTCCCAGACCATCAAGTTCCACCTGTGACCACTTTCCACCTTGTCCCCCAGCCCAGAGCACTGAGTGCCATGTCCAGTCATTCCTTGGGCACCTCCAGGGCTGGGCACTCCAAACCTCCCTGGGCAGCTGCAATTCCTGACCACCCTTTCCATGAAGAAAGAAGACAGGCAGGGCTGCTGCTGGGGTTTTCAGCATGGGAGTGAGGTTCCATACTCCTGGGAGCCCCAGAGGCCCAAACAAACCTATCTGGGTTAATGTGTGAAAGTTCTAAGGAGCTTATGGAGGGGGGAGGCCGGGGACTGATTAAGCAGGGGATAGAACTGAGCAATTCCCCAGCTACAATATGCTCCATCAGCCCATCTGACAGATCAAGTGGAGATAAGCAAAGGGATAAAGCCTGCTGGCCTCCAGAAACAAATAAAACCCCCCACAACATAACTAAACCCCCAAAAATCCAGTTTCTTCAACTATAGCTCTGCTCCCGCCCAGTGGCTCCATGCCTAAGTGCCCTTTCAAGCACATCCCAATGTGCAGGAGGAGGACCCTGCCCGTGTTCATTGAGTGAATCCTTCAGCCATGGCCTGTGCCTGTGGAATTGTCTGACTCTGCTCTGAGCTGACAGATCTCTATAGCAACACGCAGCTCCGTGGCACAGGAATTAGAGCAGCTGAGCCTATTTCTAGCTGACATGGAAAGAAAATATGCAGTGAGAGCTTCTTGCCTCAGATGTGAAAGACCAGGAGGCAAAAAGCATATGTGGAGTTGAGAAGATGCTAAATATTTTCGTGATAACTGGTACGTCTCATCTCAGCGGTTCAAGAGAGAAGTGTTAGCAAAAAGAGGCTTTTCAAAGAGTGCTGCAAGAGGGGAGACAACCCAGCAGGAAAGCAACATGAATGCAACTCAACAGCCTTCCAGGCTTATACACTTTGGTAATTACAGCTAGAAATGATTTTTAAATATTGTCTAGAGAAACTATTTAATCATAAAATCATGGAATGCCCTGAGTTGGAAGGGATTCACAAGGACCACAGATCCAAGCCCTGGCCCTGCACAGACACCCCAACAATCCCCCCCTGTCCCTCAGAGCGTTGTCCAAACCCTCCTGGAGCTCTGGCAGCCTTGGGGCTGTGCCCACTGCCCTGGGGAGCCTGGTCAGAGCCCACCACCCTCTGGGGGAAGGACCTTTTGCTGAGATCCAAGGTGAAGCTCCCCTGGCACAGCTCCAGCTGTTCCCTGGTCCTGTCACTGCTCACAGAGAGCAGAGATCAGAGCTGCCCCTCCTGAGGAAGCTGCAGACCCCAGTGAGGTCTGACCTCAGTCTCTTCTCCTCAACTGAACAAGCCAAGTGAGCTTAGACACTCCTCGTGTGGCCCCTCCAGACCCTTCACCATCCTCGTGTCTCTCCTTTGAATGCTCCCTGAGAGCTGCAGATCCCTCTTGCATTGTGGTTCTTGTACTGTAGTTGTTTGTTTCTATCTTATCTCGCATCCTTATATTTAGCACTACCTGTATTTATTTCCCAGGTAAAGTATTGATTATATTCACATGGATTTGTTTCACAAGTACAAGTATCAATTAAATTCTTCCAGACAGTGGCTTCACACCACAGCAGTATTTTAATTTCTGCTTGTTAAACATTTCATAGCAGCAGCTATTAAGAAACAGGGGAAAATAATCAATTTCTCTGCACAGCGTGTCTATAAACCAAGATCAAGTATAATACTAGTAATAAAAATCAAAGTCTGTCTGAATTCCTGTGAACAGCATTAAATATCATTTACAATTTAAGTGATACTTCTCTCATCATTTCCCTTCCAGAAATACTACAGCCTTTTTTCCCTTTCCATTCAGACATAGCCCCAACAGACAGAAAAATGAGCTAGTGCTTTTCCAATTACCCTTTTTTTTTTTTACAATAAAATGCCAATTCTTAATCCTCTTTTAAAACTTCATTCCTCCCTCTTTCTTGGCAAACAACAGCCTGAAGCATTGGTACACGTTAAAGAGCTTGCCCTAAAATATTTGCTACCAGTTATAATTCTCTATTTTAATCCTTAAACCTCTCCTACCTTTTTCCTCTCAAAGACAGCAACAAATAACATAAACCAGAAAATTCCTGGGGCCTGATTATTATTTAATTTCTCAAAGCCAACATGTTGTGGTGTCACTGAACAAGGTGCTTCTAGCGTTGTGAGAAGCTCCATCCTCACCCCCACCCCAGACAGGCACAGAAGCTGTGACACCCAAATGGTTTTTACTACCTGCTTGGGCAGGATTTAAACATCTGAAAGGAAGTTTACTTCTATTTCCAGCCCCACTTCCTTGAGAGCAGTTGTCAAAACAGGAGGAAATCTGAAATATACCATATTATCACTCTAACCACATTTGGGAGCAGAAATAGAGCAGTTGCACTAATTTTAGCACAATGGAGCAGGGCAGACCACCAGAACAGGAGATGATCATTCCTCTGGAAGCTCACTGCTTTACCTGGCAGCTCATTCTTTACCTGGAAGGCCAATTCTTTACCTGGAAGGTCAATTCTTTACCTGGCTTGCCCTGTTGGCACTCCTTGCAAGGAAACTGTCCTTCCTTCCCGAGCAGAGGCAGAGCAGAGCAGTGACAATGAGCACAAGGCACAGGTACACCAAGAAGAGTGTCAGGAAGTCCATCCCGAGCCTGGAATGTAAGAGAAGCTGCTGTCAGAGCCGCTGGATGCCGGGTCCGTGCGGGGTCTGGGATTCACTGACCATGAGATCAGAGCAGCCCCAGGCCAGGCAGGGCCCGCCGGCCCCTCCACCAGCACATCCCAGTGCCCTCCACCAGTGCACAGGACCGGGGTCAATGTTTTAAGCATTCCTGGGGGGGCCAAGACAGAATCACAGCATCACTGAGGTTGGAAAAGCCCTCCCAGCCCTGGGAGCCCACCCTGTGCCCGATGCCCACCTTGTCCCCCAGCCCAGAGCTCTGAGTGCCACGGCCAGTCCTGCCTTGGGCACCTCCAGGGGTGCGCACTCCAAACCTCCCTGGGCAGCCCCTGCCGGTGTTTAACAACCCTTTCCATTACGGCATGTCCCCCAATGTCCAACCTAAATGTGCCCTGGCTCAGCCTGGGGCCGTTTCCTCTTGTCGTGTCCCTGTTCCCTGGGAGCAGAGCCCGATCCACACCTGGCTGCTGCTCCCGTCCCCCCGGGATGTCCCTGAGCCTCCTTTTCTCCAGGCTCAGCCCCCCAGCCGCTCCTGCTGCTCCAGCCCCTTCCCTTCCCTGCACACGCTCCAACCCCGAGGGAACCCCGAGGGAATCCCGAGGGAATCCCGGGGGAATCCCCGACCGCCGGAGCTCCCACACGCTCCTCGCTGCCCAGCCCTGCGGAAGGGCCCTTTCCAGGCTCTCCAGCGGCTTCCAGCGGCTTCCAGCGCCCTCCGGTGCCCCGGCGGCCCCGGCCGGGAAGGCTCCGGGAGCGGCGGGAGCGCCCCGAGCCCGTCGGGCTGCGGGGGCAGCGGGGGCAGCGGCACCGCCGCCCTTCCCGGGACAGGGGTCGGGCGTCAAACCCGCAAAAACACACATTAACCAACTTCCCAAAGCCAGCGCGGCGTGTCGCGGCCCCGCAGTGCCGGGCACGTCGTCACCGTGCCATTCGTGGGCAGCTTCCTTCTCCCCGCAGGGTCCGCTGCCCTGGCCCGTCCTTCGGCATCCCTTAGGAGTCTCCAGTAATTCCTGCAGCTTTGTGGCCCTCGGTGAAATCCCTAAAGCAAAATCCTTGTGCCTTATCAGAGCTCCGGGCGCCGTATTCCCTTGCGAGCCGGACCCTCCTCCCGCTGCGCTGTCCCAGGTGAGGTGGGTTTGCTCCCGCACCGGCTGGCTCTGCCCTGGGGCCGGGATGCGGTGCGAGAAGGCAGGATGGGATGCGGCGTGGGCCGGGTCCCTGCGCGCTGTGTGACAACTGAAACCGCCCGAGCAGCCGCCGAGGGGCCGATTGGGTTACGGTGCCCGGCTGGAATTTGCCAGAGAAACGCGGCCGGTCGCCGACCCAAAGGCTCCCCAGCTGCTGGGATGGTTCTGCCAGCCCCGGGCCCGCTGGCTGCAGCTCGGGCAGCACAGGTAAGAGCTCCAGGGGCGCTCCAGGGGCTTTGGCACCCGCAGGACATGAGTCGGCTTGGCTGGAGGCAGCAGAGGAGGGTGAGTTTCAGGAAGGGACTTTTTTCCTCCCTGATAAATTCGAGGCCTCCAATGCACCAAACCAGCCCCTGAGAGAGAGAAATTCAGCCGAAATATTCCTGGGGCACAGCTCTCTCAGAGTGCAGCCTGAGACGCTTGGATCCTGATGGAGGATGAGTTTGGGAAAAGCCATTTTTTCCCATCCTACTGAGGCATCAGAATTTCTGCAAGTACAGAAATAGGTTGGTTTGGGACATTGGGTGTCACTTGGCAAGTCTGGCAGCCCAGGAGGGGACAAGGGTGGGCACGTGGTGGGTTATTTGTGGGTGAACAGGCAGGGTCCTTGTGCAAGGTCCCTGGGCACAGGCAGGGCAGGAGCTGCAGTGAGTGCCACCACACTGGGACCAGCACTGGCACTGCTGGGACTGGCACCAGCACTGCCCAGGAGCTTGTCCACTCTGGTGCCCTTACCATCTGTGCTCAAGGACAAGCCAGCCAGCAAATACCTTAATAGGGGTTGAGACGGAGAGAGATGAAGCTCATTCAGTCCAAGCACTGTGAAAATCACATAAAAAGCCTTGGCTGGTTGAAATCTGGCAGAAGATCTTCAAGGAAACTATCTCCATTCACTTGGGATCCCGGAACTCATTTCTTGCAAGGATTAAAATTCACTGTCAGTGTTTAAAATGCTCCGGTCACTTAAAAATGGAGAGAAAAGAAGGAATTACTTCACTGGCTGGGGAAACAAAAAAAATAGAAGAAAACAGAATTCATTGCAGTTTTGTTTGTTGGGTCAGGAAATAGTACGGACATGCCCTGAGGTTTGTAGGAGGAGCGTGTGTGTGTCTGTGTCAGCACGGGAGGGCAGATCCCCCGATGCCTGAGGATCAATCCTCAGGGAGATTAGTGCAGGAAAACCTGCCAGAAAGGAGGGGATCAATGCTCAGAGAGATTTGTGCAGGATAACCTGCCAGGAAGAAACTGAAGGGGACAGGAGGAGGAGGAGGAGGAGTGGGGGAAAAGAGGGCTCCAATGCCCTGCAGCAGTGACATGTATGACCATCACAGACACGAGTGGGAGGAAGACCCTCCACCGCATCGTGCTCACCCTCAGACTGGGCAGAGCAGGTCCCTGCAGCTCTCCTTCCTAAGGCTCTACCTGATCCCTTGTCAGCTCTCCCAGGTTGCCCAGGGAGGTTGTTTCCCACCCATCCCAAGGCTGCCGGCAGCACTCCCAGTGCCAGAGCCAAGGGAAGGCCAGATCGCTGTGTGGTCCATGGAGAGATGCAGATGCCCCTCCCGCTGGTGCCGCAGCAGGACGTGTAATTCCCTAAAACCTCTTAGCATGCTAAGCCGTGGGATCCCTGAGTGCTGAGGAAACCCAGGAGAAAATCAGAAATAGCAGCTTAAGGGACAGTTGGTGCCAGCATGGGGGTCTCCACGGCCAAACACTCAGCTGTGAGGACCCCCTGCTGTCCTGCATGGAGCAGTCTGGCTGGGGATGGCTCTCCTGGCGAGCCCCAAATTTGGTCCATACTCCAAATCCCTGCAGCAAACCACGTGTTAGTTGTACTCCCAAAATCCCTGTGTCCCGCTCACGTTGCTGGTGGGGCCAGTGAGGTCCCAGCACACCCAGGCCCCCCGGCGCTGTGTCCCTGCTGCTTTGCAAACTGCTGTCGCTTCAGATTTGCCCTGTGGGTAAAGGATTTCCCTCCACGGGCACTAATCTGTTTTCCCTCCTTCCAGCTCCTAATTCCCCCCAGATCTGCAAGCTCAGGTCAGCATCAGGCTCAACCAGGACAAGCACGGCAATTAGTCTGTGCACGCTTTTCTTTGCTATGGGAATAAAGTTAATTAGGAAAGGAAAAGGCAAGGAAGACCTTTGCGTGTGCCCTGCGCTGACCCGGAGCAGCCAGAAAGGCACAGGGCTCCTGTGAGAAGCCCAGGAAGGGGCAGCCACCCCGTGCCCAGCACTGCCCAGGTGCAGCAGGAGCTCTGCCCCAACTCCGGGGGCTGCAGCGAGGGCAGGGGAGCCGGGAAGATGCTCCCAGGAGCCCTGCGGGTAGGTGGGATGCACTTCCAAGGGTGATGGAGGAGAATCGAGAAAGCTCCGACCCCTTAGCAGGACAAACCTGGCGCCGGTGAGAGCCCTCGGATGGCTGCGGACTTCTGTAAGTTCTCGAGCCGATGGATGCAGAGGTGGAAGGGGGGTGCAGCTCCCCGCTGCTCTGCTGGGCTTTTCCCCAGAGCTCAGCCCAGAGCAGTGGTGCTGGTGCTGTCCCAGTCCTTACTGGGCTCTTGCTGGAGCTGTCCAAACTTGTGCTCAGCAGCCCCAGGGATGGTGTTTGGTTGCAGATGGATTTCATCCCGCTGCTGCCAGACTTATCCCATGCTTCACCTTCAACTCTTTCCCTCTGATCCTTGACATCCACACTGTTAATATGGAAAACAGCTTTGTTTCCTCTTTAAGTAATAACAGTGGTCCCTGGGTTTTAGGTAGCATTTTACCAGCACTGCTGCACAACAGGGGATGAGATTATTACACTGAGAATGTTAGTGTGGTGACAGTGTATTGGTCCTTATTAATATCTCCTGTTGAAGGTGGCACTTCTGGTGCCCTCTAACACAGCCTGGAGCAGCTGTTGGAAACAGCAGAGCAGACTCAGGCTGTGAAGGCAGATTTCTGTGGTGATGCCTCAGAAGCCTCACAATCCTGCTCTCCCAGCAAGCTGGACTGTATTGTCTCTGCTGAATATGGACATGAAAAGAGCTTCTTTCATCTCCCTGGCCTGGAATTGGGTAATAAACAGTGTTTTCAGCAGCACTGAAATTTTTGAGCAAAATTTCCCAGGCCTAAAGAGCAGAAGAAATGAGCTTTGGTCATTCAAATCAGAGCCCAGAGAGCCAACTGCCCCAGCAGAGATGAGGTGGAGGGTGAAGGTGTGCCTTTGTTATGCTGGCTGGAGCAGAGACCAGAGCAAACTGGGACTGACTGGACTGCCCAGTCGTGGGGAAGACACCCCAAAAGCTACCTTGAGACTGCTGCTGGGCTCTTTGCCTGCTTGAGGCTTTTTGATCTGAAGAACATACCTGTGTGTTCAGTAACACAGATGGAATAAACATGGGAGTGAAAAGCATTTCTACAGACAGGATCAAATGAAGAAGAGAACTACATGTGAATTATTTTAGCAAGGGTCAGTGGACGGCGCAGGCATTTGCACATCACAGAATCCCAGGGAGGTCATCCGGACATCAGCAGCATGGAAAGAGCATCCAAGTGCACTGTGCACATCAGCTGGGCAGATTTACCTTGGGCAAAGATGACTCTTGCAGATGTTCAGGACTGATGTGCCCGATTTCTCCTTGAGCATCCCTGGAGCCTGGCCGAACCCTTCACATGAACCACAAACAAGTCCTTCTGAAAATCCTCACCTTGCCATTTCAGGATGCTGCCATCAGGACAATCTATGCACAGGACAGGGAGGCACAAAGAAGTGCTCTCAGAAGAGCTGAGAGGATCTGGCAAATTCTAATGCATTTGAAGTAATTTTGTAGTGGCAAACAGCTAAAATATTGAGTGTTGAGAAAAGCTGGTTAAAATCAGGCTGTTTTAAGTTCTTGGATCATCTGTTCGTTAATGTGGCTTGCCAGAAAAATTAAATAATCGTTTTTCCAGAGAAGTGAACACAAGCAGATGCCTAAATGCACCTCCAGGGGAGAGGTGGGCAGGTGGGTGCCACTGAGATGAGAGACACAAGCTGTGCCAGGCCATGGTCTGGGTGCCCAACCTTTCCAGCCAACTTGGCCTCCTCACTGCTAATGGCACTGGCAGCAGCCAGTGACAGAAGAATAAAAGCTGTTATTTTAGGGAAATCTTGGGGAAATACAGTATCTTGGGGCATTTCCAATGGTGAGGTCAGCACGGCACAGACTAGAACCCCCCCCACCCGATGGCATCCACGTGGCACCTACGGGAACTATCGCTGAAAATGGAAAAGCCACCACAACTCCTTTCTTTCCCTCTTTCTTTTCCAGTCACAGCCATGCCGGCAACGAACCAGGGCTGGCCCGAGTCCTTCGGCTTCCAGATAAGCGGCTCCGGTCCGTGCTACATCCTGCGGGTGCAGGAGGGCAGCGCCGCGGCTCTGGCGGGGCTGCGCCCGGGCGACGAGGTGCTGGAGATCGAGGGGCAGCCCGTGTCCTCGCTGGGCTGCGAGGCGCTGCTGGGGCTGGCCCGGCGCTGCGGCAATGTGCCCCCGAGCATCGGCGTGGTGTCCCGCCTGCGGCACGCCCGCATCCCGCCCGGACCGCGGGGGTGCTTCGGCTTCGAGCTGGCGAGCAGCAGCCCCCCGCGAGTGGCCGCCGTCAGCCCGGGGTCGCCCGCGGCGACCTGCGGGATGGAGCCGGGGGATTACGTGCTGGAAGTGGAGGGGATGCCGGTGGTGCTGCCCGAGACGGCGGCCGCCCTGGTGGGGTCGTGCCGCGGGCGCGCCCTGCGCGTCGGGCTGCTGCGGCCGCAAAGAGGGGCGGCACGGAGGGACCCCCAGCCCAGCGGCCACGCCGTGAGCAGGGACAGGAGGCACAAGGCGCAGGAGTTCAGCAGGAAGGTAAGGCCGCCGTGGGGGTGAGAGCTGCGGCTCTGGGCACCCTCTGCGCCCAGAGGTTTGGAGAGTCCCACGCTCAGCCTTGGCGGCGTGCTTGGGTGAGGGGATGCTCCTGGCTTGGTCACTGGGCTGGGGTGCACATTTGGGGCATGGACACCTGAGAGAAGGGTCTGATAATGACTTGGGAGAACAGATGGGTGCTGCAAAGAACTTGGAGATCCCCTGGGGGTGACCCCAGGTACTTACTCCTTTGCACTACAAGAGCTTGGGGAAACACTTAGGGGTAGATCCTGCTCTGCTGCGTGTCTGGATGTCCCTTCAAAGTCTGAGCCTGTCACCCCGCAGACATTTTAGTTCTTACTTTGTTGCAAAAGGGAAAACATCAATGTGATTGCATCTTCATTGTGTTCCCAAAAGCTTCCTAGTGGGTATTTTACCAAACACGTTGCCTCCTGCTAATTATAAATTTGATCCCAGTTGTTTTTTCAATCTTTCTAATTTCCATTTCAAAGTAGCCTTTTAAAATGCTGTTATGAAAATAATCAGGCTGGTGGGGTTTTTTTGATCCTGAGTTAATAAAGGAACAAGACATCCATAAAGAGATTTGTGGGTATCAGACGAATCCCCTCAGTCAGCTTCTACATTAATGATTCACAAATACACACTGAGGTTTGGATTCATAGGGCTGAGCATTGCATGGGAAACAGATACCTGCTGATTACAGGAGATTAACGAGGAGGGGAGGTTGTTCCACGCCGCCTCCACCTCATGAAGCCACATTAAGCCAAGGAAAAGATTCCTGAATGATCACAGGAGAACAAGTTAGTTGCAATGCTGTGAATACCCGCATCAGTGACTGTTCCCTCCCTGCCCTGATGAGCATGAGCACCCACAACACCTCTGCCACCTCCCTGCCCTGCTGAGCAGTGAACAACCCCCTCAACACCTCTGTCACCTGCCTTACCTGCCCAGCAAAGCCACTGGTGACAACTCCAGGCGGCCTGGACAGAAACAGGATTGCAGAGCACATGTGCCACTGGCTCCTGGATGCTGGAGCACAGCTCAGCTGGCAAATGCCTCTCTAGAGGGAATTAACAGCACAGATGTTTGAAGTGGCTTAATTTTTTCACTTGATGTAGAAAATAATAAACCCAGCAGGGTGCTTTACCCCCTCGTTTACCTGGGAGCTGAGCTCTGGCAGGTGCTGCTGGTGCTGCAAACACCCGGGTGCTCCTGCCTGCTGGCTGTGAGGTCGGAGGGTGCTGGTGGCTTGTATTTCACACCTGCACTGCCCACAGGTCACTTTTTCCCAGCCTCCTTCATTCAGTAGAGCCCCAGGCTGAATCACACCTGCCTGGCAGGCAGAGCAGTAGTATGGGGCACTGCTGGAGCTGAGCTGTTCCAGTGTCCCAGCAGCCTGAGGGCATCACCAGGTGCTCATGGTCTCAGTTCCAGGTCAACCTCTCCTCTTGTCCCCTGCATGCTTGGGGACACTCTGGGGACTGCATGCAGGGTGCCAGCACTCCCATAATGGTGGAGTCACTGTTCCTGGAGGTATTCAAGGAATGACTGGATGTGGCACTCAGTGCTCTGGTCTGACTGACATAGTGGGGATCAGTCACAGGTTGGACTCGATTGTCTGAGAAGTCTTTTCCAGCCTTAATGATTCTGTGATTCCCATCCACCAAACCCTTGGATCTCAGCCCCAGCAAAAATTTAACAGCAGCCCACTGGGATCCATCCCACCAGGAACACCAGTCTGTCATTCCTGTGCTGGACGTGGGAACTGAGGCACTCACGAGCCTGCCTGGGGGACGCCGCTGCTGTGGCTGCCCCAGATTCGGTGACCTTGAAGTGCTGCTGCTGCTGCCAGGAGCTCCCGCAGTGCCTGTGCAGAGCCTGCAGCACTGGGGGGGCTGTGTGGGGGTCACAGTGCTGGTGTTGGCCTCCCCAAGGAGATGCCAAGTGGGACAAGCACTTGGAAGAAATAGCTCTTCCCCTTCCCCAGCCGGGTGCCACCACAGGGGTGCATCCAGAGCCCTGCACACCCCCCCAGTGCCCCAGGGAAGGGTGAGGGGCTCCTCCCCACTTCCTACTGTTAAATCCAGCAGGTAAACCTGCTGTTAACACAAAAACATCACCTTGAAGGAAGATCCAACACTCACAGGTACAGTGGGGCAGTCACGGGCCATTCCAGCATCCCATGCGTGTGCTCCAGACGAGGAACCAGATCCCACTGCCCAAGGAAAAGGGACAGCACTCCAGCCTGAGAAGAGGTGAATAAGGAGGGTACCATGCAGGGTAATTGGCTCGATGGTAATTAGATAATTACTCTGCCTGTCCCAGGTGGAGAGGACAGGACAGCAGCTGGGAGCTGCTGGTGCTGTTTCCAGGGCTCCCTCTCCCCACTTCCCAACAGCTCCCCAGTGCAGGGGAGTGCTGTCTGTGGGGGTCAGGGAGTGATAGATGAAGCTTGAAGCTTAAATAGCTCCAAAAGCCCAACGCAGTGTCCTCTGCCAGACAGACTCCAGACTTATCCCATCCCATCTGTGCCAGAGCTTCTCCTGTGGGGCCCCTTGTGGCCCCGTAGAGTTTGGGGTCTCACTGCTGTCCTGGTGAAACGTTTGGAACAGCAATTTCAGGGATGTGTGTGAGACCACAGTGGCTCTGTGGGAAGGGCCAATGTCTGAAGTTCCCTCTCCTCCCTGCGTGGTGCCCTCCTCACTGGCTGAGCAGGTGCCACAGGGAGTCGGGCACGTTCTCCGTGTGGCAGTTCCTCCATGTGTGTGGTTCATCACTCCACTGCTCAGGGCCCTTCCCTCTCCTCTCCTGGCTCTCACATGGCAGGTGGATGACATCCTTGGTGACCAGCCGGAGCTCAAGGAGAAGGTGTTCACTGTCCTGAAGCAGTATGCGGCCGAGAGGAAGGTGGAGTGCCTGGCGTACGCCCTCTGCATGGTCCTCACCCAGGAGTCCCACCAGCACCTCATTGACAACATCAGGTACGAGGTGCCACCTCCACACTGCCGT
This sequence comes from Margarornis squamiger, assembly GCA_035222235.1. Taxonomy (NCBI): domain Eukaryota; kingdom Metazoa; phylum Chordata; class Aves; order Passeriformes; family Furnariidae; genus Margarornis; species Margarornis squamiger. The sequence goes on from JAWWTY010000032.1 coordinate 15,429,862, forward strand.
GGTGCCACCAAACCACAGGCATCCTTCCTTCTGTCCCTTGGTGACGAGTGAGCAGTGCTGAGCAGTGCAGGAGTGGGTGGGGAGGTTCCTGTTGGGAAGGGGTCGGGAAGATGCCAGCTCCCTTTCCAAAGGAGAGCTGAGCTGAGCTTGGTGGTATCTCAGCCTGGCATCCCTGTGCTCACCAGCCTGGGTGGCTGTCCTGCCCAGGATGAATGGATAGACCTCCAATTGCTGGTCATTCCCCGCCCTGCCAGGTCACTGGCCCCACAGAGCTGCCGCCTCCGCCTGCAGCAGGGAACGTGGCTCCTGTTCCTGGTGGTTGTTGGGGCAGGAGATGGGACTAGCTGCAGAACCACTGGAAATTCTCCAAGAGCCTGGCCAAAAAATAAACTGAGCTCTGCAGGGTGAGAGCTGGAGGCAGGCGAGGGCTTGGCGAGGGCTGCTGACAGCTCCAGCAGCAGGAGCAGCTGGGGGGTCTCTGCTGGGACCATCGGCTGCCCAGGGTGCCAGGCAGTGGTCACACATCCCAGGGTGCTCTGGCAATACTTGCCTTGGGGTCAGGGTCCCCAGCACCTCTTGAGCCCCCGGTGCAGCAGCCACTGCAGCCGATCCACTGCCCTTCCACAGCACGCCCAACACTGGGGATGGAGCTGGTGCTGGCACGGGGACACGTGGTGGGATTATGGCCAGGCTGAGACGATGGCCATTAGGGAATCAGGTCTCCATCTGGCCCTGCTCTGGGCCCGGCTTTCCAATTCCTGCTTTAATCAGTGGAATTGCAAGATCTTACTGTTTCCATAACAACGCCCCTGTGCCAGGGTCTCCGTCGGGCTGGCGGTGGGAAGGATGGGGGCAGTGGGTCGGTGGCCCTGGTCACACAGTGTCCCCCTGCTCTGCTGTGACTGCATGTGGGTCCCCCAGAGCCCCCCATACCTGGGGACAAGGGCGACAGACCCCTGCAGGGCCAGGGTGTGGAGGGGACCACCAGCTGCCCATATTCACCTTGTCCAGGTGCCCATGTCCCGGCTGCCCTGTCCCCACTGAGCATCCTGGAGGGACCCGACCTGCAAACATCTGGGGCTGGGGGCAGGGATGGATGTCACCGAGCCAGGCCTGAGCCATCTCCCTGAACTAAATTAAAAAAAAGAAACTCACTCCCCACAATTCAGGAAAATTCTTTCCCCCAGCAAGACCCATGGAAATGCCTCGAATACCTCGGATATCCCCTTTGTCATCATCCCTGGGGAATTATACAGGATTACGTCCCCCCACAGAGGGGATTTGAGTAAGTGTCCAAATCTTCTTCTGGACCCAAGCCCCTCTGTGGGGGGCACAGTGGGTTCCCCCCAGGGTGTCCCCATCCCAGCAATCCCCATGTCAGTGAGGGGAGCGTGGCTGGACCTGCTGCTCCCATTTCCCTGAGGGCAGCAGAGCTTGCCCCATGCCCAAGCACCCTGGTATGGTCCCCCAATAATGGGGTCAAACACTGTGGCCACCCCGTGATGCCATGGAGCAGCACCATGTTACAGCCCCCCAATAATGGGGTCAAAACCTCCGGCTGCCCTCTGCCCGTGTGAAAGGTTAATGCCAGGGCCTGGGCAAGAGGTGCCATAGATCAGGCAGCTAATCTGGATTTAATGGAAATGAAATGTTTAGCTCAGGGAAAAGATTTACTGTCTAATCTTAATGAAATGAAGTCAAGAAAATAGATAAAAAAGGTGCTTTGGAGACCAGGTTTCCCAGCTGTGGGTGCTGGGGGGGCAGTGCTGTGTGTGCTGCCGTGCCTGATCCAGATGCTGATCCCGGGGTCTCCTGTCCGAAGAGTTTGCTTCCAAGTAAGAGCTTTCCATGCTTTTACTCTCACTGAAGGTGGTGAATGGCTTCTGGGTGCTCTGGATTTAGGGGTGCTGTGAATTCCTTGGGTGCATTCCACATGGCTCGAACCAGTTCAGTCCATTGGTGACTGAGGAGGGGTTTGGGGTCTGCACCCTGGGGCTGGAGAAGGGTCGTGTGGGGGTTTCATGCAGGGAGGGTCCCAGCTCTGATGCTGTGTCCAGGGCTGGGGTGCCAGTCTGGGGGTGCTGGTGTGGCTGTCATGCTGTCCCCAGGGCACAGGGCAGTGGTGTGGGTGCAGTTTGGGTGAATGGAGCCTATTGGAGCTGGTCCAGTGAGTGTCTTGGGACTTGTCCTGTGGGAAACCCCATGAAGGACTTGGGACCACGGGGATTACCCATTGACCAGCCTGGGCATCCCTGTGAGGCTGGGACCAGCTCTCTGTGTGCTGTTTCCACCCGGGATGTGGGGGGCAGTCCCATACACCCCAGCCCTTGGCCTCACCTGTGCCTCCCACCCTGCAGAGCCCGGAGAAGAGGAGCCCTCAGAGGGCTGGGATGAGCCACTTCCCTCCAGCAATGGTAGTGCCATCAGCCGGGGACTGGGAGGGATGTTGGGGTGATGCCAACACGGGTCCCTCTCGGTCTCCCGGCCCAGGGCAGCTGGCTGAGCCCCGGTGTGGGTCACAGTGGTGGTGGCCGTGGGTGACAGTGTGTCCCCTGCCATGCAGAGCCAGGCGGCCGGTACATCCCCATCTCCCGCTGACCCTTACGCTGGCCTGATTGGATCTTCCCTCTGCACCAGCTGTATTTATTTTCGGGCTGTTGCTGCTGCCGGCTGTCCTCCCTCCCTGCTGTCCCCTCCCTGGGCTCCCTGCAAAGTGCTGCTGCTCAGCAAAACCCAAGACCCCCCGACTCAGCACACGGATCCACCCAGGGCTGCAGACGCATCTCCTCTGTCCTCGAGCTGGGCTTTTCCAGTATTGGATTTTTTTTTTTTCTTTCTTTTTATCTCAAATGGATTTCATCCCATTTGCCAAGAATTAAGCTCCTGCAGATTTTAATTTGCTGACATTTTTTCATCTGTTTGGTTGTGGATAGCAGGGATAATGCACGTGCTGCGCCGGGTCCTCCCCACTCCCATCCCCTGCCCATATGGCTGATGTGTGTAGGCAAAGTGCACAGTTGTAGTTCTGCTCAAGGATGCTGAAATCTGGCTGCAAGGGGGGAAGATGAGCTGTCTCGGGTGAGTAAAAATTGCACCTTTCCTGGGAATGAGGGAAATGGGTTTAAATCAGGTTAATTCTGGAATCTATCAGCTCCTGGCACTGCAAAACCAAGGTGTGCTAGAAGTTAATTAACTCTTAGCATCCGTATGGCCTCGGAGCTGCTCTGTCAGGGACTGCGCTGGGAGAGGGAAGCTCTGATTTGGGTTATTGCATCACCTGCAATGCCAGAGCTTGGGTCTGGCCCTGGGGCATGGTGGGGTTTGTCTCTGCTCCCCTTGGCCGTGCCGGGGGTCCGTGTGTGGGGCTCTGTGTGTGGGGCTCCTTCTGTGGGGCTGTGTGTGCCGGGCTGTGTGTGCCAGGCTGTGTGTGCCTTGCACCAGCCTGCAGAGGGGAGGGGGTTATTTTGGGCAGGTCATGGTCCCAGGGGCACACATCTCTCCATGCTGCTCTTGTTTCTGAGCGGGTTTCAAACCAGGGCACAGCTGTGATTCCAGGGGCACCGGCTCTGCACCCAGTGCTCAGCAGTGCTGGCACAACCATCCCAGGTTCATCCCTGGGCTCTGGGGACTGGTGACCCTCCAAGGCGAGTGTGACAGGGAGATCCTCCCTGGTGTCTCCCAGGGCTGTGGTACTTGCCCATCCCCATGTCCCAGGCGCTGTCTCCCTTTGAACAGCATGTTTTCCAGGCAGTACCAGTGAGGCACCAGCTCCTGGCAGCACTGTTTAGGTTAAAAACATCTGTTTGACATAGGATTGCTGGGAAACACAGATATCTTCCTCCTCACTGACCCACAATGCTGGTGAATATACCATTGGCATTGATGGTTACACAGATATTGTCCTGATAACCTGGACTGGAATAAGGGGATGAGTATCACACCCAGCCCCTCACCCTGGCCACATCCTTGGGGGATATCTGGGGTTGTTCAGACTGTGAGATGTTATCTTGGATCTCCTGCAAGTCGTGTTGTGCTTCAGTACAGTAAGGAGGATAGTTTGAGGTAGTTTGTACTTCACTGCTTTGGTTATGCTCCGTTTGCCTCCTGAGCAGCCTCTGCTTCTGCCCCTTTCTCCTTTGGGAATGCCAAAGGGTGCTGTGGTGGGCCAAGGTGAGCCTGCTCTCATCACAGTCACTTCTGATCCCTGACACAGATGAAATCGCTGCCCATCAGGGGTTCCCTTATTATGGGAGAGATTCCACAGAGTTCCTGTTAATAATGCTCCCAACACAATCTATTTGTCTCAGCTTGTTTTTCACGGCAATAAAATCGCTTGGCATGTTCCCATATTAAACTACTCCAGCCATCTGTGACCGTGCCTGGATAAGAAATTTCATTTTAGCCATCAGGATTTATATATTATGGATTGTGCTGCTTCCCTACTTGTCAGCCCCCCTCCACATATCCACTCCTCTGGAGCTGGGGGGAGCTTCCAGGCTCTCTTAGATACTGATGCAGCATGTGTGACCCCCCCGAGCTGCTGGTGCTGACATGGACACTGTCCTCCTGTCCATGTCCCCAGCATTCTCCCTCAAAAACCACCAGGATGGCAGGACAGTAATGCAGGAAAAGCAGCTCTTGTTTGCTTCCATTTAAAAAAAAATCCCTAATCTGATAGTCCAGCATATGCTCAACTGCCCAAAAAAAAGGGAATTAGGGCAGCAGGGAACAAAACGTGCCACCAGTGAGACAATTGGGAGCGAGTTCCTTTTTTATTGGTGGAGTTCAAATAGGTCATAACCAAAATGCCTCTGTGCAAAATCTCCTGATAGGAGATTAATTTCCTTTGGCAAATCAAACTCCGGCTGGGATGCAGATGGGATCAGCCTGGCCCACCTGCACCCTGCTGGAGTCACAACTTTCATTTGGAGAAGTGGTTGCTTGGTCTGAGTTTTTCAGTGTCTTAAAGAAAACAGGGAAAGCTGCTTTTGTGCTGCTGTTCCAGGCAGAAAGTGAGTGGGGGGCAGCAGGTGTGGCTCTGAAAAGTGGGGGTGACACAAGTCCCTGCACCTCAGGGCTGGTATGGGACAGAGGGGACACTGGGCTGAAGCTGGCTGTGTCTCCCCCATTGTGTCACAGCAGGTCTGGGGACTTGTCTGTGAGGGTGGGGTGGCATCGAGCCCTGTCTGCATCCCCTGACCTGGCCACTGTCCCTGATTCCCACCCGGCAGGGTGGAAGCTGCAGGAAAAGCCTTTCTGGGACCTTTTTTCCTTTGAAGGTTTCTGTCTCTCTGTCAACTGTGAGGCTGCCCTTCCCTGCCAGGGCAGGGACAAAGCCACCAGCTCTTGGTGCACAGCATGGTTTGGGCACAGAGATGAGGTTTGGGACAGGTGAGAGCACCCCAGGGTCCTGGTGCTGATAGGGAAGGGGACCCCCGGCCAGGCACAGACTGTGGCACTCCTGTGGGGGGAATCTTTCACCATGACCCTCCCCAAAAGCTGTCAGGGGTTTTAGGCTGTCCCCAGGGATGAGCTGGGTGGCTGGGGAAGGGCTGCAAGGGGCTCCCAGCTCTGGTGCACTGCCACTGCTTTCCACCCTCTCTGCACTCCCAGGCGGAAAAGCACCTTCATTCCTATTTAATGATAATGACAGTCCCATCTGCAAAACATCTGCAGCCAGATGAGTGATTATGGAGCCTCCCAGCAATGGCATAACGGGATAGCAGCCTCGGTGGAAATCACAGCTCCGTGCCTGCTGCTGGGCTGGAGTGGGTCCCACTTGTGCTGGGGAGGGTCTGGAGGTGCTGTGGGAGCTGCTGGTGCTGGAGGCAAGCGCCAGGCTGTGACCCCCCTCCCATGCACATGGGTAGGTGAGGTTTGACAAGCAGAATTTGAGGTTCATAAGCAGAATTCCTGTTCCGTGGGTAAAGCCAATAAGCGTTTTCTCTCCCAAATTTTAGCATTTAACCAGGGCAGAAGGGCTTTTCTAGACCAGTATCTGATTCCACAGCACAGCTCAGATATAATCCAAGTGTAGCTCAGTGTTTTAATCCACCCTGGGACGTGTTTTTCTGCACAACTAACAGAGTCAAGGTCAGGTCTTTGCTAGTTGTTTTGGGGCTAAACCATGCATTTTTCATTTTTCCTTCCTTTGCTACTACCTGGAGATTTTATCTGATGTTGGCAGCTGTGGGAAGCTTCACATCCTCTTCATCAAACGCCAGTGCTGTGCTTAAAGATGGCGTTATTTAAATTAGAGAAGGGGTTTTATCTTTTATTCCTACTGCAAAGTGCTGCTGTGTTACCCTGGGGGTTAAGGATGCTCGGTGGGGGTTTTGGGCCCGGGACTCTGGTCCTGGTGCTGATCCCGGCCCAGCCCGGCAGCTCCACCTCCACGCCCACATCCACACACCCCAGCCCGTTTGCCTTTAAGGTTTCTCACCCCTTACAGCAGCACGTAATTTAAACAGAAGCACTTTAGAAGTCAACTAATTAGCACCAGGGAGGCATCCCCCCGGAGTTCGGCGCCGAGCCGTGCCCTCCTTTCTGTTACGAGATCCTTCGAGCTGGAAATCACAGCGCCTGCAGTTTTTAGGGAAAGAGAGAGGGCTGGTGGCTGCGAGCCGGGGCAGAGCCGGGCGGGGAGGGCAGCGCTGGCACCGGGGGCCAGCGGGCACGGACGGGGCTGTCGGTCGGTGGTGCAGCTGCAGGGAGAGCAGCAGGGCTGAGCCGTGGGGCTCACACGGGGCTCACAGGGTGCCCACACGGTGCCCACACGGTGCCGGTGGCACCGGCTGGCGCTCCCTGCGGCTCCCGGATCCGGCCGCGTCTGGGCGAGAGCCGGCGCTGGGGCTCAGCTGCATGAGGATCTGAAGCATCCGGCTCCCTTTTGTTCCCGCCGCACCCCGACAAATGGGCAAGGACCGGAGTTTCTCTCGGCATTTTCGGTACGTGTCCCTGCCCCGCTCTCCCGCGTGGGGTGCGTGGCCGGGGGTGCGCTGGGACAGCCTCGTGCCCCGCGGCGGCTGCGGGGACCCTGCGGTGGCTGCGGGGACCCTGCGGTGGCACTGGGCAGCCCTGGCACTGCCCCGCGCCCACCGCAGCGCTGGCACAGGCTGCTGGGGGGAGTTGGGGGAAGCTCCGGTGAAAAACTGGGGTTTGGGGGGCTGGTGGGCAGCGGGGAGAGCCCATGTGGGCCTGCTTTGTGTCCGTGAGCGTGGGCAGCCAAGGGGTGGGTGGTGAGGAGGGGGCTTGGGGGTGCTGGGTGTGATGGAGTGAGGCCTGGGGACCCCTCACTTCCAGCCTGGCTGAGTGTGAGCTCTGAGCAAACTTGGGGCATCTTCACCCACCTCCAGCCTGGGCTGGAGCTGCCCCTACTGCCCTCCCAAGGGGACACATCCTGCCCCAGGGAGTCTCAGCATTCCAGGGTGGGACTGTCCAGGTGAGCTCAGCACCCACTGCAGGACATGTGCATGTGGGAGAGGGGATTCTCCAGAGTGCTGGGCTGGGAAATGGGGGAGGCAACTCCCAGCAAGGGTGGGCTGCAGGAGTGGGATTGTCTGCCCCAAAGGTGGGTGGCCAGTGACCCACTGTGTGACAGAGTGTGACGTGAGTGTGACATAGACTGAGATGTGCTGAACACGCCAAAGTGAGTCCCAAGAAGGAGCTGAGTGCTGGGGACAGGCACTGGGCAGTGGCAGAGGGTTTCCCACTCATGACACTGTGCCACTGTCCTGGCCAGGCTGCTTCAGGGATGGGGGTAAAAGTGAAGCAGGTTGGAGCCTCCAGGGCCTCTTCTGGCCTGGAAAATGCCCTGAATTCACCTCTGTGTTGGAGCAGACTGGATTCTCCTGAGCAGGTGCCAAACCGCTGCAGAGAAGGGCTGGTGCCCTGGGGCTCAGCACACCCTGCACGGGGACAGAGTGGGCACAGGGCTGCAGTGCCCAGGGACAGGGATGCCTTTCCCATCCCCTCTCCAACAGGAAACAGAGCCAGGGCTGACCTGGAGCACCCCAGGAGGAGGAAGAGGAGGCACAAGGTCAGCGCTGTATGGCTGTGCCGCTGCTCCAGGGTGACCTCCCCAAAGGGGGTGGGTGCATCCATGCTCTGTGAATCCCAGTGGGATTTGCTGGGAGAGGGATATCCCAGCTGGGTGTTGTTCCTCGGTGTCATGCTGATGGGCAGAGCCAGGTCTATCCCATGGGATAGCAGGATTCTGCAAAGCCTCAGGTACCATTTGCCCTGGGCTGGTGCTGGTGCCGGTGCTGGTGTGTGCTGCATGGGTGGTACCATGCTGGAACTGAGGCATCCACACTAATGACCCCCCACATGCTGCCTTTGGTGGGTGCCTTGTCAAGCACCAGACCTGGGCACACGTGCTTTGGGAGCCAGCACCCACTGAACCGCAGGGCACCAGGGAAATCAGGGATCCCCAAGCAGCACTGCAGCGAGGGGGGCTATCCAGGTGTTGCAGAAAGGAACTATTTTGCATGTTTAATGAGATTGTACAGTCACTCAGTTGTCTCCTTGCTGAGGCAGCGTTGTACTTCCAGCACCAAGTCATGGTGCAGCCCTTAAGCCGTGTCCTCGTGTCTGGGCAGGGAGCTGTGCTCCTCAGTCCTGGTGTCTGGCAGTCCGATGGTGAAACAGAGGTTGTTGTAAAGTGGGACAGCTCTGCTGGAACAAGCAGGGCCGGTTTAATTTGGGCAGTTAAATGGGACTGTGTTCATTTTGCCTGTGAGGAACCTGGACTTCTCCCTGGTGGGCGCCAGCCTGAGGCAGAGGTGTGCGGGACCTACATCCTCCCCTGCCCCAGGGCTGTGGCTGCCCTGTCCTACAGCTCACGGCTGGATGAACTATTTATTAGCACAATTTCATTCTTTTCTAGTTGCTGCTTAATCATAAATCGCCTGGGAATTGCACCAGTGTGTTACTTATTTTAAATTGTTTCCAAATGCTCTGCGTGAGCATCTGCCAGCCTCGGGTGGCTTGAGATCTGTCTTCTCCTGCAGCAGCTCTTGTTTTGAGTTCTGGCTTTTGTTGGGGGGAAATAAAGATGTCCTGATTCTGGTAGATTTGTGATTTGAAGCCTCCCCTTCCTCCTCCTCTGGCTTCCCCCAGGTTTCTGTGTTCCCTTGGTGAAGCTGCCCCAGGGAGCCCTGTGGGGTCCCCCCACCAGCCCCAGCCCATCCAGCTGTGCCCCGCTGGTGCAGCCCCTCGGAGCAGGTTTCTCTGGGTCCTCTGGCACCAGTTTGGACCAGCTCCTGCTCCCGTGGGAGATGTGGTCCCAGGAATCCGGGAGTGTGCTCACACCCCAGTGAGGCTGTGGTAACACGGGGAGGTGAGGTGAGGAGCACTAATGAACCTCACGAGATGGTTTTGTCTAACAGCTTCGAGGTGCAGGGAGGGGTTGCTATAGAAACACTCGGAGATAACAGCTCCTCCAGAAGCCCCTAAATGTGCAAACAGAGGGTAGGGGTAGGTGAGCAGGTGTCAGCGTCTCACTGTTGTGATGGCAGAAGGTAAAGGAAAAGTGTCTCCGTGTCTCCTGGTGTTATGGGGTTCATCCTGGCTGAGATGGGAGCTCTCGCCAGGCAGAGAGGAGGTGACCAGAAACAGAGTGAGTTCCCAGTGGTGTCCCCTTGCCTGCTGTGTCACCGTACCCAACCCTGCAGCACCAACATCTTCCAAGGGGCACAAGGCTCCTGCCTGGCTGTGGAGGGCACTGGACTGTGAGAATGTTCAAGGCTGGAGCCAGGGAGTGTGGGGTCCCAGCAGAGAGTCTGGGCCAGGAGATGAGAGCAACATTTTGGGGGTCCCACAATGTGCTGGGAAAGAAGTGGGTCTGGAGGAGGGGTCTGATGTCATCACTCCAATGGAGCTGTGCATGGGATGGGAGGAGAGATACAGCTGCTGTCCCTGGTGACTCCAGCACCCCTGGTGCCCCCAGCCCTGGCATTTACAGCTCTGGGAGGGCTGAGGCCAAGAGCACACGAGGGGTTCTGCTCTTTCCTTTCCAGGGATGCCTGGATCCAGGGCTCTTTGCCACAGCTGCCACGGCCCTGTTCCTCACTCTCTTCCCTTGTCTCATTCCCCCAGGATTTTCATCCCCAAGAAGCACCGGCAGCGCTTTGACGAGGTGGTGTCTCAGAGCCTGATCAGCAAGCTCTGCCGCTCCAAGAGCGAGCAGCACAGCAACCGGCTGCGCCGCAGCCGCAGCGAGGACCACCAGGAGCGGCTCCTGGTCTCCACCCGGGCCAGCTCCGTGCCCCGCAGCCACGAGGAGCTCAGCAAGAGCCTGCGCAAAACCACCTCCCTCATTGCCAGCAATGTGGCCTCGGGGGCTGCCCGCAGGTAACACCTCTCCGGGGTGCCCCCCGAGTTCACGGCGGCACCGCCCGGTTTGGTGCGGAGGGATGCCAGGAAAGGGAGAGGCACAGGGAAAGGGGATGTGTTCCGTGTGAAACCCTTGTGGGATCAGCATGAACAAACAGCCCTCCCTCTTGAAGCCTGGGCAGGTTTGTGCCCCTTGTCCTGGCTCTGGAACAGCCTTTGTGTCCCCTCACTGTTGCAGGGCTGGCTGGGATGAGTCACATGAGGAGCTGAGGTGGCACTTGTAGGTTGAGAGGAGATGTTGGCTCCTTGCTGGGTGGGCTGCAGGGTGCCCAGCGGTGCCAGCAGGATCCAGGGTGCCCAGCTGTGCCAGCAGGATCCAGGGTGCCCAGCTGTGCCAGTGGGATGCAGGGTACCTGGACCCAGAGCAGGCTGAGAGGAGGTTGTAGCCATATGGGGGTCAACATGTTTTCCCAGATAACAAGTGACAGGATGAGAAGAAATGGCCTCAAGTTGCAAGGGGAGGTTTAGACTGAATATTGGGGAAAATTTCTTCACAGAAAGTTGGCAAGCCCTGGCACAGGCTGCCCAGGGCAGTGGTGGAGTTCCCATCCCTGAAAGTGTTCAAAAACCATGTGGATGTGGCACTTGAGGACTTGGGTTAGTGGTGAATGTGGAGGTGGTGATGGTTGAGGATTGAATTTGATCTTAAAAGTCTTTTCCAGTTGTAATAATTCCATGATTCTGTGTTTCCCTGTCTGGCCCTACCCTGCCCCAGCAGGTGTCTGGGCGTGAGGCTGTGGAAGGAAGCATGGACAATCCCTGGAGCACAGGGATTAACCCATTTCCTGTGCCCATATGGCCAGATCTCAGCAGCCTTGGAGGGCACAGAGCCCTGGCTGTGGCTCCGTCTCACCAACAAGAGAGCAGGATTTGGGCAATCCAGGGAGTTTGATCCAGCTCATCTTCCTGCCACGATAATTTTGGCGTGACTTGTCCAAAATACAAAACCTCTGGCACAGTCTCCCTCAATGCCAGCACAGGATCTTGCTGGTTGTAAATGATCTCAGTAATGCTGCCTTCCCCCAGTTCCCTGCAGGAACAACTCCCAGCTCCAATCAGACTCCCAGTGGGGAGATTTCCTAATGCTCCCTCCAAAATTTCCTAGAGGAATTTAATTCCTCTCTCATCAGCCCACAAGACCCTTGGTCCCTAAACCACATTGTCTCTAATTCTGTGTAATAAAGAACTACAGACTGGTTTGGGTTGGAAGGGACCTTAAAGATCATCCAGTTCCCACTCCACTCACGTGAAGGGTTGGAACTAGATAGTCTTAACACGATTATAGATATTTCTCCTTTAAATATATACATTTAGCCCATGTTCCACTTTAAAACCACATTTGAAAGACACTTCGTTATCAAAAGGGACCTTGCAGGGCCACTGGGATTGTTGGGGACTTGAGCACTCAGGAGACATGTGGGCTGACAGGGTTGTGGAGGTGCTGGGGAAGGAAACGAGGCAAATCTTGGATTCTGATGTCCCATTTGCTCTTTTTCCCTGCAGAACTGTGCGAGTTTATAAAGGCAACAGGAGCTTTGGCTTCACACTCCGTGGCCATGCCCCAGTGTGGATCGAATCTGTCCTACCAGGTAAGAACAGCTCCAGCCATAAGATTCAAAGTCACTTATCGATCTCAGCTCTGAACTGGGAGTTTCAAGTGTTGTTTGCCAGAAAATAGCAAAAGCAACTTTTCCAAGGGGCCACGATGGAGTTTCCCCAGTGGGATAATGAGCATCTTTGATACAATTTAGTTTGGTTTCATCCAGTCCTTGTTTTGAAAAGTGGAAAGTGTGTGTTCAGTGACTATCCTGAAATGACACCAGTGTTCCCAGTGCAGGCTGGGTGCTGGCACCCAGCTGGGTGAAGGGTCCCAGCCCACCCAGATAAGCCAGCGATGGGTGCCCTGCGTGGGGTGTCCCTGGGCATGGACGGGGACTTGGGACCACCCACTAAAGCCCCTTGTGTCCCTGTGTGTTTAGGGAGCCCAGCAGAGAAGGCTGCTCTCAAAGCTGGAGACAGGATCCTGTTCCTCAACGGTCTGGACATGAGGTGAGAGCTCTGTGGGACCCCCGTGCTGAGGGGCTGGGGTGGCAGGGGCTGAGCACATGTGTGTGGTCACTCTTGTGCCAGATCAGTGAGAGCTGCTGGTCCTGGAGAGGCATCTGCTGTGGAGTGTGAGGGGTTTTGTCCCATGGGGACATCTCCTTTAATATTCTTTTATGAAATCTGGCTCTAAGAGTAGTATTTCTCTCTATCCCTGCTCCTCTTCTGATTTTTCTGTGCAAATAACAGTGTACAATGCAGGACAGTCTATATAACTGGGGTCCTGACTGCAGCCCACCCCTAGACCCCAGCCTGAGCCTTTCTCAGTTAATCTGTACCTGGAGTTCTGCTTTTGAAAGCAGCAGAGCACCATCCAGACCATGAGTCACTCCCAGAATGGGATCATAAGCTTAAAGCCACAGGGGAATCACATTTCCACACAGAAGTTAATTCTTCTGTACATTATTAGTGCACCACAGCAGTGGAACCAGAGAGGCAAGTGCCCCTCGCCAGCTCAGGGCAGCAGCCCCTGTGTCCTTGGGTAGTCTTTCCACACAAGAACCAAGAGCAAAGGGTTAGAGGAGGCTACAGGATAAGAGAGAATGATGAATATTTAAAGGTTAAACATCTGATGCTGCTTCTGTCAGGGCTCAGGTTCTCACATTTCAGCTGATCCAGCAAACTGTTGGCTGATGCAGCATTGCCAGAAAATAGAGGAGACAAGTTGAGGATTGTCCTCTGAGCCGTGTTTTAGCAGGCATTGTCCCAGCCTGGCCCATACCCTTCTCCAAGGGCATCCCAAGAGTTTTTTTTTGCCTACAAAATTACACTTTATATTTGCCTTGCATTTTCTTTTCATGCAGAATTAGGGCAGGCAAGGAGAGACCTGCAGCACTGTGTCACTTGAACAAAAATTCCTTTTCTGGGTCTGGGTGTACCTTAACGGTGCCTTCGTGTGCCGTGAGCTCCACAAGGTGCCCACGGGTTATTCCTTGGGGCAGGGAGAGTGGGGAGCCCAGCACGATCCAGTCTCTCTCTCTCAAGGAAGCTCCATTTTGTGCAGCACAGGTAAAAGCAAACAAAGATTGACAGAAGCCAGGGGAATCACAGCAGGGCCCAAACCTGCCTGGCTCTGAGCAGCACGAGAGGGCTTTTCCAAGATAAATGAAGGCAGCTGCAAACATTGTGTCCCCACCGCTCTCCTGGGAGCTGCTGCCCACAGTGCTGCCCATGGGGACAGACAGCTCTGACCCAGCTCTCCTGTGCCCACAGGAACTGCTCCCACGACAAGGTGGTGTCGATGCTGCAGGGCAGTGGGGCAATGCCCACCTTGGTGGTGGAAGAAGGGATCGTCAACATCTCCAATGGTAAGAGTGGGCAGGAGGGTCTGGAGTGGCAGAAATGCCACACCAGCTCCTGAACTGCTGGTGTAGGAGGGGATTGCTGAGCACCTCCATGGGCTCAGCAGGTTTAAGGTGCTGCCTGGAGGGATGCTTCTCTCCTCAGGGCACATGGCCTCTTGCTTTCTGGGATCAGGCTGGATCTCAGGCTTGGCTGCTCTCCAGGAGGGCTCATCCTGCTGTGTGATTGTCCTTGGTGTCCCTTGCCAATGTCCTTTCCGTGCAGTCTGTGCCGTGTATTGGCCGCAGTAACCCAACCCTGTGCATCCGAGGTGGCTGTGCAATCCCACGGCTGTGGATGGGCTGTGCTGTGCAGGATAATTATCCTGCTGCTGGGATCAATAATTTACCTCGCTGCTGGTGAGGAGTCAGCAGGAGCTGACGGTGTCTGGGGCAGTGGGGTGGTGTCAGCAGGACCCCAGCCCAGGGCACGGCACGGGCGCTGCTGCGGTTCTGGAGCTGTGGGGAGGCAGAGAGGCCAGTCTGGTGTTGGGATGCTGCTCCACAGTGCAGAGTCCCAGGAATTAGGGACTGGCTCTCCCCTCTGAAGCAGCAGTGGACTCCCCTTAGTCCCACATTAGGAGCCCTGGGATTCCAACAGGTTTGCATGTGTGCTAGAAACTAGACTCAGCAGCTCACTGCTTCATGTAACCATTGAATCCCAGAATGGTTCAGATTTGAAAGGGTCCTTAAAGATGATCTTATTCCACCCCTCTACCATAGTCAGGGACACGTCCCACTAGACCTGCTTGCTCCAAACCCCATCCAACCTGACCTGTGTCAGAGTACAGAACCGGTGGCACTCAAACTGCTCCACTGCCCTCAAAAGAAACCAAGAAAAGATGGACTGTTTCTTTTGCAGACTCTGACTCTGCTGAGTCCCCGAGCAGCTCCTCCTCCCTCACCTCCCTGCAGTGGGTTGCAGAGATTCTCCCCTCTAGCATCAAGATTCAAGGAAGGACCTTCACGCAGCAGCTGGAGCACCTGCTGACCCCACCCGAGCGTTACACCATCTGCAAGGCTCTGGAAGGCTTCTTCCAACATCGGTAACTCCATGGCAACTCCACTCCTCCCATGCTGGTGCCTGGCCAGAGTCGGTGTCCAGCAGAGGCAGGCTGGGCTGGGAGGCTGTCACACCTAGCTCCGCTGTCCCCGTGCTCTCCATGTTCCCCAGCTGGGTGTTTCCCTGTGTGCATCTGCAGGGCACAAGCCCAACTCTGCCCTCTGAGGGCAAGGCAGACCCTTCAGCTTTCCAGGTTAATCTGGTCACCCCTTATCTCTTTGTCCCAGTGCAGGCTCTCTTGCTGTCCAGCTCTCTTGGCAGCCACAGATCCTGTTCCACCTCTTTCAGTAAATCTCTCCATATTCCATCCTTTTCTTCTCACTCTTCTCAGCATCTCAGCCACAACATTCCCTTGGTGGCAGCATGGCAATAGCTGTGGCTGGCAGAGCCCTTGTTCTGCCGTGGAGCACATCCCCCCTGTCCTGCTGCAGGGATCCAAACCGATCCCCTGGCACACTCCAGATTTCAAGAGTGACCTTATTTCCTGCCCTTGCTTGGTCTTCCAGCAGTGTTTTACTGAGGCCTGCCATAGAATCATGGAATAATTTGTGTTGGATGGGATCTTAAAAATCCTCCAGTCCCACTCCCTGCCATGGACAGGGACACCTTCCACCAGCCCAGGTTGCTCCAAGCGCTGTCCAAGCTGGCCTTGGACACTTCCAGGGCCGGGGCAGCCACAGCTTCTCTGGGCACCCTGTGCCAGGGCCTGCCCACCCTCCCAGGGGAGGAATTTCTTCCTGTTGCAGGCTCTTCTATCCTCCTCACTGGATCAGTGCTATTACCAACAGCCCTTTCCCCATCTCTACACACCACAGAGCCAAAATGAGATGCAAACATTTGGTCCCTGGAGGCTGCCAGCCCAGCCACCATCCCTGGTGTATTTCTCCCTCAGCCTGCTTACCTGCTGCTGGCTAAAATTCAGGTCTTTCCAGAGTTTCTCTCTGCTTTCTGGTGCTCCCTCACCCTTCTTACTCAGAGAATCATGGAATCATTTCGGTTGGAAAAGCCCTCGGAGACCAGTGAGTTCAGCTGTTCCCCCAGCACTGCCAGGGCCACCACTGACCATGTCCCCAAGTGCCACATCCACACAACTTTTAATCCCTGCACCTCTGCTGTGAAATGATGGGTTCATGCTGAAGCCTGTGAGGCAATCCTGGCAGCCGAGATCCTGGTGGAGGCAGGCTGGGAAGCACCAGAGCCCCGGGAAGCGGCGTGGTGGGGCTGTGCTGTAGGGATGCACTCCCTGCCCAGCCCTCTCTTTCCCCTTCTGCAGGAATATTGACACTCTCATTGTGGATGTGTACCCAGTGCTGGACACACCAGCCAAGCAAGTCATCTGGCAGTTTATCTACCAGCTGCTGACATACGAGGAGCAGGAGCACTGCCAGCAAAAGATTGACAGGTTTCTTGGGTACAAGTCCTTGGCAGGTGAGAGGAAAGTCCCTGTGCTCTGAGACAGACATGCCATGTCCCCCCATGGGGTCCCCCGTGGTGTGTTGCACTGGGAGCCCTGTGGTGTGGGATTGAAACTCTGCACTGAGAGGAGAGATGGCACCTGAGAGGGTGTGTCTTAGGACAAAGGCTTTTGGAAGCTGTTCGGGTCGTTGGAAGTCTAAGGATGGAATATCTGGTCTAAGGGCAGTGTTCAGATCACAGAGATAAAATAAGTGGTGGCACAGTGTCCCTCGGGATGTTCCCAGCAGTCACACAGGCACCCGTGGTTGGAGCAGGCGGGGAGTGTGGTGCTGCTCTCCCAAAAGGACACAGAGGGCAGTTGTGATCCCCCTTCTCCCCGGTCCTGCTGTCTCCTCACCATCACCTGCTTCTGTGGCAGCACAAACCCAGAAGTGGTTTGTTTGCTGAAGGCAAATTTGAAGTGAAATGTCTTAATCTGTGCATTTGGGCCTTTAATTGCTCCAAATTCTTCTATTCTCAGCTATTTACATTGATGTGTTTATTTTAGACTCAGTGGAGGTAAAGAGGTGTTGCTTGAAGAGACACTTTTGGAGGAACAGTTATTTTAGCAGCAAAGAGAAACAGCTCCAAGTCCTGGTGCAAATCCTTCCTGTGCATGGAATCCTGTGCTCCCTGCACACTTGATTTGCACTCTGACCACTGCTTTGTGTGTGCAGAATCATAGCCCAGCCTACCTGTTGGGCTGTAGATTCCCAAGAATTTATACCCTGTGATTAGTGCATAAACAAAGAAGTTTGCAGCTGTATTTCAGGAATACAGAGCAGGTGTCCATGGCCAGGGGAGGAGGGAAGCGTGGGAGTGAGTCTCCCTGTCCCAGGCTGTTTCAGGCTGTTGCTCCCTGGCTCCTCTCAGTCTCTCAAGTGAACGGGGCAGTCTCTGACCATGAGAAGTTTTGATTTTTCTGGTCCATTTTGTGTGTCTGTGCCTGGAAGTGCAATGCCAGAGATCTCTGAATTTGGGCTGGTCCTTCACCCAGGCTCCCACTGGTGGTCATCTCTGGTGTCTGTGTCAGGCTGTTGGAGTACTGCTCTGTCGGGTGCCTTGGAGATGCTGCAGTACCTGCATCCTGCTGCAACCCCGAGCCTCCCTGAGCTGCCACACTGAACTGCACATGGACAATGCATGGACAATGTGGTTCTTCCAGGCAGCATTCCCGTTCTGGCCCCACTTCCCTCTTGTCCTGTGAGAGCAGGAAGGAGTTTGCTGGGACCAGCTAGAGTGTCATGTGCCCCATGAGCTGGCTAATGCCAGTCCTGCTGGAAAAAGTGGTTGGATGTCCCATCTCTGGGCATCCATCCCTGTTTTGTGCTGACAGGAGCATCTGGAACCTGCTCAGCTCCCTGGGGATGGTGTAGGATGGAGGGAGTGGCTGCCAGAGGGCTGGCAGCCCCCAGTCTGATGGGCCTGGGAGAGCCCTGTGGCTTGGCGAGGAGGGACAGGGGAGCTGTGGGGTCTGGCCATGCCTTACAAGGTGTTTCGTGCTGCAGCTGAGGCAGAAGCAGAGGATCGATACCGCAGCTCCGTCCGAGGGGCCTCCCTGTGCCGGGGCAGCCTCCGAACCCCCCGCCCCGAGGAAGGGGGGGCAGCAGGTGGGTGATGGGGGGCGTGGGGAGAAGAGGGTTGGGATGTGGGGGTTGTGCCTACAGAGTCCTTCTGCTCTGCCCCAAGCCAAAATCCTGAACTATTCCTAAGCACAAAAGGTGGGAAAAGATGAAGGAAAGGATTGAGGTCAGAGTAGAGACAGCATCGAGGCTTTGATTCTGTATTTTCAGCAACAGTTAGAATTGTGGAATCACAGAATCATTAAGGCTGGAAAAGACCTCCAAGATTATCAAGTCCAACCTTTGACTGATCCCCACCTTGTCAACTAGACCAGAGCACTGAGTGGCATGTCCAGTCATTTCTTGAACACCTCCAGGGGCAGTGTCTCCACAAAGAAATAACCAGTTAGATAAGATGCCACTTACACTGTCTGAGGCTGACCATTGTTTCTAATCCCTTCCACTGCCTGGATGTGAGCTGGTCCTGCTGGTCTGAGCCCTCCCTGCTGGGGAACACAGTTTATAGCTTCCCTGAGAACATTCCCAGAGTCCATCAAATTCACAGGGAAAACAATATTTGTGAAGCCTGTTCAGGGCCACTTTGAAACTCTTTATGAACCACATTCACAGCACAAACCCTCCCTCCCTTCAGAGGACATGGCATCCTGCCTATTCCCCATCACTCTTGGCTGATGGCAAAGGGCCCTTAATCTGTGTTTATCTGGACTTCTCACCAAGACCACTCCACCACGACCTCCCCATGACCTCCCCACCAGGACCTCCCAGCCATGTGGTGTTCCTCAGCTGTCAGGGGAGTCTGAGACATTCCCCGGGGGAAGATCCTCTAACCTGCCTCCAAGGAGCATTTCTGATCGGGATTAGAGCACAGAGAGCATCTGACAGCTGTGTGTGCGGGAGGGAAGCTGCTTGGCTGGGCAGATGTTCACCAGCTGTGGGGAGCAGTCCTGTCCTCAGCTGCCCTGAGGGAACAGCAGAGCAGCCTGAAACTGTCATGCTGACCTTGTGCCCACCCGGGCTGGTCCCTCGGGACCCCCAGACCCAGCAGCTGGAGCAGGGAGGTCACTCCAGGTCACAGCAGGAGACAGGGGGCTTTTGATGGGTCAGGGCCATCGGGAGCTGGGGACACAGGCAGAGGAGTGACTGATTTGCCTCTTCCTTCCCCAGGCAGTGACACCGTGGAGGTCCCAGTTCGTCTGATCCCTGGAGAGAGACAGGCTGGTGACGGCACATCCCTCCCAGAGACACCCAACCCTAAAATGGTGTGACAGGGCGGGGGGATACTGGGAAGAGCTTTGCTGATGTGTGTGGGACCACTGCACCCCCAGGGAGGGTCAACAGTTTGATTCCTTTACTGTTAACACAGGAAAACAGGAAAAAGGGAATGGGGAAGGATGTGTCTGTGGGTAAATACCTGCCGGTGGCTGACAGTGTCGCTGCCTTGGTGCCCATCTCTGAGGTCACCTCCCTGGGCAATTAGTCACTTTTGATGAGGCTGGTGTGTGCCTAATTAACAGACAGGAGTGTTCAGAAAAGCCCGGGTAGCCTGGGCTGGGGTGAAACCCCCCTTTAAATAGTAAGACACGGGTAGTGGTGGGTGCATGGGGCCTGTCCTGTCCTCAGGATGTCGCAGGTCTCTGGGGCTCCACAACCCCTGTCTCGATTCAGGCATGGCAGCAGCTCTTTGCCCTTTCCCCAGATGTCAGCTGTCTATGCAGAGCTGGAAAACCGCCTGATCGGCAGCTTTGCTGGCAAGGTGGGAAACGCTGCCCTGCACAGGACATCGCCCCCAGCCCCAGAGCTGGCACACGCTGCAGGTACCACGGGCTGGCTGCCCACGGCGGGAGAGGGGCGGCCTGGGGGGCTCAGACAGTGGTGGGTGGTGCTGTCCAGGCATGTGGAGGAGATGACAACCCTTGGCACCTTCTGGTGCCATTTTATAATGGAGCAGTGACAGTGCCACGTGTGAGCCCAGTGATGGCTCCTGCAGAGCTGCAGGAGGGCAGCGCAGTGTGTGGGGTGGTGAATCCTATGGGATTCCGGAGTGCTGCTGTGCAGTGCAGGGCACTGCCCAGGGACATCTCCCTCTCCCTCTCCTCTCCATGGCTACCTCGTGGCACATCCCATTCGGTGCTGGGGCTGCAGGGTCACCGTGCCAGACCCCTGGGCACTGCTCTGTCCCGCAGGTGCTCGCAAGCCAGGGATGGGGCTGTCGTGGCCGAGCGAGCCGCTGGGCTCCCAGCAGTGCTACTACCGCCTGCACAGCAGCGTGGCCTCCCCGTGCAGCACCGAGTCCAACCCCTATGTCAGCCTCGACAGCAGCCCGGCCCCGTCCCCCAAGCACCGCCACTACTCGCTCAGCCCTCTGTCACGACGGAAGAAGCTCTTCACCTTCTCCAGGCCGCCCCGTAGCCGCGACACGGATCGGTTCCTGGACGCCCTCAGCGAGCAGCTGGGACACCGGGTCACCATCGTGGATGATTTCCTCACTCCTGAGAACGACTACGAGGAGGTGAGCGCGGCACGGGGTCTTCCATGAATGGTCTTTGATGCTCTGATTGTGGAGCCGTCCATGTGCAGCTTCTGGGGACAAATCCTGCAGCTCTGTGGGTGGCAGAGGAGGGCAGGACACCCCGAGGGCTGGCTGGATGGAGGATGGTGGATGGAGGGTGAGGTGCCACCTCAGCCTCTCCTCTCCCCCTCCCCCAGATGAGTTTCCAGGATGACCAGGGCAGCTATGTCACCAACGATGTCAGCAGCAGCGAGTACATCAGCAGCAGCGACGAGGGCAGCTCCCTGACCTACTCCACGCTCTCGGACCACATCCCCCCCCCACCACTCAGCCCCCCACCGCCACCGCCCCCCCTGCAGTTCCACGACCCCCAGACCGTCCCCACCAAGGCAGAGGCCACAAAGGCCAGCACGTCACCTGCCCCCAAGTCCCTGGTCAGCCACCTCCACCCCATCCCACCCCCGCCGCCCCCTCCACCGCCCCCACCAGTGCCCTGTGCGCCCCCCCTGCACCGGGGGCTGCTGCACCGCCGCAGCGAGTCCAACCACATGAGCGTCAAGAGGCTGCGCTGGGAGCAGGTGGAGAACTCAGAAGGGACCATCTGGGGACAGGTATGGCCTGGGAGCTGTGCTCTGGGCAGTGGTTACCTGTGCCGAGGCTGTGCAGGTCTGCTTTTCGTCCTTTTAATTGTTTGGAGTAAATTGCCAGGATGGGGAGGGGCCCTGGAAAGCCTCTGAGATGCCTGGTTTTGGCTACAGTGTCCTGGGGAGCACTTGCTTCCTTGCCCTCAGGGGGTTGACAGTCAGGAGCTGCCTTCACGTGGGTTCTGCAGCTGGGGGAAGTTTTATCCGTGGGAAACAATGAAGATGGCTGGAGCAGAGTGATGGGTGAACACTGGAGGGGGAAAGTAGAGATGAGGGGTGAGACGAGACTTGGCAGTCCTTTGGCACCATGGACTTGAAGCGGTGCAGAAGCCTGGAGATGGATTCAGTCCCTGTAGGGAGAACTGGCCTCGCTGGGCTTTAACTCCCAGCCTGTGTCTGTGCTGATATTCAGGACATGCTGTATTTCCTATGCCCTGAGCAGTGAGAGGGGAGCTGTCGGATCATCTTCCCGTCCAACAGGCACTTGAAACCTTGCAGATCCCTCTCCCTGCCATTCCAGAAAGAAAAATACTTTTCTCAGTGATATTTTTTGTAAGCAAAAAATTTCTGAAGTTCTTGGAATTCCCATTTTATCCTTCAGTAAAGGCATTGTGCCCAAGCAGCAAGGGAAGGCAGAGATGCTCTGTGGGATTTCAGCTGTGTCAGGAGCTGAGTCAATCTGCAAGGCCATGGCCAAATCTCTCTCCAAATCACAGTACAGTGCCACCACCCTGTCCTGGTTTCTTCTGGGGACACAGCTTAGTGTAGAGGACAGGGAATGTGCCCAGCACAGGCAGGCACTGTTGGGCTGTTCCCTGTGCCAGCACAGCTCCTGACTCTTCCTCCTTCTGCAGCTCGGGGAGGACTCAGATTACGACAAGCTGAGTGATATGGTCAAATACCTCGACCTGGAGCTGCACTTTGGGACACAGAAGCCCACAAGTAAGTACCTGAGCCCCAAAACAGGTCTTGGTACCTACCAGAGACTGGCAAGCTGGGAGGAACTGGGAAGACTTGGGAGGAACTGGGGCTCAATGGGCATCAAGGCAATGCCTGGTCCATAACATCACACGTGGCATGAATTTGTTCATACTCAGGATTTTGTGGCAGGTGATCATTAAGGTGGAGATGGTTTCACTATCTCTCTTAATTGTCTTTGCTGCTGTGATCTGTTTTCTCTCCACATTTCATTGGGCAGTGAAACTCTACTGGAGGGTTTCACCAGTTGCAGCTCCGGTGCTTGAGAACTCTGAAAATGCTGAAAAAGCCATGGAAACATTCCTGTGTCTGTAGAAATCATCACAAACAGCACTTTTCTTTTTACATCTATAATATGTTGATTTCCCCAAGAGCTGGGATGAGGTTTGGAGCTCCCTGGCTGTGCATCCCCCCAGCTGCCCTTAAACTGGGGTCTCCTGCAGCCCCACCAACTGGGATATCACACTCACTGGAGTTTCTGGGTGCCACAAACACAGAGAGGGGGTCCAGGCTGAAGGTCCAGTTTGGTGGTGGCCAGGGCAAAATTCCAGTGGGATGTCTGAGCCCTCCTGCAAGGGACATGGTGCCCAGTTGGCAGTGGAGGTGGGATGAAAGGGGATTCTTCTCAGAGCACACCTTTTATGGGATGCTTCTGGGCAGTTTGGGATTTTCTGTGTGTTTCACCTCTCGTTTTACCTTTTTCAGCTCCAACTGAGTCCTCCATTGAGGAGATCTTTGAATCGCAGAATTCAAGGATTCCGGAGCCACTGCTGTGTGCAAAGCATCAGTTCTCTCTTTCATTCATGGTTTCACTGTTTTCAGGACAGTTTTATTCCCACTGGAGCTGGCTGAGCCTGTCCTTACCCATGATTAAATCTTTCAGTTTCTCTTCCAGAGCCAACTCTCTTGCCTGAAAACTTTAAAAAGAAAGACGTGGTTGAAATTTTGTCCCACAAAAAGGCCTACAACACATGTAAGTAAACTCCACAGGGAAGGTACCCCCAAAACAGGTGGGACCAGGGATGTAGAGAACTGGAAAGGTAAAGGGAAGGAGGCTACATGAGCGCACTCCCATAAGCACAATTCCATGGGCATGATCCCATGAGCACATCTTGGCTGGGTTGGACATTTCCTGCAGCTCAGAGCCCCTCCAGATTGGGCTCAGCCCCATTAAGGGGAAGAAGGCAAGTGTATGGGAAAGGATGGAGATGGGATGTGACTCATTGGCCTGGCGAGGGAGAGGGGCAGACCGTGCATGGCCCTGCAGGGTGAAGTGGGTCAGTGAAGGGGCAGTTCTGCTTCTCCAAGATGTGCTTCTGGTAGGAAGGAGGATAGAAGTACTTGGTGGTACCTGCAGGACCCTGATCCCGTGGCTGTGGGGAATGTGGGAGTGGGGGTTGTTTCCAGAGCAGCCTACCCTGATGTGTAGGTGATGTACATGACACGATGCAGTGCCCTGGGGGAGTCTGCAGGACCAGAGTGACTCTTGGGGACCCCATGCATCCTCTTCAGGGCTGTGGGGAGCAGAAAGCCCTTCTTCTCCCATTGGGCACACGGAGAAGGCCACCACTCTCACAGGGTGGAGAGACTGATCTTGCCCTCCTGGCCCTGTCCTGCCAAGCCAGCCTGGGACAGGGGTCCCGTCCTCCTCCCCTCCCAAGTGACATGCCTCCCTTGTCCCCAGCCATCCTGATAGCCCACCTCAAGCTGTCACACATCGAGCTGCGCCAGATTCTCATGACGATGGAGACGGACCGCCTGGAGCCCTCCCACATCAAGCAGCTCCTGCTCTACGCCCCGGACGGGGAGGAGGTCCAGCGCTTCCAGAACTACAAGGAGAACCCTGGCAAGCTGAGCGAGCCCGACCAGTTTGTGCTGCAGGTACCTGCGGGCAGGGACGTGCTCCAGGAGCATGGGGGGCTGCATATGCCGTGTCCCCTGTCAGCAGGACACTGGGCTGCTCACGCATGGGGTGGGGTGGGGTGCGAGGAGCTGATGGCACTGATCGCTGTGACTGCTCAGAGTGATGCCTGAGGGCTCTGGCAGCTCCCGTGGTGGCTGGTTTAGAACTGAAGAGTTTCCATCACCTGATTTACTTTCTATTGACAAAGTCACTTGTGGATGTTGGTGTGAAACTCCCCATCCGGTGGCAGCAAACCAGCCCAGCTGCTCAGGGTGCCAGCATGCCAGGAAAGGCACTGTATAGGAGGGATTGTGGCTCATGGGGACAGTCCTTTCTGCTCCTTTTGCTCCCAGATGCTGTCAGTACCTGAGTACAAGATCCGCCTGCGCAGCCTGCACTTTAAGACCACCCTGCAGGAGAAGACAGAGGAGATCAAAGCCAGCTATGAGTGCATCTGCAAGGCCTCTCTAGAGCTGAAAAGCAGCAAGAAGCTGGCTAAGATCCTGGAGGTCAGAGCAGTCTTGTAACAGTCATGGTGGGCTCTCAGCATCCCCCAGGAGCTCCCACGGCAGCCACAGCACAGCTCCAGCCCTGGGCACCTCTGGGACCAGCGAGGCCAGAGTCCATCCTCTGGTGTTGGCTTGTGGGGGCTCTGGCCTCAGGAGGGCAGGTCACCGATGACCACACACCCACCTGCAGCACAGGGAGGGTGGCAGGAGCCAGAAACGTGCCAGGCAGGGCCACAGCAGAGCCCACCGAGGCTGTGTTGGGGCTGGAGGATGTGGGGTCTGTCCCAGCAGTTGCTGTGTGTGTCCCCACACTGGGGCAGCACTTCAGGCAGGTCCCTGTGCATGGCTGGGGTTTGTCCCTGCTGTGGTGTGGGCAGGGTCCCCACACTGCCCGTCCCCCTGAGGAGGTGATTTTGGGGTCCTGGGTGGGGCTGTGCCTGGCAGAGAGAGAACAAATCCCAATGCAGCTCCTCCTTGACCCTCCTGAGATGAGGTGCCCTGAATTACTGTCATTCAGTAATTCATTTAGTTTTGCCTTTAAAAAAACCAGGTGGGATAAAAGAGGCCACCATGTGAACAAACACATTTCCAGATGAGAGATGAATCTCCTTAGTGGCTCCTGGCCACAAACCCCCCAACAGCTCCTTAAATCCTTGGGGGGCAATGGCTGTCTGCACATTAATGGGTGGTGAACACAAATTCAGAGTCCCAGGAGCTGGGAAATGGGATGATATGGGTGCAGGAGGTCAGTAGCCCTTCACTCCCTTTGCAGTTTGTATTGGCGATGGGAAACTACCTGAACAACGGGCAGCCCAAGACCAGCAAAACAACAGGCTTTAAAATCAACTTCCTCACCGAGGTAAGGCAAGCCAGGCTCGTTACAGGCAGGAGGCACCGACACTGGAGCTCTGAGTGCCCAGTTCAGCAAAGCTGTCCTCCTGAGAGACCTCTGGATGCAGCAGCTGCCAGAGGGGGAACCAGGGATGGGGCTGGGGCTGGACTGACCCAGAGGGGTGGCTTCAGAGAGACCCTTATGGGGGTCTGGTGCTTCAGTGTGCTGGTGAATCTAGCCTGCCTCAAGCTGATCAGAACCCGCAGCAGGGGTGAGAGAAGGAGGTTTTCATTCCATGTGGGTTGTAGTGGGAATCCTGAGGGATGGGGGTCAGGAGAGCAGCCCGGCCCTGCAGGAGGGAGCATCTCCACACCACTGATCTGGGCATGCATGCTGTGTAAACATTAAATGTGCCATTTAACCATTAACCACGTGGCATGGCCGGGCACTGCCACGCACGTGAGCCGGGGAGCCCCGAGGGAGTGACACACCGAGTGTGTGGGGACACCCAGCCCCTGTGGGGGCGTCTCCTCACTGGTTCTGCTTTGCTGCAGCTGAACACGACCAAGACCGTTGATGGGAAATCCACCTTCCTGCACATTCTTGCCAAATCCCTTAGCCAACACTTCCCAGAGCTCCTGGGCTTTGCCAAGGATCTTCCGACAGTGCCGCTCGCTGCCAAAGGTAAAGGAAGAGGAGCATCTGCAAGCCCCGTGTCTCCTTGCACTGCCTCTTGGTTTGGTCTGGGTCTGGGGTCAGCCATGAGCTGCACAGTGTTGGTATGAACAGGGTGGGAGCCACAACAAGTGAGGAATAGTCCTGAGTGAAAGGACAGGTTAGGAAGGGGCCAGCTTAGTGACAGGGGAGGTGCCATCCGTCCACACTGCCACACTTGGCAGTGCCTAGACAGGGCTCTGCCCTCTGATCTGAACTTCCCTTCTCACTTGAAAACGTGATTCCCAAGTTCAGAGGTGCCTTGTAAGTGCAAAGAGGCACAGGAGATGGAAGTGCCAGGAGCTGTTCTGCTCCACCCGGCTGCTGCTCCCTCCATCCCGGTGTGGGTGCCAGTGTCACTGCTGCTGCAAAGGGCCCTGTACAGAGGGTACAGCATCCTCGGGGGTTCACAGTCCAGTCACAGCTATGTCACACTGACCGAGGGTTGCACAGCTCCCTTGGCTGCAGTAGAAAACAGTCACACAGATCCTGGAGTTGCTCTCCTCCCACTGGTGTTGGTGAAGGGAACGGATCTGGGAAGGGGCTGGAGCAGCAGGAGCAGCTGAGGGAGCTGGGGGCACTCAGCCTGGAGAAAAGGAGGCTCAGGGGGACCTTCTGGCTCTGCAACTCCCTGCCAGGAGTGCGGAGCTGGGGGTGACTTGGGCTCTGCTCCCAGGGAACAGGGACAGGAGGAGAAGAAATGGCCTCAGGCTGTGCCAGGGAAGATTTGGGTTGGATATCAGGGAAAATTCCTTCACAGAAAGGGTTGTCCAGCCCTGGCACAGCTGCCCAGGGCAGTGGTGGGGTCCCCATCCCTGGATAGATGTAAAAGCTGTGCAGTGTGGCATTTGGGTACGTGGGTTAGTGGTGGCCTTGGCAGTGCTGGGGGAGAGGTTGGACTGGGTGATCTTAGAGGAATTTTCCAACCTAAATGATTCCATGATTCTGAGAATTTAAATGATTCTACGAATCTCTGCAAAGCATGAGCTGCCTTCTCATTGCACACCATCCCCTGCTGTTTGTGAGCAATTCCCTTGGGACTGAATTCAGGCCTGGAGCTGTGAATTTCCACTTGAGGAAGGTCTGTACCTGTAACTTTCCCAGCTGGAGTTTGTATCTGACCTAACTGTTAAATGACACTTCTGTCACTGGAGGCTCCCAAACTCCTGCCATTGTATCCCCACTTGTCCGGCCATCCTGTGTCACCTCTGTCCCTCCCAGGTACTTGTGTGTCCATCACTGCCCTTGTGCTGCTGAGTCCTGCATGTTCCTTTTCCTTGGATGGTCCAGGCTCCTTTTGACATTCTTGGCATCTCTTGGTCTGAGCACCCACAGCTGCTGGCAACGTTCTGATCCCATCAGGACAGTCTGGTTGTCCACCTTGCCTGGACAGCACAGACAGGTTGTGCAGAGCCCTGCAGACAGACAGCCTGACCCCCTGACCGATGGCCCACGCTCATTGTGCTCGCTTTGCCATGTCAGTCAAGGCAACCTACATCTCCCAACACTGCTGACTCCTGTCTTCTCCTGCAGTGAACCAGAGGACACTGACAGCCGACCTGAAGGACCTGCACACCACGGTCAGTGACATCCAGATGGCCTGTCACAACATGCCAGCGACTGCAGAGGACAGATTCGCGATTGTCATGACCGTATCCTTCCGTAAGAGGGGCAGATCACTTGTGTGGCTTATTGCCCTCCAGGAAAGCCATTTTGGTGTCTTTGTGGCTCCTTGGAAAGCAGCTGGGCTGTGTCTGGCACCACCTCAGCACTTGTGGAAAATTCCCCTCACTCTCAGCCAGCAGGGGAGCAGATTTTGTGGTGCCCACCGGCTCAGCTGGCTCTGTGTGGCACAGCCCCAGTGCCACGGGGCCAGGGAATGTGCTGGGTTGTCTGTCCCTCAGATAAGCACTGTCAGGGACAGCTGAACGTGCCACCACCTCTGCACGTGCCTGTGCAGCAGCTCTGTGCTGACACTTGAGCTGGAAGCCAGCCATTTGATAAGAGGTTGATAAGTGATTCTGAGCCATACCAGACCCATGGAACAGCTGTTTGTCCTTAAGCCAATTCCCTCAGTCCTTCCTGGAGAGTGCCCAGCCTGCCATGCGGTCCCTGGACGACCTGCAGCACAAGGCCATGGAAGAATTCAGCAAGGTGTTGTCCTTCTTTGGGGAAGACTCAAAGATGACAACTTCTGAAGCTTTCTTTGGCATTTTTGCAGAATTCATGAGCAAGTTTGAGGTGAGTTGACCCTTTCAAAGCCAGTCAAGGGTACTCTGTGGAGTGTCAGTGAGGTGTTTTACTTGTGTGTGAGCAGTGGGAATAGGTGGGGTTTTGTGAGCACCTGCACCTGGGTGTCTGCAAGGGGCAATTTTGCTAACACTGATAAAGTGCCATTTTTCTAACATACAAGTTGTCTGGCAGGGATGGGAGGCTGAGGGAGGGCTGCTGGTCCAAGCACGAGCTCCAGGGAGGGTAACACAGTGGTTCATACAATCCCAGAATGGTCTAGATTGAAAGAGACCTTAAAGTCCATCCAGATCCTCCCCCTGCCATGGGCAGGGATGCCTTCCACTACCCCAGGTTGCTCCAAGCCCCGTCCAACCTGGCCTTGGACACTTCCAGGGTTGGGATGGCCATAGCTTCTCTGGGCAACGTGGGTACCCTGAAACCTCCTCCGTGGCCACAGCAGCAGCCCGTGCCCCACACAGTCCCTTTCTTCTCCCCACAGCGGGCTCTCAGTGACGTGCAGGTGGGCGAGAGCCAGCGCAGCCCCAGGATGACCTCTCCCCTCGCCTGGTGAGGGGACTGCGGCGACCTGAGCTGCAACAATTTATTGCCAACAAAGTGCAATTTGCTCCTGTCGAGTTTGGTTGTAAATACGCTGCTGCCACCTGCTACCACCCAGCAGAGCCATGGACAGAGGGCACGGGGCAGGTGGACGCTGAGGAGGCACCACAGGTGACAGTGGAGGATGTGAGGGTGAGGCACAGGGACGTGAAGGTAAACCCTTGATGACAGCTTTCTTAGCACCCTCCCTTTCCAGTGGATTACTGAGACAAGGATTTTGGACCCATCCTGTAAAACCCCACTCTCTTGAGTTTCCAGAGCAAGGGATATTCTCCACATTCTGGGAAGGCAGAGCAGGTCAGGCAGGGAATGGGGTGCTGGGGGACAAGGAGGAGGGATGCCACCAGCGCCTGCTCCCCTGGGACCCTGAGAAACAATACTGCTGATCTCCTCTCCACTCCCTCTCCAATCTCATCTGCCCTGGAGCAGAGCACTGGCTGGAGCTCCACCTGAACAGACTGTAACAGTGAGCAGAGATCACTGGAGGTGGCCTGGAGGCTTTAATCCCCTGCCAGTGCCAGCCAGAGGTAATGGAAAGCAATAGGACCTTGCAGACCCCTTCTAACATGTCCATGTGGTCCCAAATATGGATCTGGTCTAATCCTACCCAGCTTCATCCCACCCATCAGCTTTGCTTAAAGCTGTGCCAGAGGCTGATGGATGTTGAAACCTTCTCAAGAGTTTAACACCATCAGCATGAGATGTGTTGGAACTTGCCAGCAGCCAGAAATCCCTGAGAATTTTGGTGCACGTCCATCTCTTATGTCCCTCTTTCACCAAGGTGTAATTGTCACTGAATTCCCACGTGCTGTGCCCCAGGACAGAAGGGGAGCAGCATCCCATGGCCAGTGCATGCACGTGGGGGTGACACGGTGCCCTGAGAGCTTTCGGCAGCAGACCCACAGCGTGTTGCTCTTGTGAGACATTACTCTGTGCAAGACACACCCGTTGCCTTCCAAACCTGTCCTGCTCTGACATCCCGCCCCATGGAAGTGCCCCAGCAAACTACAGTGTAGGGAACCCTCCTCCCCAGCAAACTATAGTGTAGGGAACCCTCCTCCCACCCATTGCCAGAGCAAGGGCTCATCCTGCAGCCTCTGCTCAAGGACACAACCACCAACCGGTGCATTATTTAGGGGAGACCTTACGACCGTCAGATCTCTGGGTTTTGGTATTTTTTTAAACCCTGCTGTAGAAAGTGAAGTATATTTTCACAAGTGTTCTCCGTTTATACAGCTTTAAGTGCCAGGTAGTGTGTAGCCTTGTGTTCCCAGAGGTCTGTCCCTGTCCCAGTGGCGGTGACAAGGCCACACTCCCTCTGCTCCACTTTCCCTCTTGGATGTTGCACACTGCATTCCATTGATTTTTTTCTTTTTTTTTTCTTCTTTTTTTTTTTCTCCTTTTTTAAAATGCATTCATTGTTTAAACCACCAGTTTAAAACCATGTCTGAAACCGTCATGACAGAAAATGCTGTACATAGATTTTGCTACATGTTGTAACTTTCTGAGATAGTTAGAACTTCAATCCCTTTGGTATTTTTATGGGAATATTTTCAAAGAACCAGAACTTCTGGTTATATGATTTGATAAGGGGACTCTGTATATTCACAATTCAATCTTTACCCAATGCCTATGTGCTATTCCTAAAATAAAGCTACTGCCTTCTGCCTCCTGACTTAGGGGCCTCTGTCTTCTGTCCAAAATTGCTGCCATCATGGTGTGAGGAATTCAGCTTCTGGCACTTCTGCAGCTGCACCTGTAAATATTGGCACTTTACACCTGCAGGAGAGAGACACATGGTCTCACCTGGCTGGGCTGGGGCTGTTATGGGGAGAATCACTGCCTAGAGGACCTGCCTGTGCCACAGCATCCAGGCTGGTGTGATCAATATGAGCAGAAAATTCTTAAAATAGTATGGATTTTTCTCTCCAGCCTTCAGAAGAAAACATGTAGGGAGCATGTGAGCTAGCCAATTGTTTCCCTTGGAAAAGGAATTCTTGGTTAAGTTTATGTCCCAGGAGCAATTTATCTCCCTTGACACTAAGAGCAGATAGGGACCACCTCCATATCAGATGTCCTGGTTGTAGTTTAACTGGTTTACAGCAGCCTGATTGATCCCTGGGTGCTCCCCAGAGGCTGGAACACGGCTCCCTGCAGAGTTATCCAAAATATCCCTTGCTGAGCACGTGCATCTCCTTCCCATCTGCACACAATCCCGAGTGACGTGCTCCAGGGGAGCAGGGAGGTTGGATTAGGTGACCTCCAGTGGGCCCTTCCAACCTGAACCATCCTTTGATTCTGTCTGAAGTGCTCAAACCCCTCCTGCTGTTTCCTCAGCCCTCCTGGCTGATCCCACCTGGCTCTGCTGAAGCCCCAGGACCCCAAAGCTGCCCAGCGTGGCTGTCACACCTCCCAGTGCCCAGGCTGAGCCCAAGAACCAGCACAGGAATGATGTCCCAGAGCCCCCACTGCACCGTGTCCCACACAACACAGCAGTCTCATCATTCCCTGCATGCTCCCATTCTGCTGGGTTTTGGTAACTGCAGACATGAGGTAATTCCTCCCTGGCCCCAGCTCTGGCCAGGAGCTCTCCTTGGAGCCTCAGCCCAGGCTGAGCAGAATTCCTGTGTCAGCCCTGATCACAGGATCATCCTCACAGGAAAGCCTGTCCTTGGAAAGGAAATAACAACTCGGGCAGCAGCTGGGGTCAGTGCAGGGAATGCAGCAGTGGCTGCTCCTGCTCCACTATCCTCCAACACAGACCGGGAAACAGTGACCCTGAAAATCCCAGGTTATACCCCAAACGTTGGATTATTTAAGGCTTTTCACCTTTTCCTGCAAGAAATGGGGGCAAAAAAGACCTCAAAGAGGAAATGGTAAGTTGGAGTAAGTCATGGTGAAAGCAGGATCACAGCTGGGATTCCAGCCTGGCACCTCTATGGCAAAGTGGTGCAAACCATCCCTCTAAAGATCTGAATAATGATTTGAATGGCCAAAATCTCTAATTATTTTCCAGGTGCCCTAAAAAATGCCAAAGAGACAAGCAGAGTTCTCAGCTTCAGGCTGGAAGGGCTGGGGAATGTGGCACAGACTGGGAGGCAGCACAAGGCACCTGGGTGCTGTATTTGCAGCCCTTGAGGATCCACTTTGTTCTAACATGGTTTAGGAAAACCTGGGGTTTCCAAATTGTGGCAGATCAAACTAAAGCATTTCAAATGGCAAGATTCAAAGACCTTGTTATGTTCATCAGAACTGTGAGTGGGAAATGAGATAAAATACAGATACTGAGTTTTTAATGGAATCATTGAACTCCAGAATGGTTTATTTTGGAAGGGACCTTAAAGCCCATCCAGTCCCAACCCCTGCCCTGGGCAAGGACACCTTCTACTATTCCAGGTTGCTCCAAGCCCTGTCCAACCTGGCCTTGGACACTTCCAAGGATGGGGCAGCCACAGCTTCTCTGCCCAACCTGTGCCAGGGCCTGCCCACCCTCCCAGGGAAGGATTTCTTCCCAATATCCCACCTAACCCTGCCCTCTGTCAGGTTAAAATATGCCCTTAGGGGGTCACCTACAGTAAAATTCCATGTGGTAACTCCACCACTGGGACATGGATGAGGATGTGTGAGGACAGTGCCCGTACTCCATCCGCCCTCCCAACTCATGGGTTACCTGCCCAGCAAGGGGCTTCTCAACAGTGCTGCCCAGAGCTCCGTGCACCCCAATTCCAGGGATTTATGAGCTGCCCCCTGCCGTGGCCTCTCGGTGTGCTGCGAGGTCCCTCTTCAGCATCACTCTCTGTGTTTTGTCCCTAATGATTTATCAGGGTTTTCAGACAGATGATGCTGAAGACAAACCTTCAGCCTGGTCCCAGAGGGGCACTCAGTCCTGGGATTAACCTACAGCCTCAGCAAAGTGTTACAAATCCCAGCCCAGATGGATCCTGCTCTTTGTAAGGCTCAGGCATAAACACAGAGACAGGACTAGCTGTCAGCTCCTCCCTGTGCCACAGGCTGTCAGCTCCAGAGGACATCAGCACGGATTTTTTATTGTTCTGTGTCCCTTCTGTAGCTGCACAGATTGCTTAAGAGAATGGCACTCTGTGGAGTTTGACCCGGGAGCCCTGATAGTGAAAATAATACACTTCTCACCAGAGCCACGGGAGACCAAAAGAGTAACTTCGGTCAATTAGTTTAACTTTGACTATAAATATTCCTTCTCATTCCTTGTGACCCTGTTAACAGCTCTGCTGGCAAACCCCGATTCTCTGGCAATATTTAAGCTGCCTGTCAGTTGGCAGAGCCTTGGTGGTGCCCGGCGCGGGGAGCAGAATAAGACCCAGCTGAGCACAGTAAGTTTCCTTTCGGCTTCTACCTCGAGTCGGGGAGCTCCGGTTGGGTTCGGGGCTGGTGCTGGGCTGCTCCTGGCCCGTGTGAGCAGTGGTGGCTGTAGGAGGTGGATGGACCTGGGAATGCTCTAAGAATTCCGTGGAGGAGGCATTTAGAGCGATACGGTGCCGACGGGTTCCTCGAGAGCCACGTGGGCCGCGTCCCCCCGGCACCATTGATAAAGGGCAGCTTCAGCGGCTTCATTTCGATGCCACGGATGTTCCTTCCTCACAATCTCTGGCGAGAAAAGCGCCGCCGCCTGTGCCAGGCACCGAGGGAGAGCAGGCTGTGAGCTGAATTCACAAAACGGGCAAAATTTCCACTGGGCCGTGGCAGAGTCGGGATCTGGAATCAGAGCAGCCACCTCTGCTGTTTTCCGACCAGCAGCCTCCGTGCTGGCTCGGGGGTGCCGGAGGAGTTTAACAGGCACCTGTGCTCAGCCCCAGGAATCTCCCCTGGAGTGCATCCCACCTTTCCATGTTTACTGACAGGCACCAGAGATGCCTGCTGAGCTCTGCCCTGCTCCGCACACGTTTCAGAGGGACAGACACAACTGTGTGGCTGAATCCCGAGTGTGGCTGAGCAGTGGCTGTCCCTGGTGCAACCTGGAGTTGGGCTTGGATGATCCTTGTGGGTCCTTTCCATGATTCTGTGGTTCTCTGGCCCCTGAAACAGCAGTATCAGAGGGAAAGTCAGAGGTGTTGGACTGGGGTTAGCAGCTTCCCCAGGCTGACATACCAAACCCTGTTTTTCTTTTCCTAGTTAGAAGTTAAGCATGCCAGTAAAAACTCGGCAGCAGCCAAGACACATTGGCTCTTAAAGAGGTAAGATAGCACTGATCTGGCCATCAGTGCCCTGCATCCTTGCCAGGCAGAAGCTCCCAAGGAATTCAGTGGGATTCAAGGGGTTTATAAGGCACAGAAAAGGCTCTGCCAAGGTGCTGCAAGTCCCCAGACCCAGCCTAGTGCTGCCACTGCTGCTCTCCACCAGATCACATCTCTTGACCAGAACACAGCTCTCTACCAGAACATGGCTCTCTACCGGCTCCAGCTCCTGTGCTGGAGGCTGGTGATGGCTCAGGATACAACCCTCAGCTGTGGGAAATGTGATGGGCTGTACCTGCCCCCGGAAAACTCCTTATTTATTGCCTGACCTTTGGTAAATGGATGAGCCCAGGGGTTCTGCTCCAGGCACAGGGCAGGCTGCAGGATGGGGTGTAGAGGGGACACAGGGCAGGGCTTGCCCTCCTGAACACTGCCAGCACCTCTGTCACATGGCACCTGCCTCTCAATCCCTCTCTGCTCGGTCCAGCCCCCTGGGCAGGCAGGGCAGGAGCACAGCCAGTCACACTGGGGGCCAGTCCTTGGGCCACTGGTGAGCTGGGGGCAGGTTCAGCTGCAGCTCAGCACCCAGCGAAGGGTGAAGCTGGTGGCAGCTGTGACACACGTGGCCGTGGGACAGGCAGCTGTCCTGGTCCTGGTCCGGGCTGTGCTGCTTGGCGGGCAGGTGTTCAGAGGAACAACTTGTTGGACCGCTTGTCCCACCGCCCGTGCTGGCGCCCCGGGCTGCTCCAGGCCACCCCTTGCCCCACCTTCTTCAGCCTTTTGCCAGGAGGGAGCTTATAAGTGTCCCCTTACAAGTGCAAGAGTGGCCTACGGACCCAGCCAGCTGCACAGGACAGGGACAGGGACCAGAAGACACCCAGCACAGCCGTCCTGGTGACACCAGCACTGGAGCTGGTGAGTGCTGGCTCTGCTCCTCTTTGGAGGAACCGTCTCCTTGGGCTCAGCAGGGTAAGAGGAATAGTCCCAAACCTGCTCTGGGTGGCACTGAGGGCTCTCTGGGGACTGATTGCAGCCACTGCCAATGCAGGGACTGTCCGAGGTGGCCCTGGCTGCCACTCGCCTCCTGTCCTTCTCTCAAAGCGTGGCTGAGCCGAGCAGGAAACGAGGAAGAACTGCTTCAATTCAAACACCCTATCAACCTCCTTGCCTGCACTTTATCCTGCCTCTCCTGCCAAAGAGCAGCATCCTGGCACCTTGGATGCTCTGGAGATTCCAGGGAGCCCTTCCAAGGGTCTCGCAGTGGTGCCACATCTTCTCATCGGGCATTTCTGGAGAAGAAATCTGCCCCTGGGGCTCGAGCTCTTGCCATGACAAAGGAGGAAAATGCCAGCACTGCTGGAGCAGTTCCTGTGCCTTCACATCCCAATGGCTCGTCACGGGCACGGTTCTGGCAGCAGCTTCTCACTGAGGCCTGTCCTGCAGCTCTGCAGCCGTGGGACCCTCAGGCTGTCACTGCCACATCCCACTCCTTTCCTCCACATATTTCAGCTATTTCCATGTGTTCTAATGCACCAATTTCTCATCAGTTAGAAAATTGTATAAGAAATCCCACCAAGCCACACTGCCCTGCCCACTGGCAGCATCTCCACATCACAGAAAGGGAGTCATGGCTGAAAGCAAATGGCAGAGACAAGATCCTTCCCCACAGCTCTGGCATGAGCAGCTGGAGCCAGAGCCGAGAACTCTGAATTCCTCAAGGAACACTTTTCCAGGGCTGCCATATCCTCCTCTAACCATGTTGCCTGCTCTTTAACAGATTTATGCGTCAGGACCAAGGAGTGCTCAGCCTGCCCAAGAAGCCATGGAGCCCAGCAGCATCCCCCCCACCTCTGTGACCCCCTCCTGGGACGCGTTTCCCCAGCAGACGCTGGAGCCGATCGACATCGCTGTCCTCGTGCTGTACTTCCTCTTCGTCCTCGCAGTTGGGCTCTGGGTAAGCAAACATTGTTAAAAGCTTCCTCTGTGCCTTGTTATGCTGAAAATATGGCTGGCTTGGCCTCAAATTATTTTACTTTGGCCAGAATCAGGCTGCACTTCACTGGATTCAACTGAACAAGTGGAAAGAGGGAGTTTACAGGTCCTTCTCCTCACCTCAGCCTGGGGAAGTGCCCTCACTTCTCCATTGGAGAGCTGTTCAGCCCTGTGTTTGCCAAGGCTTTGAGAACCCTTGTGAGGAAGAGGCTGTCTGAGCACAAAGTATTGCTAATAATAGTGTTTTGTCCAGCCAGGAAGGAACTGCTGCCCTATAAATCACCTGTGTTTGACCACAGGGGTCCTGACAGCAGATTCGATAAACTAAAAACACTGTCTCTATATAATTGTGGCAGGAGGACATCCTTTGGCTTTTGTAACAGCAAGAGCACAACCTGGCTGTCAGGAGGCAGAGATGAATAGCTGCTCCCTTCACATGTGGTGCATAACTCTCAGGGTATTGCATGAATCTGTCTGAGGAAGAGGAGTCCATGGGTCATGCGTGCCATGCCAAGCATTCCTCCTGGCTGTGCCTAATACCTGTGGATTCCACAGTTCTTGTCCAGAATTATTTGCCTTTCTTTCTGATCTGGAGTGATTTAGTTTGCTTATCACAGAAAACATTCAGTCAGGATGCTGAATGATGGAAAACTTTGCATGTGGCTCAGGGCAGTGGTTGGTCCCATCCCTCCTCCCCCAGGATTTCCCAGCAGCAACTGTCCTTCAGGAAACCCTTTGCTCCCATCTGATGGCAGTTCAGAGTCTCCCATGGGGAAATCTCTGGGTGATGCCCTGAGCAGCCACTGAAATGATGTCTGAACCCGTGTTCCTCTTTCCTGCCTCCCCAGTCCATGTGGAAGACGCAGCGCAGCACTGTCAAAGGCTATTTCCTGGCCGGAGGACAGATGGTCTGGTGGCCTGTGAGTACCTGCATGGTCACCCTGCCTGTGCCCCTGGGCTGCAGCCACACTGACAAGCACCTCTGCCCAAGTAGAGACCAGATGTGATTTGCTGTGTTTCTCCAGGTGGGCGCATCCCTCTTTGCCAGCAATGTTGGAAGTGGCCACTTCATCGGGCTGGCGGGGTCGGGAGCTGCCTCAGGAATTGCTGCAACAGCCTACGAGTGGAACGTGAGTGTGGCAGGGCGGCTGCAGAGCCCTCCCTGTGCTGGACGGGGTGACTCCAAGGGGTCCCCACACAAGGGCACAGCTCTGGCACTCCGGATCCCACTGCCCAAGCCTGAAGTCACCAGCTGCGGAGGAAAAGAGTCCCTGTGTCCCTGCTGATCCACCTGATCAGAGTCTGGACCAGCTCCCCTGACCTTCCTTTGCCTTTGTTTGCAGGGGATGTTCTGTGTCCTGGTGCTGGCCTGGCTGTTCCTGCCCATCTACATCGCATCAGGGGTAGGTAGGGGGGTGTTGTGTCCATCTGCTGTTATTTACACTGCCTGTGTTATCTGCACCACCCGTGTGCCTCAGGGGCTGAGCCCTCTCCTGCTGCACCTCTGCTGCTCCTGGGCTGAGCTCTGGGGCTGCTCCCGTGGCTCTTCTGGTGTCTAGGCTAAGGGGGAGCAGAGCTGCTCCCTGGGACCAGCACGGTGGGTTTTTGGGGCCAGGCTGCTCTGTACCCCCTGGCAGGGAGCAGAGTTGCTCCATTGCCCAAGGAGATGGATGGAGACTCCTGTATCATGGTTTATAGAGAGCCTTGTGCCAAGTCAGCAGCTGAGAGCCAAATACCAACCCAGGGCAGCTCTCAGGGCCCTTCTGGTCTTCTACACCCACACAGCTCCACGGGTGAGCCCTTGGCAGCTCTGGGAATGGCCACGTCCACCTGCCCTGAGCTGTGTCTCTCCATAGGTCACTACCATGCCAGAGTACCTGCGGAAACGCTTTGGAGGCAAAAGAATTCAGGTGTTCCTGGCAATTCTCTACTTGTTCATCTACATCTTCACCAAAATATCAGTAAGTAGAAAAAAAGGGAAGTGGATTGAACTTAAGTCACTTTGGAAATGTGTGCTGAGAAGTGAGGCTGAGAAATGCAACCAGTGGCACTTCCTTGGATGAGCAGAGAAGGGTTTATTAGCAAAATGCCCAAGGAAGAGAGCCTGTACTTTTGAGAACTGACACAAAAAAGAATAACTTCTTTTTGTACCCATTAAGCACCTGAATTCTTGTTACTGTCAGTGTCCCCAGCAATGGTTCATGGAAAGGTGGAGCTGTGGGTGTGGATGCAGCTCTGGTTAGATTTTGCACGTCTGGGAGCTCAACCCAGTTCCTCCTCTTTTGCCCATTTAAAGCCTGTGCAGACACCAGGTGCTGTTTTGCAGGATGGAGAAGGACATAGGAGCTGGTCCAGGGTTATGAGAAAAGTGTTCAGTGATTTATTGCACCTGTTTGAATAAATAACTGAATCAACTCTTGCACAACACCTCGGTGGCTGCTCATTAACATCTGTGGAACAGATCCCTGCTGGGATTTTTCCTGCATGTAGGGACCAAAGTGGGACACAGTGTGTGACGCTGCCTCTGTCCCCTCTGAAACTTTTGACAAAGGGAAATGGCTTTAAACTGAAAGAGAGGAGGTTTAAATTAGGTATTGGGAAGGAATTCTCCCCTGTGAGGGTGGGCAGGCCCTGGCACAGGTTGGGCAGAGAAGCTGTGGCTGCCCCAT
>JAWWTY010000032.1:15469551-15520704 GCA_035222235.1 Margarornis squamiger
TAGTGGAAGGTGTCCCTGCCCATGGCAGGGGGTGGGACTGGATGGGCTTTAAGGTCCTTCCAACCCAAACCATTCCAGGATTGCATGAAAGGGATGTGAGTCCTGTGGTCCAGGTGGCACCGAGGAGGAAGGCTCAGATTCTCCTCTAGATAAATCTGACCATTTGATGGAATCTCTGATAATGCAATTCCTGTATTCAGGATGCTTTTACACCTGTCTGTCCTCCTGTGGTTGGCAGCTTGCCTGTCCCAGACTCTCCTAAACCGCAGCATTTCCATGTAGCTGCAGAGCTGGTTGGTCAGGGCTGTGCCCAACCCCGAGGACACTTTTCCTGGTGACCCCCCTGTCCCCATGCCAGCAGGGAGGAGCTCACAGATGGGTGCTGGGGCTGTGGCAGCCGAGGCACCTGGAGGGTTTGCACAGCAGGTGCCCCATTCCCCCCCAGCCCAGCCCAGCTCCCCCCACCCCACTCACTGGTGCTCCAGGGAAGAGATAAACTCACCCCACCCAAATGCCTTTCTCACAGAGAGCTGTGCACACTCCCCCTCTTGTGACAGCCCCATCACCCCCTGCACTGTCACCCCTGTGACCAGTAATAATAATAAACTGGCTGAAGAGTGCAGTGGGCCAGGTCCTGCTGCGTGGTGGGCGGGATGGGCAGGAGCTGGGGCTGCAGTGGGGTCACAAGCTGTTCCAAACCAGACCGGTCCCAGTACAGGAGAAGGCTTGGTCAGCTAAATGTCCACCCTTTGAGGGGCTTGGCAATGTCACCACTGCAACTGTGAACTGTCCTTTCCTCCAGGTTGACATGTATGCCGGCGCCCTGTTCATCCAGCAGGCCTTGCACTGGGACCTGTACATCGCCGTGGCCGGGCTGCTCGCCATCACCGCCGTGTACACCGTGGCGGGTACGTGGCCAGGGCCAGAGCCTACCACAGACCCTGCCCACTGAGCTGAGACACCCCTGCCAGAGCCCCAGGCCACGCTGGACAGGGCTTGGAGCAACCTGGGATAGTGGAAGGGGTCCCTGCCCAGGGCAGGGGTGGAATGAGATGAGCTTTTAAGGTCCTCCTTCCAACCCAAACCATTCTGGGATTCCATGATTCATGCCATGCACTGTGTCTCCTCATGGCAGGAGTCCTGCATCCCCTATTGTCTGTTTTTGCCATGAATATAGCTATTGGGGGGGAAAGTGATCAAAAACTCACCTTTTTAGAAAAAGTGAGAGTAAGTGAACCCCCCTCACAGCCCACCCCAGCTGGGATCATGTCAGCTCTGCTTTAAGGAGCAGCTCTGCTCTAGTTGAGGCATTTACAGGATACATTTTCCTCGGGCTCTCTGGAGGTGTGAGGGATTTTACAGGACAATGAGCCGTGTAATGCGGAAAGACTCCAGTCTTGGATGCCCTTTCAGGGCTCGTGAGTGGCCAAATGGAAAACAGCCATGCACGGAGCAAGCAGAAATCCCAAACAAAGAAAGGTTATTGCTTTCCCAGTGCTCACCCCCAGTGATGTAAAATCACCTCCCCCCCCTTTCTTTCTTCTCCTCCTTTTTCAGCTTAGGCTTTGGTTTGGAATTTTTCCATGTATTTCCCGTAGAATTGTTTCTACTGGACTTTGGCTTTTAGTGATCAAATGGTGACTCATGATGGTTTAAACCATGAGAAATTCCAGCCAAAGTGTCAGGGGCCAAACTGCCCCTCAGCAGAGTCAGAGCCCCCTGGCCAGACTTGGGGCTCAGCTTGTGCTGCTGGGCAAGAACTTCTGCAAAGTGTGAGCTGCTCTGAGAGAAGAAACCCAGTTTATGCCAGTGTGG
This sequence comes from Margarornis squamiger, assembly GCA_035222235.1. Taxonomy (NCBI): domain Eukaryota; kingdom Metazoa; phylum Chordata; class Aves; order Passeriformes; family Furnariidae; genus Margarornis; species Margarornis squamiger. Next base: position 15,471,367 of record JAWWTY010000032.1, read on the forward strand.
TGCTTCTCTGTCCTTGCAGGTGGCCTGGCAGCCGTGATCTACACCGATGCTCTGCAGACCCTCATCATGCTGATCGGGGCCGTGACTCTCATGGTCTTCAGTGAGTGTTTCCCTGGGGGTTTATCACTAAAAATATGATGAAACTTTACCAAGTTAAATAATAGGGAGAAATTCCTCCCTGGGAGGGTGGGCAGGCCCTGGCACAGGTTGGGCAGAGAAGCTCTGGCTGCCCCAGCCCTGGAAGTGTCCCAGGCAGGGTTGGATGGGGCTTGGAGCAACCTGGGCTGGTGAGAGGTGTCCCTTCCCATGGCAGGGGGTGGGAATGGGATGATCTTTAAGGTCCCCTCCACCCTATACTGTTCCAGCATTCTGTGATTCCACAACTGAGCCAGCACCTCCTCCAGCCAGCAGTGAGTGTTCTGCTCTCCCTCAGCCCAGTGTGAGAATCAATAGCTGCTGATTTTTAGAAATGCTTGTGTAACATCACCCATAGCCAACCAGACACTGAAATCAGAGTTCTGACCTGGGAAGATGCAACAACAGCTTCTCATAACCCATTTTAGGCTTTATTGAAGTTGGTGGCCTGGAAGGTTTGCAGGCAAAATACTTCAGTGCCATTCCCAGCACTCGCAAGGAGAACAGCAGCTGTGGCTTGCCCAGAGAGGATGCTTTCCACATCTTCCGAGACCCTGTGAACTCAGACCTTCCCTGGCCAGGAGTTTTGGTGGGAATGACCATCCCGTCCCTGTGGTACTGGTGCACGGACCAGGTGGGTCACTGCTTGTTCCTTTGGTTGGTTTCAAGAAGGTGCTGTTGGTTGTTTGAAGCTGGTTACAAACCTTGGGGTTGCATCATCACCTGGACTGACTTACTATTTCCTATGGGAATTTATTAAAATCTGGTGGTTTCAATCCTAAAAATGCAAAACCTGATATGCACAACTGAATGGAAAAAGGGGTAAGAATGTGAGTTAATCCCAGTCTACAAAGATTTTTTGTTTAGTTTGGTTTATAACTTAAGCCTTTCACTCCTCACAAACCTGTGAATTCCTTTTTTCAACTTTCCAGAAGTCTGGCTCCCATCTCTCCCAGTGACACCATCAGAGCCACGAAGATGAAGCCCTAAGTCACCTTCTGATGTTCCTGTTGTGATTTCTTGCTCTCTTATTTAACTCACTCTGCTCATTTCAGACTCTGTCCTGCTGCTGCTTTGGCCAGGCTTATCCATAGTGTCAGGGAAGTTCCCAGTGCAGGAAGAATGGAAAATTCTGAGTTTGGTTAGTTGAGGATGAGGTTCTGCAGCACAGTGTCCTGCCAGGCTCAGCTGGGATGGTACAAGTGATGCCTTTTAGGTCTGTGTTCCTGTAAGGTCCTCAGGATCCAAAACAACAGCTATAAAGCCACAGCCAAACTTTGCGACCACCCATCTGGGACTTCCATAGTTCAGGGGAGATCAAAGCCAGGATCGCTCCATCCCAGCCAGCTCCTCACTGCTGGCAGCCAACCAAACCCATTTCTTCATTCCTAGGTCATTGTTCAGAGGTCCCTCGCTGCCAAAAACCTCTCCCATGCCAAAGGAGGCTCCTTGATGACCTCCTACTTGAAGATTTTGCCCCTCTTTATGATGGTAATGCCAGGCATGATCAGCCGGGTTCTCTTCCCAGGTAAGTGCTGAGGGAGAGATCTGTTCCCTCTGTCTGGCTGTGCCTCCTCCACGGAGCTGGAGCAGTTTTTACTGAATAAGTTGAGAGGTTCCAATGCATCAAATGTCCAATATACGAAGAAATCCTACAGCTCCAGCCATCTCTATGTTGAGATGGTCCTCTGTCATTTGTTGGAAGCTTCCCAAGCTCTCCAGTATTTTCCTTAAAAAGTAGTTTCCAACATTCAGCAGGGTAACTTGTTTAGACACACTGGTTTCTTGTGGCTGGGGAATGCTGCCTCTCACTCCCCACTGCTTGTTTCAGACCTGGTGGCTTGTGCAGATCCGGAAAATTGCAAAAAAATCTGTGGCAACCCGTCTGGCTGTTCCGATATTGCTTATCCCAAGCTGGTGTTAGAGCTTCTGCCTGTAGGTAAGAGCTTGGTGCTGGTGCTGGCACTGGTGGGTTCTGTACACTCCAACCACAGCTGTCTGTGAGAAAAGTTCAGAGAGGAAAGTACCCTGAAAGTCATTTCAGTGGGGTTTGTGTTGGGTTTGGTGAGACAATGGCAAAGGGCAGCAGGAAACAGGAGAGATGGGGGATGATCCCATATCCAGAGCTCTCGTTCAGTCAGATTTGGATAAGAGACACAGCAGAGATGTTCAACAAGGGCTAACACTTCCCTGTCACTGTTACTTTAAAACTGGAGCTACAACCACTATGCTCTAGCTCATTGAAGACCTCAAGGTCACCCTTCAGTGCAGATATTGGGGGTCCCTCAGGGCAGCTCTACTTCTCCTTCTGTTTCCAGGACTCAGGGGCCTGATGATGTCAGTGATGATAGCAGCTCTCATGTCCTCCCTGACTTCCATCTTTAATAGTGCCAGCACCATTTTCACCATGGACCTCTGGAAACACTTCCGTCCTCGTTGCTCCGAGTGGGAGCTCATGATTGTTGGCAGGTATGGGGAACTAGGGCATGTATTTTATCAGAGCCTGAGTGTTAGAGACACATCTCAGCACATCTGCTGCTGAGGGAGCATCGTCACCTGGCACAGACTGGGTGGAGGACTAGAGTGGAGTTATGAGATATGGTTATGAGACATCTCAGAATCCTGCATCTTGAGCAGCTGGAAAAGAACATCCAGAGCCCCCAGTAAAGGCATCTTTGTCTTGCCCAGGGTCTTTGTGCTGCTGCTCACGGTGATCTCCATCCTGTGGATCCCCCTGGTGCAGGCTGGCCAGGGCGGGCAGCTCTTCATTTACATCCAGTCCATCAGCTCCTACCTGCAGCCACCCGTGGCCATGGTGTTCATACTGGGCTGCTTCTGGAAAAGAGCGAACGAGAAGGTAAAACCACCCTGCTGGTGCCTGGCCAGCCTGGGCCCTGAGAACAGCCCTGGATCCCCGGTGGTGTTCCCTGCTGGAGCACAGAATTCCCTTCCCTTGCTTTCCAGGGTGCGTTCTGGGGGCTGGTGCTGGGGCTGCTGATGGGCGTCGTTCGGCTGGTGCTGGACTTCATCTACCCCGAGCCCCAGTGCGGCGAGGCCGACGCGCGGCCCGGCGTGGTGAAGTACATGCACTACCTGTACTTCTCCATGGTGCTGGCTGCCATCTCCACGCTCACCGTGCTGGTCGTCAGCGTGGCCACCGAGCCCCCCGCCCCCGAAATGGTGCGTCACCCCTTCCGCTTTCTTTGCTTAAGTGGTTTCCAGGGTGCCCCACCCTGCATCTGTGGGAATAATGTGGGGAGAGATAATCTGGAGATGGACTTTTCCATTCATTCCTTATTTAAGATCACACTCGTAGCAGCAACCCCTCCTCTGCTCCAGCACCTCTGCTGCCATTTCTGATTTGCGTCCCATAAATCCCACCCTGGAAACTGGTCGACAGTAGATGCTACCAAGAGCTGTTGTTAAATTCAAGCATGTGTGTTTAATCCATGACAAATTAGCCTTTTTCCCTCTGTTTTCCAAGAAATTTCAGCTTCTGGGTCATCTTTACCAACTCTCTTACTAACTTAGTGAGGAACCATTTTTACTCGCAGCAAAGAGAAACCCAGGGCACAGAGCACAACTCCTCTGAACCAGGTTTGTGCCAGTTTGACTGTTTTCAGTAGATGTACTGAGACTACAGGAAAACATCGAGGGCAGAAAGGAGGGGCAGGGGGGCTTCAGGGATCATACAGTAGCACATCCTCTTGCTTCAAGACAGGACTAACCCAAAAGTCCTGGTGAACTCAGAAATGCCCAGAGAGGGAGATGCCTCAGAGGTGTGTGATCAGTCCAGAGCTCACCTGCTCTCCCAGTAGCAGTTTTTCCTCATCTCCAAGCTGAATCTTTCCAGCTTCATGCTCTGCTCGTCCCTCTCTAGCCACACTATTGCTGAGAACATCCCTCTTTAATGAGTCTTTTAGATATTTGAAGACAACAATCTTATCTCCCACCTGTTGTCCCTTTTCTCAACACCCCCAGTTCTTTGAGCCATCCCTCCCTGGCCACAATTTTCATTCTTTTTGCTCCTTCTTGACTCCCTCTCAGTGTGCACCCAGGGATGTGCCCACACAGAAATGTCCCCTCAGTACAGAGTGAAGACTCATCCTCCCGAGTGGAGCTGTGCTGTTCCAAACAACCCGCAGGTGGTGACCATCACCTCAGCAGTTCCAGCTGAGCTTGGCTGTTCACCTGCTCCTCAGAGCAGGAGAGCAGATTCGGGCCCCTCTACGTGTTCTCTCTGCAGGCGGCCCCGGGGCTGAGGCCGTCCTTTAAACACCGTGCCAGCAGCTTCTTTAACACCGCTCTTCATGCCATCAGATAAGTCGGCTTACCTGGTTCACGCGTGGGGATCCACCGGTCAAGCAAGCCCTGGCAGTCAGCCCCGGTGCCGCCCAAGGAGCGAGCGAAGCCGAGCGCCCCGCTCTCCAGCTTGAGCTAAACATTGCCTCTGACAGTAGTGCAGAGGAGAAGAAATGTAAGTGCTCCAACATCGTGCTCAGTAACCCCACACCCAACAACCCCTGGTGTTCGTAGCGGCTTTGAAGACAAGAAGCCTTAAAACTCTTTCCTCTGGAATTCTGTAGCTTCAGTGCTTGCTGAAAGAATCACAGAATTATAGAATCAGAGAATATCCTGAGTTGGAAGGGACCCATCAGGATTATCCAGTCCAACTCCAGGCCCTGCACAGACACCCCAACAATTCCACCCTGTCCCTGTCCCATTGTCCAAACCCTCCTGGAGCTCTGGCAGCCTTGGGGCCATGCCCACTGCCCTGGGGAGCCTGGTCAGTGACTGACCACCCTCTGGGGAAGGACCTTCTCCTGATACACAACCTAAACCTCCATGACAGCTCCAGCCACTCCCTTGTTCTGTCCCTGGTCACAGAGAGCAGAGATCAGAGCTGCCCCTCCGCTGCCGCTTGGGAGGAGCTGCAGATCCCAGTGAGGTCTGACCTCAATCTCCTCTTCTCCAGGTGGAGAAAGGCTTTACCTGACATTTTACCCAAGCAGGAGTTTAGTTTCTTTTCCATCTTTTGGTGGCATTACTTAAGCTTGAAGCCAAGGAGCTGGATGGGGTACAGAGCCATGCCCGTGGCACCTGCTGCCTGCCAGGAGAACTGGTTGGAAAAGGGGAGGGTGGAAGAAAACCACAATTATGTTGATGAAATTCCATTTCTGTTTTTCAGCGGTGTTTTCTGATCGGCTCTAGCAGCAGGGAGAACCCAGAGCCCTGGGCCGAGCTCTTGACAGATCAGTGAAGGAGGATTTGCATTTTTTAAAACTTGTACTTGTCGGTATTAGGTACAACCACGTGTAGCAACTCACTGCATTCTCCAGCAACGATTTGCATCCCCTGTTTTTGCCAGGCTCAGGACCCTGTTTATGTAACATTGCAGCTTTTGCTGGGTGCTCCTTTGATCTATAAAAAGCTGCTGAAAGTTAACGAGTTACAGCACAGCCCTCCCACTACTGGGAAGTCTGAGTTTGCTGTGCATGAGCCTTGCCTTTCCAGCACTTAGTCCCGTGTCCCAACCCACCCCAGAGCTGGGAAAATTCAGCTTACATGTGTGAGGCATGGAGTAACCCACCCTGGACCAGAGCAGGCCCTTGCCTGGGGAGGCTGAGGGGTACCAAGCAGCTACAGCTCAGCTTTTAGGTTTGGTTTACTGTTACCACGGCTTAAACTGTCGGAACCTGAGCTCAGAGCTCCAGGGAGGATGGAACGGGTACTACAGCCCCAAAAGAGGACAACTGGAGGGGTCCCTACAGCTCAGCGTAGTGAGAGTGTTCATTTAGAGACTGCTGGTGCATTTCTGCACCCTTTGAACAGGAGCACATGGGCCATTCCTGGGATTTGCTTTGTTGATGAGGTTCATCCCTCACTCCTGCCTCTCTTTGCAGGTGCCACTGAGGCCAAAGGGAGCTCAAAGCTGATGAGCACCTTCCTGTGGCTCTGTGGGATGGAGCGCAGGCAGGAGAGCACCGAGAGCACAGCACCAGCCAAACCTGAGCCCCTGCCCGTGGCTTCCCTGGAGGAGAAACCACTGGTGAAGCACATCCTCAACATCAACCTGCTCATCTGTCTCTGTGCTGGGGTCTTCCTCTGGGCATACTTCGCATAGCCAGGGTGATACCACATAACATCAACTAATTTTAATTGGTGTAAATATTAATAGTCAGCAGAGGGTTAATGTAATTATTAATGCTTTCCAAATTTTATTTCTTTATTTAAGAAGACAGACCCTTCTTCCTAATCCCTTCTTTATTTCTAAGGGGGACCAGCACTGTCAGACTCCAGCTGGCCCCAACCAGCAGAGGAAGGTTTGTTTGGTTATTTAAAATATTTAAATTTGCTCTTTGGCCTTAGAGCAGTGCCTGGAATTCAGAAAGTCTGGATTCTTGTCCTATTTATGCCTCTATAACCAGCTACAACTACTTGGGTCCGCTTTGGTTCAGCTTCTCTAGGCTTGAGGGGTGAGTGACACAGCTCCAAGTGCCCAGAGGAGAGCCAAGGGCCTTGTCCATGCTCTGTTGTATCTCACTGGGTCAGCTGTGCCTGTTCAGCCTCCTCATCCTGGGAGCTCTGGCTGAGTTACTCTTGCTTTGGATGGTGACACCAACACCAGCACCCAGCATGGAAACTGCCCCAAAACTGCCTCCAGGGGGACCTGAAGGACCTAAACCAGCCCAAACCCACAAGGTGCTGCCAGGGCAGAGATGCCCAGCAGCAGCCACTCCTCACCTGGACTCCCACAGCTGTTCTGGGAGTGCTTCAAAGGGGAACCCTCATCCAGGAGCAATGACCACCACCTTGTCCCGGCCTCTTTGTCCGCTGGCAGCCTGGGTGGGAGGGGGACGAGTCTCCTGCCCCCATCCTGGGGCCTTGTGTAGCTGCTGATAAACTTATTAAAGAGCGAGAGCTGCTCCCTGCCTGCCTGGAGTCTGTGGGGATGGGGCACTGCCCACAGCTCGGGCACAGTGTGGGTGCTGCCGGGCTCCTCCAGACCCTCACGGGCTCCAGGCCCCCTTCTGTGGCTGGTGGCACAGGCAGCTGGTTGCAGTGTGTTTGACAAGAGTCTACACATCAAGGAATAAATGTACACTCATTCCCAGATTGCCTTCACTGCAATCCTCGAGGAAAACCAAGCTGAGCAGCCAGTGACTGAGCCCAGGAGATCACTGTGACGTTCAGGGCCCACTCGAAGCAACAAAACTAGAATAAAGATACCTTAAGTTGACAAAAGACAATCTTTAATTTTATACATGTTCACCCAACTGCTGAATCCAACCAGCTGTTTCAAAGTTCTTCCAAAATTCAACTATTTGCAACAAAAGCACAAACCCCACTTCCACAGTTTCCTTGTGGAACAGTTGCCAGTTGCACATGAATAAAACCAGGTTAATACAAATAACTATGAAATTAGGGTAACTACTGATTCTAAGTAGCAATGAAATGATTAAAGAGACAGAAAGTTCCTCCTACAGCACGACAGTCCTTCAAGGCACTGGATACATCCACAGTTTGACAGGGTGACTGATAACCAGCAGTCACCACCAGCACTCGGGCAGGGGGTTGGTTCATGGTTTAAGAAGAATGTGCAGCAAATCCCAGAGGGAATGTCCCTTGCGAGGCAGCTCCTGGTACGGGCTAAGAACTACAAATAAAATCTAACCGTGACATTAAAAGGATTATTTCCATAATACATACATGCACTTTAAATAACTAATGTTCTGCTTGCTTATTCTTTTGGAATTTCTGCTAATACCACCTGTATCAGCACCGATTACACTTCTGAGGAGAGTTCCTGTAGGAATTCATTCCTTCCATCCAAGAGTTTGAAAACCGTTGTTGAGACACAGATCATTAAACTTCTTCTAAGCAGCTAAATTGGAGATTGGCCAAAGGTTGGTGCTCTCCAAGCTGAATGATTCCGTAAACCACCGTCTCCAGGAGGCACCAGTCCCACCTCCACAGAGTTCTGCCATACTGTCAGAAGAAGCTTTTCCCTGTTAGGTCTGAGGGTTTTCCCACCAGGAGAGGAACCTTGGGAAGCTGGAGTGTTCCCGTCACAGTGCGGTGCTCTCCGTGTCATTGTCAATGTCCAGCATGAGGTGGTTGTGCAGGTCTCTGCTCGCCGGCTCTGCAGGAAGCTCTGAAGAAGGGTTTGGAAGTGGTTCTGGAATACTGGAATTAGAGTCTGCACAAAAAGGGAACAGCAGTTTAGCAGCCGGGACAGGGCCGGCTCATTCACTGGGGTATTCCTGGGCATTTCCTTAGACAGAGAAGGGAAAGGAAAGATCAACAAAGGCTCTTCAAAGAGGGTTGGCACCTGTGTGCAGGTGGGCTCAAAAGGTGAGCCACACTAAACAGCTTGGAGTTGCTACTCCTACAGACCTTAGTTTAGTCCTGTACAAAGTAACAGAAAACCATTTCTTCCTGAAGAATGGAAGACAAAGTACAACTTACTCTCAGATTCCCCAATGCCCTCGAGAAGCTACTCAGGAATTACATGTCAAAACACTCTGCAAAATAACTTGCACTTAAATCATCCACCAGGTAACTACCACTTGCAACTGAGCAGCAACAGGAACACGGATGGTGTCCAAAGGAGGTAGAAATTATATAAGTTAAATGCAGATTAAACTCCTCTGCTGTGTGTAACAGGGCACATCATGCTCTTCACCTCTTCTAAGGGGAGGAAAATTTTGTTCAAGCCAACATGTCCAAGGAAGACCCCAAAATTCTGCATTTCTAGTGACTGCCTTGGTAGCTAGAACTGCAAGACCAGAAAAATCCCTAAGAGTTCAAAAAAGGTAACTGAAAATATTGTCAGTATTTTGGAAAGCTGATTTCTAATAGGCCAGGACATCTCTTACTGCAACTCAGCAACTTTTCCAAATAGAAAGAAATTCAGATCACTTAAAATCAGCAAAAAATCCAAATAAAGGCCTTATTTTCAAACACAGCAGGCATAGACAGGCACCCTGGAGAGCCTGGGACTCAACATGAAGTCCTAAAGTTAGGCCAGAAGTTAACTTCAACTTGAACATTTCTAAAGTTTCTGAGCTAAACAACACAGAGGAGGGGAAAGCAGCCCCTGAGTGCAGCCTCCCCTGCTCCTCTCAGCCCACCACAGCCTCACACAGCCTGCAGGGATCTGTATTCCAGGGTACTGTAATACAGCAGCTGAAATTCCATCATGTTCTGGCCCAACACTCATCAGGCACTTAAGCCATAGAATCACAAAGTGGTTTGGGTTGGAAGGACCTTAAAGATCATCCAGTCCCACCTCCTGTCCTGGGCAGGGACACCTTCCACCAGCCCAGGTAGCTCCCAGCCCCGTCCAACCTGGCCTGGGACACTTGCAGGGATGGGGCAGCCACAGCTTCTCTTCCAACCCCAACAATTCTGTGGTTCTGTGACACAGGGAAGGAGCATTTGTGACACACACGGTACAGAACGAGCCTCTGCACCAAACCCACCACTTGTAGGTTTCTGTACGTGAGGAAGCCCGAGGTGAAAGTGGCCAGCAGGACACCAACAGCTTTCCACATTCTGGTCTCCAGCACTTTTAGTAGGTTTAGTCAGAGCGAGCAGCAGCCACACTCGGGCCATGCCCCGCCGAGGACATGAGCAAGCAGGTTATTGGTGACATGGGGTTAGTAGTGGCATTAGCACACACGTGATTATCAATTAGCAACACGTTTGGCCAATCATCTGCCTTTTCCTTACCATTGAACTTGCCAATACAGTTCCTACTGAATGCTGGTCAAACATCTAGATTATTTAATAAAATTCTTGATTAGAATATTCTAGGGCTTATTCCTTTAACACCATAAATAGAATTTGAGGCATTACCAAAGTCCAGGACATGGACAAAGGAATCAACAGTATCCTGAAAACAATTCAGAATTCCTGTTCTGGTAATATTATGAGGGTTGCTGGCAACTTAATTTTGGCTTCTGTCGTTCCATTGCTCTTTCAGGTTAAAATTAAAAACAGTGACTGCACATTGTGAATTAGGTGAGTCTGTAAGTGCTTATATATGCAGGTGTAAATATTAGAGCAGATACTCCCATGTGACAGGCAGTGGTGTTAATTTGGAATATTAATCCTTTAAAAACAGATTGATCTGGAAAAGGTGGATGCTCCTGCACAGAGTGTACTGCTGGAGGTGAGCCTGAGTATCACCTCAGCTCTCCCCCAAGGGGTTTTTAACAAAAGTGACTGTATTTTCTAGGTCCCTTTGCCAGTTTTGGAAAGAAGCCTTCCTCAGCAGCTTTCTTTTCCTGGTTTCCCTGCATGGCAGGTCTCATACTGTGTTTACAGTACACAACTTGGCCAATTTGCTATGGTTTGCACTTGGAAGGAGTGATATGAAGCTGTGCCCGTCACTCCCCTCTGGCAGGTGCTTGCCTTGCCCAATTCCAACTCCCCCACTAAAGAAGCAGCCCCTGCACACCAGCTGGCTGGGACTGAAAAGATAAGGATTTCTCCAGTTACACTGGGGTAAAACAAACCCTCTCTGTCTGCCATCATTAAAGCAATTTCCTCAGAACCAGGAAAACCCCAAAATGAAAACAAACAGTCAAACTGTGAAACAGACAATAAGGTTAAGCCTTTCCTTAAATTTTGACTCTTCAGCACAGCTGCTGTTCTTTATTTAACTGGAGACTGCTGTAAAGATCCAGAGCCCAGTCATACTTCTGAACTGAGCTTGGGATTTGTATTGTATTTAAATACACTGACAAAAAGAAGTACAATCAGGAAAAGTAATTTTTTTAAAAAGGAAAAGTACTTTTTAATTGCATAAGTAGCTTGTTTACTGCTAATGCCATCATAGAATGGTTTGGGTTGGAAGGGACCTTAAAGATCATCCAGTCCCACCTTCTGCCATGGGAAGGGACACCTTCCACTAGCCCAGTTTGCTCCAAACCCCATCTAACCTGGCCTTGGACACTTGCAGGGATGGGGCAGCCACAGCTTCTCTGGGCAACCTATTTCTCCAATTAAAAAAAAACCCAACAAACAAACCCAAACTATTTCCAGTTTGATTTCTCAATCCACTAATACTAATTTCAGTGTCTTTGCTGAGGCAAATCTCGAGATAATTCAGGAACGCAGCCTTGCCTTTTCCAGCCTGCCATGCAGTTGTTACCTCAGCAAGGCAGCAGCAGCATCCTAATCCCTTCCACCTCACAGGGAGATGATGAAGGTGTTTGGGGCTGGGACTGAGCAGAGAGGTGCTATTAGTGAGGCTGGGGCTGCCAGGTGCAAATGCCAGTATGTCACAGTGCAGGTGCTGCTGGGGCTGTTCTGCCACAGGTTTAGTCACACCCTCCTGGATTTTGCCAAATAAATTCCAGGTGTTTAACTGCAAACCTAAAGTGAGACCTACATTAAAATGTACCCATAATTCACCAAAGTGTAGGAAAAACACGAGCTGCAGTATTTGCCTGCACTGAGAACAAACCTGTTGGGAACGGGTCACTCATCACACCTGACTTGGGGACTAGTTCTGGGGACTTGGTGTGAAGTGTTACCTCTTTACAGGTACTTAGGCAGTAACAATGTCCACAGGACTATTAAAATGAAGCAGCAGAGGTCTTAAACCCTCCCACAGACAGAATGCCATGTAGGGATGAGAAACACAGAACTGACACAGCACATATTCCAAAGCGCACGTCCAAACTCAAGCTACAAACAGGAGCAGTTCAGCTGATATTGCACATTTCTGTGAGTACAAACCTTATTCGCAGTAACCATCCCCACCTGTGAAGGCATTGGGGTAAAGCTGTTAGGCAACAGAATTGATACATTCCAATACATTAGTCTAGTTCTAGAGAAGCTGCAGTGTCATGGGAAAGTTTTAACCACTATTAATTATAAGTGGATTTAAAAGCATTAGTCTCTATGTTCATTATCTCCTCCTTCAGAATTTCCCAGAATAAGCAGTGACTCAGCAGAAGAACATTTCAAAATCAGCTGGTTTTGAATGGCCTCAGCAAATACATTAAAAAAACTTAATAAACTTTATTAATTTAAATTAAAATTATCCCTATCAAACTAGTAACTAGAAGCTTCATGAAGTTTCTGTGAGAAGACAATGTTCCTCTTTACTTCACAACTGCCTCAAAACAGAAAGATTGGATGTAAAATATGAAGCTCTATAAATATTGACCTAACAAATACAGTTTAGTATAGGTGATTCTTCAGCTTCTAGATGTTCAGCGTAAAAGAGCATCAGAAGACTGTTCTCATAAGGTTTGTTAAACATCCTCTAAGTGTTTTTCCTATTAGAGCATGTGTCAGTGACCCCTTTTGCCCTTTTCTTATCTCAGTATGTGCTGAAATCCACTATCCTTGGCTACATCTTCTCCCTCCTCCAAATATTTGCTTTTTGGCAACAGACACACAAGCAGAATTGACTGCCAAAATCTGAGCCTGGAGACAGCCCTGGTGAGCTGCTATCAGTGCTCAGCTTCCAAACAGGAAAACAACAAAACGAGCTCAACTCCATTTGCTCCCAAACCTTTCTGCCTCAGGAATGAAACCTGAGGAACGGCCCCAAACCCTTGTGTGCAGAGCAGCTGGGTGGGCATTTAACTGGAAATGTGCTATTTAGTATTTTAACTGTTCTTTGTGTTTTTCAGTCCCCCCCCCAATTCATTTCCAGCAACAGGCACTATTTTCTTCATTTCCACTCCCCGAGGAGACAACGCATAGGGAAGGATCCACTCACCTGTGACTATTTTGGAAGCTGTTTGTGTGGGATTTGCAATAATCCCATCTCCAGGCAGCTGAGAAGGAGGGTGAGGCGGAGGGGGCACACTGGGTCTGTTCCTGGGTTTGGGCACAGGCCGGGGCCGGGGCAGGGTGCCACTCTGAGGTAAGGAGGGAGCCTGGCAGGGCTCTGGAGTCGCTGGCTGGGGCGAGGGGGAGCTGCTCTGGTGTTTTCCTAGCGGGGGGGTGTCGGGCGGTGTCGGAGTCTGCGGGAGGGTGTAACAGGGCTGCTCTGGTCCATACTCACTGCCAGGGCTGGGAGATGCTTGGCTGTTTGCTTTGGGCTGCAGTGGAGGAGTTGCCTGTGTTGGGGGCTGTGGGGGTGGGTGGCTGGGAGCTTGGATTGGGGAGAGGCTGCTGGAATATCTCCGAGGTGCAGAAACCTGGGAAGTGGCAGTCTGGGCTGCTCCTTGGTTTGCATGTTGAGCAGGAGGAGAAGAGCTTCTGGCAGGTGGTTTTGGAGAGACAGAAGGTGGCTGAGGAGCTGGGGAAGAGCTTTGGCTTCCTGGCTGCCCCGGCGGGGGGTTGGCTGGTTTTGGGGGGGCTGGTGCTGGCTTTTTCACAGCTGTGGAGAGAAAGAGGACACTTCAACATCGTGGGCTGTGGAACTTTTTATAGGGCCATGTAGTGACAGGACAAGGGGAGATGGCTTCAAACTCACAGAGGACAGGGTTAGGTGGGATTAACCCACTGTCTGTAATAAGGGAAGAGATACTGATAAAGTTATGTTAGCAGCACTTCTGCAGCGCCCCAAGAGTTGGCACACGATGACTTGAGAAGCATTTAGAACCCACCTCTCCTCAGTGCATGGGGACTGGGCCCTGCTGCGTTCTGGGGCTGGTTGACAGAGAGCTGGTTGGTGCTGCTCGCTGCCTGGCTCGGGGCAGGGCCCGCGTGCCCGCCGTTCCTCACTGGAGGAGGGGTGGCTGCAGATGTGCTGTCCTTAGATTTCGAGGTACTGAAAATTAAAATTCCTGCATTAGAAGATGATTGTAACATGCCTTGCCCAGCTCAGCTGCACCTGTTCCATTTACATTACAAACTGTGCCATAGGTCTGATATTAGGAAACAATTTTCATGAAAAGGTTTGTAAAGCATTGGAAGGGGCTGCCCAGGGAAGTGGCGGAGTCACCACCCCTGAAAGTGTTCAAAAAACATGTGAACGTGGCATTTGAGGACACGGTTTAGTGGTGAACATGGAGGTGGTGCTGGCCCAAGGTTGGACTTGATAACCTTAAAGATCTTTTCCAACCTTAACGGTTCCATGAGTCTGTGATAGTTCTGACCCTCAAACACATTGGAAACACTTCTGCACTGGCTGTATTTACTCACAGACTGAACACTGCTACAGCTCTTCACGTAAGTGACAAGTTGGCTTTAGACAAGCCTATAAGCAAGATTAATTACCAAAATTAAATCAGGAATCCAAGTAGCTCTGCAGTGTCATAGTACCTGCTTGAATGCCAGACTGATCTCCAGGAGTTCAGTGCCTGTGCTAACATCCCTTACTTGAGACACAGACTTCCAGCAGGAAAGTTCAACTACAGTTACTTCTCCAAATTCCTCAAATAAACCATCACCCCTGTAATTGCTGGTCTTTGCAAAAGGTTCAGTCCCAGCACCACAGCCACTACATCCTGCAGTCACCTGGCAGGCCCAGCACTGGGTGATGACAACCCGGGAAGTTCTGCCAGGAAAAATCCCCTGAGGGGCACGAAGTGACACGCTGTGAACAGTGTGAGACAGCTGCACACCTCACTGCTGCAGGCTTTGGAGCCTCTGGAATCCCTGCCGAGGGCCCAAGGACTGCAAGAGCCAGGGGTGGGTAGAGCAGCAGCTCTTTTTCTGTTGTTGGCCAGCTGAAATCTTCTCTCTGCCCTACCTAGAATTAAGCTTTTACCTTGCTGGGAAACCAGAACTTGTCCTGAGGGAGAAACTCCTGTGAAATCTTTAATATTCAGATCAGGAAACTCAGCTTTTCCTGACCTTTGGCTGTGAAGACAACAGAATTGGGAGAAAACACAGCACTGGAGGCTGAGCCAGCTGAGGTGGTCCTGGGCAGTGACCAGGCTGTGATGTGCAGCCTTCACTCATTTCTCTGTATTTATAGTCACCTGCAGCACTTCAGTCCTCAAAAGGAACAACTTTGAATCACATCGACTGGCACTTTGCAATCTTAGTTTCTGCAGATACTATTAATAAATTGCAAATACTTGAACAGAGTCTGTGCAGATTTTAAGTGCACCTTTCAGACACTACCCCCAAGGTTTCATTTTAGCTGCCTCTGCCACAGAAGCTCTGCGGAGGAAATACTGGTCTGCAGGGGATTTCCACATGGGCTGGTTTTGCAAATATGTCACCTGAGAACAAGCTTCATGCAAAAATCAGTGCTACATCGAACTCCCCAGTGGGGCCAAGATGCTGAGGTTGACATTTGGAAGCCCGACAGGCTTTACATGCGGTTTGTTGCAGTTCTCAGGCCACAGAAGTACTGAAAGCAAAGTGCTGCTTCACCTCTCACAGAAGGGTTACTGCAATAAGCCTTGGAGTCCAGGTATACTCACCCTGGGGCATGATTGCAGAGCTTCAAGAATAATTAGATAACATTAATCCTGTGTACATACTTGTCCTGAATAAACTAATATTGAAATATGATAAACTGCCTTCCAGTTTTCTAGCAAGGAACTCTGGTCCTCACTAACACTTGCTACAGACAAATAAATAAACGAAACAAGAGACAATATCCAGATAACATGTAAAAGAAACAACACACAAGACCAACGGGTTTCTGGTATTGCCACCGGTAGGTTTTGTTCTTTCAGCAGCAAACTGATATCACCCTGTGTACATACATCTGGAGTACAGCCTGGGAAGGCCACTGTGGGTAGCTGAAGTAGTGACTTTTTGAGTATTTTCATCTTTTGCCCCAAGAATTCCATTATCCTAGAACATGAGTACTGGAACATCCAGAACTATGTCTGTTATTTAAAAAGACCAATTCTGGAGCCATACCCATGGCAGGAGAGCTCCTGAGTGGTGTTGCTGCCCATGCCTGAAGGGTTCACACCTGCCAAGGCACATCCCAGGTGGAAGAGGCGCCTTGTGGAGCGGACACAGGGGACACATCAGTTTGCTGCTGGAGCCGCCTGCCAAGCCACTGCCAGCGAAAGCTGTGCCTCTTACCTGACATCCTCAGTGCCTTGAGTTTGGGATTCTGCTGAGGCAGCAGAGAGAGCAAGCCCAGCCCCCCCGGGGCTGCAGTCAGCCCCCCCAGCCTGCGGGTGCTGCTCGGCGCCCGCAGCCGGCCCGCCCGGCTCCGTGGGCGGCAGCGGGGGCTGGAAGGCTGGGGATGTGTGCTTTCTGTTTACAGTGCCACATCTCCGAGGGTTCGCTGGGAAGTCCATAACCTTCACACCAAAGCTACAGAGAGAAGAGAGAGTGAACACACCACGCAGCCAACACCAGCGACTGCAGCAGCAGGACACCGATGTTACAACCCCCAGACAAACCCCCGTTGCTCGGCATGCAAAGCAGCAACAAGGAAAGCTTCCACTGTCTGCAGAACACCACAATGTTAAAGCTTCCACTGTCTGCAGAACACCAGGAATGTTAAGACATGCAACAGGATTTGGCTTATCCACACAGAGGGATAAGCTAAACATAAGTGAACAAACTACTCCATTACATCTGAAGACAAACATTGATGACAATGAGGTCAAAGCACTCAGAATTTCACATGTAAATACAGACATTTCCTTGCACACCAGAGTAGTTCCTCACTGAATGTATTCTGCCACATGAATTTTGTTTCTATTACCCACTAAGTAGCAGTACAGATTCAAAAAAAGCTACTGGATATAGGCTGTGATTTGGGGGTTGGAATGAGATGATCTTTACAGTCCCTTCCAACCCAAATCATTCTATGATTCTATTTGTGTTTCAAGGACAACTATGAATAAATAGATGTCAACTCTAACAGATTTTAGAATGCATACAGCACATTCATCCTGGAATTTAATTTTATTCTTGTTGTGTTAAAGACTGAATCTTGAACTGATTTTCTTCTTTCTCTGTGAGTGCTGACAAATTTGCATGTGGCTGACCATAGCTAACAGGTAACAACTTAGCATTTGCATCAACAGCTAAAAACAAAACAGCACATCACTTGAATATTCATGATGAGTGATAATAATGAACGTTACACTACATGTTATATGGGAAACAGCACGTTTTACTGGTATTTTTTAGCATTCTACTGCTTGCTGTGGCAATACTGTACCATCATCAACTCAGAAGTCTTATCATGAAGGCAGCAGGTAGCACCACCTCAGTTTATGGGCTTTGAAAGAGAAGCCATGGAATATCAGAAGTTAGAGACTGAGAGATGCTATTACAAACACTTCTGTTTCAGTGAATTTTAGACCCCCCCAAAATCTGTACTAGAAAAATGGTAACTGGGAGCAGCAATATCTACTTGGGATTTACCATGCATGGAGTGTAACTGGAAGGAAGTAACAGTACATTACCTCTGAGCCATCCTCAGGCTGCAATAACATGAAATAAATCACTGTTGTTATCTACAGTATTTACATTAAATTCATCTCCTGAGACCAATCAAAGTGCATCTGATAAAAGCCTCCTTGGGAGAGGGCTAATAACTGACACCTAACCTGTGAACCACACCTACCTTTCCTTCTTCAGCAAATCCCCCTCCATCACAGTCATGCTAACAGGCCTCTTTCTCTCCAATGTCCCACATTCATAGTCATTCCCAGTGTGTGACAAGTGATTGGAATTAACAGCAGGAACTGCAACAAATGCCCCAGACACATTGAAATCCTCATCTAGAAGAGAGAGAGAATGCATCCTAAGACACACAGATCCCAAACGGTGCCTCACCGTAAAAGCTGTTGGAGGTTTACCTGTGCAGGGGAATATAAAATTCTTTCAACTATGGCAGGAATTTACCTCCAGGGAAGAACCAGTCTGCATGCTGAATAATTGGCTCAATAACTGCTACCACATGGACTGAAGTTGCTGCTGCCATTTCAGCAAGGGATCTGCAGGAGAGATTTGGAGAACACTTTTATACAGAGTTCTAGCACAGGAAGAAAATTAAAATGACAACTTATGCTAAGCATGATGGATTGACTCCTCAGTGCCACATAAAGAGGAACTGTGCTGAGCTCCGGACTATTCAGTAACATTCACAGCTTTTGAAAACACCCCTAAAGAGCTACATGCCTAAAAGGACCTGGAGGTAGAGCCTGAAAGAACACTTGAATTATTTTTTAGATAAACAGTCTGTTGCTGTGAATAGTCTGCAGGACTGAAAACAACAATTTTACAGCTTCATGAAGTTGTGTTTTGTAGCTTTGCTAAAAGAACTCACCCTTCATTCTTTGCCCATAACAAGTTGGGGCCCAAGACTATGGCGATGTTGCTGGGAGTCATTTTGTTAACATCGCTGTTCTGGGCAAGCTTTGCTAAAAATTTGATTAAATACCTACAAAAAGGAAATAAATAATTAAACAGCAGAAACTAAGAGCATTTCTTGTTGAAAGCAAGTAAATAAAAATTCAAGAACTTGTGAAAACAGCTCCCAAGAACACAGAAATGAGATCAGTACCCTCCTAGCTTGGCAGCTGGCCCTAAGCTTCTACTCATAAATCATACAAGTTGAACTGGGTAGCAAAGAATGCAGCTCCCACCTTAGCAAAAGGGAACTAGAGAACTACTACATTTTCTAAGAAAAACATTTAGATTCAGCTACTTTCCTGTCCTGTAATGGAACTTCTATGCTTCTGGGAATCATCAGAGTCAGTCTCATTCCGATTCATTCCCAAAAGGCAAAACCAAAAGGAAAAATGAGATGTTTAGGATAGATCCCTGTGATTTTTAAAACTGGAAAATACAAAGAAGAGCACAGCATGACCCTTAGGGTTCCATGAATCACTATTTCCTGACAGTCAGTAGTGAATTAACCTGACTGAAAAATTTACCACCACCTCTGCACACCAACTGTTGGATAAAATAAGATGTATTTTCATAAATCTCACCAAATCTGGCAAAGAGAAACACCCCTGGATCTCAGTTTTGATTAATCAGCTTTGAGGAGCAGTAATTCAGCACCAAAGCAGCTCAGTTACCAGATATTCACACATACCTGAAGTTAACACGATAATGCTCAGGTAACCTGTTGCAAATCCTCCATAACTCTTGGAGCTTCTTATCCTGGTCCTGAATACTGAAAGGAAAAAAAAATTCCATTACATCTTGCTGTCAGATTAGAAATTTGTTTCTGGAGTGACAAAGAAATGATGGTATAACCTTCCACTTTTGCCAAATAAATGCACTGTTTTGGACTCAGTAACCTGCCAGTCAGATCACTGAATTCTCTCTGCCTGCAACAAAAGAGAACTGGTTGAGCATCAATACTGTACAACCAGCAGTCTGAAACAGCCCTTAAGTTCAAACAAAGCAGGTATTTCACTACATTTTGTGTAATTTAAGCTAAACCACCAAATTTAAAATAAAACCCAAAATTTAAAATAATATGTTACATAAAATGCCTGTTAAAGCAGAAATAAGAAAGGTAGCTGTGTGAACTTGGTTGTTTCTTTTGAATTCATCTGTGAAGAACCAAATTTAATGAAAATATGCAGCGTGTTTTCCTATCCAGCTCTTTTTAGCATGCTTACCTTGCAGCTTGTGTCCATTCCTCATACAAGCTGTAGGTCATTAGAGGTTCTGGCAGCTCCCGCAAATAGGATTTCAAGGCACCTGCAATGCAGACAGGAACAGGTTGGCTCCTCAGCCACTGCTTTCAGACCTCAGTTCAAATTCTGTCCTCAGATCTGCAGTTTGCAAGAGGTCCCAAGTACCAGGGAAACAGTGGGAAGACCTGACACTTCCACAGCGGAACTGCTGAAATCTTCACATGAAAAGTCTGTCGGCAGTTACTGTGATTTACTGAATTTACTGTAATTTAACAGAAAATGGGCTCTAAAACTCTGAATCATCTCTTCAGAACACAGAACTTTGAAAGACCTTATTAAAGGTGTACACGTGGCTCTAATCTCCCTTGACCAAGCTAACACTCTTGTCATGAGAGGAAACATGACATTTGGATTATGCTGATCCCCTGAACTTTAAACACTGCTATCAGACAGGAACATACCAGGTGTGATGAGGATGGGCACCCTACACTTATCTGGGTCAAACTGTGCAACGAAGGGAACTTCCCACTTATTTTCACTTCTAGTTTGCCTGCCCTCACACTGCACCAGGGCTACAGTTAAATTAACAGCATAAACTTGTGTTGTATCAGTTTCCAGCTGGCTTTGATTTGGAACATTCACAATACCTGCAACAGCATGGGGGTCGGAGTAAAACTCGTCCAGCTGCGAAGTTGAACAGTCCAGGGCAGCTTTCAGCTTTTTTAACTTGGAGGCTCCAGCAGCAATTCTGAATAAGCCCTGCATCATAAAAATAGAATTAACTGACTAGTAACAACATATTGGCACAAATGCAGAACAGCATAAGTTTTACAACAGCCTCTTTCAGAACATTTCAGGTTTGGTGTCTTCACTAGACAGTGTTACAGCCTGAATGTGTCATGGCACTGCTGCCTGACCATGTTTTAGTTCCCTCTCACCCTCAGCCATCCCTCATTTTCACTGTATGTGAATTCATCCCAAAGATACTTCAAAGAGTGCTGGAGCTTCTTCTGTTGCAAAACATTTTTCATTTACACTAATGAACCAATGACTTCAGTTACGTATTAACAAGCACAGACACCAGTCCATGAGCTCCACTGGGCTCTTTTCCCCAGCCTTCATGGCCCGTGCCCTGGAATTACCCACCTCCTCTCTCATCCCTGTTTCCAGAAGCATCATGACACAGGCTTCGATAGGGACTGCGATTTCCCGCCCACTGCGCTTGAGATGCTCTTCTAATGGAGTTCCAAAAGCTGGTTTTTCAGTCCATTTGTCTAGTTGGAGAGTATCAAAACACTGAGCAGAATATCTACCAAACCCTCGAATTACAGCCCAGGCAAGAAGAGAAGAAAGCCTCTAGTACAGCACAAAAAAGTTCAGACTACAGCAGGAGTTTTACAGCCCTTGATTGGTAAAGTCCCTTTTATAATGAAGCAAGAGAAAATGAAGCTGCTGGTGGTCAAGAAAAAAATACTTCTGCATCTTTCTGGGTGCAATATCACATAAAAATCCTGCATATAACTGGAATTTTAAGTAATAAACCTCAACACAAGTGCCAGCACGTGGCTGCACGTTTCAGTAGCGCTGATTTGGCTTCAGTCTGCAAGAATCTGTGAGAAAAATTTTGTCCAGATTGCATGACATGTGCTGGTTTTTATTTTAACTGTATTTAAGGTGATTAAAAACTGAGCTGTTAATACAAGGTTTATTCCTTAAATATGATTCCTGAAATCAGCAACTTATAATGAACATTAACTGTCACAGTGTCTCACATCAGAACTTTACAGCCCAGCACTGTAATGCACAAATTGTCAATTCAATTCCTTAATTGTTGTTTAACTCAAATTGGCGTAAGTTTCTCTGAATTGAATGTGAATTTCTTCTTTCCCATAACTTACTTTTTCACCCATTTCTGCTGTTTTAACTAAAAAAAATGCAGATGTAAAAGGTTATTGTTAGTACAGATGTGTTATTTCTTTTATGTGGAAAAAAGGTCAAGACAGACAAAAAAACTTCAGAGGACTTGAAAAGAGTGCTCTGAAGACACAAAGTGTTTCTGCAAAGGATTTAATTCACCCTCTGTCTTTACAAAACCACATCAACCACCTCCTTCGTAAGGTTTTAGTTCCTCTCATTCATTAACACACCATGAGATGCACATGGCATTTCCTAAGCTTTGCAAGTCACAGCAAATATTAGGAAAAGAAACCTTAATACTTGTTCAAAGTCACTGTAAGCCTCAGCTCCCATCCCTGGAAGTGTTCAAGGCCAGGTTGGACAGGGCTTGGAGCAACCTGGGCTAGCAGAAGGTGCCCATGGCAGGGGGTGAAACAAGATGAGCTTTAAGGTCCCTTCCAACCCAAGCTATCCCAGCATTCTCTGATTCCAATTTACACTGCAGCTAGAACCAGAATCGAGGTAATTCCCTGTACTGGAGCACCTACCCACCATGGCTTCCTGCCCACCTTCTAGGGAGGCCAATCTGTTCTGAAGCACTTACTCCTCAGCTGCTTTGTACAAACTTTCCATACAACCACAACAACAGGTTTAAAGCAGTGATAAAGAACCCTCTGTGCAGCCCTGCTGCTGTACAACATCCCCCATCTGCATTCCCTCATCTCCCAAACTGCCAGAGCACAGATACTCTGCACCATCTTCCTGCATGATGCTCCTATTTATTTATTTCAATGGTTCATCTTTTGCAACTTGCCTGTGGCCCACAGCTTGCTCAGCTCAGACTATATTTTCCTCAGACTTTGTTCACCAGTTTCTCCAAGGCACTCAGAAGACTCAGGGACAGCACAGCCAATATTTAAGAGAGCTGGTTCCAAAACACATGGTACATCTTTGTCCCAAATCCTTAGGGATACACTTTGAACTCCCACTGACTGTGGGAAGCTTTGCAGCAGTTCCATTTCTTCTTAGGGAAGAAATGAAGCTGTGTAATACCCAGCACAAGAACCCAAACTCTCCATTTTCCAGCATGAAGGGCACACTGGGAAAGAGGATTGCACAAAATGAGGAGGGAAGGGAATCAAGCTCCTTAAAATACATGGAGATTTCCTGGTAATCATCCAAGAACCAAGAACCCCTAACATGTTTCTAAATCACAATGACACTTTCATCAGCCTAAAAAGCCGGGTATGAATCAGCAAAAGGGCACATGATAACAAGGAAGAAGTGTAAGCAAATAGAAAAATCCTTCCTTTACCCTCCGGGGTATCAGAGACATCCTTAATATTTTATTAGTGTGTTAAATATGGCTGGAGAACTCCAGAGAACACGAAGATGGAATTATGCTTGGTAATGTAAAACTGTTAAGTAGATCAAAATGGCCTTATTAAATCAGTATCAGTGTGCATGCAAAGGAATCAAGATAAAGGAGGAGAATATTGTGCATAGGTGGCACAGGCAAGGAGAAGCATCAGCCAGAGCACAGGTTACTTTACCTTGATGGGCTTGAATTTCGGGGAGGACCTTTTCTATGACTGCTAATGCTTTTCTATGGTAATCTGCTTGTGCTTCTAATAACTGAGAACAGAAGCCACATTTTAAAAACAAAAAGAGCATTAGCTTCTGATGAGCACAAAAGACAAGACTAGAAGGTTTAGCACTCAAAATGTCATCTTTGAGAACTGAGTGTCTGTGCACAGATGTGCTGAGTCAGAGTCATATTGAAAATACTCACCATAACAAAACATCGAGCGTATTCCCCTTCTTTGGACACAAAGCTGTACATGTCTGCTGCAAGCTGATCCTTTGGAAAAGAGAAAAATACAAAATAGGACAGGGACATTTCAAATTACACAGAACGTCAGGATTTCCCTGTGTTTATTCTGCCTGCAGTAAGTCTGAATGATCGATTCAAGCACTAGAGGAAGCAGTAATGCACCTGCTCTGCTATAGGTATTCCTCAAGAAAAATTAACTCAAAATGTTTAACTCTGTTTTATAGAGCAAAACAGTTGCCACTTCAGTCAACAACTGCACTGAATGGAAATGTTATTTATAGCATTCGAAGACAAGTAGTAATAAAAGTGGTTTGGTCCTCAGCTCAGCTGCAGCATAATGAAGTATTTGCCAATTGAGAAGTGAAACCAAATGTGAGCTACTCTGAGCTGTAACAGTCAGAATGTTCCTTGCATGGCACAGCTTGAAGTTCATCCAGGAAGCTCCCACTGCACAGCTGCCCCATGGTTTGGAGCACCCAGGCACCCTGACATCACCCTGACATTCAGTTAAGGCTAGGACTTCTCAGAACTGTCTCAGACTGAAACAGAAGACAATGTAAAATACCCAATTTATAAAAAAAAACAACCCAAAAACCAGAGTTCCTCATTACATTAAAGCAATCAGAGATCAGCTGGCAATAAAATACCCTTAGGACAAACAGTTTAAGAGCCACATGATTTGCAGCTGCAGCAGTCAGGCATTTCCAGGTTGAAGCAGCACTTCTGATCACTGCTCTTGCTGATGGGAAGTGTGGAAAGGACACTCATCTTGTCCTTACCTTGCACTGTTCTACTTTGTTTCCAGCTTCATCCATCTCTTCCTTAAGAGATTCTATTTTCGAAGGATGCACTTGGAAATTTGTTCCCGAAGTCTTGTGGGCTTGGTTGTACCTGTGGAAGAAAAGTTTCATTTGGTGAAAATCAATACTCAACACTCAACAAGAACCTGCATTTATGGCTCCCCTGAAACTGGTTGCTTTGGACAGGAAACAAACTCCACAGTTTCACAGGTTGTCCAAAGGAACTAAGACGTTCAAAACACACCACTGAAGATGACATAATCCACAAACAATGATAAAAATCCACACGAAATCTTGCATTGTCTTTTTTCACCTAAGCATTACCCACACACAGTAGCATTTGAAAAGTACCAAATCAGATGCCAAAAGATGCAAACAAGAAGTTCACATGACTAGAAAAGCCCCCAGTAATTAAAATTCTTTCTTACCTTCCCCTTGCAGAATCCCAGTCCAGCACCAGCTTTGCCAGCTGCTTCCTCTGCTTCTGAATGTTCGGGATCTCAGTCTGAAATGAGAATTTAAGGCTTACATTGATTTTTAAATTGTGCATTGCAATAAATTCCATTTTGTAGCTCTCACATCCACTTTCCATCATACAGGGCTCCTTAAACCACTTTTATTTTAGCACAACAACAACAACCTTCTGTGCTCAGTTTATCCATAAATCCAGACGTATTTCCTCAGTCAGGCTGAGGTAACTCACCTCTGTTAACAGGCACAGTGGATCTAGAACTTCTCTTTCAATCTGTACTTCATGCTGGGAGAGTTCCATTGCCAGTTTATTCTCTGCATCCCCACAGGTATCCAGCATTTTCCTTTAAGAATTACAGGAAATTGTCATGTGAGTTACTATTGCCTGAAGCAGAAAGATGCAGAACAGAGCAGGGGTGGTCCTTTTGGAAAGCTTTGTGTTGTACAAAGCAAAGCCTCACTCGATGGCATAAACCCAAATGCTCTGTGCTGTTGTGGACAAGTCTGGGATAGGCAAGGGGTGTTACTAAACCTGTGTCTTCTAAAATTCCTGAGCCATGACAACATTTTTGGAGACTTTGAGACATCCAGGTGATTATACCAGCCCTAAAGGCACAGAAGTCAGAATTTATTTACAAGCCCATCCTTCCATGTCACCAGATGCAGGAAAATTGCTCAATGCAGTATTCAATTTTCTCCTAAGCCCTTTTAATGTGAAAATCTTAGCACCCTAATGCCAAGCAATCCCATGTGCAGCAGTCTGAGGCTCCAAACCCATGATCTGACTTTATTTTAAGCTTGTTCTAAGAAAAACCCCTATTCCCTAGGGGTTTTATCCATGTTTAAGTCTCCTGCAGTGGCTCACAAATACATACACAAAGGTTTTTAAGGTCATTTTACACTGTCTCCATTAGAATTCCCATCAGCAATGAGGAAACCCACTTGCTCCAGGAATTCAATATATGGGATGTTCATTTGTTTCAGCCACTTTCCTGTAAACTGCAAATAACCATTTTGCCAGGATAGTTAAATCAAACCTGCAGAATGCAGTTTATAATACAATAAAAATGCAGTTTCATTGTAGAACACACTACGTTTTAAACTTCAAATGGAGATAATAATTCTACTAATCCAGCAGGATAAAAGCCATTTTCAAAAGCTTTTATGATAGCAGAGAATCAGAATCATCTGGAATGCAATTCAGGCTAAAACTTGCCCCCAAATCATTCCAGAAAAACTGCTTGCTCACTGTTTCTCCCTTTGGATTAGAGAAGGAATCTGGGAATATTAAGTTTCATTAGATTGAAACCAGCCTTTGTGCATCCAGAGTCTCTAATTAGAGCCCTGCAGGCAATAAAATGTCAGACTGCAAGTCAAAGAAAGGCAAACACTTACCCCAGCAGAGTTTCATCACTCAGCTGGACAGATCCTTCTTGCATATTTTGAGCCAGAGCTGTTAGAGGAAGTTTTTTCTATGGAACAGAAGGAACAGTGCTTAGCTTAGTGCTACTCAGTCTTTCCAGCTTTTCCAGCACATCCTCTCTAAGGTTTTTCTCTTCTTCCATATGGTTTTTATTACACACACACACAGCTCATTCTTGGACTTGAAGAAAATGCCAAGTCACAGAAAGTTTCAAGCCTCAAGACTCCTGTTCTCAGATACTCTGAAAAACACTTTCTTTTCAGTCTTAGCTGGAATGACTGGCCCAAAACTTATTTCAGCTACTGCCAAAGAGAGAGAAACAGCTTTAACTTGAGATTTAAGGAACCAGCTTGTCACCTCTCTCTCCCAGAGGTTCTGTGTGCCCTTGCTTTCAGGTCTCTGTTACTCAACAAAAGGAGAAAACTTGAATGTTAATTATTTCTGATTCTAATGCTGCTTTAAGAAAAACTACCTATGGCTTTGCTAAAGTGGGGTAGGAATCAAATCTGTACAGAAAAACAGACAGCTGGAAGTGTCAGTGCCCAAAGGCAATTCTAAACCTGAGGAGCTTGATCAGAGCTGCAGAGTATCTTCTCTTAGCTCAGAGCACTCAGGAGACTGCAGAGATAAGTGACTGTCCTGACATCACTAAGGTATTCCAAGGTTGTGCTGTTTTGTTTGGATGGGGAATTGCAATTGCTGTTTTACCAATGTCAGCACGTGAGCTGATCGTGCAGGGTTTTCCTTCCCTTGGCCCCTGTGAGGCAGAGCAGCTGAGCTGCATTTCAAGGGCCAGTCCCTGCTGGGCCCAGGCTGGGAGGACAAGCCACGGGGCAGCCACACTTACGTGTCTCTTCTCGGGGTCTGTGCCATGCTGGCCCTGGAAACAGGCGATCAGTCGTTTCTGGGCGAGGTGGCACACGGACCTCACAGCGTCCAGACGCCTCTCGATCTGAGGGGCCCGAGGGGGAGAGAGGAGCACGAGAAAACAAAACAAGAAACAGAAGTTATTTCCCTGGCCTCAGCAGAAAATCTTTCCTCTGCCCTGGGTTGCATATTTCTCAAATTCTACAGCTTACAAGAAATTCAGCTGCTTAGCAGAAGTGCCTGACAGCAAAAAGGCTCGGACAGAGATTTCAATTGTTTCATAACTCCGTGGCACAGCGATTCAGTCACAGCTCACAGCACTGGAGGGCACGAGGAGGAGAAAACGTTGCCCCTGCTTGTCATCTCAGCCAAACGAATCAGGTTGACACTTGCCAGCTGAGATGAATGGCACACACAGGTATCCAGGCACTAACTTAGGGGGAAACCCAGTTTTTCAGTGTGACCTTGTAAAGCAGGTGCTGAAGACACGTCTGACAGGTCAGTCACAGCGTGTACTGTGCACTCCAGGCCTCCTCCTGCACGGCTTTCCCCGGCTGCTAAATACAAGGACAGAGCTTGGACGTGACGAGCAACAGAGCACTTTCAGAAAGAGATTAATGGGATCCAAAAGGGATATGGAATTAAAAAAATAAGTGTCAAAGCACAAACAAGCATTCTGTTTATCACCGTACACTTCAAACATGGCTTAATACACAGCCAGGGAACATGACAAATATACATATAATAAGCTGTTCTTTTGAGGGATTTTAAGTAAGGAATTCAGACTATTTTATTTCAAAGAACATCAAAAGCAAACAAAGTGATGAGCAGTGGGACAGAACTGCTCATGGCACCGAGCTCTGTGCACAGCACCCAAAGAATGCTGTTTATCTGCATTTTGATGACTCACCAAGAATAACAGGAGGCCCTTTGGAATGGATTCTATTTAAAAAGCAAGAAAAAAAAGTAGATTTCATCTGTAGAAATAATCTGGACAGATTCCAGTTTTTTATACAGCTTAAAACCACTTCTGTTATATTTTCAGAAGGGCAAGAAGAATCCAAGTGCTCAGAAAGCTCAGTAAAAATCTATTAGAGTGAAATAAGGCACAGAAAAACTGCCCAGGGACTGCTCTGAAAGCACAAGGCTTCATCTTTTAGTTACAGAGCATGGAGCAACAACTTCAAAATTAAGTCCAGGTGAAAAAAGTACACATGTAGATAAATGAAAAAGAAGATATTGTTTGTGGTCTACTGTTGTGTTATCTTCAAAATTAAATCCCACAATAGTTTGGGTTGGAGGGGACCTTAAATCTTATCTCATTCTACTCCGTGCCATGGGCAGGGACACCTTCCACCATCCCAGGTTGCTTCAAGCCCTCTCCAACCTGGCCTTGGACACTCCCAGGGATGGGGCAGCCACAGCTTCTCTGGGCACCCTGTGCCAGGGCCTGCCCACCCTCACAGGGAAGAAATACCCCCAACACATTCTAAACCATCCACTAGTTATGAAAGAATTAATTTTTTGTAAGACTTCTGACAATACTGAGCAAAGAGTTTTTCTACACCTGAAACAGTGACATGCTGTACCTGAAACAGCTCATGGATCCCAGCAGGCCACAGAGCCTGGATGGTGGCTCACATTCCTTAGAAAGAGTCTGGAGCACACACATTCCCAACACCCTCTTTCCAGGCACCCTGAATGCCAAACTTAAAGGGCAGATGACTGATAGGAGGAACATGACCCCAGAAGTTCACGATAACACACTCTCCTCTCTGATCTGCTTTTTACTTCAAAAATGTCAGGAAAACCACAAAAGACATTAATCTCCTTGAAGCCACCTTTGTACTGACAATGTGACCCACAGGCCACACTGTCTGTCCCCTCAGGGCATCACCAGAGTACAGAAAAATCACACAATTGCTTTATTATCTGCTACGAAGCCATGCCAGAAAGTGGGGCTATTGTAGAAGCCTTTTCAGTACTGAATTATACCCCTTGTCTTCAGACAGGAACACATTTAACAGACACTTGAAATGGAGCACAACCCTTCAGAAAACAGAACAAAAAAAGCCATGACAATCCTGAGGCAAAGCTTGAGCTAAATATAAAAAGAGCCCAACTGTGCACCATGTTTATCAAGTGAACAGTACCACGATTCCAAGCTCTTGGGTTAGATAAGAACCTCCTGCCCTTCCACAAGCCCCCAAGTGCAAACAAACAAGTGAGTAAATTCTTCCACTTGGGTGTAGCCAGGCTGCTCAGGGCCTGGGAAAGCCTTGCTTGCAAAATTTTTTTGGCAACAAGCAGCAGAGCTTTTGGCTTTCCCTTCTTGTTACTCTTCTGCAGCTAAACAAGAAAACAGATGGGCCCTCGCAGGCTATCAAGGTGTTTAACATCCTTTATGTCATTTCATTGTACATCTGCTCAGAAAATAAGAACAGTATTGTCAAACTCTACAAGTATTTATAGTTCAAACAAAGCAGACCTTGAAAATGGGGTGAAATGTTTCAGGGCAGCTCATTTGACCATTACACTGGGACAGGGTGCCCAGAGAAGCTGTCGCTGCCCCTGGATCCCGGGAAGTGTCCAAGGCCAGGTTGGCTTGGAGCAACCTGGGCTAGTGAAAGGTGTCCCTGCCCGTGGCAGGGCTGGAACTGGTTGGGCTTTAAGGTCCCTTCCAACCCAAAGCACACTGAGACACTGATTGTATGATTTCATGTGCCTAAATCAAGTTTGAAGGCTGATACGCTCCCTCATCTTTTCCTTGAACCTGAGCAGCTGGAGAGATCTGAACTAGAAGCACTTGCATCATCTGTTTGGCTTCCCTGTTCCACATACAGGTCCTGACCTCAGGCATACTGAGATGCTTTGTAATTAATTAGAAATAACCACCACTCTTGAGGTCCCAGACGCAGCCGAGAACAGCCTTCCCTCACCCATTTGTGTTCTTTTCACAAGTCTTTCATAAAGAAACCAGAGGAGAAAACTATGTAGGACAAGACTGTATTTAAATTTGCTCCATGTAATCAGTCACCCTTGTTAATCTGACAGTTGCAACTAAAATTCCACCGTGAAAGTCATGTTTGATGAGATGATATCCTTTCACAAAGATGACAAGTCTGCAAACAAATCAACTGTCAGCATGACACATTTGAGAACAAATATCACAAGCTAAACAAGATGCATTTGTACTTTATTTAACATCACAAGTTAAACAAGAAGCACTTCTACACTTATTTAAGGTCACAAGCTAAACAAGAAGGATTTGTATACTTATTTAGAGCAATAACATACTTTAAGAAAATAAATTGCCATTTTCTACTAGCAAGCAGTTGGCATGATTTTTTTGCCACTTCTCTTAAGGCCAGGTTGACCTGTTCAAGAGAAACAAAAGCGAGGAGAGAAACTTGCTGTGCCCAGTCAGTTTCTTCATCCTCCACCACAGACTGGCAAGTCATAAGCACCAGTGGTTCATGAGCTTATCAAGCGCGTTCATCTAATTAAAAGAAAATGCTTCCTCCTTCACTGTATTAAGTCATGTGATTGGATTCAGAAACAGAACTACTTGAGGTTTTTTTAACTCAAAATGTATCCCAGCTTTTTCACGTGCTGTGAAGTCAAAGACATCCAGGTTTCCCTCCCCGACATGTGCAGTATTTTATCCCCACATTGGGTCCTCCACAAACCTCAGAAGGCTCAAATTTCACAAAGAACACTTAAAAAAATATATAGCGTGTCACAATACCTGCAACAGGTCTTCACTGAGTACCTCCGTTTTCTCAGCCCTAGGGGAGGAAAAAAGACCATTGTCAGACAATTGGCATGTTCAGGGGTCAAAGATTGCCTCAACAACTCCAATAAAACCTGCTCAGTTCCAAGTCAGAGTCCCATTACAGCCATTGCTGCAAACACCCCCATGTTCACCATGTCATACACAGCCCTTGCTCCCAGCACAGCGAGCCTGGGAAACCCTGAAATTCCTGGAATCCCCAGCCTGCAGCACAAATCCATTGCACCAAGCTCCAAATTATATTGCCAACTGCACATGGATTAACCCAGAGCAAACTGGAACCCTGAGTAACTTTACTTGAGTGCACAGGTGTATTGAGGCAACTGGAGTTTCATTCCATGTTGTTAATCCCTCTTAAATCATGTTGTATCAATGCACCTGAATGTACAGGGATATAAAGGCATGAGAGAACCAGGAGAAACACCTTCATCTTTTTGCATTAGAGCACTTCAGAGCTTTATTCATCAGCAAGCAGTGGAACTGGCAGCCTAAACCTTCCCTTAACCTCACACACACACAGCCTTCACTAAAAACCTCCCACTGCCTCATTTTGCTGAATTCCATAATCCTAAAACAATAGAAAAGATTTGGTACTTAAAAGCTCTTCAGAAGTGAATGGTATTCCCAGGAAAGGTCCACCTTGAATACTGAATACTTGCACACACTTCCAGATAAAATACTACCACTTTTTACAAACATATTCCACCTTTACACACAAAATTCCACACCTTTTTCTGATCCCAGTTTACACATAAACTTTGAATTGTTTAATGTTGACAGAGATTTAGTTGTTATTGGCTGTAACAGTGTTCAATCCCACCTGTGCAAGGCCTATAAAACAACGATAAATCCAGTTCTCTCTGATCTCTTCCACTCAGCTGCTCAGTGTTACTACCTGGTCTAGTGGACAGTGTCCCTGTCCATGGCAGGGATTGCAATGGGATGAGCTTTAAGTCCCTTCCAACCCAAACCATTCTGGGATTCCCTGATTCTACGATATCCAGGTCTCAGTTTCCCTTTTTTTTTGCCAAGAAATCCATTTAAGCAAAAAAGCAACAGGTTCCTCCAACCCCATTCCACAGCTGCAGCTCCCCCAGGCTCCCTTGGCTGGGAGCAGGGAAATGTGGATTTGAGGCATTCCAGGAGGTCGTTCCCCCTGGTGCTGACACACTTACCCTGACACGGCCCAGAACAGACACCACAGAGCCAAGAGCTGACAGACTAGAAGGCCCAGCCTGAACCCAACCAGCAGTTTGGAAAATTAAACAGCCACCCTGGGTGGTGCAATTCAAAACAACTTCTAAGAACCTCTTGAGCTCTCAGAACTGGGTATGTGCATGTCCTTAACCCACAGAGCTGCTGACACCACAGCAACACCCATTCCCTGACAGCTCCTGGGATTCCTCCAGCCCTGCAGCACCAGTCAAATTACTACAAGATTTTGGAAATTCACTTTTAGCTACTGGGAATCACAAAATGCATTTTGTATCAGTAATCTTTAGAGCTAACTCTAAACAGTTCCTATTAATATTACTGCATATCTGTGATCTATAGAACCTTTCATTAGACTACTATGAAGTTACTGGATGTTTTTGAATGGCTTTGGCCACAACATCAATTAAAAACCCATCACACAGAATAGAGCTTCCGTACAACTTTAGAATCATGAACAGATTTCGCCTTCCCTTCCTTTTCCCTAGGAAATTATATCCATTGGAATGAAAAGCAATGACAGCTTAGTACTGTGCTAGCCAAACTTTGTTCCCATTTTAAATCTGGCTACGTACAGACTACGGATCATTATGTGAAGTGCAAAATAATTTCGCACATTTATCTTTGGCAGTCTTTGTACACTAAACTGGTTTCTCAAGGATCTAAAGTCCCAGCTGGACTACCTGGATCTCCTGGGAGTCAGGGATGCTCTTCCAGCCCTGGGTGGCAGCAGGAGTGTGGCCAGGCCAGGCAGATTAGAACAGCCACTGATGACAATGTCAGGCTCGGAAGTGCAGGGAGGGAAGACCTCACCCTTCCTGCAGGCCCACATTCCACCTTTAATGAGGAAGCCAAGAAAGAGCCACTAAATAATATTGTTTTTCAGTGATCACAACCATGAAAGAGAAAATGCAGCGCTCTGATAGCAGCACAGCCCATCTCCACTCTGAGCAGGGGAAGCAGCAAACCATCAAAGGGACCCGTCTCCCTCGGCATTAACCTCTGTCTCTCTCGGAATTACAGGTATGGCCAGTTTAAAGTTTACCCCAAACAGCAGCTTCGTGGGATGCTAATTCCTTCTGCCAACTAATCAGGGAATCAGCAAACTTCTAGAAAAGAACAGAATTTCTCTGTCACTACCAAACTTCTGTTCTCAGCTCTTGATAAGGCTTATTTGCATCTTATCTAACCAAAGCAATGAAGAAATCCTCCTGGAATCCAGAACTAGAACTGAAAGATTGAGCTGCACAGGGTGTTTCCAAAGGCTCTCCCAAGCCCAGCAGTTCTGGTCACTGGCTGCCAGCCTGGAGACCCTCCACTGGAGCTTTCCCTGGGAGACACCCTGAGCACAGCCCAGCCCAAGCCGAGCCTCTAGAGAAGCCCAGACATCAGACAGGGCTGTTTACATTCCCAGAGCTAAACTCCACACAGTCCAAACAGTTAATTCTCAGTTGCAAAATGAGGTCCCTCCAAGCCATTACTAATGGAGAAAGCACGCCCAGCCCCAGCCCCTCCCAGGGCCCAACACAGCAGATTGTGACAGGAATGGTCACTGGGAGCTGTCCCTGGGCTTCTGGAGGGCAGGATCCTCAGGGTAACAGGGACCTCCCCAGCCCAGAGCCTCCCACACCTCTAAGTGACAGAGGTGGCATTCCCAGAGGTGTCAGAGGTGGCATTGGCAGAAGGGACAGAGCACAGCACAAGCAGCAGCCCGGGAATGCCAGGCTGGGCACACATCCCAAACTATCACAGCAGCAGTACAGAAGCCTTCAGCTGCTGACATCCAAAATATCTGCCAAGCTGGCAGGGCTCCACTGGAGCAGAACAGAGCTGGTCACCTGGGAAAGAAGGTTCCTGAGAACTGAAGTTTCTCTGCTACAACACCAGAACATTGACATGAATCAACTGGTACCAAGGTCTTAAGTAAAAGTCAGCAGCACATTTTAAAACACCGATTGTAAAAACATGACTGAACAACCATTTGTTATAATCACCCCATTAATGAATAAACAGGATAAAACTACTGAATTCCTTAAACCCAGCACTTTTAAACTGCTTTTCACAGAGCACAATGCCCTGCCCACTGTGTAGAACTCCGCAAGCCCTCTCCCTCTCCTGCATGGATACAATCACTGGTTCAGCCAGGATACAGTAACTGGAATAATTTGACAGCAACAGTTGCTTTTCAGCCAAATCAGCTCCCCAGACTCACCCTTCAGACAAACAGCCTCCCCAGCACAGCCCCAGGGTGGGAAGGTACCAAAGGGCAGGGCAGGTTCCTCAGAGACAGCCAAAACCCTGAGCAGAGCCAGCTTTGCACTTTGTGATAGCAGAACACTGAGAAACTATCATTTTTAATAAAACTGTTGCTTCTTCAAGCAAATTCTGTTTTCTCTTCAAGACAGCAAATACTGTACTTGACAAGAAATATATGGAACATAAAAGCTGGTACCATTTCTTGTTTGGGGATGGCACAGCCAGAATAACTGCCTTAATTCACTCCAAACAAAAAAACCCAACTGGTTTTAGAGAGGAAAGACTATTTTTTCTATTCTCGACATGCTACTTACAATAACTTAGCCTGCTGTGACATTTTAAAAATGTATTGCATGTGGCCCCAATTGGGCTCTCATACAGTGTTCTATAGTATAATTGCTTTTATCTTCCTGGCCTGACCCAGCCCAAAGCCCAGCCCAGTGTGCCAGGCTCTGCTGCAGCTCAAGGCCTGGCTCACCCCCAAGCAGGGTGGGCAGAACAGCTTCCACACCATGGATTTAAAACTGGTCCCTTCACTTGGTCAATCTGTGGCTGCTTCACATTTCCAGGTCAGAAGTCTTCTCTGTACATCTGAAAACAGCAGATGGGAATTCCTAAGATAAAAGTGTTTATCTTCCACAGGGAAAGAATTTACATTTCTGTGTATAAAGTGAAGAGGTTCTACTAAACCAACACTGGCGATTCAAAAAAAAATAAAGCTTCATCTAAACAGTATCTGAGACCTCACTGATCCTGCCCATCACTGGGGCATCAGTCCTGACACAGGGGCTGATCTCCAAGGTAGGTCAAAGCTACAGAACCACTGCAAGAGGTGTTTTTTATAAGGGCACACAGTGATAACAGGCCGAGGGGGAATGACTTCCCACTGCCAGAGGGCAGGGTTAGATGGGATACTGGGAAGGAATTCTCCCCTGTGAGGGTGGGCAGGCCCTGGCACAGGGTGCCCAGAGAAGCTGTGGCTGCCCCATCCCTGCAAGTGTCCAAGGCCAAGCTGGATGGGGCTTGGAGCAACCTGGGACAGTGGGAGGTGTCCCTGCCCATGGCAGGGGGTGGCACTGGATGGTCATTAAGGTCCCTTCCAACCCAAGTCATTCCATGAAACCCACACTCCTGAAAGGCAAACCAGGAAGGACCAAGGGCAAACCTGACCTAAGAGCCATAAAAACTTGGCCATTCCCAGCAGAACAAGTGACTCAGTTGAAATGTCACTGTGGAAACAGAACCCTTGACTCACACTCAGCTGGGCGGTGGTGCTGGCAGTGGTGATGCCATGGGAGGGCAGTGACAAGTCCACGATCCTGAACTCTGCAAATGTTTCAGTGGAAGCAGGAGACATCCACTCCAAACATGAGACAGAACTAAAGCCAGCCTGCCCTACTGGGTGGTTTTTCCTCAAACAAAGCCTGTGTTTGTTACCAGGAGTAACCAGCTTAGCTCGCTGGTGAGGTAACACTCCGAGCACCTTCGTGGGGCTGGCAGCACATCCTGCCTGCTTTCCACATACAATAGGCAGGACTTGCTGCCAGGAAAAATGGAAGAATCAGCAGCTCTATTCCAAAACAAGAAATTCAGAATTAGGTGACAATTGGCCTTCAAAAAGATTTGCTTTTTTAACACTCACCAAGAAAAACTTCGTAGCAAATACAGCTTTGAGGTGATTCAGGACCACCAGCTCACTCCTCATTTGCCCTTGTGTTGATTTTTTCAAAAGGAAGCCAGCACACCCAAGGTAAGTATCAATATTTTGAAGTGGTTTTAAAATGTTTAAAAATAACTCAGAGAAAACTGTCAGGTGACAGTCACCACTTTCAGTATTAGTATTTAGGGAACACCACACAGCCAGTCACCAGTGTGACTTTCAGTTTGGCTCCTACAGCCATTTTTTACCCAAATTAACAACATAATCTTCTGTACAAGTATTAAAATTGATTTCATCGTAAATCTGGTGATGCTGGATGCTTCAGAATCACCCCAAAGGCTGCTGTTTTGGAGCTCACCCACCAGCTGCAACCTCTGTGCTTCCAGTCCTTTAGAAGGGCTTTAAAAAGGGTGCATCACCTCCAAGGCACCAAAATATTTCAGTGATCCACACATCTCAGAGCTGCAAAACTACAATTTAGGCCTCAATAAATGGACAAAGGCTTCTGCTCCTTTGTCTTCCTTCTTCATTTTCTCCAGAGTTCCCCCATGAAACTGTGCTCAGTCACTCAGTATAAAAGCTGCAGCTTTGATCTCTGCTGTGATCTAAGCCATGGATGTGGCAGCAGGAGCTGCCGGCTCTAATGAAAGGCAGAGCAAGCTTTAGGGGGATAATCATCTTGGAAGGAAAGCAGAATGTTCCTGTGCAGTGCAGGGAAACCCATGACAGACTGTTCACATTAACAGATCTGAAATTCCTGCCTTGGTGAAATGGATCCAAGGCTCCTCTCCGGAGCGAGGCAGTAAATTTAGCTCTTTAGAACAACCACACCTCCAGCCAAATCCTATTTTCGGGCCACTCAAGCAGGGACAGGCTCTGCAGCGAGGCCCTGCACAGCCTTCTTGTAAAACACACATCGCAGTGGCTTCAGTGTTAGACCGGGAGAATTACACCAAATACAGGGCAGATTAACAAAGCATTGTTCACACAGTTAAGGCTAGGTTTCAACCCTAGGTAGGTAATTTTGAGCCACAGCACTGTAAATTTGAGATGAATTTAAGCTGGACGTTCTATATGGCAAAAATACAATTGTGGTTTAAATGCAGAACCACGTTTAAAGCAGTTTTGCTTGAGGGAGGAAGTGATGTTTCAGTGAGCAGCCTGACCAGTCCAATAGCTTGTAAACTTCTGGCTACAAATAAAAATTTACAGTTCAGCGCTTCCAGTGAACTACTGTCCCAGCAAATGAGATCCTGATTACCAAAGTCATAGCTATTAAAGCTCTCCCTTATTCTTTTTGACTTTGAAAAACCCCAAACCCCTCCCACCAGTGTCTATTAGACCAATATAACAATGTGAACTTCTTTAAAAAAGTACATTTCATTTGTGAAAGCATTAACAGCTTCTGAAGGAAAGGCAAAGTGCTGCTGCAGGGGATTAACACTGGAACTGCTTAAACCCAGGCAGGATGAAATCTAGCAGTGGTCCCGTGTTTTGTTTTCCAAAACAAAAACTTGTATGACAAGCTGTCATAAATTAGTGATAAAAGCCCCTAAAGAACCTGAGACAAAGCTAAGCTACACCAGAAATGTTCTAAGCTTATCATATCAATTTAACCCCTTAAATATTACAATAAACATTTCTCATGCTACACTCTACTACAGAACTTGAACTTTCCAAATGTGACAGTTCACTAATATAATTTACTTTAAAAAGGCATACAAAGATCCCCACACCATGTCTTGGTAAATAATTGGTTTTGATATTTAACTGCCTGGTATTTATTTACATTAAAGAGTTTATTTTCACACCAGGTCTTTCCCTCATGAGCAAGAAACAATTTTATAATTATGCAAAATCATTTTATCTAAAATTAGCTGGGTACACTTTTGATAAAGGACACAGTAAAGCAGAAACCAACTTAAACAATTACTGAATTATTCCTTAATCTCAGATGTAATTTTATAACCCTTCTGTGCCAAGACAACTGCAGGGGCTGCCAGAATGGGGATTCCCCCATCACTTTGTGCTCTGGCCATGCTCAGGACACAACTCGAGGTGAAATGGTGAAATTTAACCTGGGCAGCAACAGCAGCAAGAAATCATTCTGCAGCCACCTCCTTGCTGGGCTGCCCCTCCAGGCTGCTCACCTTGTCCCTCCCAGCCCAGATTTGGGCCAGCTCCAGCCACCACCACATCAAATCCATGGTGAGAAGCAAATGCTGGATTCCCCTCACACAATTCCCCACAACCATTCTCCTCTCAGAAGCCCTGCCTGAAGCAGTCCTTCCCCCAGACTTCGGGTGCAGGTCCCTACACCTCTCCCCTGCATCAGCAGCAGCTCAGATTGGAATCATATGCAATAAAAGACACTGGTTCCTTGCTGTCTTGGCCCTCTCCGTGGCCAGCCTGCAGGCAGGGGAGGTGGGACCAACACAGGCTGGGCAGCAACAGGGGAAATCTGTTCCTTTCAGCAACAGCAGCTACTTAAAATCAGCTTAAACTGATCATGAAACTGCAGCCTGGGGCCAACATTCCATTACTACGAGGTGACATCAGCTGGCAGAGCTGCTGACAGAAGTGGCTGTGTCCTCCCTCCTCCTGCTCCATCTCCTTGGCCCTGCAGGAGCTTGCCCACCAGAGAGCAGCTCAAACTGACCTGGCTCAACACTCACCTTGTTGGAATTTTCAGTCAGAGACCAGAGGTGCAAGCACAAATCCAGGCATTGCTGCAAAGCCTGATGCAGGTGTAGGTCTGACCAGAGCCAAAGCAGCAGCTGATGGCTCTGGATAACAGCATGGCTCATGAATCCTCTACATGTGGGTTTGGCAGCTTTTACATTTAAGCAAAGTCCAGTGGCCTTGCCAAACCACCTGCTGACATGAGAATTCCTCCATGTTTGAGAGGGAAATAAAAAAACCCACCAAAATACGCTGAAAACACTCCTGAACTTCCAAATAGGACCTTACTTTCGATTTTAGCCACAAAACAGGTGGATTGCAACCAACCCAAGGCATTTTTAAACTGCATGATTTCTTTACCCAGAAGTCCTGCATTGTCAATCCCTGGAAAAGACTCCAAGGAGCAGCACTGCCTTTTGCACAGACATGTCTGAATAGGAAAAATATGCACTACGGGAATGAGCAAAATACACTGACATGCTAAAAAAATCCTGGATGTCTTTCATGTACTTGTTTGGTTTTTTGCACTTTGATGAGACAAGGAGGAATGGCTTTGAAATGACAAGAGGGTAAGAATGGATTAGGTATTAGGAAGAAATCCTTCCCTGGGGGGATGGTGGGGCCCTGGCACAGGTTGCCCAGAGAAGCTGTGGCTGTCACACCCCTGGAAGTGTCCAAGACCAGGCTGGATGGAACTTGGAGCAATCTGGGAGAGTGGAAGGAGTCAGGGTTGGGACTGGATGATCTGTAAGGTCCTTTCCAATACAAACCATTCCAGGATTTGATGATTTTAGCCATGTTACCTCGCACAAGAGGGAAAAAACTCCAGTCCAGAAATGACCATTTCAACAAAGGTAATTCTGCTCTAATTTAATGTACTGCCCAGTCAGGTCTATTTTAAGTCTGGGGATTCACAAAACTGGCAAGAGAAAGCCTTGGAAAAGGAACTACACTGAATCAACACAAGAAGCAAAACAGGGAAACGCAGAAAAGGCAGAACAATGAAGCAGGAATAGAAAGTGAGGCTGCAAAAAGGAGCTGGAAGCTTTGAAACAACAGTAAAAAGACTATAAAGGAATTCAGGGACCTGAAGTTATATAAAATCAACTGCTAGGCTAGTAACAAACCAGGGATTATTCCCTATGCCCATGATTTCACAACAGAGCCTTTGCACTGATTTCCTGAGCGTGGCCATGATTAACAATTAATGGCTGAGCCCTTGATTATGTTTCACTGACAGGAAGGCAAGTCTGTGACCGAGCCCGGCATCCCCCGCGCGTGAGCCGACTCAGCCCATTCCTGGGATCACAGCCTGGACACAGCTGCCTGTTTTGGTGTTGCTTAGACACAGCAAACACAAGAGCACATGAACGTGTACAACATGCAGAGCTCTGCCATTCCCACCCTGCCACGAGGCTTTCTGCAGTTCCAGCATGAAACTGAAAGTTAACTCAATCACTGGATTTCAGAGAAGGAAACAGGAGCCTTGCACTAATCAAGGTTTATTATCCTGCACTTCAACACACGCTTGGACCTGCTGTTACAAAACCAGGATTACTTTATCCTACTGTTCCATTCCTATCAAAAATACCAGCTCAGAACACTTAATCTGCGTGTTAAATCCCCTTGCAGCAGGGCAGACCAGCTGAATGCTCGGCCAGAACACAAGCTGCAAGTTCAGTTCACACACTGATTCTCCTGCGTGAGAACACCATCTTTCTAGCTCCATTTTATACAGAAAACAGAACTTTTAATCAGGGGACTGAAGCTTCCTAACAACTGATTTGTAATTAAGTTATAGATGCCAAAAGTCTGCATTTGAGTAACTGCTGTACTTTCCACAGCTGTGACTTTGCAACCCGCCTGCAGGACAATTTATCTTCTAAGAAAGGGCTGATCTTTGAACTCCATTTTCCTGTCACTGGCTAAAGTAGCTTTTTGTAGCCTTAGAATTGTTTCACCAAGGATGTGTGTGCAACACTATTAGCAGCTCTCAGCAGTGACCTGCCTTGTCTGTGCCACAGTCAGCTGTACAAATTTGGCCACTCTGTAAATCCCTTGGTTCTTTGATTCACTCCACTGCAGTCACTCCAGGATGTTCCTGTCACACTGCAATGCAATTAACTTCACCAGAAAACAATCCCTGTCAGGCAAAAAAGGCTCCACCTCACCCAGAGAAGCATTTATGACCTCACCCAGCTGGCCCAGGAGTGCAGAGTTGTTTCCTGGTGAGAAGCGGCACTGGCCAAGCAGAAGACACACGATTAACCCATCTATCCTATTGATCAACCATGGAACAGCGACTACAAACCCAAAGCTTTTAAGGTTATTTGGTTCCTAAGGAATAAATTTGAACCAAAATCAGAGAATGGTTTGGGTTGGAAGGACCTTAAAGCCCATCCAGTCCCACCCCCTGCCATGGGCAGGGACACCTTCCACCAGCCCAGGTTGCTCCAAGCCCTGTCCAACCTGGCCTTGGACACTTCCAGGGATCCAGAGGCAGCCACAGCTTCTCTGGGCACCCTGTGCCAGTGCCTCACCATACTCACAGGCAAGAATTCCTTCTGTATATCCAACCTAAGTTTCCCCTCTTTCAGCTGGAACCCATTACTCCTTGTCACTACAGCTCCTGATGAAATGATCTAATTAAAATGGTCTAATCCAGCCAATAAAGCAACACTGCAGCTGAAAACGATACCCCAAAGTTCCCTATTTTTCCTTGTCCAGACACCCAGTGCTGCTTGAGGCGTGACAGTGTCAGCAAGGATCCAATTTAGCCTTCAAGACTGGTACTTAGAACAATCCAACAACCCTGAAAAATGAGGGAATCGAGCCCAGTTAAAATCACTCGATCTGTCACCACCAACTGCTGCGAAGGCACTCAGTTCTGAATGACTGCAATGAGACTTCCTTCCCCAGTGTAACTGGTATTTAATTAAACTCCCAGAGGTTTCAGATCAGAGCTGTGCTACGGCCAACTGCTGCCTTAGGTCAGGCCCATGGCCACAAGATGTTTTAAAGCTTGAGGTTCTTCTAAAATGTCAAAAAATGGAGCTATTTCACTTAAATTACAACACCTTTCTTTCTGGAAACTGTGCACAATATTAGAAAACATTTCTAACACACTAAGACACTTGTTATTTAATCCCATCCTAAGAAGATCCTGTTATTTGGCATTTCATCACTGCTAACACAATGACCCCTAAAGAGCAGCTCTGGCTA
The DNA here is from genome assembly GCA_035222235.1 of Margarornis squamiger. Classification (NCBI taxonomy): domain Eukaryota; kingdom Metazoa; phylum Chordata; class Aves; order Passeriformes; family Furnariidae; genus Margarornis; species Margarornis squamiger. Next base: position 15,513,123 of record JAWWTY010000032.1, read on the forward strand.
TGGATCCATTATCATTACCTAAAAATACCATGCAAGTGTTCAAGAAATACATTTCTTCCATCAATACCAAGTGTATCCCATTACAGTATCAAGCTGAAACAGCCTGTTACATCATGTCTGCCCATTTTAGCATACCAAATCATTACTATTTCGAGATTTTGACTGCAGGCACAACCTGGCATTAGAATTATTTGCTCAGAAGATGCACCATCAGATCAAGTTAGAATCCAGGACTCATGGTTTCATCCCCAGAGGTAAGGGTTATTTTGTTTATATGAATAAATATCAGGAGGAAAAAGCATCTCCTGAACCTTCAGCTGAGCCACTGTCACTAAAGCAGATTCAGATGTATTTTTACCTCCCCTATTCTGCTGTTATGTCAGACACCAAAACATCCACTTTGGATGCCCCTAACCCCTGGACAATATCCTTTTCTACTCTTCCAGCTCCCTGTGCTTTCCCCCTGCAGCAGTGCAGGTCTGGCTGGGAATGGTGACTCCGGCTCCAGTTACGTGCTGCGACACAGGCTCGGCATGCCAGGGTTGGCACAACCCTTTCTGCTGCCCTGGACCCTCAAAACATCCTGAAACCACCTGAGAAACACCTGCACAGGAAAATGACATTTTATTCATCATTTTAAGGCAATGTAAGATGGTGCTTTTATGAGCTAGATGCTCCCTTTATCCTTGTTGTGCTGTCCTGACATGTCAGCAAGAAAGGAAAAGCCCAAGCTGATCCAGCCAGAACAGATCCCCCAGTGCCTGTATGTGAATATTTTATCAGTCCTCTCATCTGCTTCATCAAGCAGCAGCTCGAACAGAGCCAAAGGAGAAGAGGACATACAAGTAAGAGAGCAAATAATATTTCCCAAATCCCTGAGTTGGAATATTTTCTTTTCTTTCCTGCAACAAAAATCTCAAGTATTTTACCCACTGCCCACTCAGCACTTGACACACAAGTTGGACACAAAGTTATTATATAACTTTTTGTTCTCAACAACAAGCTTTAGCCGGTTCCCTGGAGTTCACAACATTTTATTAAGGTATCTTCAAGTCAACAAAATTCAATTTGTTGGATAGTTTTCTCTCAAGAAGAGAAGGCTCCAGAGTGCCCCAACTGCGGCCTTCCAATACCTGAAGAGGCCAACAGGAAACATGGAGAGGGACTTTGGACAAGGGCCTGGAGTGCCAGGACAAGGGGGAATGGCTTCCCACTGCCAGGATATTGGGAAGACCTGGTGCTCTCAAAAGCCATCCCTTGCTCAGAGCTGGATCTAGGAGGACACACGTGGGAAACACCACCCACAGGATACCTGAGCCCCACACCCTTCCCACGTCACCACTTCTGGACATGGGCAAGGCATTCCCAGGTTTTCATGTGGTCTGGAAGGGGATCACAAGCAACGAGGCTTTTAAACTGAGGGCTGAGTAAATCCTTACTCATTGATTTAAAACCTGTTGCTGACCTTGTAAGGGCACAAGTTTTGCAGAGAAAGAAGCTTCTTAAAACTGCAATATAATTTCTAAAGTTTCTAATCTTTAGAGTTCTTAATGACCTGGACTTCAAACATGAGATCATTTTGGTCCCTGAGGAATTAGGAAATCCTGATAAACTGACTGCCTTCACAAAACTTAGAGGATCACCAGAATTAGGCCAGAATACAGTGCTTTCTTTTCTGTTCACAGCCAGAACCTCTCACCCTACCACAGGTTCCAGCACAGCAATTCAGCTGTTCACCAGAAGCAGCAGTTCAGCCTCACAGGTCTCCCCAGCTCTCCACAAAGACAGAACCATTGCAAAAAGTCACTACAAAGTCCCCACCTTGGGCAAATCCAGGTGAATTTTCCATTGGCTTCAGCAATCTGCTTTGAAGGGGACATTAATCAATGGCACTAACAGACACACAAAATTCAATCTAGACCACAGCCTGGTCCCAATTTATATATTTTGGAATTATTTATGTAATCTGTGATTTATATTGTTTGTGACTGCAATAATAAAGTGCCAAACACTCCAGTCAGTGCCAAGTCTCCCCACAAGCAGCAGCCCCAAAGTGAACACATAATAGCTGCATGTTTTTCTACAATTGGTAGTTTGTCCTGGTAGAAAAACCTGATTCCTGAGCTGCACAACCCATTACATTGTGTCAGAGCTCCCCAAAGGGTGCAGGAAACAGATAAATACGCCGATACGGAGAGACTTTGTTGATCCTGCTGAGGCTGAGCAGTGCTGACGGGGTAGCTGCGCTCTTTCCTTGCTCCCTCCGGGATAGAAACCCCACTTTGCCAAGTTTTGTGCCTCTGCAGAGCCCACAGTACCCTGGGAATGCCCGGGGGCATTGACCACTTGCAGCTGGGTGCCCCAGCTCCCTTCACCCCCGTGCAGGTTCCCACTCCATGCTCGGCCTGTCCAGCAGCTAAACTCCCTCCAGATGTTTATTTCGACAGTAATTCCTGGGCTCTTATCCCTGAACTCACACACCCTTCATTCCCATCACTGCCCGACCCACAGCCCCAAATCCTGCCCTGCTCACAAACACACCTCCCCTAATTCAATCCAATGGGCACTTTAAACCCATCACTGAATGAGCTGCCAACCAGAGATCTCAGGCAATTTTCTAATTAAGGAGACCTGGAACTTCATTTGGAGATAAACAGGAAATGCTTAAGATAACGATTATAAACACTGAAATGAGATTTTTCTTTTCAGATGGAGACGAATGCCAACCTAAAGCCCAAAGACGACTCTCCCTCTGGCCGTAAATATTTCATATTTCAATGCTGTTTGCCACTTTTTAAAATATCTTTGCCAAAGACAAGCACTGTAAGTAAATAACACTTAGCAAATTTAACTTCTTTTAAAGGATGTTTGGGTGAGCCAGAAATTTTCAAATACTGGGGTCATACTTCTATTTTTTTTCCCACACAAAAACTAGAAAAACATTAAAGAAAAAATTCTTTTATATTAAATGGCACTGTAGGGTTAATGTTATATTGATAGAAGTATTTTGGACTTAACAGAGATGAGTCCACTCTTGTTTTACCACCCTGGATGCTTGAAAAAGCAAGTTTCAACAAAAAATGAAAAAGTAAAAGAACTTCCTTTAGTAATAATTCACAGAATGATTATGGGAAAGACTAGAATCAATGGACAATGCTTCAGCAGGAAAAAAAAGGAATTATTTGGACCATCCACCTTTTCCATGAAGTATTACTAGAAGTTATTGCTTTCCAGCAGGTTTTCCCTGAACAGATAAATGGAGGCAGCTCCTCCCTGTACAATATTCCAATAACAGACATTTTAACATAACTTGCTTTAATGTAATAATTATGTTACAACGACTCCAATTCCAGCTCAAGACTTACACACTGCCAAGTGACTTGAAGAAACACTAAATATAGATCAGCACAGAAACTTTTATGCAGGACATGAGCTATTAAAAGCCACATTCCAAAACTCCGGGTGAGTCACAGTAACGCCATGAGTACAGGCCCTGGAAAAACCTATTTGTACACAAGTTGTATCTGAACAGTGGGAAACAGGCACAAAAGTGATGATAAGTCAGCTTCTTGCATAAAAACAGAGCTTTCTGAGGTAGTTTGTGGTCTCTTCCAGATTTCTAATTAGTCAGAGCTGCCTGTCCCTGGTTTAAATTACTGCAAAAGCCTCGGGGCAGATCGAGTATCTCTCCCAGTAAAGGCAGTAAGAATATCCACCTGTCTGATCTTGGGTGACTTCACCAGACCTAAACCAGTTGCCTGGAATCATTTTTAACCTAAATGGTACTCTGGTGACTGCACCTAAAAGATGGAGAAAGAACCAACAACAGCAGCAGCTGGTCCCCAGAGGCTGGGAAGCCCAGCTCATATGAGGCTGTCACTGCCTGAAATGTCATTAATTACCAGCCTGAGTCTGTAAGCAAACAGCACAATCCAGACCCCTCCGTGGGCTCTTTCCTCATGGAAATTACTCAGCTATGTAGTTCAAATGCTTATTAGTGTATCAGTGCAAAGCTTTGATAACAATAGCTCTGAAGGTTTATTTTCATTAGGGATGACTGCAGCTTTAAAGGAGAATATTCCCAAGCTTCTAATCAAATGTGTCTCCTTTGTAATTTAGAAAAGGGTATGAAAACTAAGACAAGCACTCAGAGATATCTGAAGAATTACCTTGTTGACATCACGTATCATATAATTATTTAATTTCTGAGCCTAACACTCAGCTGCTCTGCTGGAGTGAGGATCTGCTCAGGAAGCATCCCAAAGAAAGGTGCAAACAGCAGGGAGAACCTCCCCTCCCCTGCTCTGTGAGACAGCATGTCCTAGGACACAGTCCACACCTCCCACTTCACAGGGCCCCAAGCACAACTGTTCTCAGTGGGTATGAGCCTTGGTCCTCTGAAGGGAGGAAGGTTTAGAGGAATTAGCACATAAATCCCATTAAAAACAATCCCAGCACGTGGCCTCTATGGAATTACAGGCCACCTGAAATTCATCGAGTTCAGAATTAAGGTTATTCCTTTCTTTTCCACTCCCCCCCAAGTTTATTTTTAAGCCTAACTAAAACTTCCAATCTGTTTCCAGCAGGATTTGGGATGTAGCTCCAGATAAAGCCAGCTCTGAGCTCGTTCCTCTGGGTGATCAGCTGTGTGCCTGTCGTGGGCAAGGTGCCACTTTATTCCGATGCATTAATTCAACTCATGTGGAACTAATGATTTCCTGGCAAGCCCTGCCTCTGCTCACCTGCACACCCCAGCCCTGCTTTTTGGGAATTATCCAGGCTAGATGAGAGAGCCTTCATGGTGGCAGGAGCACCAACACATGCCAAGATTCACAGTTCTCTACTCCAGCTAAGGCTGCCCTGAGACCATTGTGATGCCACCTCCAGTGACACGTTCTGCCTCAGTCACCTGGCCCAGACTCTGACAGCAACTGATATTTTACTTTTTAGGTTTCCCAGAGCTCGAGCTGTTCCCCTCAGCAGCACTCACAGCAAATCTGGTAGATATATAAAATATCAAGTCCTCGGCAGCAGACTGAACATTTGTCTTAAGGCAGGCAACAACATCCATGAGACAATTGCTGCAAAATACTTAACACATCTATTAATTAGTGTGGAATCCTGTTCCACTCAGCTAATCCCCCCTTTAATTAGTTTCCTACATGTATTTCACAATTCCCTATAATCCTTTATAGGAAGCCTATCCATGGACTCACAGCCTTCCCATAAACGCCATTCCTTGGCTTTCCTGGAGCTCTTGCCCATCTTTTCTTATTTTCCACATTAAGGTATTACTTCTCTGATTCCAAACATATTCGGGACCCAAGGCCAAAGATGCCAACCTTGGAAGCTGGCTAGAAGAGCAGTGTCATTGCTACCTTCAACCCTGAACTATTCCAAACATCCCTTCATTAAAGAGAACATGACCAGGTAGAGCCGCGTTGCTGACGCACAGCTGAGCTTTGCTGACCTCATGGTAAAGTGTCTGCTCTCCCCACAACCCGGCTATGAGGGAAAAACAAAGCAGAAGGAGACACCCCTTTCAAACACACCACCAGGAAACACAACAGGCAGTTAGAGATCAGCCCAGAAGCAGCAGGTGACATCCAGGGGGATGTCCCAGCGAGGGGGCAGCTCCCATAACATCCCCAAGCACCCTCGGTGAGGGAGGGATGTGACCCCTCAGTGCAGATCCCAAACTGCTCCTCCAAATGCTGCTTGTCTTACAGAGCAGCTTGTTCCCTTACAGGATCCCACAAGGGTGTCCAGGGTCTTGAAACACTGAGCCATCACCTCTTCAAGCGTTTACAGAACCACAGGGTCCTTCCGATGTGGGGCTTGTCGGCTCATTCTGTCCCAGAATAAAAAGCTAATAAACGAGTTCACCAACTCAATACAACATAAAATATCCCAGCAGGATCCTGCTGAATGCCTGTTGCATCTTCCACGAGCCCTGTAGTGCTTCTTAAACCAAATTTGAAAGCCTCAGCCCTGATAGTTGCAAGTGAAACCAGTTGCAATTTGTCCCCACTACGTGATTTTACTTTGGGAAAAGAAACAAGACCCTGACAACTGCAGGAAGGTTTAACCAGTACATGAAACTTAAAGACGTAATATGAAAAATCTACAATTAATTAATATCAAGCTTATAAAAACAAATGACTCAGTGTAATTTTAAAAAGTTTAACATGAAAAACATTGACAGCATTGTCTGTATTTTAATGAAAGCAGGAACCCACCCTGTGCATGCCCAGACTCCCAGGGCACCCCAGACTCCCTGGCACAGGTGTGAGCAAGAACCTGCCCAGACACCACACCCTGAGCACCCCACAGTGCCACAGCCCTCACCTGCCCGTGGCCAAAGGTCACTGCCAACTTCCCCACACACACTGCTCCAAACACTCATCCACATTGCATGTGGATTTTCCCCTGGAAGCAGAAAGCACCTCGAGCTGTTTATCCTGCTCAGTACAACCCAGATTACTCGAAATTCCACTTGGGATTTGGAGCTGGGAGGCTGACACACGCAAACAGGGAAAGCCAATAATCCCTCCAACAACATAAAAAAAATCTATTAATTGATATAGAATGAGAGGACGGAGGGTTGGTTAGGAAGTTGTTCCCTTTTTCACAGCAAAACAAATTTATTAAAAATCAACTCCTTGGCCTTTATTAGCTGACACCCCTGCCCTGGTTTGTGTGGGCCACGAGGAAAATAAACACCCTGTTAAAGGAGTTACTGGAGAGGAGGCCACCAAAACATACCCAGATAATAAGTGAGTTTATACTCTCAGTATCAGTACAGGTTTTCAGTTTGTACTCTCAGTATAGGTACAAACTTTCAGATTAGATCATTACTAAAAGCAGAGAAGCGTTTCTGAGGGAAAACCCTGACTTTTGCTAGAAACCCCGAGCAGTGCCATTTGCATGCCCAGCCCCCGGGCCAGCTGCTGCTGCAGGGCACCCCCGGGGCTGGGCACTGATTTATTTCCACAGAGCCAGGTCCTGCCCAGGCCCTGACAGCTGGAAATCGGTGGCAATCGTACCTACAGGGCTCCTGTTACTTCTGTCAGCGTGAACTCCTGGGGGAGGCACTGCCCGGAGCCTTCTTAAGTGTCAGAAAGAGCGAGGAACAGATGGAACACCGCAACATTAACGCGGCGAGAAAGGAAACGAAAGTCGCCAAAACCCAGACAGGAAGGGCCCGATGCAAATGGCCCTGCGGGGCTCGGGGGGGCCGAGGGACCCCCGCGGGCTCTGCTTGAGCCCCGTGCGAGGAGAAGCCGGGCCGAGCCGGGCTGGGCTGGGGGAACGGCGGGGACCGACGGACGGACCGACCGACAGAGAGAGAGACAGACAGACAGACCGAGGAACCGCTCGGCAGGGCCGGGCAGCGCCGCCCGAGCCCGCCCGTCCCGTGTCCCCCCCACCCCCGGCGCGGCCCCTCCCGCCCCCCGAGCCCACGGCGGCTCCAGCCCCGCTCGGCCCCGCCGCAGCCCCCGCACCTGCCCACGGTCTGGTTGGCGAGCTGCTTCATGCGGTTGAACTGCTTCTTCATGGCGGCGGCCGCTGCCGGGGCCCC
>JAWWTY010000032.1:15523778-15666236 GCA_035222235.1 Margarornis squamiger
TTGGGGATACTTGTATGGACTGATGAGATCCCCCCTCAGCCTTCTCCTCTCCACACTAATCAGGCACAGCTCCTGCCGTCTCTGCTCATCAAGGAGATGCTCCAGACCCTTCACAGCCTTTGTGGGTGGACTCTCTCCAGCAGCTCCTTGTGTTTCTTGGAGCCCAGATGTGGGGACAGCACTCCAGATGTGCCTCACTAGGTCCAAGTGGAGGGGCAGGATCACTCTCTCCCCTGCTGGCCAAACTCTTCCCATGCCCGCCAGGATTCCATTTGTCCTGGCTGCTCTGCCTCAACTCTCTGCTTGGTTAGAGTCAGTTCAGGTTCCTTTACACCTCAGAGCTCAGGAAGGGCTGTGCTTTTCCCTGGCTCTTCCCCAGACGTGTGTGACCCGAAGCTGACCTCTAGTGGGCTTCCAGAAACATCGCGTTTTGCTGTTCTCTTTCAACCTTTAGATTTCACTATTTTATCCTGTAATAAAACAGAAATGAGATGCCAAAGCCCAGGGTTGTACAGGCTCTATGTACATGTTTCTAAATAAACTACATAAATGTGAGTTTATATATGTAAATCACAGAATCCTAGATGTGTTAAGGTGGGAAGGAACCTTGACTATCATCCAGTGCCACCCCCTGCCATGGGCAGGGACACCTTCCAGTATCCCAGGTTGCCCCAAGGCCTGTCCAACCTGGCCTTGAACACTTCCAGAGATGGGACAGCCACAGCTTCTCTGAGCAGCCCATTCCAAATATGTGTCTGGTTTTATGTGTGTGTGCAATTAATGGCAATTCAGATTACTCAGTTCTTGCACAATAGTGTCATTCCGAGTGAACACACCTCTGAGTGAGTTGTCTTCTCATGAACATTTACATTTGTAAATTTGGGTTTTGGAGAAAAGCCCAAGGAGCATTTTGCTTGGTCACAATTCATTGTATTTAATCAGAGGAAGAGAAAAAATACCATTTCTTTTCTGAGATGTGGCGCACTTTTCTTATATATGTTCCTCTAAAAGCTGTGTCAATACACAGTTTTATTAACTTTTTGCTAACAGTGATTTTAAAAGCTGAAGTGTGGCCTGTAATTGCAATTCTTGTGAGGAGTAGGTGGGGTGTAACTAACTGAGAGAAGCTGGTTTTTCTGTTGGTTTTTAGGTTGTTTTAAGCTGTGGGACATTTTTATGCCCCTGTTAGAAATGCTAGTGTAGGCTGAAGCAGAACTGCTCAGGACTTGAGGTTGTATCTTCTTTTGTGCATGTGAAACTTGAGTGTCCCTAATTCTAGTGTCTTCCTCCCATTCCCAGGATGAAAATCTTCTCCCTAGAAAGTATTTTGAAGTGGATTTTCCAATGATCGTTGCAAGAAAAATACATAATATCAAGTAAGTCTGAGGGCTGTGTTCAGCTGTGTGAGACTGAATGTGATCAGTGTCATTATTTCATCTCTCTGCCAAGAAACATGCCATGCTCTGGGATGTGAGGGTGGGCAGGCCCTGGCACAGGGTGCCCAGAGAAGCTGTGGCTGCCCCATCCCTGGAAGTTTCCAAGGCCAGGTTGGACGGGGCTTGGAGCAACCTGGGCTGGTGGAAGGTGTCCCTGCCCATGGCAGGGAGTAGCACTGGAGGGGCTTTAAGGTCCCTTCCAACCCAAACCATTCTGGGATTCTATGCAAATAAAGGTTCATTATGCAATCAAGTCTTGTGTGTGACTGTGTAGCCACAATTCCAAATTGGAGAAGGTGGTATGTGGAAGCTGTAAGGAGCCAAGCAGACCTTGTTCTGTGGCAGGGAAGGTCTCATGATAATTAGATATGATTAAGTCTGCTCTTACTATTGAAGACAGCAGTAAATTCCCAGACTTGCCTGTTCAGGTATAGGTAGGATAGCTGGTGCTATATGGGAATGTTCTGTATGAACGAATCCATTCAGGCTTACTGAGGATACATAACAGAGTATCTGGATTTTTCTTGAAAGGTTACCTCAAAAATTAAGAGTAATTGGGTATAAAACTGTACTGCAACTTTCACAGACTTGCAAAGGTTTTCATTTCCAGTAGAGGGCAGAGATATTCTCTTGGCTGCTTTTATCACAGACACACACACACACACACACGCATATATATATATATATGTTAAAAAAAAAAGATGTAAGCACACTGTTAAACAGGCTTAGCTGCTCTGAGATGCTTCTTCCTTCTTCCCACAGATCAAAACCTCCCCTGTCAAAACCAATTATGGAATCCCATTCAGGGGACTCTCTTCTAATAGGTGAGTCATCTTCAAACTCAGTCAGTGATGTACTGCAGCACTTTTAAAACTTTTCTGATCATTTTGTTCTGCTATGTGGGCAGGCTTTTAATGTTTGAAATGCTGTTTGGACAGAGAATTGGGAGGGAAAAGAGGCTTTTTTCTTCTCTTACAGACTTCTGCCCATTCGTTCTGTGTCATGTTAGAAATGTCTTCTCTTTAAGTGATTTTATTCTGCCAGAAAGTTGTTGGGTTTTTTCTTTTTCTCTCATATGTAGCTCAAGTTTTCTGTCACAGGAAAAAAGAAGTGCTACTGAGAGGCATAGATACAGGATTAAAATATCTGTTGAGTGTTTATCTTCTTTCTGTCTCATTAAGAGAGCAAGTCTTTACATTTAGCAGAGTCTTCACAGCAAAAACACAGCCTGCAAAGTCCAAGCTCAGGAGCCAATGCTGTTTGTTATATTTTAGTATTAAAAGGGTAATACATTCAGGTGGTGTCACGTGGTTGTACTGTTTTGGCTTATAACCTGATTATGGAACAGGAGCTTGTGGACTCTGTATCCCGAGGAACACTAATTACTTCCATCTATGATAGCAGCTCGTTTGTTTGAGCAGGTGTGACCCTAAAGCAGAGCTCACAGTGTTTGCTGCTCCCTGAGTGATCACCTGTACTGGTGCTTTTACTGAGCACAATCTGGCTCAGGGACTGAAGGGCTTGAAAGGGCCCTCACAGAATCCCAGACTGGGTCAGGTTGGAAGGACCACAGTGGGTCCCTCCCATCTGGTCCCACCTCCCTGCTCAGGCAGGGCCATCCCAGAGCACATGGCACAGGATTGTGTCCAAATGGTTCTGGAATACCCCCAGGGAGGAGACCCCACACCCTCTCTGATCTCTGTTCAGTGCTCGGTCCCTGCACAGCAAAGTTCTGCCTCATGTCCGGGTGGAACTTCCTGGGCATCAGTTCCTGCCTGTTCCTCTTGTGCCATGGCTGGGCCCCCTGAGCAGAACCTGGTCCATGCTCTGCTCCCTCCCTGCAGGCACTGTCAGACATGGGGAGTCCCCTCAGTGTCTGCTCTGGAGACTGAACAGCCCCAGGTCCCTCAGCCTTTCCTGCTCACAGAGATGCTCCAGTCCTTTCTTCATCTTTGTAGCCTCCTCTGGACCTGCTCCAGGAGCTCCATGTCCCTCCTGTCCTGAGGAGCCTGGAACTGGACACAGCACTGCAGATGTTCCTCCCCAGGGCTGGGCAGAGGGGCAGGATCACTCCCTGTCCTGCTGGGAATGCTCTTCCCAGTGCCCCCCAGGGTGCCATTGGCCTTCCTGGCTCCCAGGGCACCAAAGGGTAGAGAGCAGAGTGGAAAGGTGTGCTGATGTTCCAGTGGGAAAACACAGGTTCTTCACCCCAAGGCTCTAACTTGGATCGGAGTGCTGCCACACTCGGACTTAGATGCACACTAGATGGTCTTAACTCACCAAACCTTTAGATCATTTGAAGGACAGAGTTTCTGTTGTACCTTCAGGCCTCAAAAGATGAAAGTCCAGTGCCCCACCTGAGCAAGAGGGCTCCTGAGGACTCCTGGGTTCCAGCCAGGAGCCCTGCCTGTGGCACACCCTGCACACAGTGGGATCTGCTGCATAAGCACTGTTCCAAAGGCATCCACACAGTCAATCCGGAGGGCTGGGTAGTGTTTGTGTTCCTGAACAGCTTTAGATGTGTCTGGTACAGCAGAACAACTGTAGTTATCAGCTTGCAGTGGTGTATTGTAATCAAAAGTTATTAATAGCAACTCTCAGCAGTCAGCAGCAATTACTGTGGCACTGGGTGAGTGTACTGGAGTGACTGGTTTCCCTAAAGCTGCTTCTCTGGTTCTTTCTCAGTGCTGGGTTTTAAAACCTCAGAGTAGCAATTTTACTGTACCCAGGGTGGTGTGGGATCTGGTACACTGACCTCTCTGGGATGTAGCATCATGTCTGGATAACTTGGAGATGTGGGAAGCATGTTGTGGAATCCCAGTTTGAACTGACACTCAACCATGGGTCGCTTGTATTGAGATTCATGTGGGAACTCTTATTTAGGAATATATTAATGGAACTGCTTTGTGTGGAAGTGCCACCAGAAGAGGTGGTGGAATAAATAGGTAAATCAAGCAGATGGGCAGAGATTTCTTACAGGTCTAAAGGAACTTGACAGTGGATTTGCTCAGCTACTGACTGATCTGTACCCTCTGGTTTTAAAACTTAGTACCAGTTGGAAGGTGTTGGCTGAGACATCCAGGGAACTCCAAGCCAGTAGGACTGATGTCTCTACTGGACAAATTAATAGGAATTCTAACAGAAAGTCTTAGTAGAACAGAGGAATCAGAATGTTGAGAAAGAGTCACCATCGCTTTTGGAGAGGTAAGTTATGCCTCATAAACCTACTGGAGTTCTCTGAGTCAACAGATCTATTGGAAAAGGACATCAATATAGTGCTTGGATTTCAAAAATGTGTTTTGACAGTGTCCCTTACCAAAGTGTGCCAAAGAATGGCATGGTGGTTGTGGGGAAGGAATGGTTCTCATATGGATGAGGAGCTGGGATGGAGGGTGAGCATATGTTGTTAATTTTCGTTATGGAGGAGATGGAGATCTGTGCTTAGGGATATGTTGTTGTTCAACACTAAGGAATAATTGGGAAAATAGAGTGATTAGTAAGTGGCAGCTTGTTGGCAAATCCAAACTCTTCAGAGTGGTAAAGAACTGTTAGAAGAATCTTGTGAAATTAGTGACTTGATGATGAATTCAATGTGGATTAATAGAAAGTGATGCACATGGGGGGAAAAAATAGTTTGTGCCTCACATGTAAATGATTATTGCTGCCTTCCTGCAGGATCTGGGTATTAGAATAAATAGATGTATGAAAGCACGAGCTCAGTAATGGTCCAGAAATCCAAATCAAGTTTAAGCATTCTTGGGAAAAAGCTAGAAAAACACCTACTTACATGTTTGCCCTTGTTTTGACTTCTCCCTTTGTAGCTGCTGTTGGCTCTGTGAGAGGCAGGGTATCATACTAGGGGAACCTTTGCTTGACCTATACAGCTGTTAGACTGTAGAGTATTCTGGGAATACCACCTGTCACAGGGACTGTAGGGAAGCACGATGAAGGAGCATTGCCAGGTAGGGAAATGTTACCCATCTTTGTGGGATATGGACCAGGATTTTAGAGTCTTGGGGAAGAGGTTGTCCCATCCTGTGCCTGCCCCACATCAGTTTCACACTGCTGTCTCTGGTGTGCCAGGGATAATTTGTTTAGATGGTTTGGAATTTCATTTTTGAGTTGTTGTAATACGGATTGACGTGATTCTTGTTCTCTCACTGCTTTTTTGCTCACCCTAAGTGTTACAGACAACTTTATTGGCTCCAGGGCAGCATCTGCTGTGCTTGCCCTTTGGACAAGGCAGGGACTACATGGCGTGCAGTTCAAATATAGATGTTGGTGGCCTCTGCCCTTGCATGCAGCGGGATGACACTTGTCACTGAGCAGCCCTGTGGTTTCCTGGGGAATGTTGGATCTCCAGGGAAAGCAGTGATTTGTGCAGCTGTTTGACATTCCTGTGGCAGTAACACAGTAAATCGTTTTCAAAGTTCAGTGGCACTGTCTGATGGATGATGCAGTTGCTCATGTTGGGGAGTCAGGGCCCCACCTTTGTTACCTTTGCAAGTGCAGATTACACTGAGTGAACTGTTACCTTTCTGTGCCTCTCACACCTTCTGCCCTGTCTTGTCCAGCTTTGGCACTTGGTTGTTTCAGCTTCCTTTTCTCTGTATTTCCAGACTTTCCTGTGACCCTATGCAGGTGTCAGGGGTGTTGCTGTCCTGGTGATTTGCAGGCCTTGTGTTGGGGATGATGCTATGCTTCCAAGACAAACCAAATTTGTGTTTTGACACGTGCTCTCTTCTGGTGTTTTAGTGAACGAGGAGCTGAGTGAGAGCAGTGCCATATCCCGCCTGTGGAATAGGCTGTATGGGCTGGTGGTTTGTAAAGCTGCCAAAGATACCTTAGGATGAAAATCCTAATGAAATCAGTTTGAGTCAATAGTATCCTGCATTCTGTCTCTTGGAAAGCCTCCAGGAAATTGTTGCACTAATGTGAGAAGGGAGTAGGAAAAGCAAACTGAATTCATGTGGCAGAGGAAGCACAGAGCTCTGTGAGGCTGGAAGGCTGCTCCAAAAGCCAAGTTAGGGCAGCAGGGGGGAGCTTGGGGCCACCCTCAAACACAGCAGTTACTTGTTCCTAACGTTTCTGTGAAAAAAAATGTAGTGCAGTGAGGTCAGAAGGGAACTATAAGCAGCTCCTGCTACTATTCCATTACTGCAGTGATGTCTTGTTCTATGAGTCTCTGAAATTCGAGCCACTTGTGTTGTTATTTCTGTGCCAGAAGTCATGAAAAATAAACATACAAGTGGTGTGATCAGAGCAAAGCTTTCTCTGTTGATTATCCATGGATAGCTGAATGCTGCACCAGGGTTGGGAGAGCCTCTGTGAGGTAGATGGGGTGGGTTAGAATGGTGGGGCTCTTCTTTCTCTCCTTCTCTCTCCACTCCCTTGAATTTCTCAAACTAAATCTGAGCCTGGTGTTTCTCAAACCTTCATTTCAGCCAAGTGCCAGAGAGAGCCTTTGTGAGTGACTGTGCTGAGTGTGAGCATCACACACAAAGCCACAAGGTAGCTCCATGCTCTGGAGGAGAATATCCTGACCAAACAACGTTGCTAAAACTCATGTGAAGTCTTGGTGCCTGGGTAGGAACCAGTGCTTGGAATATGGGATTTTCAATAGATAAAGCCAGGCCATTCTGTGATTCTGTAATAAAAATGTTTGAGTCAATGTGGTGTGAGCAAGGGATATTGACTTCCACCTCGGAGTGTTTGTGCTCCTTCTGTACTGGATCACTTAAAAAGTTCTGTAGTTTATATCTGGCTTTTATTTGTGTTCTTCACTGATGTGCTTCTGTGTACAAGTCTCTGAAGCTGGACATGGAGCTGGCATTAATTCCCTACTAATTGTGGTGGCTGACGCTCACGGTGCCCTGTCTATGGAGAGAAACCAATCCCTGTTTAAATACTTCCCTGTGTGTGGTGGGGTTTTTAGATGGCTTTTTTTGATGCCATTATCATGGCCTTGATGTAATCACTGAAATAGAAGAGTGTGGGAAGTAGTAAAGCTATTACAGAACATGCACATGGAAAAAGCCTTGACTCAAAATGTTGAATCATTTGCCACACAACTTCTTTTTTTTCCCTTTTTTTGCCCTGTAACTCTCTTTATGAACTGTTGTGGTTCCTGGATCTGCTCAGAAATGTTGCAGGAGAGGCAGCTATTGTCACTTGCTAGTGCCACTTTCAGACAGTTGGTCGCTTGAAAGCTAAACAGAGGTGCATCCTCTGGAATGTTTGATCCCTACTTGATCTAATAAATGATCTAAGAATTGGGAAAGCCCCCACTTGTTCCCAGTCTTGTTTTTCCCTCTCCTGAATTGGAAACCCCTTTCATCCTGCCTCTTCAGCCACGTGGCTTCTCTTTCCCTCGTCACCCAGCCTCGCTCAAGCTGCACCAGGGTGGTTCAGGTTGGACATCAGGAGGAATTTGTGCCTGGAAAGGGTTGTTGGGCATTGGAAGGGGCTGCCCAGGGAGGTTTGGAGTGCCCAGCCCTGGAGGTGCCCAAGGCAGGGCTGGCCATGGCACTCAGTGCTCGGGGCTGGGGGACAAGGTGGGCTCCATGGGCTGGGAGGGCTTTTCCAGCCTCAGGGATCCTGGGATCCTGTGACATCTCCCATAGGACATTCAGGAGCTGTGTCTGCAGCAGATCCCACATGGAGCTGTGCCAGAGCTGCTCCTGCAGTTGGACACTGGCCATTCCAAAGCCACTTTAAACTCTCCCTCTGGGGTTTTTTCATTGTTTTACTGCTTTTACTGTTTGCTCTGTGGCACTTACACGGTACAAGGGGCAAATCCTGTGTTATGCTGTCCCAATGCCTTTGCTCCAGTAAAGCTGAAGTGTGCCAGAGCCACCCAATATATTCCTGCAGGATTCTGCCTGGAAGTGGGTTTGATGGTGCACTCGTGCAGTGCTTTCTGTACAGGGCACAGGGCTCCTCGGGGTGAATTGATTGCAGAGGGGTGGCAGAATTACTGACAGCAAGAGCCTTCATTGCTGCTGCTTCCTCAGCTGTGCCAGGATGGCAAAGTGTCCTTTGACTCTGGGATTTGTTCCTCCTTCGTGCTGGAAACCATTTACAGGAATTTGCTGCCTGTTTATCCCCAGGGAATATTTTTTTCTCAGAATACCTTCTCTGATTTGATGCTTTGTTTAAATACTGTCACTGAATCATACCGAAAGGATAAATTTTAACTTTTTTGACCCCAAATCTATGTCTGGTCCCCATATATATTCTATAACCATAAATATAATTAATTTATATAGCTATATCTGTTGTTAATACTTGAAATATTGTTACTCCTAACTCAGTTTTTCAGAAATTGATACACTTTTATATAGTTTTATGTACATATGTTGGTTCATCTAAAAAAACTCTACAGACACAATGAGAATCCTGCCTTTCATCTTCAGATTTTTCTTCTCTCTGCATTCCTGGGAACCATGGTAACGGCTGGGATAACCTCTCTGCATCACAGTGGCTGCAGAGGGAAAGAGTGGGCTTGTTGCAGGGTCTGATAGTGATATAGCACTGTAAACCAGAAGTATAAAGGAAATTAATGTTTTAAAAAGAAGAGTTGGCTGTTCATAGTTAGATATAACAGACCAAACTTTGGCTTCCAATTCACGTCCTCCTGTTTTTTGGGGTTTTTTAATTCATAATTTCAGCATCCCTCTTATTTGTAACCTTAGCCTCTCCAAATGTTCAACTTGCAGATTCCCACAGCCTTGACTCCAGTCGATATTCCATAGTAGGAGCAGATCTCCGTTTCTCAGCAGATCTGGAGGAAAAGCTAAAGAAACACAACCTGGACGTACAGTAAGAGTATATTTTTTTTTAATTGATTTTTTTTTAATGAGGGCTTGTGGAAGCCCTGGTTGGATGGGTCTTGGAGCTGCCTAGTCTAGTAGAAGGTGTCCCTGCCCAAGCCATGAGGTTGGAACTGGATGGTCTTGAAGGTCCCTTCCCACCCAGACCATTCTGGGATTCCAGTGTTTTGTCTTTGTAATTAGTTTCTGTGGCCTCCACTTAAACCCCTGTTGTTCCCTAAACAGGGGAATTGAGGGATTGCCGTGGACTTGAATCTGGAAACTCCTCTTGGGGTTT
This sequence comes from Margarornis squamiger, assembly GCA_035222235.1. Classification (NCBI taxonomy): domain Eukaryota; kingdom Metazoa; phylum Chordata; class Aves; order Passeriformes; family Furnariidae; genus Margarornis; species Margarornis squamiger. Next base: position 15,533,324 of record JAWWTY010000032.1, read on the forward strand.
TATTGTTCCACAGGAGGCTTTGGAGGGGGCAGGAGTTAAGTTTCTGAGTGGATGATGGACAGACCTTCCAAATCTAAGCTATATAAATAGCAGCGATCTGGCTGGGTGGGAGAGAGCATATGGGGAAGCAGAATGCATCAAATTGCCATTTAATTCTTTACACTTCCATCTTCTGAAATGTTGCCTTGCTTGCCTACATCGCTGCTCCTTGTGGAATTTCTCCTGCTTTGAGTGACTTTTTTTTCCCTTTCATTCTAGCAATTAAAAGCAAACTCAATAATTCTGAAGAAAATCACTCGTGTAGATGTCTATTTTTGTTGGTTTGTGGATGGAGGGGGAAGAGGCAACGTGCAAAGTATAGATTGCATTTTGTTAGATAATAATATGTGAAGAGTATTTTACAGATACTGAACAAATTTGACTAATTAAAATTCTTCTTGGAACTTTTTTAAAGAGCAAACAGGATTTTTTTTTCATTTTGTAATTTATTCCTGATTTTACTGATCTCTAGAAGAGTGTGGTTTGTGTATACAGGGTACAGTTCTTCTGCAAAGGGAATTTTAATAGACTCCTCAGTTCATGCTGTAAGAGAAGACTTAGAGAATGCACATTATTCTGTGTTCAGGGCTGACTTAGAGGAGATTGTTTCCCAAAATCTCTGATTTGTAACCCAGGAGTCTCCTGTGGTTAATTAATTCATCAGCTGCCAGAAAGCCTAGTTCTAGTCAACTTGATAAAGAGATTTCATTCAAACTTCAATATCTAGTTCATAAAAAATGTAGCTCTTTGAAGACATGAAATGACTGCTTACTAACAATTCTTTATAGATTTTTCTTGTTCTTCCTAGCTGGAAATAGTTCTGTGGTTTGGTTTTGTTTTGCAGTTTGCCAACACTGCTGGTGGCAGAGTGTGTGCTGGTTTACATGACCCCCCAGCAGTCTGCAAACCTGCTCAAGTGGGCAGCAAGCACCTTTCCCGTGGCCATGTTTATCAATTATGAGCAGGTAAAACCAAAATGGCATTTTTAGACCTGCATTGTTGTCATAAAAACCGCTCTCCAAGGTGGGAGTTGTTGTGAAATAAGAGTGGGCCGTGTCCTTTTGTAGAGAGAGCAGTTTCTGCTGAATTTCTGTAGTAACGTGTTTTAACTTGTAGCTTGGTTAGCTTGTTAGGAAGAATATACAGCTAATTCTGAAAGACAATTTCTGGGCTATGTTGAAGCAAAATAATTGAGACTTAATCCGTATGTGGAGAAAACCATAGAATATTGGTTTAGCTAAGACAGGGGAAAAAGAAATGATGCTGAGTGCTGGCTCTGGGTGTATAACATTACATAATTACCTCTCTGTTCTTTGGCAAAGTGGAGCAAAAATCACATCAGCGTGAACTCTGCTTCTCTCAGTGGAAGTTAAGTGCTGCCTCGGGGGAACTAGGTGGCTCCAGGAATTAGTAACAGGATCTTCCAAGCTGTAAATCACTGCTGGAGAGATGAAGCTGAGAGCTCAAAGCAGTCAGTTTTCATGTCAGTCCCTGTGCCTGTCCGGGCAGGGGCATTGTCACCGTGACGGTGGCACTGAGGTTGTGACCGTGAGGGAGCTGAGGAGGTGGTGGCAGTGGGACTGAGACCTGATGTGAGGATGTGCAACTCACTTTGCTGTTGTCCTGTACATTTTATGACATAGGCAATCCAAGAGTTTAAGCAGGTTACTGCTTTGGCCCGCGGTCACGTTGTGTGCGGGAGGGGGAACACTTTTGTCTCCTTCTCTACCTGAGGTGAACATGACGGACCGGTTCGGACAGATCATGATTGAGAACCTGCAGAGGCGACAGTGTAACCTGGCTGGGGTGGAGCTCTGCAGGTCCTTAGACTCCCAGGTAAGAAGGGCACGGAGCTCTCAGTGGGTCTGATATTAAAATTAGTTAATCTGTCTGCACATTCTGTCTGTGTGTGTCCTGTGAGGGTCAGAGCAGTGACCAGAGAAGGGTTGGGGCAACCAAGTGAACCCCTTTCCTGTTCATGTTATCATAGAATCAGTGAATGGCTTGGGTTGGAAGGGACCTTAAAGCTCATCCAATCCCACCCCCTGCCAAGGGACACCTCCCACTAGCCCAGGCTGCTCCAAGCCCCGTCCAACCTGGCCTTGGACACTTCCAGGGATGGGGCAGCCACAGCTTCTCTGGGCACCCTGTGCCAGGGCCTGCCCACCCTCACAGCCAAGAATTTCTTCCTAATACCCAATCTAAACCTATTCCTTGTTGGTTTGAAGCCATTCCCCCCTGTGCAGGCCCTTGTAACTAGTGTCTCTCTCTCTTTCTTGTTGGCTCCTTCAAGTACTGGAAGGGCACAATTGGGTCACCCTGGAGCCTTGTCTTTGATACCACTGAATGTCAGTAGTTATCCAAAAGCTGCAGTAGATCGGAGCCCAGCCCTGCCTGTCCCACTGCCCTCTCTGTGCAGAGATCAGCAGCACGTGCTTGGAAAAAATCTTGAGCTCTTCAGAGAACAGGTCAAGCAGCTGCCCTGTAAAATCCTTAGGGGGAGCAGCTGCCCTCTGGTGGTGTTTATCCTGGAGTCCTCAAAGATGTGCTGCCCCTTTGTTTTACAGAGGGAACGACTGCTGTTGAATGGCTGGGAAACTGCACGTGCCATTGATATGATGAAGGTGTACAGCTTTTTGCCACAGGCTGATGTCAAAAGGTATTAATTTTGGAAACAAAAGTCATCTTCAGCTGCCATTTCCAAGGTTGTTCACATCAGTGTGTAGCATGGGGTTCCCTGGTCTAACAGAGGAGGCTGCAGGCACGTGCTGGCCATGTCTGAGTATGAAGCTCTGCAGAGCCTTGAGGATAATGCCTGGAGCAACATGAATGATCCAGAGGGTTCATGCTGCCAGGAGCAGGCTGGCCATGCTGCTGTTTTATTTGGGTGCAATATAAAGCATCTCATGGCAGAAACTTGCAGATAAAAGATGCCACAGAAATGCTGTGTTAAGATGTTCCTTGTGGACATTTTGGCTGGGATTAAAGCACAACACATTGAAATCATCTTCATGAGGGCAACTGCTGGGTCTGCAGGGCTTAGAGCACAGAGGGGGTAACTGAAGGCTGTTTAGCAGTCCGTAATCTGCATGGATTTTGTTAATTTTTCTGCATTGAAGAAATACTGAAAAATGGGAACCTTTTTAAGGAGTAACTTCTTAGGGATATAACATGAAATGTGAATTGCTGTGACTCATTAACTGTAGTTTGAATTAGCTGAACAAGTTACCTTGGCCCAAATATTCCCATCCGGGGGTTTCTCAAAGCCTGGAACCGAACAGGTGAGGGTGGAAATCAGAGGGGGTTTAAATAGGAACGGTGGTGTGTGGTGGTGCCATATGGCACTGGTGGAGACACAGAGCCTGTCCTTCCTTTGCAGCATTTTTGACTACCTTAGATCTGCTCAGCTCGTTCCACTTGTTCCAAATGCCAGGAAATAGGTTATGTAAACTCTGTCCTTCAGTATTAATGAGGCAAATAATGCTTTTTATTTATAAAAGTCTTTACAAAAGTGTTCTTCTGCAGCACTTCACATCTGGGAGTGTATTTAGGAACTTTTGCTCCTCAGCCTCTTTTGATCCTCAGTAGCAGCTCTTCCAAATATTTAGCATGGAAAATAAACACTGATATTCAAGTAGTCTGGAGGGAGATGGGAATGGGCCAGGTTAAGCTTTGTAAAGCAGGCACAGCTTGGGAAAAATTCTGCCATTTGGGGGAAGACATTCAAAGATCTTCTTTAGGAATCCTAGGTGGGAACTGTTATAAGAAAACCAAATTCTCATGCCTTCTATTTGTACCATTTAGTTGGTATTTCATCATGGGCTCTTGTGGGAGAGCTGTTGGTGGCTCCACTGGTGCACCCATCACTCTTCTGAGACATGAGACGGACTTGTGATCCTCTGGAGAAATTACTGTCTTCAGCTGTGCCCAGCCATCCCTTGGTCAGGATAAATCTCCTGCCATTAGGCTGCACTGCTGTGGCTGCTTAGACCCAGCAAGATCAGGTACCTGCAGGAAAAGGGATTGGAAGACAAACACTGGTATTTTTGGGAGGTTACACAGATTAGTCCTGCTCTATGAAATTCCAGGGATGAGAAGTTGAAAACATCCTGTAGGTCACTTGTTTCACACGTGGTCAGCAAGGGTGGCATCATGGACAAACATCTGTATTGCTTCACTGGAAAGGTAGCTGCCTTATGGGCAGAATTTTCACTCCTGTGCAGTGAAGAGTTTATTAAAGGCTCTACTGAGACTCCACCTTAAATCCCAATTTTTATTTTATTCCTACAGAATAGAAGCACTTGAATTCCTGGATGAAAAGGAACTGTTTGAACAATTAATGCAGCACTACTGCATCTGCTGGGCTTCAAAGGACAGCAGCAACCTGGGTAATGTTCCTCGCATGGAAATCTTCTGTGGAAAGACTGGGATGGGGATGTTACACCAGGTGCAGGATATAGACACCCTGCTGCTCTGGCCTTGGGGCTGGGAGCACCTCACAGCTGCTGGTTGTTTCTCCACAGCCCTTGGAGGGTTTATGGCCATCCACTTTGGAAGCCTGTCCAGTACAGGAGAGTTGGAATTTTTCCACCAAAAGATGCCGTATGGGTTACTTTAAATAACTGCCTGTTTTATCCTATCAGTGCTAATTGAAAGGTTTACAAATCCTATGCATGGGAAGTGCCATATGGACACACGGTATATGAAATCACAGTGTCCTGACAACACAAAAATAAATTTGTATTTCTTATCCCAGGCTTCTTCTGCACTGTCCCCATTTACAGCCATCTGACACTGGAGTTTTCCACACCACTTTCTCCCAGGGGAAAAAAATCCCTCTGAAATTAACTCTTTCAAATGTTCCTTTTATTGTTAAAATTCTGTCTCTCCTACACTGGTTTTTTTTTTAAATTGAGAGACTTGATTTATGCTTTCTGTAGCATTTCTACAGTCTCCTGCTTAAGAAATAATAAAATCAGGAGAACTGTGGTTTGGGTGAAGGATGGATGGCTACAGCCTGTATTTGTCCAAATTAAAGACAACTCTATTGTAGGCACAATTTATCTTGACTTTTCTCTGCAATTTCAGGGACTTCAGTTTTTCCAGTAAACCTCTGCCTACCAGGTTATATAATTTCCTCCCCTTCTCCTTCGTTTCCCTTTCCTTGCCCCATTTCATTTCTTAGGGCTAGAAAGTGATGACTGTAATACACAAGGTATTTCTAGAGGAGCTAAGGGCAAAAAGTTGATAGTAACCCCTATTTTGGGATCTCAGCATTATTCTTTGCTGTGATTAGAGAAAGGCTTAGGACAGTTGTGGGTACTGAGGTTGAGTGGTGAAGGGTATCTTAGAAGTTAAAAGAGACAAATCTCAAAGGAGATAATCAACTCTCCAGTGGACATTTGGACATGGCATGGATATGCCTTAATCTAAAGCAGGGGTTTTAATTTCGTGTGGATTTACTGCCCTCATTAAAGATACTTTCACCAGCTTTCTCTTTTTAATTTCATGGGCAGACTCTGAGATTCATGAACATTCTGTGTTGTTCCTTCTGCCATGAATAACTCCAGTACTCCTGCAGATTGGCTTATTCAAACTAATTGCTTCATCACAATCAAAAAAAGGGTTAAAAATGTACAGATGAATCTGTTGCCTGATTTCCTCCCAGCAAATCCTTTACATTTAAGTTTTAAAAAATAAGGAGTTCTCAAAGCATCCTTCTTCCTGTACCTGACTGTCCTGATAGTGATGCACAGGTAGGATAAAAATAAACACTTATTTTTCCCCCCAACCCCTCTTTTTCTTCACACAGGTCTGGCAAACATCGACTTCTGAGGGTGTGGCTGCAGAGAGGGGAGCCCACGAGCCCCAGTGACTGCCTTGGCTTGGGCCAGGATCCAGAAATGATGGACTTTACATGTGCCAGCCCCAGTCTGTGTCCATGTGATGGCGCTGGGAACTGTCCTGGTGGCCTCGGGTGGTTTTAAGGAATACTTTTCGTGAGCAATTGTTATGAGGCAAAACTTGCCTCCCATTCCCAGATATCTAATGATGGACTTTCACAAGGTGTCAGTAATCCCTGTCTAAAGCTTGCCTTCCTTAGTTTAAAACTGAAAGTAAAGTGTTCTTGGGTTCTTTGATTTTCCTCTTTTGTCTTTTTGTGGATGTGTAACAAGTATTTGTGACAGGAGGGTGGAAAAGCAACGCTGGAGAGCTGTATCACTGGGTATCTGCACTGTGCATGGCTGATCAGGAAGGTGCAATTTGGTTCATTTTCATTCTGTTCAGGTCTAATTTTGATCAAGTGTCACCATGTTGGCTTCTCCAGGCTTCACTGTTGTACAAGGCTGTCACCGTGCTGGGTGTTCTTGCAGGGGAAGGGTAAAGGAGAAGGGGAGCCCTGATTTTGTTCAGTGGTGTACAAGAAGCTGGAAAGTAGATGTTATTTAACTGGGAAGGGCTTAGCTTGGCAGTTCAGCACTGGGATGGTGAAATTAAGAAAGAAGTTAATCTCAATGTGCACTGCTTCTGGTAGTATCTTTACACCAGTTTCTTCTTTCCCCTTAAAAGAAGCAAAACAAAATCCCAACAGTAATGAAAACCCTTGTCCTGTTGTTTGACATTGAATCTTGCAATCTTCCTATGAGAAAAATAATAAATGTTTAGTATTTATAATTTGTCTCCTGTCTTACTCACTAGAAATTGCCTATTTATATCTGGTTTAGTGACTACAGGTTTCTTCTCACCAAATGCCTCACGAGGAATGTGTTTTTAAAGCAGCTTCAGGCAGGCCCAGAGAAACTGTGGCTGCCCCAGCCCTGGAAGTGTCCAAGGCCAGGTTGGATGGGGCTTGGAGCAGCCTGGGCTAGCGGAAGGTGTCCCTGCCCATGGCAGGGGGTGGCACTGGATGGGGTTTAAGGTTCCTTCCAACCCAAACCATTCCCTGATTCTTTGATAAGCCACCATTTTTGTACTCTCTTTGACTTTCTGTAGTGTGAGAACACTTGATTTTGGAAAAGATTGACATGGGCCTGGAGTGGAGATGAAGGGATGAATATTATTGAGACAGCAGGAAGAATAAACAGTTCTTAGAAGTTACAGTCACAATTTCAGAGGGTTTCGGAAGCAGTAAACAGAAAGGGTGTGTAGTGATAGGATAAGGGGAAATGGCTTTAAACTGAAGGAGGGTGGATTTAGATTAGAGACTGGAGGAATTTCTGCTGGTCACTTGTCCTTTAGGTCCCTGTATTTGTTCATCCAAGGGGAGCACTGGAGAACATGGCATGGGAGCAGAGCTGGTGCCATGGGATGAAAACACAATGGTGGCCTCGTCACCCTTTGGATGATTCTGGCTTTCCAGTTCCAGCTGTTGAGTGAACAGCATCCATCTAGGAGAAGGGAAATCATCCCTGCAAAAGCTCTTCCAGAGTCTCTCCTATCTCAGTTGTCAACAGTGGTGAGGAAAGTGGGTCACCTTGTGCTTCAGGGTTACAGGAGGATCAAAGGAGTTTGTGGTTCCCTGGGAGCTGCATGGGGAGGATGGGTGTGGGCAGCCCAGCACTCAGGGTTCCACTAACTGAAAGATAAATAAATCTTTCACCACTCTCCAGGGAACACTTGGATGTGGAGGGTGCCTGGTGCTGCTGAAACAGTGCTACTTTGCTGGTAGCTGCTGGCTGAGGAAGGTTTTCCAGCCAGGAGAGGTGTCTTCTGCCTTCTGCTGCTGCTTCCTGCACTGTGTGTGACTGCTGGGGCTCTCTGGAGCTGCCCTTGGATCTCTGCCTCTCCCTCCTGCTCCAGCCCAGCCTTTTGCCTGGGGGATTGGTACTGACAGGACAACAAAATTCATCCCTGCAAGTCACAGAATGGTTTATCAAGGTCATCCAGTCCCACCCCCTGCCATGGGCAGGGACACCTTCCACTAGCCCAGGTTGCTCCAAGCCCTGTCCAACCTGGCCTTGGACACTTCCAGGGCTGGGGCAGCCACAGCTTCTCTGGGCACCCTGTGCCAGGGCCTGCCCACCCTCCCAGGGAAGAATTCCTTCCCCATATCCCATCCAGCCCTGCCCTCTGGCAGTGGGAAGCCATTCCCTGTGTCCTGTCCCTCCATCCCTTGTTCACAGTCCCTCTCCAGCTCTCCTGGAGCCCCTTTAGGCACTGAAAGGGGCTCTCAGGTGTCCCTGGAGCCTTCTCTTCTCCAGGTGAACCCCCAGCTCTCCCAGCCTGGCCCCAGAGCAGAGGGGCTCCAGCCCTCAGAGCATCTCCATGGACTCCTCTGGATGGTTTGTTTAATGGGAAAAAAAGCATTTAGGCTAAAAAATACTTGGAACTAGTTTCCTCTCCTACTGAGTATTATTTCTACATCTGTAAATGTGGTAACAGCAGGAGATTTCATGTCATCAAGAGGAAGAATTCTCCTGAAGGTCTCTTACAGTGAGGAGCCTGTGCTCTTCCTTGCTATGTTGCTTTAGTTGGGATATTAGGGAAAATTTATCCTGGAAAGGATTGCCCCGTCCTGGCAGAGCTTGCCAGGGCAGTGGTGGAGTCCCCACCCCTGGAGGGATTTAAGAGCCCTGTGCATGTGGCACCTGGGGACATGGGTTAGTGGTGGCCTTGGCAGTGCTGGGGGATGGCTGGACTGGATGAACCCCCATTTTTTGGGGGGGCTTTGAAAGGTGACTGACCCGGCAGCCCCAGGGGGTGTGTGGTGGTGGAAGGTCCCTTTGAAGAAGCTCTGCCAGGAGATGTGGGGGGCAGGAAGGGGCAGCCAGGGAGCTGTGTGTGGTCCTACTCACTGTGCTTGGGTGCTGTCAGTGTCCTGTCCTTCCCCCAGCCCGGGGCTGGGAAGCTCTGCACAGGAGGATGCTGAGTCCAGTTGCCATGGCAAAGCGAGGGAGTCGTGGCACGTGGGCCCTGCCTGTGAGATGCCTGCCACAAATTGTTCCTACAGGTACCACAAAATCCTCCTGTCTGTCCGTGCTGACTCCTGGATGTTGATCCTTGCTCTGTCCAAGCCCCATCCACAGTGTGGGTGATCATAACTCACTGTATCTGTGTTCCATCCACGTTACCTGCCTGAGCATCACCTGCTCACTCTTAAAAGATGGATAAAAGAAGTTACCTTTGAGGAAATTAAATTATTGAGTTCCTTACTGCGATCACCTAGTGATGAATGAAAAGCAGTTGTTAGCTCAGTGCCCAGCATTTCAGCCCCTCTGCAGAGTTACCAGCTCCTTGTTTTGAGCGTACACAAATTTTCAGGTCTTTGTGCTGCCAGGACACAGGAAATGTAGTTATTAAGGATAGAAATGGACCGTTGTGGTCGGGCTGACAGGACAGTCCTGGGAAACAGGAGCAGGTCATTGCAGGGAAGTTGTGCAGGCGTGTGTGGGACCAGGAGCATCTGTCCCTTCTGTGAGAATTTGGTGGGATTTCAAGCTGAATACAAGAACTAAGAGTGTTAAATACCAGAATTAAGGTCTAAGTGTGGCTTCATCCTACTGCTTGTTTTCCCTCTTCAGAAACCAGTCTGTGCATGCAGAACTGACCCAAATCTGTCCCTGTTTTCCAGCAGACAGTGGTAAGTCTGTATTAAGAATCCTTGGAAATTTCCATCTGCACTGGAGCATTACGGTAGCGATTTGGAGGAAACTCTTACACAATACGGGCTCTCTGGAGGGGCAGAGGTCACCTCACCTGTGCTGCAGCTACGAGCTGCAAATCATTCTGCAAGTTCTCATTCAGCCCCAGTTGGGTAATCGTGGAGATTATGAGTCTCCAAGGTAAATATGGAAAGATAACGCAGTGTCAAAGGAGTTGCTTTTGCTCCTTTATGGCTCTTTGAAAGAGCTGACCCTCATGTTGGCTCTGCCACGGTCTTTCCTTGCAGCATCATGTTCTGCACCACCAAAACACTTCATGAAAACTATTTTATAGATATCCAGACAGAATTCTGGCCTTTAAAATGTACCATCACTGATTCACAGAGAGCACTTAAGCATTACAAGAGCATGGAGTGGCAGGACACAGGGGAATAGTTTCAAACATAAAGAGGGGAGCTTTAGGTTAGATGTCATGAAGAAATTCTTCCCTGTGAGTGGGGTGGGGCCCTGGCACAGGGTGCCCAGAGAAGCTGTGGCTGCCCCATCCCTGGAAGTGTCCCAGGCCAGGTTGGACAGGACTTGGAGCAACCTGGGCTGGTGGAAGGTGTCCCTGCCCATGGTAGGGGGTGGCACTGGATGGGCTTTAAGGTCCCTTCCAACCCAAACCATTCTGGGATTCTATGATTCTGTGATCAGCTGTTAATGGTACTTGATAATGTTCTTAAGAGTCTGATTAAGTGCTTTTTGGAGTTTCAGTGGTTTGGGTTTAGAATCCTCGAACGGTTTGCATTTGAAGGAACCTTAAAGATAATCCAGTTCCAACTCCCAAATCTACTTTTCTATACAAACCCTAGTTTGGATTGTATGGAAAAGCAAAGGAAAGGTGTAGATCTGCACAGTAAAGCAAAGGGAAACAGAATGAAACACGGGAACTGGACAAAATAGGGGTATTCTGACTTTTCTGCCAGGGTAGATGGATGAGGGAAATGTTCTCTGTGATTCCTAAAAAGGGTTTTTGAAAGCTGTGGCTTGTTTGGTACCACCGTTTCCTGTACTAATTGACACAGTTGCTGTTGCCACTTATTTAACAAATCGGTGCAAGCCCAAACAAGGACAAAAATAAGTGTCTGCTAATATGAACAGATTTATCTGTTCTCATCCCCACGCCTTTTCTCCCGGGCAGTGTTTCCATGTAGCTTATCGAGCAAACCTTAGTGCCAGGCATTTCATCTCTGTGAGGGGCAGAGGCTGCTCAGAGCTGGGCTGTTGTCTTTACATGTTCATGGCACCTCTAAACACAAGGCAGGTGCTGGGGCAGCCTCTGCTCGGGAGGACACAGGAGGATGGTTATGTTGAGGTGTAGAATCCCAGAATGGTTTGGGTTGGAAGGGACCTTAAAGATTATTTTGTTTCATCCCCCTGCCCTGGGCAGGGACTCCTTCTGCTAGACCAGGTTGCTCCAAGCCCTGCCCAACCTGGCCTTGTAGCTTAAACTGGATCTGTGGCAGTGACTTGTGAGATGTTCTGGAAAACATGCTACACTCAGGAGCTGTAAATGCAGGCAAGTCTCAGTTCAGGGTTAACACTGAGAGAAATCCAACCCCACCTCTGCCAGGCCCTGGTGATAAATATAGATCACATATCTCACTGCTGTGAACCTTTGACTGTGTGGGAGAGCCTGGGCAGTGCTGAGGTGATGCTGCACCCTTTGAGACCCTGGCTTTGCCCACCCTTATCTTGCTGGTAGGGGCTTGTGACCACACTGAGCAGCCCCAAGTCCCTTCTCTTTGCACACTCCTCTGGCACCTCCCAGTGTGGCACAGCTGGAAGTTTTTGATGATTCTTACATGGCTGTTTCTGCCCCTTTGCTGGGTGTGCTGTGAAGGTTTGGTAGGAGCCAGGTGATCACTCAGCTTCACATATCCATCAGGAGATTCCTGTAGGATTTATGCATTCAAGTCCTTCGGGAGTCACAGCTGGCAGGTATTGAAAATATCATCCTAATTTTATGGGTTTGGTTTTGTCCCTGTTTTTTGGGTTAACTGGAATCATGTGCAGGGAGTGCTGGTTTCCCGTGGAGCCATCCTCATGCCAAAGCAGTGGTTAGGGAAGGGCAGCATTCCCTGTACTCTTGGGCTAGTGGCACATCAGCCATGGCCCTGCCAAAAACCCTTTCTTCTCCCTAAACTTCCAAACCAAATCAGTCAGTGCTTTGCACTGCACTGAGATTTCCCAAGCTGCTTTCTCTAAGGATTTTACCTCAGTCCCACGGGATGCCTGGGCAGCACTGGCTGGCTCTGGGTGCAGAACCACGTCTGGAGCTCCTACTGACAAGGAAAATGCCTTCCCTCAAGATTGCTCCTTTGTTTTGTCCTGTTGCAGGCCTGTGCTCAGTAATAATTAATTCCTTTGTTGCCTGAACGTGGAGCATTTCCTCTGGAAGGCTCAGGCAAACATCCCCACCCCTCAAGAATGGTAAATGTTTAAAAGCCAAGGACACAGGGTTAATCCTCACTTTTGGGCTGTGACCTTCCAGTGCTCCAAAGCCACCACTCTGTTGGGAGACAGGGTATGGACACTGTCCCAGCATGACGGCACCACATTTGGCAGCATTCCTGTGCCAGAAATGTGGCAGCAGCATCCAGAAATGGCTATTTTGGTGCCTCTGCCCTGGCCAGGAGGGTGTTGTGGTGCTTCCAGGGCTTGCCCACCTGCCTGGAGTTGCCAGGGATCTGGGACAGCTCAGCTCCTGGTGCACTGACACTGTCCCGGCACTGCCTGTGGGTGCTGTGGGAGCTGCTGGTGAGAAGTACCAGCTGAAATCTGAAATGTGTTACATTAATCTCTCACAATAAATACCCCAAAACCAAATGAAATCTGGATTCCTTCTGCCTAAGTTAAAATCCTTTCCAGTGGAACCCTCGACTGGTCATGCTGGGAGCTGTGGTGATGGATGGACTCCACGTATCTGTTGGAAACTGGCTCCAGGAGCCAGTGCTCTGTGAGCTGATGGGATTGAATCAGGCATTTCCCTGTTCCACAGGTTCATGCAGGCAGTTCACAAGAGCCCCAAAGACCAGCCAAACTCAGCCCTCACCCTCCACATCCCAGTGATTTCTATAACCTGATGCCAAGAACTTTTGCCTGTAGGAAAAAAGTTCTCAGGAGGGAAAATGATTTGATGGAGTCTCATTTAGAGGTGCCTGGACTGGGGTTCTCTGGCCTGACCTTGTCTGTAATGTGGCCAGCAACAGGGACAAGCAAGTGGAAATTTCCTTCCCATCCCCAGTGCCTTGTGACAACATCATAAACCATCCCTGGCGTTCTTTACCCTGCTTATGAGAGAAAAAAATCTCTACAAACCCCAATCCTTAATCACCCACCACAAACACCAGACGTTGCAGGTGATTGCTCAAGGCAGTGACACAGCACAGGGACACCCTGCAGGGGTGGGCTGATCCCTGCCTGGATGGTGGGCACATTCCTGCTGCTCCAGGTGAGCTGCACTGCAGGGACCCACCCTGGCATCGCCCGGGCAGTGTCGGCTGTGCCCATCACTGGATATGTGTTATACTCCTCTTATAATTAGTACCCTAAAAATAGGTTAAATCTGGATTCCTTCTGCCAGAGTTAGAATCCCTCCCAATGGAACTGGTTGTGCTGGGAGCTGTGGGTTGTGGGACAATGGTTCCTGGGGGTCCTCAGCCAGGCTGCAGGCACCTGGCTGTCCCCTTATTCCCTCTGCCCTTGTTGAATCTGGCATTCCAGGCAGTGATACCTGCAGGGGTGAGGGGCACTTAGGGAGGGTTTAACTGTTTGATCAATGCCAACTTTCCCTTGGTGGATCCCTTGGCCCCCTCCCCAGCATCTTTTTACTTAAAGCAGTGCAAGAGGGATACGGGGCCCAGCTTTGGGAGCTCTGGGCAGGATATGGGCTGAGGTTTAGAGGAACTTTAATGATTTTTACTCAGAGGGTGGGGAGGCCCTGGCACAAGGTCCCCAGAGAAGCTGTGGCTGCCCCAGCCCTGGAATTGTCCAAGGCCAGGCTGGACAGGGCTTGGAGCAACCTGGGCTAGTGGAAGGTGTCCCTGCCTGTGGCAGAGGAGTGGAATAGTTTCTTAAACGTTCCTTTCCACCCAAACCATTCTGTGATCCTGAAGCAGCCGCATCAGCCATTTCCCAGGGTGCTGCTGGTTCTGTGTGCCCGATGCCATGGTCCTTCTGGCAGGTGCTGCCTCTTGGCATCACAACCAGGTACGGAGGTCAGCAGGGTTGCACACAGGTGCCAGCACTCCGGATCTCTGCATGAAAGGAATCACATCCTGAATCTTGGCAGAAAACCCTCAAACTGGGCAGGGGAGTGGAGTGAGGAGTGGGGAGTGGGGGAAACCCAGAGGATAAAACCCCCAAGCCTTGAACCAAGGCTTGGCAGTGATAACAGTTTTTATATCCCTGGGGGCTGGCCCAAGAGCTTTTATTGCCCCTTTTCTTTTTTTTTTCTTAGCCATGCAAATCCAAACCATATTTTAGAGCCTTCCCTCTGCTGTCTCTTCACACAGGTCAGGGGGAGCCTGGCAGCCTTCTGGCAGGAAAAGTGGGGTCCTCGTCCCTGTGCCAAGCCCCCCTCAGCCCTGCACATCCACTGTCCCAAGGCTCTGTCTTCCAGCATTCCCTGGATCGAGCCCGTGGGGCAGCTGCCCCGGGACCCCCCTGTGCTCCCACTCATGGCCAGTGCCGAGCGCCGTCCTTGCCCAGTGCAGGAGCTGATGGACATCGACATCAAGTCCAAGCCCTCGCAGCCCCCCTGGTACGAGCGCCACGTCCAGCCGTGCGTGGCCGAGCTGCTGGGCACTGCCCTCTTCATCTTCATCGGCTGCCTCTCCGTGGTGGAGGACTCGGGGGGCACGGGGCGGCTGCAGCCCGCCCTGGCACACGGGCTGGCCCTGGGCATCACCGTCGCCATCCTGGGGGACATCAGGTAAGCAGGGCCAGCACCTGGGGCTGCACGTGCTCCCCCCTTGCCGGGGCTGGCACAGACCCTCTGGCAGGACCCGCATGATTTCCACATGTGGGCATGGGAGCTGCTCGTGACTCTGCCTTTAGGGCCTTCCCTGCCCAAATCTTGGTGCCTGCAGCACCCCTGCCCTGCCACTGAGCCCCCAGTCAGTGGTGTGGCTGCCTGGGTGGTGGTGGTGGCACTGGTGGTGGCATCTTTGGTGGCACTCATAATGCTGTGGGTTTGGGGGGGGTTCACCTGGCTTTGGATTGGCACATTTTAATTTTTAACCCCTTTTAATAAAAACTGTCAAAGCTGAAACAGAACCATCTTCTTCTGGGGGTTGGAAGTAGAAGATATTTAAGGTCCCTTCCAACCCAAACTGTTCTATGATTCTCTGGAAATCTGAGATAATTCCTTCCACAAGGATATCGGAACAAAACATTTTGACCCAAGTGTGCTACTCCCCTGGGTATTTTCAGGTGAAAACTTTAGGTGCCATTTACAATTAGCTTCAGTTCCCCAAAAGCAATCCTTAGAAAAACCTGCTCATTGAGAAAGGTGTTGTCTGGTGCTAAGATATAGATTTATTCTCAAGGAAGAAGCTGAGAGACTCCCTATGGAGTTCCATTCCCTTTGCTCTTGTCAGCTCTGCACAGCCCAGGGATGGGATGGCTCTGGCCTGTCCCAGGTGTCTGGGTGGGATCATGGGCAAGCCACGAGGTCCAGAGCAACCTGACTGATAATTTATCAGTGCCTGATTAGCAGGAAGAATGCCCTGTGTGACGTTTGTGCAGTCGGGACTCAGTGGCCCCATGGTGCTTGTGCCAGCAGAGCTGAGCCAGACCCCCCTGCACCCCAAGCTCTGGGCATGGGGAAACCAGGGGAGCTTTATGGTGAGAGGCTGCAGAAGGGTCCCAGGGGTCCCCCCTTAGCTCTGAAGCCAAGAGGAGCTGTCTCAGGGTCCTGTACAGGGGGATGTTTTAGCCTATAGTCAGATTCATGCAGAATCCCAAAATGGTTTGGGATGGAAGGGACCTTAAAAACCATCCAATTCCAACGCCCCTGCCGTGGGCAGGGACACCTTCCACTAGAACAGGTTGCTCCAAGCCCTGTCCAACCTGGCCTTGGACACTTCCAGGGCTGGGGCAGCCACAGCTTCCCTGGGGACCCTGTGCCAGGGTCTGCCCACCCTACCAGAGAAGGATTGTGTCCAGAGAGGCTGGAGAGGGGCCTGGCTCAGGATGGAGGTCCCCAGCCAGGCTGCTGGTCATTCCGGACAGGTGGTAGCTCCAGCTGGGGTTTGTTTGCAGCCAGGTCCCCCTTCAGCCCCCCGGGGCTCCCTCCCATCCTGGGAGTGTTCACAGCCCAAGCCCCATCCAGCTGAGGTGTTTGCTACCCTGAACAACACAGCACTTTGCTCTGGTGATGGCTCTTAATTCCAGCTGAGGAATGAGGTGTGATTATTGTTCCCAGACACTGTGACTCATCCTTCACCAGCAATTATCAGGGCTGATCGGTTATGAAACCTGTTCGTTAACGCGTGTCTCATGATAATCTGCTTTAATTAGAGGGTCTCTGACTCTGTCTTGCTTGTGGTTTTGAAGACGAATGATTTAGATCTGGTACCGAGGTGCCCAGCCCGACAGTCCTGCTCTGGTCTCTGTCTCCCTGGGGAACATGTGACCTCCCAGGCTGGGTACCAGTGCGTTCCTGCAGTTCTGGGAGAGACTCCTTCTCTCCACATGTGCCCTGCCAGTGCTGCAGCAGCTCCTGGAAACACCTGGGGATCTCCAGAGACTCATCCCCAAATCCTGTCCCTCAAACTCCCCTGCCAGCACTACAGAAAGGCTTGGATGTCCAGTCTGATGATGCTGCTGTTTTGAAGCAGTGACTGCAGAGGAAAGAAACAGCTGTAGGAGCCCTGTAGCACCTTCCCACGGAAGGATTGGAAAAGCACTTGTGGCTCCTGCCTGTGGTGAGCCCTGGGGAGGGAACCCTGTGCTGGGAGTGAACCCCTGCTGATGCTCCTCTCTCCTTTGCAGCGGAGGCCACTTCAACCCTGCCGTGTCCCTGGGCGTGTGGCTCGTGGGAGGGCTGAACATGACAATGCTCATCCCTTACTGGGTGTCCCAGCTCTGTGGAGGGATGATAGGAGCCGGCCTGGCAAAGGTATGGACACCTGGGGGTTCTTTTCACCCAGGGCTGGGACACAGGGACTCCCCATGCTCTGCCAGAGCTGTCCTGACCACCCTAGTCTGCTGCAGTCCTGGGCTCTGGGGCCAGGCTAATTAATTAATTAATAGCTCCAGCTGCTCTCCAGAGGTTTGTTGTGCCACGCTAATTAGGTACAGAAGGACACATTCTCCCTCTGCATCCCCTGCCATATTCACACACAGCGTTTCTGTGCACTTGTACCTCCAGCACTGCACTGTAAGGCCAATTTAGCTTTGGTGCTGCCCATTCCCAGCATCCTGGCACCAGCACCCACCAGCACTGAGTGGTTTGGCCACCACAAACCACTGGGCAACTGGGTGAGGCTCATCCCACCGGGAGAGCGGTACCTGGCTCTTTATCCCAGGAGACACCAAGAGCCTTCGGTGATGAGCTGATGTTTGCCAGGCTGGCTTTCAGGAGGAAAGTGCTGAGTTTAGCTCCTCTTTAACCCGCCTGCCCGCCCACGCTGTCCTGACAGTGAGCACATATGCCCGGGAAAGCCACAATATGGAGCGTGGACGGCACCAACGGGGTCCCCCCGCACAGGCCGTGGCACCGAGCGAGCGCTACGGGAACGCCAGCGGGGGAGCCTTCAGTGCCATCACGGCCGACGAGCAGATCCCCGCCGTCCTCGTGGGAGAGGTCATCATGACCACCCTCCTGGTCCTGGTGGTCTGCATGGGCGCCGTCAACGGGAAGACCAAGACCCCCTTGGCACCGTTCTGCATCGGCTTCTCCGTCACGGTCAACATCCTGGCAGGGTGAGCTCATGAGTCTGGTGCCTGTTCCTGCCAGGCAGATGGTGCCATCCAGTGCCACTGCACCACAGCTGGTGTCACCAGGCAGGGGTTCAGGATGGGACCACTGGCTGTGGGGATGGAGCCTCAGGGGCAGCTCTGAGGACCCACAGCCTGGGCTCCCCTGCTCCTGTCTCAGCCAGCTGCATTGTGCACCAGGGAGGAGAGAGTGCCCATGTCTGGGGTGGGATGGGATTGGGTGGGACAGGACAGGGTGAGATGGGACATGCCCTCATGCAGCACAGCACAGGCCCTGCTGTCCAGGTAAACTGAGGCAAGCTGAGCACCCAGAGGGGAGTCAAATGAGCCCCCTGGCAGTTTTGGGAGAGCTGTTGGGTGCAGCCTGGCTGGGTGCAGGAGTGTCTGTCAGCTCATCCTGGCACGTGGCACGGAGCTGGCACAGCCATCAAAAGCACCCGCGGTGGGTGATAAACCCCAGGCCCACCTGGGCCATGTTTGCTGTAGGAAGCCCTGAGCAAACAGGGGAAGGTTTATGTTTCTTGTGTCCCCGTGGCTCCTGGAAGCACTGCCAAGCTTCCAGCTTTCTCCCTGTGTGTGTTGGGAGAGCAGCCCAGCTCCAGTGCCACTGCAATGGGATAATGAGCACATGCTCATATTTAACATGAGGAATATTAATGAGGTGTTGGGTTAAGGCAGTGCCCACCTGCCCTAGTGGGACTCCGAGTCTGTGCCCCAAATAAACTTGGCACTGGTGTTTCTACCCCACGCTGGGTTTTCCCATAACTTGCCAATGATGTGAGAGAAGGGTGGTGCTGGTGAGTGGCTGCTGTCAGGGTTGGGCTGGTCCCTGTATGTCATGGAAAACCATCCCCATCACCGAGCAGCTGTGCTGGGAGCAGGGTGGTCTGAGCCAAGAGGGTGGTGCTGGTCCTGTGTCCCACCGTGATGATGCAGCCCCTCTGTTCCTGTTTCAGAGGCGGTGTGTCCGGAGCCTGCATGAACCCTGCCCGAGCTTTTGGGCCAGCTCTGGTGTCAAACTACTGGGACTACCACTGGGTTTACTGGGTAGGGCCCCTGGTGGCTGCCCTGCTCGTCGGTGTGCTGGTGAGGTATGTGATGCCTGTGGCAGTACAGGGAGTGGGGCTGTGCACGCTGACCCTGCTGTGCTGCTGCCCTGCTCCCTGCACTGAGACTGCAGCCGCCACTTTTTCGGAAAGATGTGCAAGGGCTGCAAAGGTCTTTCCCTTCTCCTTCCCAGGAGGACAGGGTGACAGCAAAGATCCAACCTGTG
This sequence comes from Margarornis squamiger, assembly GCA_035222235.1. NCBI lineage: Eukaryota > Metazoa > Chordata > Aves > Passeriformes > Furnariidae > Margarornis > Margarornis squamiger. Next base: position 15,552,227 of record JAWWTY010000032.1, read on the forward strand.
TCCAAATCACTGTGTTTGCTCCATCCATGTCTTGCGTGCCAAATCCAGCCTCAGGATGGTGCTGGGCTGCTGTCACCGCTGTGTCCTTGTTGCACCCTTGCAACGGCAGAAACATTGACCCCAAATTTTTCTCTCTTTTGCCTCCCCAAAGGCTCCTGATGGGTGATCAGACCACCCGCCTGCTCCTGAAGTGACTCCGGGCACAGGGCCCCATCCGTGCTGTAGCTGCTGACCTGATGGGGACAGCAGGTGTGGCTCAGCACAGCTGGCATGAAACCTCCAGCTCCTGCTCCTCCCTAACCTTCCCACCTCCCCTCCACATCTCCCAGGCACCTGTGGTCCAACGATGCTGAAGGGAGGATGGAAACCCCCCAGCCAAACCTGGAGCATCCTCTGACCAGCAGTGCCCGTGGTGCCCCGGCCTCCCTCGGCATCACTTATGCACAGTGTCCGTCCCCCAGGTCTGTGCCTGAGCATCTGTGGTGCCAGGGAGCCCTGTGCCCTCCACCTGGGCTTTGCTCTCCCCACTCTGATTGTCCAGGATGTTGCCAAGTGGCCCTTCCCCATGGCCTGCCCCATGGACTTCCACAGAGCACAACAGGAGAAGGGAGCTTTGGGTACCCTCTCATCTCTGGTCCCTCTGGGCATCAGGAGGATGGGGTCAGGGAGTGGGGGTTAGACACCCACCAGGAGCTCAGGGTGGGCCATCCCACCCCTGTCAGAGGAGGTGGCCAGGGGGCAAGGGGGGTAGGGGGCCCTGTTTGGCAGAGGTGGTGCTGCCATAGGCAGGAGGAGTCGGCAGAAGTAGAGTGATGGAACTGTGTGGGCAGGGGGAGAGGAGCCAGAACAGCAGCTTTACGTCAGCCGAGCATCCGTCCCTTCCAGCAGTGCTGCCCTGACTCATCCTGCAGCCTCCCAGCCTCCCCTGAGGGGGGGGCTCACTGGGACCCTGTCCCAACCACCCAGGGGCTTGTTGGGTGGTGAACTGGCACAAGGGTGTCACTGCGAGTACTCCCAGCCCCAGCCAGGATCCCCTCATGTTCCTTGGGTTTAGTTACTGAATTTTGCAAACTTTTAACTCTGGAAATGCCTGTTGCTTTCGCAGTCCCTCCCAGCATGGCTCAGAGGTGCTCCTGAGCTGGCCCTGGGGCAGGGGCTGTGCTGGAAGAGCTGTGCCTCCCACCCTGCCCAGCTCTGGGGCACCTGTCCAGGAGTAGGGCTGGAAGGCAGGAGGAGGTGGGAGTAGGAAAGGGCCTGGCTGCCCTAAGCGTGGCCATAGCACCTTCCCCAGGGCAGGAGCTGTGTGCTGGGCTCGGGCTGTTCCCCCTCTCCAGCAGTCAGCAGGTCTGGAGGAAACCCCTGGGTAAGGCAGATGCTTCCTCCCTCTCTCCACAGGCAGCTCCTCGCAGTTGCTGTGGCAGGGCAGTTCCCAGCTTTCCGCTGTCCCCGTGGGGTTGGCAGAGCCCTGCCAATGTCACCTCTCTATTTTCAGCTTGTTTTCTACTTCCCAGCCCAGGAGGTGACCCACACAGGGACACAGACACGCACAAAGATGTGTTTATAGAGAAGGACGGTGCTGTAGAGATGCTGGAGTGAGGGAATGCCGGGATTGGAGCATCTCTGGCTCGGAGGTGGGGGGGCTGCTGGACCCCTGCCCTGGGCAGCTCCTGGGGATGGGCAGGGGCCATCATGGTCCTGGGGGGCACCGTGGGCCCCGGGTCAGCGGGGTACTGGCAGCTGCTCATTCAGGAAGGAAAATGATGCAACCCCCAGAAGGAGACAAATAGCTGAAGATGTCACTGGGATGGTTGTCATGGCAACACCACAAAAAATGCCAAACCAAACATGGACCACAGTCTGCTTCCTCCCCAAAAGGGGCCTGAGGGGAGTGGGTGCTGGTGGGAGCTGGTGCTGTGGGGAGTCACCGTGGGGACTCACCTGCCACAACCCCTCCTTGGGGTGCAGATCTGTGGGAGCGGAGCTGGGGCCGCTGGAGTGTGACAGGTTCCCACCTTCCCCTTTTGAGAGGATGCTCAGCCTCGAGGCCCTGCAGGAAACATGCTTGGCTGCAGCTGCCTGTGCACCCAGCTCCATCCTGCACCCCGATCTATCCTGCACCCATCTCCCTCCTTCACTCAGCTCCATCCTGCACCCCGATCTATCCTGCACCCCACTCCCTCCTGCACCCCAGTTCCAAGGCACCTCTCTAGTGGGTGCAGAAGAGGGGGGCTCAGCAGGGGGACAGGAGGGGACACGGCCCATGCACAGCCATGTGTGCTGCCCTGTTTGGCTCCTGATGTGTTCAGCACATTCATCCTTCGTTTGTCAGGGTGACTTTTGATAAAGCATCTGTAACGCCACGTTGTTTTTCCTTGAGTATTATTAAAGCGCTTAATTTATGCTAATTAAATACCAATTAACTTCCAAGCACTTAATGTGCTTTAAGGACATAAAATACATCTCATTCTCATTCAATTAAATTTGCATCAGGCCTGGACATGGGTCTGCACCATGTTTTTATTGGCACATGTATCTGCCGGGATGTTGCCTGGTGTTTTCCAGGTTCTGGGTGCCTGTTGGGATGGAAATGGCTCCCGTTGGGATGGAGATGCAAGAGCAGGGCAGGCACGGGGCCCTGATGCTGTGGACACTAACAGGGTGGTCATCACTGAGGTGTGGGGCTGCTGAGGACAGCAACACTGACCCCCTGCATGATGGAAAGCTGGGGAGAGCCCAGGGCACTTCTGAGAGATGCCAAAGGCTCTGCAGACGTTGGGCACATGCTTGCCCAGGCACTACCAGCCACGTCTGGCACCAGGGCTTTGGGGACACAGTGAAAAAAATCAGGGTGTGCTCTGGAAGCAGCATCAGAAGGATGTTTGTCTGCCCGTCTGTGCCCCCGCCCTTCCTGCGCTTACACTGTAGCTCTTTCACGCTGGATAAACACCCTGGATAAACATGGAACAGAGGCGTAAAGCCGTGCTGTCCCTGCCGTCGGGCTCCCGGTGCCAGCCCAGCCACAGGAACACTCAGGTGCTCGGCCATGGCAGGAGGCTCCTGCCGAAGCCCCGAGTGCTCTGGCACAGCCACCGTGCTGCGCTGCTCGCCCACAGCGCGGCCAGCAGCGGGTGAGCCCGACTCGACTCGTGCCCCTGGCTTTGGTTTCTGGTCCCAGTCCAAGCTGGCTCCCACCCCCTGCGAGACTCCCGGCCCCGCAGCAGCGCTGGCCGGTCCGTGCCCTGCCCGCTGTCCCCACCTGGTCCCCGGCTGGTGCCCGTGGGGACGCGGCCGCTGACAGCTCCTCACGCTGAAGTGCTGATGTTCGGCCCGGGAATGCGGGGATTAATGAGTCATTAAATAGCTGAGCCTCTCCCCTTGCCTGGGTCTGCAGCCCCCGGCACAGGGAATTGCCGGCCGGCTGGGCAGCACGCCGGGCTGGCACGGGCTGGTGGGGGACAGCGAGGGGCAGCGCTGTACGGCCCGCTCCTGGCACAGGGCTCGGCAGGAATGACCGCGCGCTGCCCATGGACAGCACAGCACAGCGCAGCCCGAGCCAGGGGCTGCTCCCTGAGACCCCAAACACCGGCTCTGCAGGACCGAGTCCCTTTGCTGAGGGGAGGTGCCTGCACCGATACCCGAGCACCCCGATCTCGCCTGCACTGAGGGACAGTGGGGAAAAAAGGGGCTGAAGAAGGGGTAACTCTGCCTGTCGGCAACATCGGGGCAGCGAGAGGAACCGCGGCGCCGGGAGCTCCCCGGGCCGGAGGTTGTCTCGGTGGCGGGGCCTCGCCAGGAGATGTTCCCGCACAAAGGGGGTTTCATCGCGGCCAGAAGAACGCCCAGCTGTGTGCTGTGCCTGCTGCCTGCCAGCCCTCTCCCGCAGTCTGGGAAAGGAGGAGCTCGCGGAGCTTTTCCCTTCCAAATCCTCCGCTCAGCGGGGTTAGGGGGGCTGTCAGTGTATTCCCCCAAACCTGATCTTAAAATAGCAGCACCCCTGAGCAGAGGCAGCACACAGAGGTGCCCAGAGGGGCTGCGGCGGGGTAGGATGGATGGATGATTGCTTTTAGAACATGCCCCATGAGAGCATCTGGGAATTCTCCTGTTGCTCGGCTCGAAAGGTTTTGTGCAGCTGGAGAAATCACAGCCTGAAAAATAAAGGTGAATGAATCCTCTTAGCTCACTTTGCCCGTCGGACAGATCCGCAGCGGCTGCGGAGGGCGCACCCCGAGCTCAAGCCCCGGTGTCTGCGCCAGCGCTCGGAGCTCCCCGAGCGCCGGGGCCGTGGGGAGCTCCCGTGGGTGCCCAGGAGGGCCGGGGGTGCCGGGTGGGTGCGTGGGCACGGCCCGGGGGCGCGGGGACAGCGGAGGTGGGCGCTGACGTGCGGAGCCAGCTCTGCGCGTGAGCTGGCATCTGCATGTAGGAGACCGGGAGTGAGGCGGTGGAAGGAGTGGGAGGCAGGATGTATTCTGGGGAAGCTTTTACAGCCACGCCATTAGCGGGGACAGGGGTGGGCATGGGCTCCTGCCCTCCTGGGCTTGGACGGTGCCGGCGGGTTTGGAGACTGTGCCCCGAGACTGAGCCTCATTGCTCTGCCACGTCTCTCACCACTGTGCCATGTCCCCTGATGATGTGCCATGTCCCTCGACACTGTGACGTGTCCCTCACTCTTATGCTGTGGTTCTCATCACTGTACCATGTCCCTCGCTGCCATGCCAAGGCCCATGCCACCATGTCATATCCCTCACCACTGTGCCACGTCCCTGGCCACTGTGCAGCCCCAGAGCACGGTGCCAGCCTTCACTGCTGTATTTACTCTGCTGCCCTAGAACAAGGCCCCAGTGCTGGAGCAGCCCCCTCACCCCTCAGTGAGTATGCAAATAGCACTAACAGCCTTCCCACCACATGCAAAGCTCCGGGGGCTCCCACCAGAGATCTGGGGGTGTTTCATGGGGTCAGAAAGGGACATCTCTAGCTCAGTGTTGGGGGCCCAACCAAGTGGTCCCAGACCTGCTTCCCGCAGCAGAGCAGGAGAGGCTCTGGAGCATGGAAAGGAAATAGGGGGAGAGGGGATTGTTTCCACCCGCACTTCCCACCCTGCTCCTGCTTCTACTCCTCATTCTATTGATCTTGCATTTCTTCTTGCTGGCATCGGCCGCCCACCCGGCCTCCCCGGGGAGGAGCTGGCACAGAGATTGCCCTTGGGGCCAGGGCGGTGTGGGGGCCGGGACCCCTGGAGCCTTGCCCCCCTGCAGCCCTGCTCCCCCCAGCTGGTGAGGGAACAGAGCTGCTGGCAGCAGCGGGGGCTGCACCCCCTCCCTGCACACCCACTGACATCCAGCCTCACTTCCCCCAGCACCGAAGTGTTTCTGTGCCCGGCATCGCTTGAGCTGAGGGATTTACATTTTTAAGGGGGTTTAAAATGGATCTGGACAGACATTTATTTCCAAGTGTTATTTTTTCAGCTTTTGCCACTTTGAATGTTTGTGGAGGGGAAATAACAGACAGAAACCACAGCAGGCAAAGCCTCGGAGAACTCATTTGTGCTCATGCAAATGTGGCGAGAGTGGCAGTCCAGGCTCAGTCCTGGCTGACGCTGCTGTATGACTGTGTGTGAGGGTGGTGGTGGAGGTGTGTGAGGATCCTGCTCCTGGGGCCATGGTCTCCCCACCAGGGATCTCTGTCTGGATGTGCACCCTTCTCCCATGCCACTGAGGATGGATCAGGTCAGGGGGCAGAGAGCACACAGGAAGCCCCTCACCTGAGCTCAAAGCTGGCCTAGGGATCCCTGTCTCAGAGCATCCTCCTTTCAGCCCTTCCATTGTCCCCAACACAGAGATTTGCTTGCAGTGCCTGATTCCACTGTACCAGCAGGACCCCAAGGCATGGATTTTACTTCAAACCCAAGAATTTCTCCCTCTCCTTGCTGTGTTCCTCAGCTTTTGGAGAACATCTAACCTCCAGTTGTTTTTTAGCAGTGAGACACCCGAGCAGCAGGCCGTGCAGGTGGGGAGGTGCTCCAGCCACATGTCACCAGCCGTGCTGACGCTGGAACCAGAGGCGTGAGGGCGCCGGAGCCGTCTGGAGCCGCCGGACGGCTGGAGCAAAGGCTCGGCGGAAGGGGAATGCTAATCATGTTCTGTGCTGGCAACAGCCAGAATGCTGCACAATAAATAGCCATTTTAATTACTGCACAATATTTACAAGATTGCTTCCTCATTTGGGAAATTAAAACAAATGCTCCATCAAAATGATCAACATTGTACAGAGAAGCGCAGGGCTGATAAAGGAATTCATGGGCTGCTAATCGAGGAGGAATTGGCACCTTGGTGCTGCCTCTGTGCCTCTGTGCGACTGCAGTGTGAAGGTGGCAAAGGGTCTCGGCAGTGCCAGGTGAGATGGGGCAGTGGGTCCTGCTCTGAAGTGCCTGCATTGGGTTCCCTGTGCTGGGGTCCCTGAAATGAGGTCCCTGAAATGAAGTCCCTGCATCAAGGTCCTTGCACTGGGGCCTTTGCAGCAGGGTCCCTGCACCAGGGTCCCCACGATGGGCTGCAGTTTGGGCGGCAGGACCAGAAAGGCTTGACAGCTTAGCCCTGGAGAGGCACAGCTGAAAGGGGACCCAGGAAGTTTGGGCAGGAGATGCTGAGTTGCCCAGTGCCAATCACACACATGGGTTTCGTTTCTGAGCAGTGGACGTGGCTGACACCGTGCAGTGCCAGGGGGGTGTCCGTCCCCTGCCCCAACAGCAGCAATACTGACGGTCTGGGGGTGTCCCGGCCCTGGTGCCTCCCCCCTGAGCCTGTGGGTGGGCAGGGGGTTGTGTCGGATCCCCTCCGGGGTTCAGGCACCCTGAGCCTCAGCGAGGCGGGGATGTCCCTGCGGGGCGGGGTGGCTTCTGGGTACTGAACCCCCCATGGCTCCTCTTCCCCCCGCTCCCCCCATCCCTCCATTCCCGTTCTTCCCCCAGCTGCTTTTCCCTTCTCCTGCATCTTTTTTGGCGCAGCTCTCCGGTTGCCGTGGGAACGGTGACATCCCGAGCCGGGCGGAGCGGAGGAGCGCGGCTGCCCGGGGCCGCCCCGGGCACGGGCGGGGGTCCCACGGCTGTGGATCCCACGAATGGGGAGAGTCCCATGGGTAGGGGATTCCCCTGGAGCGTTCCCTTTCCAGCGGAAAGAGCAGCGCGATTTAAATACATTTAGGTACCTGCTGCCATTCCAGAAGTCCCTTCAGGAGGGGCAATTCCGCCTGGAATGAATCGGGCTGGTGGCAGGGGGCAGGGGGAACAGTAGAATGGCCCTTAGTTGGTAGATAAAGGAGCTCGCAGGACCTGATGGATGTGATCCAGGCTGAGATGGGATTGCAGAGAATTCGCCCTCCTTGTTCCTGGAGTGGCTGCCCTGGCGCAGGGAGAATGCCTGGGAAGCACAGGTGACATCTCGAGAACTGTCCTCTGCCTCAGGGGTGCAGAAGCAACTGGTTTCATGGGAACATTCGGAAAAGGGATAGAGACAGAGACCTGGGAAAGTGGTGGTCTCAGAGCCCCTCCTCTCTGTCACATCGGTGTGGTCCCTGTGAATGCCAGGGAGATGCTCACCTGAGCACACCACAGTGCCGTGGGCTGGGCACAGCCGGAGGGTTTGCCATGGCCTGGTGTCCAAGGAAAAACCCCTAGAGACAGGAGCTTCTCCGTGCCCACCTGGAGCCGCAGGAGCCCAGCAGCCCACGGGCAGGGGCCATGCCCTGCCTGTTCCCAGGTGCTGCAGAGCTCCCAGCTCCGAGAGGAGCAGGAAGGAGCTGGAGGAGCTGCGGTCGATAGGGAAAAGCCAGAATACAATTTACAGCTTCCTGCAGATGGCAACTGGTACGATCTGGCTGACAAACACAGATGAGCAAGCGTGAGGGAGGGATAAATAAACCTCGGAGCTCATGGAATAAAACAACCTACTGTGATTTACTGCAGAGAATTCTCACTCGGCCAGTGCTGGGCTCCCTCCCCTCCCCTATGCAGTGTGAGGTGCTGGGGCAGGACCCTGGCACCCAGGGGACACACCGGGACCTCTGGGCACCCACGTCCTCACAGCTGCTGCCCCGGGGATGCCCTTGGGCCCACCGAAACCCAAGAGCAGCTGAGGCGCTGCTGACCAAATTCAACTGGAGTCATTTTGTTAGAGAGGAGTGAAAGCCTCATGCAAATGTGTTCCATTCCAAAGTTCTATTGGTTTCTGAAGTGGTGAAGCACCAAGATTTTCTGGGGGATTTTTTTTTTTTTAATGAATCTTTTTCAAATATTCCTGGAAATTCATCACCTGGTAGGTTGTCCTCTCTCTCCAATTATTTTTCATTGCTTTTCCTTCTGGGGAGGACATGCAGGGATAAGCCTCGGGATTGTGATGCCACAGCTGAAGATGGCAGTGTTGTCAGTGGTGAAGCTGGGGACAGGCTTCCAAGGTCACCTCTCCTTGGAAGGAAGGGGGATGTCACAGCTGTCACGGGATGTTGGCGATGCTCCAGTGACACAAATCTGTGTGTAAAGAAGGATCCACAGCCTGGCAGACACCAGGCAGTGCCTCCACGAGCCCCCCTGCCCAGGCACTGTCCCACCTGCTGCAGGGCTGGGGAGGGTGGCCAGTGAAACAAAGGACAGCAAAGCAGGACCTTGGCATGCCTGGCCACAGCTTCTGCCTGCCTGCTCCCCCTCAAGCTGGAATAATCTCCAGTGGAAAAAAAACATGAGATAAATGTGGTGAGAAACAGCAAACCCCACCCAGCGTTACGAGAGGTCTGTGCTTCATCCCAGGCTTGTTTGTGCTGGGAAATCACCAGAGGAGCTGGAGAGACAGAGGCCCAGGAGTGGAGCTGCTGGGGAAGGGGAGCAGAGCTCGATAACCCAGCAGTATAAACCAAATAAGCCCCGTGCTCACTTGGAGGGAACAAGCAGGGAAGAGTCAACTGATTTTCTGTGGAGCATCTGTGTGCAGGGATTTGCATGCCAAGGGCATGCCAGTCATGCCAGGATAAGCCAGGGGTGGACAAAGGCCAAAGCCATCACAGAAACATCCATCTGAGGATTTCCATATCCCAGGATTTGAGGCACCCAGGTGATAGGATTCTTGAAAAAACAAGTCCAGAGCATCCCTTGGTACATCCTGGCTCCCCAGCTGGGCCCAGAAGAGAATGGCTGTAAGGGAAGGGGTTACTGGCTCGGCTGGGAGGAAAACCCTCCTAGGCAAAGCTTAATGAAGAAATCATTGTGCAGGGATCAGCTCTGCACTGTTAATGAGCCTCGTTGTTATTTAAATGAGGCTCCTGGCAGGGCTGGGTGAAGAATTCATCATCAAATGATTTTTCTGAGAGATGTGATGAATGATGGATATAAAACCAGCCATCCCTCGGGAGAAGGAGGTTGCAGAGAAATCCAGCTCCTGGGGGATAGCAGCTGGAGTTTGCCATGGCACAAGCAGAATTATTGTGCAGCCCAGAAGAGGCAGGTGCTGCAGCCCCAGCCCAGGGATGGGAATAGGCTGGTGGCTTTGCTCTGCCTCCAGAGCTGGGCTGTGTCACCAGGCTGTTTCAGCCTGGCCTTGGACGCTTCCAGTGATGGAGCAGCCACAGTTTCTCTGAGCAACCTGTGCCAGGGCCTCCCCACCCTCACAGGGAACAGTTTCTCCCCAATATCTCATCTAACCCTGCCCTCTGGCAGTGGGAAGCCATTCCCCCTTGTCCTGTCCCTCTCCAGCTCTGTGGGAGCCCCTTTAGGCACTGGAAGGGGCTCTCAGGTCTCCCTGGAGCCTTCTCTTCACCCTGCGTCAGCTCTAGCCCATCGCTCACAGCTCGATGTTGCTGCTGTTCAGTTTGGGTCTTGCTTTTTTTGTCCAGCACAAAATGCAATGCTGTCCTTAAATCCCCAAGTTGCTGCCTGGCTATTCTGAGCCTGGGGTTCCCCTTTGCACCCTGTGGAGGTGTCAGTACCACTGTGCTCCTGCCACCACACTGATCTCACTGTGCACTAACCCAGCATGGAAGGCAGAGGGAAATCCCCACCAGACTGGATCAATAGCAAGGAATAACAACGACTTCTCAAAGAGTCATAGGATGTGGAAGTTACTTATTGATCAGATGGCTTGGGAACCAAGCAGCAAACCCCCAAGGATTTTACCACAAATATTGCTTAACCAACTGTGCAGGAAAGTGGTTTGATGTGAGCCATTTCTGGGTACATGCAACAGAGTTCGTTTGTTCTCCCTGAAAGCCAGCAGCCAGAAATATGAAATATTTAAATAGCCTAACCATGTTTGGGATGTGCTGAGCCATGCAAGCACCCGATGTGCTTCCAGGGCACACAGGGTGGGAGTACTCGGGCTCTGCAGCTTTTGGGCAGGTTTGGTGCCTGTGCCCCTCACCAGAAGGAGCAGAGGGTGTACAGCCACTGGGCAGTGAACAACACAGGCTCCTCATCTCATTTATTCATCTGCAGAGAGCTCTGCCTTGAGGAGGGATGGAGAAATGCTGTTGGCTCTGTAAAACAGGGATGTATTTATGCAAGCCCCAAGCACCAGGCACTGCAGGTCTGTGTGCTGAGCAAGGAACAGGGTGACTGCTTTGACACAGCCCTGCTGCCCCTTGCAGCCTGGGAACTGCACTCTCAGGCCATCCTTGCTCCCCATCTTGTCCCTGGGTGCCCACGAGTCCTAGGCAAACAAGCACAGACAATCTGGGAGCCTGGAAACTGGGCACAGTTCTGCAGGAAATTATGTTTCCTGGTGTGATGGGGAGATGTCATCCTGCCTGCCCAACCCAGATGGATGGACTGGGGGGAATGGAGCCCTGTTTAACTACTTACTGCAGTCTCTTCAGCTACTTGTGCCCTCCTGCCCCTGGGTAGAGGGTCAGCCTGCGCCAGCACTCTGCCAGCTCCTGCATCACCTGTGCCCAGGGGACCATTAGGGCTGACACTTCTTTGTTTGCTTTGTCCAGATTTCCTCCTCTCTTCCCAACACACGTGGGTGTCTCTGCTCCCTGAGTTTTACCCCTCTCTGGCTGAGCAGAGGTGGTTTGGGGGTCCCTGGCTGGCTGGAGCCCCCTGTGCCCCACAGCAGCTCTGCCACCACGGGCAGTGATCCCAATGCCCTGGGTGACAGCCCTGTTTGATCCCTCTCCATCACAACCCTGCATCCCAGAGCAACCAACTATTCTGCATCCACACTGCCGGTGAAACACTGCTGGAAAAGTCAGGAGGAGGTAAATGGAAATGATGGATTTTTGCATTCAGGAGTGGAGCAGGGGCTGCTCCAGCTGAGCGGTGCTGTCTCTGTGGCCCCCCCTGAGGTTTATGTAAGCTCAGGCACCAACATTTGGGCTCTTTCTCCCCGAGCGGCTGCTGTGGAGGATCTCCTGTGGCTGGTGGGTGGGGAAATGGGCCTCTCCTCGCATGAATGCAGCATTTCTCTCCCCACTCCATCCTCACTGCACGGAGGACGTGGAACATGCAAAAACTGTGAAAACAGAAGGGGAAAAACCAGAGCAGCAGATGTCACCCTGCTTCAAGGAGGGGGCTGCCTGTCACCCCCTCTGTCCCCAGTGTCCCCATGGGACCCAGGACAGAACCCCCTCCACTGTGGGTGCCCAGTGGGGCCAGTGCTGCCCTGAACCTGGGATGTCCCAGACTGCAGCTCCAGCTGTGGCTCCAGCTGCGGTTCTGCCTCCAGGCTCTTTGCCCCATGTGTCTCCAGGGACTGCCGGGCAGCCTCTCAGTGGGGGCTGAAGAATTGCCTGATGCAGGCAGCAAGAAACTCCTCCAAAATTTGGTGGAACCAGGGTTTTCCTCCAAAGATCCCTGTCCCTGCTCCAGGATCGATGTTCCTGCTCCGTGGTGCCCTGTCCTGGCTCCAAGGTCTCCTGTTCCTGTTGCAGGATCCCTGTCCCTGCTCCAGGACCCCTGTCCTGGCCTTGGCCCCCCTGGCATGCTGGGTGAGGGCAAGAGGACATCCACAAACGGATGTGGAGGCTGCTGAGACACCTTTATATCTAATTAGAGCTGGACTCTTCCTCCACCTGTTTCCTGTGGCAGATTTAGGTCCCAAGGAAAAGAAAGCTGAAGAAAAAAAAAAAAAAGAAGACAAATCTGTTCTCCAGCTTCTTTGAATTGTTTAGAGGAAGGCAGTGTGGGCACCAGGGGAGCAGCATCCTTACAGCAGTGCGAGGCTGGAGGCGCTTGCAGGAGCTCGCAGTGCTCCCACGGCAGCCGCTGCTCCGGGACGGCAGCTCCCGCACACTCAGCGGCTCCTGCACAGCTTGCCTAGGAAATGGGAAGAATTTCCCTTGATTTGGGGGGATTCTGTCTCTTTGCTGAGCTTTGGGGCTGGCTGACTCTCACCAGTGCAGGCTCTCCCCCGCTGCAAAGCAAAGCTGTGGGGCTGGAGTCAGACTGTGCAATGGCAGCGGGTCCCTGACCTGAACCCCTGGGCTTTGTGAGCTGGGGCTGGGCGATTTTGCTGGGAAGGGCTTGTGTTACTGGTCCCCTTCCTCTGTCCCCGCAGCCTCAGACTGGGCTCTCCGCTCCCACATTTCCCCGCGGTGCTCGGCACCTTCCCTTCCCCAGAGCAGCTCCTCGCTCGCCGGGTGGGAGGATGAGGTCCCTTCCTGAGGATGTGAATCATGTCTCTCTGGGAGCCTGCTCCTGCACCCGCTGTCTCCCGCGGAACGGGGCTGCTCCCCGCCCCCGGCAGCGGAGGGAGGCTGCACATCCACCGCCAAAGGCGAGCTTGGATTTCAGAGCTCTGTGGAGGGCCCCTGCATGGCAAGGAATGTAATCACCATTTGCCCACATCAGCTGCTGGGTTTTGGTGCCCTTCTCTGTTGCAGGAGCTTTTGGAGGGGAAAACAGAATCAGAACTTGCACTTTTATGGAAATGAAAATGAATTTGGCTGATTTCCCCTCAACTCCACCACTGCACTCCCCTGAGAGTGACAGTTCAGGGTTGTTTGTGAGTGTTAGTCCCTCCTCACACCTGTGGGGACTTCATTTACATTAATAAATATAACAGTTTCCTTAGAGGAAGGAGCTGCTGGGATGTTCATTCCGACATTTCAAAGTGCTGAGGGGATCTGGATCCTCAGCTTCCGTGAAAATTAACATGGTCATGAAAATCCTGCCCTTAATATGACATGACTTGGAGTGCACTAAACAATGAAAAAGGTAAAATAAGGTAAAACAATATAAACTAAGGAAAGAAGAAAACAATGCCCTGAGAGCAGGAACCGATGCCTGGCTTTTGTACTCCCTGAACCAGAAGTGACAAAAGTCTGTGCATGATTATCATGATTATCAATACTCACAGGAGGGGATTTAAAGCCATATTCTCTGGGTTCCACACACAGCAGCTGTGTGGGAAAATGGGAACATACAGTAAAAGAACAACGAAGGAGAAACAGGCAAAGCGTGGAGTTTGCAATAAAACAAGCAGAATTCAGCCTGATGCAGCTACACGTGCAGTGCAGCAGCACTGAGGGAAACACACCACTCTCCTTGGGAAAGTACATAGAGAAGGAGTCAAAACACCCTGTTATTATTTCCATTATTGCTCCGGTTCCTTTGCGTGCAGGAGGAGTTATTTCTGCTGCGCAGGTTTCTGCGTGTGAGCCTGCAGTGAATGGGGCTCCCAGGGCAGCAGGGACCCTGCGGCAGGGCTGGCACCGTGACGGGCACAGAAAGCATCACCTGCGGCCCCCGCGCTCTCAGCACGCCGTGGACCTTCCCTTCGCTCCCTCCTGACATGAGCACAGCACGAGGAGGGATGCCTGCAATTTATTTCTCCTTCTTAGCAGGAAAATCAGATGGTGCTGGGAGTTGGTACCAGCCTGCCTGTTCCTAGGAGGGTGACATCAGCAGGACAGGTCGGCCACGTGTTATTACTGTAATGAACCTTTTAAAGCAGCCACATAATAACAACCCAGGGCCTATTTTAGGAAAGCTTCCTGGGCGTTTAATTCCATGGAGAAAGCAGGGCTTTCTTCAGAGAAAGAGCACGTAGGATGGAGGGCTGGATCCCAGCAGAACAGGGATGGTCTCAGGCCTCAAAAGGGAAAGGATCACGTGGCTGCAGAGCCAGAATTAAATCCCACAAACGAGACTTTCTAAAGATCTGTTTTCACAGAAATGTTTTCATGATTATGTTTCAATTGAAGTTGTCTCTTGTTTTGATTTGAATCCTTGTTTCCTCAGTGCCCAGACCGGGACGATGTAGCACCAGGTAGGCACAGGGAGATGTAGATATCAGAGCAGGAGGCTGATGGATCTGATTTTCGGTGTCCATGACTGCTGGCAGGGAGTGAGAGAGATGAATGGTGGATGTGGTTGGAAAACTCTGTGCCGGCCAGCTGAGGTGTTTGCAGTGGGTTGGGTAAAAGAAGGTCATTATTCCAACTGTAAGTTTAAAAAAATCATTACTAGAGGATCACTAGACTGGTCAGCTTTATGTCCCTGTGCCTGTGCATCAGCCTGGGAGTGTGGCCCTGCATGGGCCATGGTCCTGCTCCCCCAGGCCATGGTCACTCCAGTGCCCAGCCTGGCATGGGGCCATGCCCCTCTGCTGTGTCTGACCTCCTGCCTGGATCCCCTCTGGACTTGTTGCTCCTCCTGCTGACTCGTGTTGTGCAGAAAATCAAGGTATAAAAAGAAATAATTCTGGCCTTACTAGTGGGAACTCTGGAACTCCTGAGGGAATGTTCCTCAGGGAACATCTGGCATTGTTACTGCCAGTCCTGGAGTGGGTATCAGGCAGATGCCACCATGACTGGCATGAAGTCCGGACTTCGGTGGCTTTTTTATTTTTGTTTTTACTGTTACTGTTATTGTTATCATCCCTGTTATCACCGCTGTTATTGTGTATCTGTCTCCCACTGGCTCCTGCGGGTTCCACCCCAGTCTCCACGGGCGGCGGGAGGGGATGCTGCCCCTGCCGCGGTCCCTGCCGTGGGGGCCGGCCGGTGCCCCCGCCCGCAGCATCGGCGCGGGATGCAGATGTGGGATGCAGATGTGGGATGCAGATGAGACGGGCAGACCCCGCCCCTCCCGCGCGGGCTCAATGCAAATCACATGCAAATGATGGGGCGGGGCCTGTCCCAGGGGCGGGGCCTGCCGTATGTAGATGAGGGGGCGGGGCCGGGCCGGGCGTGTGTGCGAGCCCCGCCAGCTGCGGGCAGCGGTGCCCGCGGCACCGGCAGGCACCGGCAGCGGGGACGCGGCCACACGGCCACAGAGCCAGAGCCCAGCGCAGCCAGGCCGGGCCCGCGGCCCCCGCGCAGCATGGCCGAGCCGCCGGCGGCAGCGCCGGCCCCCGAGGGCGAGGAGGGCCCGGTGCGCTTCGCCCGCAAGGGCGCCCTGCGGCAGAAGAACGTGCACGAGGTGAAGAACCACAAGTTCACGGCGCGGTTCTTCAAGCAGCCCACCTTCTGCAGCCACTGCACCGACTTCATCTGGTGAGCCCCTCCGGGACCCCCCCCCGTCCCGCTCTGGGACTCGCGGCTCGGTGGGACACCCGTCCCCATCCTCGCCCTCCTCCGGCACCCCCTCCCCTCCCGTCCCGTGTGCCCGCATCCCCGCGCATCCCATCCCGGTCCCCGCCGGTCCCCGTTCCTCCCGCCGGCGGCGCCGGGCAGGGTCGCTGTGCCGCGGGGCCGGTGTCTCACTCCGCCTCTCTCTCCGCAGGGGCTTCGGCAAACAGGGCTTCCAGTGTCAAGGTGAGTGTCGCGCTGCCGGGGCGGTGGGGGGCCCGCACACGGTGTCCGCTCCCCGGGACCGGCCCCGAATATTCCCGCGGGGCCGCGGGCGGCATCCCCGCGGCACCATCCCCGAGCATCCCCGCAGAACCGGGGAAGCAGCTTAGTCATTTTTTAATCAAGCGAGCAACTGGTCGGTGCCTTTAAGCCGGTCGGGTTTCGTTACCAGAGATAAGCGCCCAGGACTTTAGCTAAATCGCCCTAAAAAGGCAGAGGGGACTTTGCTTTTAATGTACTTAACGGGAAAACATGTGTTTGGGTGGCAAATGGGTTGGGTGAGGGCTACTCTAGGGCTGGAACTGCGCAGCCTGCGAGGACTTGAATGGCTTGGTTGTGTTGCTGGGGAAAGAAATGAGTCTTTACAACAAAATATGTTGCAGTAGCCGGGTTACTACGACCAGAATTCTTTGTTCTGATAATGCTGGGATTCTGGAGGGGCTCTTTGGGGATTTGTGATGTCCTCTCGGGAAATTTGGATGAATTACCCAGGCATTACCTGGTTGCTCTCGTTGCCAGCCTAGCTGTGGGCTGTTCCTGCTTGCAGCTAATCCTGCCCTGGGGTCCCACCTGTGCGAAATCCGTGTCTGGGTGTGGGGTGCTGGTGCTTGCAGCTGCTGGTGGTGAAAGTTTGCTCTTGTGAATATTTGGGACGGAGTTTTTTTTTGGTGGGTGGCTGAATCCCAGGTGGAGGTATTCAGTGTGAAAACAAACCCTGTAGAGTTCTAATACCTCCAGAGCTGCTCCTCCTGGCAGTTGTTTGTGTTGTGTGGCACTGAGTCCAAGCTCGAGGTGCTGCGGTGGGTCCAGGTCACAGGGGGCAGCTGTACTGCAGGCAAGAGGGCACTGTCTTGGGTGTTCTCAGGAGCATCTCTGCAGTTGCTTGTACAAGCATTGTAAGTCTAATCCAATTTAAATGGTGCTGCTACTCATCCTTAACACTTGCCTCAGGGGTATAACCTTAAAATACCAAAACCATTTCCCTGCTGCTTCCCAGACCCCCACCTGAAGGCTTAGGCAGGTGATGGCAGGCAGAGGAAAGTGGATATGAAGACTAAAACGTGTCCTAGGGCTGTTTCTCAAGGTCACAGCTTCCCCTGGTACCTGAGGTTTCACACATGGACAGTTCAGTCATATTATTCACCGAAGTTTTGTGCAGCTTCTATCTCTGTTGTGGGTCTTCCCAGGTTTACCTGGCTGTTAATTCCCTGGCTTTCCTTATGGTGCAGGCATATTTGTGCAGATACAATGTCCCTGAAATTTGGAGTGTGCTGGAGAAGCTGGTGGGGACTATGTGCTGTCAGGTCAGGGTTTTCCTGCGTTATTTCTAGAGCTTTGCTCAGTTCTACCTATAGCATTCAGGGCTGGATAACTGGAGCCTTTCCAAGTCTCATCCAGCTGTCAGGAGCTATTATCCAAACCTGTAACTGTGTTCTTGCTTCAAGGTTTATCCTTACATGTTCGTAACCAGTATCAAATCAGTCCTCAGTGTGAGGCCAGTAGGTGGGTCCATGAAGACGGTCTCAGAGTTGCCAATGCACAGATGGAGGGTCCTTACCCCCCACAAGCAGATGTTGAACAGAGCAGTCGTGGGACAGGAGCCCTTGTGAGGCTGCAGTGATACCAGTAGCATTGCCAAGAGCCCTCTGTGCTTAGTGATGTCTCCAAGGATGTGTGACTGGTCTATGACATCCCTTTCTGCCTTAAGAAACCACTTTCCAGGTTATTCTGGTATTATAGATATGAAAACCTCCCTACTGTGCAACAGGAAGTTTTGCAGATTTGGGTCTGTAGAACAGCTCAACCTTTACCTTCCTAAAATTGGTGACATGTGGATTTTCACAGGCATCCCTGCTGCGAGGTGCTGAAGTGCTCAGGTGAAAGTGCTCTGGTTGATGAGGCAGCTGGGGGGGTGCTGCCCATCTCCGTGAGGGCACGGAGCAGCTGGTGCCCTGTGATGGAGGACATGCTGTGTCTCCCTGCAGAACACTCCCAGCTTGAGGAGTCGAGCACGAGCGAGAAGTTGCTCCTGCCTGCCATCTGCTCTGGGATCACAGCTACCCCGGGAGGTGCAGCTCTTCTGTGGTGGGAGGCAGCACTCGGGGTGCCAGGGAGGCTGGCACTGTGCCAGTGGGTCAGGCTGTTCCACCAGAGCCGTGGGTGCAAGGAGGCATGTGAGTACCACCAGCTTTGGGTTTGTGCCCCACAGATTGCGCTGCAGCTGCTGTTGGGCTTGGTAAATACTGACATGGAGGCAGAAAACCCCAGGGTTGGCTTTTGCTTAGGGTTTCTTCAGGCCCGTAGGGCTGGCAGTAAGCTCTGATGTTTGGGTCTAGCTCTCCCTTTACTGAATGCAGCTTTAATACAGCTTTTACAACTTCTCTGAGTATCTTATCCCATTGTTCTGTGGGATGGCTGGAGATGCAGCTGAGGCACATGCCTGTCTGATTTCTCAGCTGTTCCTACTGCTGTGCTCACTTTAAGTAGGTTTTCACCTGTGCCCTGATTTCTTTCTAGGGCATTTGCAATAATTAGATTGTTAATTAGCTCATTACTTGTGACTTTTGGCAGGAAGTTAGCAGAAACTGACTCTTTGTAGCTTGAAATACTAATGGATACCACAAATGCCACTTAATTGCCTGCTAATCTGCTTCTTATCCTTATATGCAATCTCCTCCTTATCCTCATGTGCATCTGAAGACTTCACGGGGCCAACGTCTCTCTCCTCAGCCAGAAAGCCTTTCAGTGTGGGCAGGGGAGCTCTGTGCACAGGCAGCCCAGGAGCGGGGTTGGTGCTTGCAGTTTAACAGAAACTATCAATATGTTGTGGGTGTTGAAAGGCTGGAGTGCTGAGGATGTGTCTGGAGCTGCCCAGATGATGAGCCCTCCCATGGCACAGAGGGGCTTTCTGGCCCTGCTGTGATGATCTGTTGTAGCTGGCAGGTGTATGAACTCATCAATAACAAAGGGAAGGGTTAGGGTTACACGTTCTCCCCTTCCTGGGTTTTGGGATCCGTTTGCCCAATTCCCTTAGCAGGGAATGCAGGAGGAGGGAGAGAGCAGCCCCTCGGTATCTACAGGCTGTGCTGGGGAGGGAGTGTGTGGTCAGTCACAGCTGGTGGCTTTCTGTCTCGGTTCTCCTGATGTCAGAAGTGCTGTGAGGATGGTAAAGGAAAGGGAACTGGCTTGAAAGCTGTGAGAGTCAAGTTCTTGCTCTCGTTCTCGGAATGTGCTGCTTCTGGGAACTGGCAGCTTTCTCTCTTTCCTGCTCTTGTTCCCCCCTTGCCGTCCTCGGGGTCTTTTTCTCCTGTTGTCCAAGCAGCTCTAGGTCCCTCTGTGGATGGGGGTACTGGCTGTGTTGGAGGTTTGGTGAGAGGCACAGGGTCCCCAAGAGCTGGGTTTGTTCAACCTGGAGCTGCTGTGGCAGTGGCTGGGCTCTCAGCCCGGGGGCCTGGGCAGAGAGAGGTGTTCCCACAGAGGTGAGGAGCCACGTAACATGGTTCACACTTGGGAGCAAAAATAACCTGCATCTGTTATTACCACTTTCACATGTACAAAGTAGAAAACATCTTGGAAAGGAGAATCTTGATTCCTTAAGAGAAGGGGGATAAAAAAGCATCATTGGGTAATGGGTGCTTGGATTTCATGCAGTAACTTTTCTGAGGAGAATGTTTACTTCTTGTCCCTGCTTATGACTCGGTAAGCAAAGATACTCTTCAGATGAAATCTTTCTAAACTTCATACCAAATAGAATTCCTCCCTCCAGCTTTTCCTCTCTCTGTCCTCCAAGGCCAGTGCTCTCATTTTGTGTTGTGTTTTCACGATTCAACATCTGAGACCAAAACTAAGCAGCTGGAAAATGTCACCCGGGCCTTACCTTTCAAGCAAGTATTTCTCTCTTGCTCTCAGCCTTCACAACCCACCCTTCCTCCCCCCCTCTGCCCTCCAAACGGAAGTGAAACCCATCACACTTTGCTCTCCACTGCAGCTCATGCCGTGCTGCGGGCTGGGCTTGTCACCGTGCAGTGCCGGCTCTTATTGACTGCATTAAGCAAGTAAGAAACAAAAGCAAAACAAACTCCAATCATTCAGAGTTGCCTCAAACCCAGTAATTTCGTGTCAACATATTATGCACACTGGAAAAATGTTAGTGTTCAAATAGACTAATTAAAAATGTTACTGCAATTACTTTTGCAACACAAATGATGCTAATTATATAATGCTGCAGAAATTGGAAACGTGATTTGGGAGGGTTTTTTGTGTGCCTTGCGGTGGTAAGGCCGTTCTTGGTGCTGGAGCCACGGGGCCTGGGGCAGTGGCAGCCCCTGTCCCTGGTGTCGGGGCAGCGCTGCAGAGCAGGTGTAAATAGAAAAGGGGAAGTGGGTCTGGGCCCTGCGCTGCACAGATGGGCTGTGGTTCTGCACAACTGAGTGAAAACAGAGTGACAGGGAAAACGGGAAGATGTGCCCCTTCACGTGGTGGTCTGAGGATCAGGCTCCTTCCCAGGCTGGTTTTAAAGCCTGTCACCTGAGCTGGCTTCCCTAATCCCACTCGTTCCTGCGCTGGATACTTGTGGCTCAGGGGAGTGGCTGGGAAGGGAGATCTGTTTTGGAAGGAGATCTTTTAGGGGAAGTCTGGAGCTGCACAAGCCTGCTGCAGTACCGGGGCCAGGCTGTCAGGCTCAGCAGGGACCGCTCGATGTGTTCAGCCCCATCAGTGTCCCCATGCAGCACAGAAGGGCTCACTTGATTCTCTCAGTGGAAGTGGTTTCTCTTTCCCTCCCCCTCTGCTGTTAGCAGGGTAGATTTTTCTTTCTTATCTCCGGAGATAGCTGTCATCCTAAAATGATCTGGGGCTCGGATAATGGGGGGGTCTGTTTCCTTCCTGGGGTATGCATTGCTGACCGGTGTTGGCATTAGGAGGCTGGGCAGAGGGGCTCACAGCTGGCCTGGGTGGCAGGAGGGTTTGCAGCACATCTGCCTGGTGCTTGTCAACTCTGACTCTGCTGCAGAGGTTACACCACCCCAGTGTATGATCCTCTGCCATAATTATTCTCCAACTATTGTGTCTTCCAGGGGAATTTAATGCCTGGGCTGTCTCTAAGGAGACTTCTCAGCAAACAGTGCAGGCATTTCTGCATGCCTGCTTGCTCACACGCATGTGATCCTACAAATTCCTGCAGCACAGAGGCTCCTGGCGGGGTGTGTAGGGCATCCTCACTTGCAGCAAGGTGTGGGCGGATGCTCACCTGTCTTGGCACCAGCAGACGATGCTGCAAAACAAACAGAGCAAAACCTGGAGGGTTCAGTATTTGCTGTGGAACAGGAGGTGGGGTTGAATCTCCTCTCAAAACTTGGTGTGATTTCTGTTAACTGCTGGGGTTTTGTGTAGGAACTCGAGGCAGAGGAGTTGTGCAAGCCCTTGTGGTGGGCTGCTGCCCTCCCTCCCAGCCAGTGCAGCTCCTCCTCCTGCCTGCAGCTCAACAGGCAAAAACCTAAAAAGGCTGGAGAGGCTCCTCAGTGCCATTCGGGCCCCCATCGGCTCTATCAGCAAATAAGTCGCATGATCACAGTGACTAAGACATTAACTTCTAGCTGTGCCCGTAATTTAGCCAAGGGCAGAACTGCCTCAAACATGTTGTTGTAACGTGTGTGTGCAATCAGGAGGGGAAGGTGAAAGTGCTGTCCCCTGCTCTGGATTAGAGCTGTGTGGTAACAAGAGGGGATGTTTATAATGGTGGGTGGGATTGGATTTTGCTCAGGAGAAGTGTTTGGGTGGATTTTTCCTGCAGAAGCCAGCTGTGAAAGGATTAGTGCTCCGTTAACAGAGCTGTGGACCTGCCAAACCCCACCGTGGGCTGGTCACCTTTGTGTGCCTGTGGTCCAGCCCAGTCCCAAAGGGCAGCATGGAGTGTGGTGGAGGGAGCAATTAATCCCTCCAGTGTGGCTTCATGAATCATTATTCTGGAAGTCCATAAATTGGAACTGTTTAGAAAAGGTGAGTAAGAAGCTCCCTATAGAGGAGGAGTAATCGCAGGTCCTTGGGCAGTGTGTTCCTTGTGCTCTTTGAGGGTTGCAGGTTGCTGAGAGTAAACCTTTGGAAAAGGCAATAAAACAAAATCAGGGAAGCAGGAGTTCTTGTGTGGGCATCCTGGGTGCAGCCTTGGGTTGCTGTTGCCGTGTTCTGGCGTTGCTTTATGTGCTGCCCCACAAACCCCCTCCATGCTGGCGATGGGTGTGCTGTCCCTATAACTGGGCGAGGGGAGGGGGCAGAGAGAGCATGGAGTGCTCCTGAGCCCCTCCAGGATTTTCAGGTGATTCTTTAGGAAATGAGGCCTGGCCAAGGGCTTGATCATCCCCCGGGTTGGTGGTGTCCCATATCCAGAAACCAAAGCCACTGTGCTCCTTGGAGCAGGAACCCTGCAAGGGCTCCCTGGGGTAACACACTGTGCTCACACCTGGTACCTGAACAGAGATGTGGAGCTGGGACATTTGGACATGAGTGTGATAGAAGCAAGGGCTGTCCCTTGGGTTTCATGTTGCCCAGGGAAAGGACAGCTGTGGGCTGCCCTCCTGCTCTGAGCCAACCCCTCTATCCATCCAGGGCTGGGCTGGTGTTGGTGGCCTCTGTGCCTTGGCCTGGAGTCCCTGGAGGCAGAGAGGTGATAGGAACATTAGGGATGTAAAATTACACGGTAAATGCCTGGGTTTTCCAGACACTGATGCAATGGATGAAGGTGAAGATCTAGCTGGAGCTCTTCAGCCCCATCACGGGCTGCTTCCCAGGCACAGGGGCTGCTGCCCCAGTAGAGAAGGGGAGGGATGTGACCCTGGCTGGTCCTGTCCTGCAGCTGGCACCAGGAAGTCATTTTTTCCACAAAAGCCACAGCAGGGGTGGGGAGACGGGAAGAAAGCTCCAGTGGTGTGGTGCTCGGTGGCAGCCAAATGCTTGTGTTAAGCAGAAGCGATTCCCAGAAGTAGCTGTGCTGGCTGTAACTGTTCCCGGGAAGGGGAGGCAGCATTCCTAGCCACGACCTGCTCCTGCTGAGCTGCATCCAGAGCTGGGCAGGGGCAGGGCAGCCGAGTGCTTGGCTGGATTTACCGGGGGGATCAGGATCCCTGCGGGCACCATGTGGAACAGCAGCTGTAGGGTCTCTCCCAGGAAATGCTTTGTTCCCTCTCGGTGTCTCATCCCAAGGAGCCGAGGGCTTGGGGCAGCAAATGGTTTTAACTGTGGTGAGTGGCTGCTGCAGCTCCTGGAGTGCCTGTGAGATAATGGGGAGCTGTGCCCTGGGAGCTCCTGCTCTGAGCACCCCAAGTGTGTTCTCCCCTGTGTGTGGCCAAGATTTGACTGGACCAGCTGAAGGGATGGCTCCGGTCAAGCAGCTTCCTCCTGCATGCAGGTGGTTTGTGTGGCTTTCCCATCGTCAGTCCTGTTCTGTTGCGATTACCTTGATGCAGGCTGTGAGGGGTTTATTTTATCCATCCAGTTCTTAGACTGGGCTCCACTGGAAAAATAAATTACAGTGCTCTCCTTATGAGTAGGTACCTGAAGTCTGTGAAATTAAGAACTTGCCAGCAACACTCCTTTTTCTCTTGTTCAGGATTATTCCTGTTCATTGATAGGAGAGGAGGCATGAGGAGCCCTCCCAAGGTCCCTCTTGATGCAGTAAGTCAGCCCTTGCCATTGCTTCCGACAGCTGATCCTGACTCCCTGTGAAAGGAAATGCGTTTCATGAGACATGACAGCTCTGCTCCCGCAGCATCGCGGTGCAGATGGAGCTGCTGCTCCTGCTGCTGTTCACTCAGCAGCTGCTGGGCACCGTGTGCTGGGCACGTCCTGCTCTATGATCCCCTGCAGCCCTGGGCTGTAATGCTCCTCCCAAACGGGAGTAGGACTCAGTGTCACCCTCCTGCCAAGAGGGTCCTGGGAGCGAGGTCTGTTCTCTCCCTGTTCATGGAATGCCTCTCTGCTGGAAGCTGGCCAGTCTGGGCAGACCGGGCTGGGCACTCGCTGCTCTGCTCTGGCTGCTGATAAATGCTGTTTAGACGAAGTGGTGATTCTTTCCCTTACTGAGCTGCCTGCACAGTGTATCCCATGTCGGGGAGGGGGATTTGGGCCGGCTCTGGGGCCAGCACATGCCGGCACAGCCCCACGGTCTGCCTGGCCAAGGCTCTGTGCCACGGCACTGACCTGAGGCATTATTGCAGCTCTGCTCAAGCTGTTTGCTTTTGAGGGATTTTTGGGCTGACTTCCTCAGCTGTTTATAGCCATTCTGCTCTTCCCATTGTGTGGAAAAAAAAAAATCCAATCCAGCGTGATATTGGAATCAGGGAGTGTTTGGGGTGAGCACAAGTGACCTTGTTACCTCTTGC
Source organism: Margarornis squamiger (assembly GCA_035222235.1). NCBI lineage: Eukaryota > Metazoa > Chordata > Aves > Passeriformes > Furnariidae > Margarornis > Margarornis squamiger. Next base: position 15,576,373 of record JAWWTY010000032.1, read on the forward strand.
TTTCAGAATTTAACTCCTGTGGCTCAGTGCAGGGGCCTTTCTGCCCCAGCTGATGGGCATTGACTGCTGAGTGCCTGACACTTTTGAGTTACATCTTGTCAGTTTAAATAATTTGCTTCCATATTTGGTCTTGCTTTTGTGCCAGATTTATACATCTTGTTTAAATCTGACAAGCAGAATATACTTGCTGCTAATCCGAGCTGGACAAGGCAGTGCCTGCCAAAAGATCCAATATTAATAGGCTCCAGTACATGGAAATTACTGGATTTGCAAACCCGAGGATCATTATGGCCCAGCTCCCTGTAAATTGGCTCTTTGCATCCACTTAAATCTGGATTTTTCCAAAGAGCTGTTCTGCTGGAGCTTTTCTCTTTGGGTGGGAGCTGCCTCCCCAAAGCAATCTTTGAAACAAGGGAAGCTTTCTGTCTCGAAGCAGGAGATAAGAAGTGCATGTTTTTTGGAGAGTGGTTGGGAAAACGAGGAGATAACTGGTGTTTCTGCAGAGAGATCCTGGGAGCTGCTGGGCTGGGGCAGTTGCTGCCTGTGCGGGATGGCTCTGCCTCTGCTGTCAGTCGAGGCACATATTTGTGGACATGGATCTGTTGGCAGGTCCAGAGGAGAACATGGAAATGCTCCAAGGGCTGGAGCCCCTCTGCTCTGGGGCCAGGCTGGGAGAGATGGGGGGGTTCACGTAGAGAAGAAAGGGCTTCAGGGAGACCTGAGAGCCCCTTTCAGTGCCTAAAGGGGCTCCAGGAGAGCTGGAGAGGGACTTGGGACATGGGGTGGAGGGACAGGATGAGGGGGAATGGCTTCCCACTGCCAGAGGGCAGAGTTGGATGGGATATTGTGGAATAATTGTTCCCTGTGAGGGTGGGCAGGCGCTGGCACAGGTTGCCCAGAGAAACTGTGGCTGTCCCAGGCCAGATTGGATGGAGCTTGGAGCAACCTGGGCTAGTGGGAGGTGTCCCTGTCCATGGGAGAGAGTTGGAATGAGATGAGCTTTAAGATCCCTTCCAATTTGAATTATTTTGGGATTCTATGATGCTATGTTTAAAATCTTCAGTCTCTTGTAGTTCTGATCCCGTCTTCCTACATTTGATATTTAGTCAGCAGCAGGGAAGCTAAAAGAGATTCTGATGTCTAAATCTCAGCCTTCAGCTGCTCCTCCTCTTCCTCGTGCTGTGACGCTGGTGTGTTCCAGCTGATCCTGCTGGTTGATTCCTCCCAATCTTTTGTTGCCATCTGAAAGGATGCAGCACTAATAGCTTCACCTTTGGGGGGGAACAGTTAAATACCTTTATTCTGATGGTCTGAACAGAGAGCAGAAGCACATTCAATAGCTGACACTCTGAGCACATGAACAAATGCATTTTCATGATTTCCAATTATAGCAGAAGAATGAGAGTGAGGTTGTGAAGAGGAGTGAAAGTCGTCCTGACTCTTCTGAATGGCTTCATGCAGCTTCAGTGGTGACATAGCAATGAAGTCAGGAGTCAGTGCAAAGATTGTTTTATAATATCAGTGAGAAGCCGGAGTGAGGGGGAAGTGGCCCACGAATTTCATTTGCATCACTGAGTGGATTAGCTCCTGACGCAGTGCAAAGTCATTATTTACTGTGTCTCCAGATCTGTTGCCTTTCTCAGCGTGGTGGTTTGGAGAGGCTGATTCAGAGATGGTTACAGCTTCTTGTTCTACTTGGTGGGGACTGTTAGCACTTGCCTTGTAAGCAAAATGATGGTGCTTCTCAAGGCTGTTAATATTGGCCTGCCCCAAGAGGCTGAGTAATTTGGTTTTAGGTTTTTTTTCTTTCTTTGCATTCATGACACTAAATACTTCAATTTGAACTTGGCTTAGGAAAAATATTTGGCAGTACTCCATAACTTGCCCTTAACGGAGAGTAGCCAAGAGGAGGAGGGCTGCCTGAGGGATCAAACTAGTGCATCTATGTCCCCACTGTCCCAGACAGATGCCCTGTCCCCACCACAGAGCAGAAGGTGTGCCAGGCTGTGCTCATGTGCCAGCACAGTCTTGGGGACAGTGAGGGAGCCCCTCTGTCCCCAGCAGTCGCTGTCTCTCAGGATAAGTCAGTGTATTGTCACCTGGAAGATTTATGCAAAGCCTGAAATAATCCCCCAAATGGTTATTTATAGACTCTCCGGAGCTCGACACCTTCCCTGTGTCGTGGTGGTGGAGATGGGCTTTGGTAGAGGCTTTGTTTTTGCCTGTTCTGGATTTTGAATGGGCACCTTGGGAAGCCAGTCTTGGTAGGGGAGGTGTGGACATCTCCATGTTCCCTCGGTTTCTGAAGAGTTGGATGGAATAATTTGCCTTTTGGGGGGTTTAATTGGAGCCAGGTGCCCTTTCATGGAGCAGCTGTAATTGCCAATGGGTTTCTGAGGATGTAGGGCTGCCAAGAGGGGACATCCTTGTGTGCAAGGAGAAGAAGAGCTAAAAAGGACCTGTCTGTCCACCCCCCAACCTGTCACAGGAGATTCTGCTGCTTTCTGCCCCAGGAATAGCTCTAAAACTGACCTAATTCACATCTGTGTGATCATGCATCTAAGGACCGTCTCCAGTAGCTCAGTCCATTAACTTCCAAATTTGTTTTACTCGCATGTCTTAGTGGAGAGGTGCCTCAGGGCCAGAGTCTTCTGGAAATGAGGCTTGTGGGTCTGTAAGAGGAGCAGGGTCAGTCTGTGGTACCTCTGCCTGAGGTGCCATTGGCAGGGAGGGCGCAGCTGATCTGCAGCCACAACAGTGGCAAGGACAAAGCTGCTGACCTAGTGCCTCCCAGGGCTTTTGAGGTGGAAAAAGTCGCACTTACTGGGTCATTTAGAGGCTCTGAATCTGGGGTTTTGGCAGGAGGAAAGGCTTTAATTAGCTGCTGCTCAGTAGGGCTGCTATTAGATCTTCAGAGCAAGATGCTGCCGGACTGGAAAAAATGCAGCAATAGCTCATTTGCTCAGGAAACCGTGATGGTGATTTGCATTTTGGTTGGGTGCTGAACCCTTTTGGAGAATTTTTCTAAAATAACTTTAAACTGTAGTTCAGATTTCTTCTCTCTCTGCAGCTGGCTGAATATCTGTCTTGGTGCCAAGCACTCTGGGTTTGAATTCCTTTGTTTGCAGCTCTCGCTCCGCAGTGAGAGAGGCGAGGGCTGGACTGGACTGTGGACATGTCCTGTCAGCAAATGCTGCATGACAAATGGCTGGTGTCTCTTCACCTTGGAGCACAATTAAATTCTCTTTTATTATATACCTAAAAGGATTTTTCTGCTCTACCAGCAGCCCCTCTGTTGACCTGAATACCCAGGAGACACGTAGTGAGGTAGAAGGCTTTGCAGTGTATCTCCTGAACCTCAGCTCTGCTGCTGCTTGGGAATAAGGTGCTCTGAAACGTATCCAGAGCCCTTTGAAATGTGTTTTGGACACTTTTTTTTTTGTTTCTCCTGCATTCTCAGTTTTCACAAGTGCAAAATGTGAATAAGCCTCCATACCCTTGGGTTGGCTCTTGCTGCAGACTCCACACTGGTGTTGCCCAGGAGGCGAGACCAGCGCTGGTTGGGTGTTTGAGGGCAGCAGCTCTGTCACCAGGGCTTATGTTGGGCAGGAGTGACCATTTCTCCAGCGATGTGCCATGGGCAGGGGCCTCACTGGCTGTCCCTGGCCCCTGCTCACCTGGGCTATGGAGAGCCTGGGGCTGGTTCTCCTGGGGGGCAGCTCCTCACCCTGCCTGGATCCTGCTCTGCAGCATGGGGGGATTGCTTTGCTTTCATTGAAGGTTTCACTGCAAGTGGTTGCTGTTGCTTTCCCAAATGGAAGTTGGAAATCTCTGGCTGTTTTGGACTCTGTGCCACACTTTTGAAGGCTGAGTTCCTCTACCTTTGCTTGACTGCAGTTTGGCCAAACAGGCTATGAGGCAAGAGGCGTATTTATCTTTTAGGTCATTTTAGCCCTTTCCTCAGGCTGGTGTGAGCATCACTTGCTTGTGTGGGTGGGGAAAATGGGATAATGTGGATGACAGAACACACTGCAGCACCTCCTGCTGTGGAGGCAGGTCCCACAGGGTGGGACCAAGTGGGGGGCCCTCCCTGTATCCCAGGGTGCCTGCTGAGATGGGGACAGGAGCTACAGCACAGCATCCCTGGCCAGCAGTAGAAGATTCTGGTGCTGCCAAGGGTTCCTGGTGTGGTGGAGTCCCTTCCAAAACCTCCTCGCCTCTTCTGGGCTTTATAAATTTGGAATCAACTTAATTTCTCTGCTGTTACTATTAACTGAGTCCGAAAGGATGGAAATAAATGCCTCTTGGAAGGGCAGGCTGACTCACTTTCTCATTCTCCTGTAAATTTCCATTTAAGTTTCAGTTTAAGCTCAGGTATGAGGGGAGTGAAAGCTGGTAATTTGTGACAAAAACTTCTATTTTAGCTCACAGTAGAAGAACTCCCTTTTTAATTGCAGAAATTATAAGGCTGGGATTCTTGCAAAGGAATACCGACTCCAGCAGGTACCTGCTGACTGACTTTTGGATGCTCTACTACATAACCAACTTGCAGTTGTGGTTGTCTCACCCGTTTCTGGACCTCTTCCTGCTCCCTGGGGCTTTGGAGGTAGCAAGCATTTTCTGCTGTGAGTGGAGGGGGTGTCCTGCATCCCCCCCAGGACCAGGGGGCCCCTTCCTTGCTCTCTGGCTTGGTGTCTTATCTTATTCCTGAATCGGGTGCCTCACTCAGGCTCTGCAGCAAGTTCCTCCCTTATCGCTGCTGTGTTGACTGTAATTTTGCTTCCACCATGTCAGAGTGAAACAAGAAAACTTCTTTAAAAAGCAAGAGGACAGTCATGTGAGAGCAGTGTTGTGTCAGCACTTAGAGAGGGTTCAAAATAACATGGCCCATCTGGTCCCTTCCAAAGGCATAAGCAAAAGGCTCCCAGGCTGGACTGCCATCCTTGTCCTGTGCTGGCACACTCAGGAAAATGCTGTGGGACCAGTTGGATGGTGGTGCTGGCTGGGTTGGAAGGGACCATAAAGACCACGCAGTTCCACTCCCTGGCAGGGACACCTTTCACTAGACCAGGCTGCTCCAAACCCTGTTCAACATGGCCTTAACACTTCCAGGGATGGGGAAGCCACAGCTGCTGAAGGCACTTTCCAGCTCTCTTGGAGCCCCCTTAGGGACTGGAAGATTCTCCAAGATCAACATCCCCTGGGGGTGGAAGCAGCATCCCTTCCCCGTCAGCCTGTGCCCTAAATTAGAGTGGCAAGATGCTGCAGTGGGTCCATATGGAGACTCCTAAAATAATAGCTGTCAGCTCCCTGCTGACTTGCATGGGGTGCTAAAGCTTTTGGCTTTAGGAATGACAGTTTAGGAAACAAAAATGCTGGTGGGCTGGAGCCAGACCAGAGGTGCCTGTGGCTTGGTGCCACCAGGCACCTACATTGGGATGGGCAATCTCAGGATCACGATCTTCGGCTGTTAGAACATCCCATGGATTTTGGGGAGCTCTTGTCACCTGCCCATTTATTACAAGGCTAAACCCAAGCTTTCAGGAGAGCTGGGGTCAAGCACTTCCTCTTAGTCATAAAACCTCTGGGGCAGGTCTGTGATCCTGAAGTGTAGAAGTGCTGATGGGCATGTTCTGTGTGCTGGGAATGTTGGAGCTGTGGAATCACCTGATATTTTAGTACTGGAGGTGTCTGCACGTGGGTATTGCTGCTTATGTTTATTTGCCGTTGGTTTTGATGTGCATTTCCTCTAATGAGCCAGGACCAATGGATGTCTAACAAAGAGCTCATATCTCATCTTCTACTGCTGTGGAGATGGTTGGGCTCCTAATTGCTCTGCAGTGGCTGTGGGAGGTGGCTGCCTGTTAGGACAGCTGTGCCTTTGATCGGGTTATTGCACATTCAGGTCTTGTCCTGCTCAGGTTTTATTTGCTGTTCAGGCCCTGCCAAGCCATTACACTGAAACGAGCAGCTTAATTGTGGGGGCTCATGGCTCAGTCTTGCTGATGCTGTCGGTGGGAGCAGGAGCTGTGCAGGTCTTCTGGCAGAGCCAGCTGGGAGCACTGGAGTGATGCTGCCAATGCAGGGAGTGATGCTTGTGCCCAGTGAGACTGTACAAACCTGTGCTGAAATAGCTCAGAAAAGTGGCAGTTTGTGATATCCTGGATAAAACCCCACTTTTCCTCTGTTATTGAGGCTCCTGGTGTTTGGTGAGTGTGCAGTGAACAGCCTGCTCTGTGGTCATGGGGGGAAGGAGCTGCTGGAGGGGATGAGCTCTGGGTGAGAGCAGGGCAGCCTGCAGGATGATGCTCTGGAAGGACAGTCAGACCTGATGGCAGAGTCTGCTTACACGCTCAAATCCATGTGTTTGTACTTGGTGGTAGCAAATTTTGGTAGGAACCTCCAGCCTCTGCGTGGCCAAACTGGGGCTCCTTGGTGATGCCATGTGCTGTTCCCTGATGTGAGCAGAGCTCAGCTGTGCTCTCAGTACCATCCCAGTAACTGCTGCTTTGTGGCTGTTTTCAGAGGGGGAAGGATGGATGGGATAATTACTGTGTTCTGTGTGGAACTGCCTGATCAGGATGCTGCTTGTCTCCTGCGAAGCCTCTGGCTCCTGTACTGTGCCATGGTGTCTGTCCTTTGGGAACTGCCAGCTCTGGTGTCCCCTCTGCTGCTGGTGAGCTGGACATGAGGTGGCACATCCTGGCAGGACAGTTTTAGTGGTCCCTTCCTGGGGCACATTGTGGAGCTCTGTGGCCCAGGCCCAGGTTTTGCAAGCAGGGCTGTGCTGAAGTAACACGGAAACTGTGGAGTAACGTCCTGTAAGTGACTTTTACTGGCAGAGGAATGAAAATCATACAGTCTGTGAAAAAAGTCTAAGGACTTAAATGAAGAATCAAATGGTTCTTTGTTTAGATTTCTGTGTCATGTGTGTGAAATGGTAATTTTTTGGAGGTTATTTGTATCTATGTGACTGATGAAGGATCCTGCTCTGGTGAAGCATGGGGTAACTCATTTGTGTGTCTGGGGGAGGTGACATCCAGCCTCTCTGGTGTCACCATACCCAGTTACAACCTTTTCCTGCGTGGTTTATCTCACTGTCACAGAATGCCCTGCCTTCCCACGGGAATGCTGTGTGTGGCAGGCTGTGCCAGCCCAGTATGAGCCTGCACCTGGCACTGCCTGGTCCTTCCTGGAAGTGTTCAAGGCCAGGTTGGATGGAGTTCTGAGCACGCTGCTCTAATGGAAAGTGCCTGTGCCTATGGCAGGAGGGATGGAACTGGATGAGTTTTATGGTCTCTTCCAACCCAAAGCATTCTATGAATCTGGAACCAGGAGCATGGGTGCTTCCTTGGGCACAGCTTTCCCACTGTTTCCATAAGAGCTGGAAGGCAAGTGTAGCTGTGTGCAGGCTTTGGGGTGAAGCAAGGCAGTGAGGAGGTTACAAAACCTGACATGAGGAGCCTGTGGCACCATGGCACAGAGCCCACCTTATCCTCAGCAGCTGAGGATCAGCTCCTTGGTGTGAAACAGCACCCTGTAAAGGAGCTGGGGATCAGCAGAGCCAAAGGGGAGATTGTGGGGGAGGCAGCACAGTGGGTGCAGGCAGAGCCCCACATGCCCACGCAGGCAGCCAGTCTGTGCTGCATGGCATTCCCATGTGCTGGAGATAAAAAGCAATGGAAAGCACCAAGAGGTGAACTTTCAAGGCTTCAAACTCCTCATTTCTTACCAAACCTTGTGAGATCCCCAGTGACCTTGTGCTGATGATGCCTGGACACCGTCTTCCCTGTCAGCTCCCTCTTGCTGCTCCCTGGGTTTTGCAGCCTTCCCTCCACTGTTGTCGTTGTTGCCTTCAATATCTGTCTCTGCTCTGCCTTGACACGTAGTGATTTTTCTCTCTGTGAAGGTTTCTGAGTGATCTAAATTGAGGAAGGGGAGGATCGCTTACAGACACGGCACCAGTTCAGCTCTATTTTGAGGGAGTATTTTGAGGTTTGACTCAACTGTAGCAGCTTCTCTGCAGGGAGAGCTGGATTGATAGTCAGGAGTGGTAGCAGGTCAGGTAGGCTATTTTTGGAAGGGCTGTTTAATTGTCTGGTGTGATTCTTGCAGCGCTTGTGGCTGGATGGTTACTTATCTTCTGTCAAACTTTGTTAGCATGAGCTGGGTCTTGTTGCATACTGGTATTAAATAATAAATCCATTATAGGGGCTTGAATCTTGTTTGCCTTACTTGGTTGGGAGGGTGAAAAGGGATAAAGTGTTCAGCATCTCTTCTGTTTTAATGCCAAAAAAAGTGCTACAGAATTCTTGTAAATCTGTCTTCTCCCCTGCTGTGGTGGGGACATCCCTGGGTTCCGTGGGTATCGCTGGCTGCCCCAGCCAGTGCCCACAGCCAGGCTCTGCTGCCCTCCTTGCCCACTGCACTGACTGGATTTGGTTTCATGCTCGTTTTCCGTCTCAGCTACGTAAAGGAAATGCTCTTGGCAGCAGAGAGGGTTTAACTAAATGCTTTTTAGTCATGTAAGTTAGTGATTCAAATGCCTTCTCTCTGCCGCGCTCCCGAGCTCCAGAACAGGCTGGTGTAGGCTGTGAGGCAGCTCTGGGCTGGCCCAGCAGCCCGCGTGGATGTCAGTGGGGTATAGAGGGTGCCTTCTGCACTCGTGATATTAGGAAGCAACGTCTTTCCCGAAAGGGTTGTCCAGCCCTGGCATAGCTGCCCAGGGCAGTGATGGAGTCTCCATCCCTGGAGAAAGATTTAAAAGCTGTGTGGATGTGGCACTTGGGGACATGGGTTAGTGGTGGCCTTGGCAGTGCTGGGGGAATGGTTGGACTTGATGGGCTCAGAGGGCTTTTCCAACGTTAATAATTCCGTGGTCACAGTGAGGGGTGTGCCTGGTTTATGTGTCTGGTGGTGGAGGACCACAGCAGCCCTATTCCACCTGCTGTGCCCATGGGATGCCTGTGCAGTAACAGCAACACACTCTCCTCTTTTGAGCCTTCCACTCCTGTCCCTGTGGGTATCATCCTGCAAATCGATGTCCCACCATCTGTTGGCACAGCATTTCCGTAACACCAGCAGCACCAGTCAGTGACAGTGAAGTGTTAAGGTCCTGCCCAGTTTCTGGGAGTTGCTCAGTCCTGATGAAGGCATTGCTTTTGGATCTGGGAAATGCCTGGATCCCTTGTTCTGCCATAAGCTGCCTGTGTGACCTTGAGGTGTCTTAGTTTTGGTCAGCAGACTGCACTCTGACCTCTGAAAAAGAGAAGGGGAGGGTAAATGTGTTAAAGTCAATGAGGTGTTTGGCTGACCTGCTGCTCCTGCATGATCTGGAGGTGAGTCCCAGCTCGTTTCTGTTGCTGGTTTGACTCATTGCTGCTGAGTCACCAATTTGTCCTGTCTTGTACAACCACCCCTTGGTGGCTTGGTGGTGGCTTCAGGTGTTCCCCCAACTTAAGTAGGACTCTTGCAGTCATGAGGCTGAAGTAAGACTTCTCAAAGCCCATCTCTGATGTCTGGTGACGAACACAGTCCCTGACTTGTGTGTGATGGACTTACTCTTCATGCAATCTGCTGCAGGAGACAGGAGCCAGTGTATTGGGATCCTATGCTGCATCCCACTGGTGCAACTGGCTCTGTTTGGGGTTCTGGGTATGCTGGAACATTCTGGCTTGAGTGAATAGTTTTAATTAGTTGCATTCTTAGACTGTTGTTTACTGTGCTTACTCACTTCCAGCTCTCTGATAACTTCATGACTTTGTGGCAGGGCAGAGGAGCAGAAATCCAAATGAGGGAGGATGGCAGTGCACTGGCATTGGCCAGGCTGTGCTGGGGGCCTGGTTTTGGGGGAAGCCAAGGCCAGGCTCCACTCCACTCAGAGCAGCTAAAAGGGGACTGGGTTGGAGGTGGAGGAGATGCAGCATCTTCAGCTTTCTCTTGGTTTTCCTACAGCACTTTTGCTTGGCAAGGGCTTTGGTATCTGAGCTGCCCATTGAACTCATGCACTTCTAGTCCTGGGGTCCATGGTCTGCTGGTGCCTGTGGGAGAGCAGGAAGCTGCTGCAGCGGCAGAGCAGTGCCAGGAGCTGTGCCCCAAGAACTCCCTGTGTGTGCCCTGAAGCACTGTCTGTAGTATCACTTCCCCAAAGCTATTTCTAGAGCTGGGAGGTTCTCACTAACCAGCCTGAACTTGTCTTGCTTTGTGGCTGGTGAGGCTTGAGCACTAATGCTGTGGTGTGACAGTGTGTCCTGTGCAAGGTCCTGCTTATCCTTGCTCCAAGGAGCTGTTTTTGGGGCAGGAGCAGTGGCTGTGCTGGTGATCACAGACAAGGTGCCAAGCAGCCACAGTTGGGAGCACGGTGAAGCCTGGACCCCCATGTCTGTCTGCTCTCAGGTCTTGCTCCTTGAAATCCTGCAGTAGAAGGGAAGTGGCTGGCACATGGTTGCTCTTGAATGTCCAAGGTTTGAAGCCCCTGGGTATTCCCCTGGCAAGCAGTCAGGATCCTTCCCTTCCCAGAGGATCTCTGGACTCATCGTCTCCTTGCTGTCATGTGTGGTTTCTGGTTCTGTCTCTCCTCTTCCTTTGGTGCTGGAGCACTGTTCTCCTGCATCCTCTCCATCAGTACCATGGGGTTCACCTCCTTTGCTTTCTCAACTGGGGCATCATGGTCAAGTTAGACTGACCCTGTTGTGCTACAGTTTCTTGTGAGGGTGGTTCGGGATCTGTAAGCCAAGGCTGTACCTCTCCACAGTGGTGTGGTGACAGCTGGTGCCATGGGAGCTCCACACCTGCTCAGTCCTGTGCTCTTCTGCCACCTCATCGTGCTGCCATGCAGCCTTTGCTCTGAACTTGCTTGCTTTAAAAGCACCATGTTAGTTGTGGTGCTGATGCCCAGCCTGCAGCCAGGGCTGGGGAGCTCCTTTATCACTGTCATGGAGCTGCTCGGCTCTTGGCAGCAGTGGCTCTCCAGCAGCCTGTCTTGGCCACTGGTGAGACCAGGTAGCAGCTCCATCCCCAGCCTTATTGCACCCTCATGAAGTCTCTGACTGTCACCTCAGGTTGCTCAAAGGATCAGGGCTCCCAGGTGGGGTTGGTTGGGGCTGCGCTGCCTCGGGAGCCGTGCTCGGCACTGCGGCACGATGGAGGGTGTTCACGAGTGGGAAGGCTGCAAGGGGGAGAAGCTCCTTGCTGTTCCTCTTAATTGCTCTCCCACTTCTGTACTCGAGTGAGCGAAGAGCTGTCTTGAGCTGCGTCCCTGGGGACGCTGCCTGGTTCTGTCATCCCCGGCAGCTGCACCGGCACCCTCCCCGCAATCGGGCCATTTAAAAGCCATCCTTCTCTGTTTTGACTTGGTCCGTCTTTCCCTTGACGTGGAATGATCCATCTGCTTCTTGATATGGTGGAGGATGCAAGGGCTGTGGTGAAACCTCCTGAGAGGGGGCGAGAAGTGCTCAGGACGGTTCCCATGGGCGCTGAGGAGCAGCGGGATGGCGTGGGAGCGGGGCTCACTCCCCACCCTTTGCCTGAAGAATTCCTTGCTCCAGACTTGTTACTAGAAGCTGGTAATAAAATTTGTAGGAGGGTTTTCTGATGGAAGGTGTGGGGGTGTGCAGGAGGAGCTCCCTTGATCTGCTGAACATGGTCTGGGGTTGTATAAAGCAACAGTTCTGGGGCTGGGCCTTGAGGTGGGAACCCAGATTTCACAGAGATGGTGGTTTAGGGATGTAAGGGAGGTGCATGTCATTGTGTGTACCCACATGGGGTCTGCTAGTGCTGAGATTTGTCACATATCAGGGATGGACAGAATGGACAGGCTTTCCATGGGCCTGTCTCTTGCCGTGCTCCTGCAGCAGGAATGGTTCTGTGAAGGTTGTGCCAATGGTACTGTAATGCTGTTGCATGCAGTGGTGGGTCTCTTCTTTCCAAATCAGCACTGCTGCAACCTGCCTGAAGCTCTGAAATTCGGCTGCATCTCTCCTGCCCTCAGTCTGCTGGGCTGGTTGGCACTCGCCTGCTCCTGTAAGAACCTGGAGTCCTCCATCTGGTCCTCACAGCCCCCTTTCAGTGGCCTCGTGGGCAGCTGAGGGTGGATGGTGAGGTGTTGTCTCCCCAGGTGTCTTGTCTTTGCAGAGCTCAGCAGAACTGTGTTCCTGTCTCTGCAGTCAGATGTACCCAAACCTACATGGCACAAACTTTGGATCCTTTAAACAATTGCATGGAAAGTGTTTGCAAGGAACAGGAGTGCTGGGGGAAGGAAGGATACCAAGTTGTGGAATAGTTTGGGTGAGAAGGGACCTTACAGACCATCCAGTTCCAAGCAGGGCATTGGGCAGCGATGTGCCATGGGCAGGGATTCCTTCCACCAGCCCAGGTTGCTCCAAGCCCCTGGCCTTGGACACTTCCAGGGCTGGGGCAGCCACAGCTTCGCTGGGCAACCTGTGCCAGGGCCTCACCACCCTCACAGGGAAGGATTAAAAATGAGCTTTTTCTGTTCCAGAGCCACTCAGCAAATTTCTGCTGGAAGTTGACTTCAGGCTGATTCTGTTGAAGATTAATATTGGTGGTTTTTCTTCTGGTTGTTGTATCTGTAGAAATAATGATGTCTAAGCACTGTCTTACCGGCTGGTCAGGAATTCACTGGAGAGCTGGAAGTTCCCAAAGGAAATGTTCGTACACCAGTAACTCTCGATTTATGTGTGCCCCACCTGGATGCTTTTTCCCTGGAGACAATTACTGTTTCAGTGGTGGTTAAACACTTTCTCCTCCCTGCAGATGCCACTGGCCCCTCTGTTTTTTTCTGAGCCATCAGAGCATGTTTTTAAAGACTGGCTGGTTTGTGCACTGGGATTTCTGCAGGACCGGGATTTGTTTTACCTCAGAGACTTTTACCTGGACAGATAGTGATGGGACAAGAGGGAACAGCTTTAAACTCAGAGGGAAGATCTAGGTTAGATGTTGGGAAGAAATCCTTCCCTGGGAGGGTGGGCAGCCCCTGGCACAGGGTGCCCAAAGAAGCTGTGGCTGCCCCAGGATCCCTGGAAGTGTCCAAGGCCAGGTTGGACGGGGCTTGGAGCAACCTGGGCTGGTGGAAGGTGTCCCTGCCCATGGCAGGGGGTGGGAATGGGATAGGCTTTAAGGTCCCTTCCAACCCAAACCATCCTGGCATTCTGTGACTCCTGCAGCCACGCTGGGCACAGTGCTGGCCGTGCCATGGGGGTTCCGGTGTCCCTGGGTCCGGGTGAGAGCGGGTTCTGAATGCAGCATCCCCGTCTCTCCGTGCCAGCGCGGTGCTGCCGTTGCTACGGGAACGGGCGTTCTTGGGTTGGAAACCTGATTTAATTCCTTCTCCTCCCAGCTCCCTCCCAGTTAAAACACTCAGATGGATTTTAAGTCACAAATATAATAGGGTTTGGGGTGGTGCAGGGAGTTCAAGAATATCTTTCCCTAATGAAGGTGCTGCCTGAACTCTCAAAGAGTTGAATGGGATTTTTCCCCTCAATACCCACTATCAAAAGCCCAGTTTACCAGCTCGGTGTGTGTGGGGCTGCTCGCTATGCCACCTGCATGGATAATTAAGACCTTTCAGGTTGCCATAGAGAGTATTTTGCCTTCCAATATTGCATCAATTGATATTTGGATATTTTTCTATAAACTGCCATTGCAGGGGCTGATGCCTTTGTCAGGTGCACCAGTGGCAGGTACAGAAGGGGAGGCCTTTAGCCAGCCTGTAATTTGTAGGATGGAGGTGATGCTAAAAGCTCTTGCTCTTTTTTTACCTTTCTTTTTTTTTTAACAAACACCGTCCAGAATGTTCCTTCCTCACTGGAGGGATGTCAGCAGCTTGCTTGAAGAGTGATGGGATTTTATGTAGGCCACATCCTGGACTTAGAGCAAGCAACTCTGGAGGAATTGTTCCTCAGTCATGTTAGCCCAGCTGAAATGAACCTGGGCTCATGGTGAACTTGGCCCCCTGGAACAGGCACTGCAGCTTCAGACCAAGAGCTTGAGAGATTGTGTTCTGCTCCCTGGAGCTTGCTTTCCAAACCTGCACGGCAGTGCCTTGTTTAGGTGAGGATGAGAACCAGGTGTGTGTGTTGGGACTGCAGCTCCACAGCCTTTCCCAAGCCCCCTGTGCTCCCCAGGGCTCCACTGCTCACACCTGCTCCTTTGGGAACCTGCTCCCTGAAAAGAGCAACAAAAAGCATTTATGTTGAGTTGTAACTTCATAGAAAAGAAGTGCTCTGAAATGACAGTCCTGCATATTGATGTTTTCCTTGTATGCCAGGATGTGAACTGGGACAGCACTCAGAGTGCTGGGGGCTGGCAGGGGCTGTGGGTCTGTGAACACTAACTTTGGAGAGAAAAAGGCTGGGGCAGCATCAGTGTCCTCTTTGTCATCCCTTCCTCGCTTTTGGGCACTACTGGGTGTTGTGTGAGGCTGTAGCTCCCTAAAGCTGTAGCCTGTCTGCTGGAGGATACGTAGGGATGCTTGCATGGGGGGATCATGGCATGGGAGGTCTTTGCAGGTTGGAGTTGGAGCCCAGAGTGAGCTGGTGTGGGTGGGAATAGCTGCTCCCTGAGCAAAGACAAAGCCCTGGAGCTGCAGCCTCATCCCCACAGCCTGTGGAGGTGGAGACACAGCAGGTCCAGCATCTGGGGCTGTGGCTCCTGCGCCCCCAGTGCTGGAGGCTGCAGAAGGAGCTGTAATTCCATTAGGGATGTGAATATGCTGGGCTCAGCTTTTGCCATCCAAAATAATATTATAATGAAATAGAATTATAAAGTAATTATTATTAATGGCCCCCAGGTTGGAATAGGGCTGACGCAGGCAGTGGGTGTCACGTTGGGCCACGGCCCAGCAGTGGTGCCCAGTGAGGGTGGGAGGGGAGGCAAGTCCTGGAGCTGCCGAAGGAGGGAGGATGATGTAACACAAAAAACATGCACTCTAGAAGGGGATGCAGCCCTGTAAATGTACTTTGAGAACCAGTTTGCAGTGAATTATCCTGGCAGGGTGCAAAACATGAAGTTTTGGGGAAGCACCTTTTGGTGGGTGTGTTTGTTCCTGGAGTCTGAGAGGCAGAGAAGTGCTTCCCTGGGGGTGGCTGGCAAGTGAGCTTGAGTCCTGGGCTGAACCTGCTTCCTCTTTGGTAGCTCCAGTCTCCATAATTCCCAGGATTCCTGTGGGACAGGCAGTGATTTACAGAGGGACTGAATTCATTCCAGCTCCGAGCTGTGTGTGGGGGTCCCTGGGTTCTTTGACAGATTTGTCAGGCTGCCAGTGCTGGGAGATGAGAGCAGCCAGGACACGAGCCTGAGGCTTTCCATGTTACAGCACTCCCATGGCAAAGAGAAGGCTGGTCCTGAGTGGGTGGCCCTGTTTGAGCCACCTGCTCCTTGCACAGAAGGATCTTCAGAAATCCCTCTCAACCTCAGCCAGTCCATGATTTTATGAAAAGAGAGATGGGAGAGGTGTGGAGGGGTTCTCAGGTGCTGTGCTCTGGCAAAACTTTGGGGGAGCCTCAGAGGGGCTGTTTGAGATCCAGAGTGAAGCACCAGGAGCCTCTGTAGTTTGGGATGAGCAAATCCTGTGTCCTACATCCCTCAGATCTCCCTCTCCGGGTGCTGGGGCAGGTGAGGAAGGGGCAGCAGGTGGTGACCCTGGGGCTCAGCAGTGCAGAGCAGGCTCCTTCCCCAGCCTCTGCAGTGTGTTATGACTGTTTATGTAAAAATAACAGATCTTTCCAAATATTTATTACTTGGTCATGTGCTGAGGAGCGGGTGCTGTGCGTGCAGAAATGGAAAGCCGCCCCCGAGCAGCTGCCAATCTGGGATGAGGCTGGATCTGGGATGTGGCTGATCTGGAAGGGCAGAAGCTGGCAGCTGGATGCTGGGAGCAGGGTGTGCTGGTGGGGACCCTCAGGGTGGTCAGTGGGGCATGGGTGTGAGGGACAGGCTGGAGGGTGGGGTCAAAACAAGGTCTGCTTGGGTAGGCACCTCTTTTAGGGGTTTTATCACCCCAAAATCTTCAAATGGGCACAAGTTCGTGTTTCCAAGAGCATTTGGGTGGCTTTGTGAGAGCTTTGGAGGCAGCATGGTGGGGCAGCAACTCCCTGGGCTGTGGGAGAGCATCCCCTCGGTGGTGATGGGGTGTTGAGGTTTGTGCCACCTTGTTCAATCCTAACAATTCCAGATGGCTTTTAAGGTCCCAGGAACAGTATTCTCTCTGCAGGGATATGCAAGAGGTGGTTGTGCAGAGCAGTCTGGGAACATTTCTGTGACTTTCCTTGGACTCTGCAGGTGCTGGGAGGTGCCTTGGTGGAGGTGATGCTGTGGGGATGCTGCACTGTGCTTCTCTCCAAGGGGAGGGGTAAATTCCACATGGAAAGATTGTTGGGAGGTGAGGTGGAATTTTCACCCAGCTGCTGCAGCTCATCTTCCTGCCCCAGTGAGATGGCTTGGCCTGGTAGTAAGTCAGAGGTGAAGGGTCCACATCTCTTCTACTGGATATCAGGTTTTTATTCCAAAAATCAAACTGGTTTTGCTGTGGAGGAGCTGACATGGTCTGTCTGGTACTGAGGGTGGGCACACGGCCAGGGGCTGCTGCTCGCTGTAGGAGCTGGTGCTACAACTTCCAATGAGTTACTAGAAGCTTCTGTTCCTTCTCCTCCCAGCATTGCTGACAACTCCTTACAGCTCAGCAGAGAGGTTCCTCTCTTTTTATCAGTGTAGCAAAGAGGAAACGGGAAGAGGCCAATGTGAACTGGAGAGACTTGCTGGGAATACACAGGCAAAACTCAGTATTTCTGAAATTTGCCCTATTTTGTTTCTATAAAGTGCTGCAGAACAGCTGGGAGACATTTCGGGCGAGCTCACAGATTTTTATTGTCCCATTTAGTCTCTTATGTATGGAGCTTTCCCCTTTATTGCCTTACTAAAATAGACTGGATGTAAAGCCGCCTCTGGGCGAGGTGGCGATGGCAGGGATGGTGCGGGTGCTGTGCCAGCTGCAGCAGCACAGAATTGGGATGAAATGACACCCCCCGGCTGCTCTGGGTGACACTGGGGCTGGAGCAGCCGTGCAGGATGTTCTGAGGGGTTACCAGTACCTGGGCTTTCTTTGTGTGAGGGTTTTGGAGCCTGATGTGCTGGGGATCGGATAAATTGCTTATCCAAATTTCATTAAAAATGCAAATGGATTCTTTCACCGGGACAGAGCCGCATTAAAAAGTAGGGCATATCGTAAACATTAATAAAGTCATATTGGCCAGCAGGGACGTGGATGGGGAATCTGAGCCAGGAAAGCTCTTTGCAGAGCTCCATGTAAATAAAAGGACTCTCCTCTTTTCTCCTCTCCTCCTCCGAAAGCTGCCAGCCCAGATAATGTTCTCAC
This sequence comes from Margarornis squamiger, assembly GCA_035222235.1. Classification (NCBI taxonomy): domain Eukaryota; kingdom Metazoa; phylum Chordata; class Aves; order Passeriformes; family Furnariidae; genus Margarornis; species Margarornis squamiger. The sequence goes on from JAWWTY010000032.1 coordinate 15,593,765, forward strand.
TGAACCCGGTGGTGTGTAATTGCACAGGACTGTTGTCCAAGAAGAGCAAACTCAATTCCTGGGTTGATGGAGTTTTGTTAGGGAAGCGGAAGCCGAGCACTCTGGTCGCTTTGTTAAAAGCAAATTCACCTAAATGTTAATTATTTTCAAAAAAAGGTAAAATACTAGGCAGGTTTGATTTCTTCCTCCCCACCAGCATGTTTTAAGACCCTTCCCTTAATGTGATACTGCAGGTAGTGTCTGATTCCCACCTTCTCTGCCAACCTTGACCAAGGGCTGGTGCATCTGTGCTCCACCTCTCCATGGCCATCACCTTGAAGGGGTTTCTGAATGCATCCTACGCTGTGCTGCATCGCAGAGCTTGCCTCAGGAAAGCCGGGGGCAGGGACAGACAGATCCCCGGGACAGAGCTGCCCCCTCCTCCTGTAGCAAGGTGACTCCTCCAGCCTGCGCCGCGCTCGGTGCTGCCTGTCTGGCAGCATCAATAAAACCTTGTTCTAAACGGCTCCGGCTGGAGTGCGAGGAGTGAGCAGACACAGTAAATCTGCGTGTTGGAAATGTTATTTTAATATCTTATCCGTAGAGCATCAAATGCAGTGCCAAGTACACGAGCGATCTTGCCAGCTGCAACCCTCTGAATGTCTTCAAGGCAGCGATGTTGCTGTGTAATAACACACAGCGCTCCAGCCTGTCAGGAGATAATGGCCTGTTTTCAAGGGAGGAAAAACAACAGAACCCCGTGTAATCTGCTCCCCTTCCTGCGGCATGTGGGGGCTGGAGTGTGGGAGCGCTCGTCTTGCGAGGGTCAGCGCTGAGGGGTTTTGCTGCTCGTGGTGCTGCTGGCAAACCTCTCCTGGGAAGTGAACATTCATCTCCTGGCTGAAGTCCAGGAGAGCACTCGGCACCACAGTGAGCATCCTCCCTCCCTTCCCGCTTCCCTCCTCTGTGCCCCACATGCTGTAGTGAGGTGCCAGGTGGTCCCAAAGCCCCCCAAGGTGCAGCTGTGGCTGGACCAGCAATCGGTGTTAGTCCTGTGCTTCCCCTTGCTCCTTTTCCCTGGCACGTTCGTACTGGAGAGTCAGCCCTGTGGGAAGGAGCTAACAGAGCACCTGGCACAGACAATGTGTTTCCAAAATAGCAAATTGCCCCTGCGAATGGTGCTAGGGCTGCTGTCCTGTCCCCTGGCAAGTCCTGTGGGCTGCAGCTCCAGTGTGTTTGGCAGACACTGCAGTGCTGCTGCCGGCCTTGGGAGCCTTCAGCAGAGCTGTTCTGTGGGAGCCTCATCCAGTGTCTCCTACCCCAGCCTGTCCTCCTCTGTTAACATCCAGTTTGTGTTACACAAAGCCAGAGCTCCTCACTGCCCTGGGAGAGCCTGAAGCTCGGCCGTGTTCCTGCCAGGCAGTGGCTGGTGCTGTCCCCTCATGGGGTGATGGCAGTGGTAACGGGGCTGGGAGCTGAGCCCGGGCTGGCAGAAGGCTCAGAAGGCTCCCGGGGTGCAGGGTTATGCAGAGGATGCTGCTCAGGGGCTGGGTCCTGCTCAGTGCATCAGATGCATCACTGGGACAAGGCTGTGGCTCGAACAGGATTTGGAAAAAAAGGATCTACTTGTTCCTAATGAGTGTCCCCTGAACAATTCCCCAGCAGGTTCTGTGCCTCTGCTCTCCATGGCATCATGGGGTGTCTTGTCAGGCTGGGGCAGCACTGGGGCAGCTGAGCTCTGTCCTTTGCTCAGCCACAGACCTGGTGTGTGGCTCAGGACAAATCCTGGCTCCAGACTGACAGACAAGCATCCTCTGGGTGTGTGTGGCAAGGCCTTGACTGCCACTGGAGTCCCTGGCTGTGACTCTGCTGCTGTGTTTGCTGATAACCTCACCCACTGCCCAAATCAGGGGGATGCCCCACAGTGGGCTAGTGTGCAGGTCTGAGCCTGTCTGTGTAGAAAACATGAGAGGAGTGGGAATAGGGTCTTGTCCTGAGCATCTGTGGGGCTGCAGGATGTGGCTGTGTGCAGGGGGACATGAGTAGGGACCCTTCTGCTGCCTTGCCCAGCTCCATTGAAGGGAATTTGCTGTCCCTGTGTTCCCACTGCAGCACAAGGGAGGGATTGAGAACAGCCTTGGAGAATGGAGCTCATCAAATTAGTGGTGTTGGCTGGGGCTGACGGTGAGGCTGCAGCAGCTCCTGGTTTGCTCTTCCCTTGCTGTGCCCTCCCAGTGCCCTGCCTGGCTTGTGCTTGTTCGCTGCAGGTGCAGCAGCTGCAAGTGAGCTCGCTTCTTAGCCGTAAGGTGATTGCTGATTGACCAGTGTCTGGGGCTCCTTTGCCAGCCAAAACCAGGTTTGGCAGGGACAGGCATCCCCCAGCGTGGGCTGGCAGTCTGTCCCCTTTCTTCGGTCTGGTGGGTCTGTGGAGATGCCTCAGTGGGGGCACCCTGGCATGTCACCTCGTGGTGTGTCACCCCTCCCATGTGCCGCCACCCCCACAGTGGAGCAAGCATCACATCTGCACAGACCCCTCTCCCCAGGGGCCTGGGGGTGCCCGAGGGCTGCCTGGTGTCCCCTCTCCATGCCCTGGGCTGCTGCTGCTTTCCTGGGGACTGACTGGCTCCTGGTGCTGCCCAATGGGTGTTTGTTTGGAGATGCTACAGTGGTGGGGAAGAGCTGATGGTGGCTTTTTGGGGAGGTCTGTCAGTGAGAGCTGGTGATGGAGAACATCCTTACCCTGCCTGTGGCTGCCTGGGGCATTTGATGGTCCCACCAGATCTTTTTAAAGTAGAGACAGTGAGGACTGTATAATGCTTGATTTTTTTTTAATTTTTTTTTTTTAATCCCTACTTCAAAATAGCCTTAATGCACATGGAACAGCTTCTTGTGGAGTCCATGGCTCACGGATGGTGGCTGCTGGGTGCTCAGCCCCCTGGGCCCCCTGTCTGGTGGGTGCTGGTGCTGTGGGAGGGTGCAGAGCGTGGGGTGCCGGGGTGGAGCGTGGGGACTGTGAGTCAGCAACTGCCCGTGCAGATGGAGCTGCTGCGATAACGCTGCCAGGGCTCGGCGAGCAGAGGCTGGTTTGTGCTGCCGTGGGTGGGTTCCAGCCCCCAGGGTCCCTCTGAACCCACCTCTGCTGCCAACTGCTGAGGTTTGGGGGACAAGCTCCAATTATGGAGGGCCTGGGAGAATCCAAACCTAAAGGGAACCCCATCCTGTGTCACAGCTGTGGTGCTGAGCCTGCATTTTACTGCAGGAGGAAGTGGTTGAAATAAGATAAAGTCCAGTTGACTGCTCTCTTCTGCTGGGGTACAAGGGAAGCACCACAATCCCCCATCCCTGGGACTCCAGGACCCTGACTGCCATGGCTGACCATGCTGTGGGAGCAGACCTGGCTCAGGGGGATGTTTTTTGACTTCCTACCATGCAGGAGCAGGGGTAGAGCTTTATCTCCTGCTGCCTTGCAGGTCCTGAGGTGTCTCATGGGCTTGGAGGCTCCAAAATGTGCTGGCTAATGTTTCTCTGGATTAGTTCACAAAATCCTGAAATGGTTTGGATTGGAGGGATCTTTAAACATCATCCAACGTCCCTGCAATGGGCAGGGATACCCTCTACTAGACCACGTTGCTCCAAACCCCATCCAACCTGGCCTTGGACAGGGATGAGGCATCCACAGCTTCTCTGGGCAGCCTGTTGGTTGTTGGGGGGCCCTGCGTACTGACCAGGTGGAAGTGGAGGTGCTGAAGGGCACACTGGACCAGGCTCCATCCCTTGAGCTGGGCCACAGGTGCCCAGCAGCGTGCTGGTGCCCAGCTGGGGCAGAACCTGCCATGCAACAGGAGAAGGAGGCCAGAGATGGATGGAAAAATGTCTTGAGATTGTCTTGAATACTTAGTTTGATCGGTGATGTAGACAGGAGGTGTGCTAATATCAGGAGCTGTTTGTGCCTGTGTTTTAAGTGCTGCCAGGGCAAGTTTGGTTGGAAGGAACCTTAAAAACCATCTGGTTCAAATTCATGCCATGGGTTCCTGTGCTTGGTCAGTGGGGAAGTGTAATGCTGGTGGTGCAGTCACAGAGGGGACACAGCCAGCATTTTGTGTCAGAAACCCAGGGCTGTGCATGACAGCACAATTGCAACACTAAATATATCCTCCATAGGCAGCTTCACCTTACCAGGACCCTGGGTAACTGCTGCTTTCACTTGCATTTCAATTGAGCTGTTCATGTTCCTGGGTGTTCAGGAAACGCTTCAAACATCACTTGGTGTATGGAGAACAAACCCTCCCAAGATGCTGCCAGCTCAAAATAAGCCTGAGGCAGCAGCAGGGAAGTCATTACTCTTCATATCGGACAAAAAAAAAAGTTCCTGTTGTATTCATGATTATTTTTTTTTGTGCTTCCTGAAAAGCCAAGGGACCATGCAGTGTTCTGGTTTTTTGATGTTTTTTTTTTTCTTTTTTTTTTTAGAAATACACAGGGGAGCAAGACTACAGCCCATGCTGTCTCTTTAGCAGTACATAAATGCCTCCCAGCCTTTGCTGTGTGGCAACTGTGTTCATGGTCTACTCTTGGTGGTGTCTTGGTCAAAGAGCTTAAATTATTCACATTTGTAGGGCTGATTTCATACTCCAAGCCCTTGGCTCACTGGTGATGAGCTTCTGGAGGGAAGGTGGGTGCTCTGGAAGGGAAAGAACCAACACTTCTGACCAGGGGTGCTTGAGAGGTTTCTCCCATGTATGAACTCCACTTTCTGCCCTCAATAGTTGATCTACAGGAGATGAGTGCATTATCTTGCTCTGAGTGCTCAGCATAAACTCCTCTTGCTGTTTTGCAGGAGCAAAAAGCAGTTCAGTCTCTGGATCTTCAGTGCCAGGGAAAATTAATTCTGATACCAGGACTGTGAAGCCTCTTGGCCAGAGGAGACTTAGGATGATTGTAGTGAAATCCTTGCTGAAAATGATGGGTTCCAGTGTGCTGCAGGTTCAGGAGAAGGCACAGGTTTTTTGGGGCACACCTGGACCCCCACACCACTGCCTTGGGGCCGTTGATGTGATGGGGGCACCAGTGAGAGAGGATGGGTTTGGGTCTCTACTGGGATGTCATCATAGGCACATGGCTGACCTGATCCCATCATCCCAACATGCTCCAAATATATGCAGCTCCATGATTTATTCAGGAAACTGGTTTAACATCTGCCCCTTGAAGGAAAAGCTCCCTAATCCCCTCACCTTAGCAAGTTGTGCTTGTCCTCAGTGTGGAGCCACCTCTGTGATTGCTCACTGTAGCTCTGGAGCACCACTGAGGTGCATGTGACACCAGCTCTTTTAGGGATGTAAAACCACAACATTCTCAAATGGATCTGTGCAAATTTTCCTTACTATCCTGTCTAATGGGTAGATGGGAGTGGTGCAGGGGGCTTGTTCCCACTGCCACCATCTGTGCTGGGCAACACCAATGCTGTGAGAACTGGGTGGGCAGGAGGCTGCAGGCAGAGCTGCAACTGGAACAAGGTGGGATGTGGGCTCATGGCACTGGTAACAAGGGGTTGATGTTTGAATGCTGAAGGATTCTTCCCCAACCTGGTGTCCCTGTGGCTGTTGGCTGTTTGGAGGTGCAGGCAGTGTTCTCTGGGCATTGAGACTTGGTCTCTGCTTTGGGAAATAAGACAGTGCTCAGAATATTAAAATTTAAAGGGAGGGGGGGGAATGTGAAGAAGAAAATGGAAGTGAAGTTCCCCTCTCTTCTTGAAGATAAGCGACAAAATCCAGCTTTAACTGAGTTACATTATTAGCACTTTGGGGACTGGGTTTTTATCTGTCTTGAACAGGATTAATACTCTGTGACAAAAAGGAATGTCTTCAAAGCAGGCTGGCAGCATCTTCTCGGGCAGGATGATACAAGAGTCATAACTGGCTGGTGGTGGGTTATCTGCCACCAGGACTGCCCTCTTCTTAATGCCTGACCTGCTCTCTGGGCAGCACTGATGCTGCTGGGATACCTTTCCATATTTCTCCCTCCTCTCAAGAGGCTGACCTGGAGTTTCAATTACAATATTAAATTACCAGGTCACCAGAGTCAAAGTAGGCTGCCAAGTTTTTAATGATCTTCTCTTTCTTCTCATGTGGGTTTTTTTTTCCGAGCCTCCTTTCCATCTCTGCACTTTTAATTGAGACCATCTGTAATTTAACACATCACCACAGCGAGTTGTGTAACTGGTGCAGGGTTTTAGGAGGACTCGGTGCTCATCCTCGGGGACTGCAGCAGCCTTCCACTGTCTTCCAGTGCCTTCGTAAGAAATCCAGAACTAATTGCCAGGACTGTTTAATCTGCTCCCTAGGGGCTTTGATTAATCACAGAGTGCTTATTTTTCATCTCTCACTGGTGGAGATGCTGAGGGTGTCGTTGGGGGGCTGGGACTGGTCCTGAAGCTGGTGTGTGGGTGTTTGTGAGCAGAGTTGGCTGCAGGCACCAGGGATGTCCCCAGGGACCCAGCCCCCAGCCCTTTGCAAAGGCACCCTGCTCAGTGGGCGCTGCAGCAGCGTCCTCAATGTCTGTCCCCATTTGTCCAAGGTACAAACCAAGTCTGTCCATCAATTCTACATCTTGAGAAATCTCTCCTCTGCCTGACCTTGGCCAGCACCTGGCTGCTGCTCCTCCAGTGCCTGTGATCCCCAAATGATCAGTGTCCCTGCTTGCCTCGGGGCCGTCCCCTCCAGCCCACCACTGTCCTTCCTGTGCTGTCTCTTCTCCCCATGCCAAGTCATGAGGCTCATGATTCAGGCTTTTAAGAAGCAGGTTAGAGGGGGCTGTTAACATGGGAAGAACCAAATTCCAACTTGAAAAATTACCTGTTAGTGTTGCTGCAATGTGTGACCTGACTGTAACTGAGGAGGGGGGAACAGCAGGTTCGAGTCCTGTTCATTCAGGGCACTTGTCAGGGCTGATGTGTGGGTTTACATGCTGGGGAGTTCTGCTGCTCTGTGTGTGGGTCTGTGCAGCAGCACCTGGAACAGGGGATGGAGGAGAGGAGAAAGGTGTTTACAGGGAGACATTGGTGGCTTTGTTCTCATCGGTTTGAACTTCCCTGCTGGCCCTGGCTGTGTCCTGGGGGTAGCTGGGTTTGGGGAGTGGGCAAGTGGTGCAATGTGGTGTCCACATGCCCCGTGGTCACCCCCATGCTGCAAACAGCCTCTCTGTGGGGGGCTTTTTTCAGTCTCTCTCATAGCTTGTTTAGTGGTGGGACTTGGCTGCGGACCTGCATGGTCTGGGAACAGGCATGTGGTGGGGGGAAAGAACAGTTCCTGTAGGGTGTCTTTGGATGTTGGGATACTTTGCTTGCTGTTCTCAAGCAGCTTTTTTGGCCCAAGCAATTTGGAGAGGAAGCAAGAGCTGGACTTTTGCCATGTCCTGGGTGGAGGAATTCACCCTCTGCCCTGTCTGGTGAACTCTGTGCCAGGAAGAGCTACAAAATCCAGGGCAGCTGTGTTGCCCATGCTGCTTCCTGGAGCAGCCCCTCTGTCTGGGCATCCCTGTCCCTTGCAGCCCAGATGTGGCTTTAGGTGTTCCTCTGGCACACGTGGTGGGAGAATGAAGTTCTCTCCCCGATCCAAGCTCCAATGCTGTCATTGTCCCTGTCCCCACCCACTCCTCTTCCACTGCTGGGAATGATTGATGCTCCTCATCCCGCCTGGCTCCAGCACATTCATTGTCATGCAGAGGATGTTGTCAATTCATTATGGTATTTCATGGAAAAGCTGCAGGCAGTTTTGGGTGTTTTGTTCATGTGGGCTCAAGTTCTAAAAGCACGTGGCTGGGCTCAAAATACTCAACCCCTTTCAGTAAGAAAAGAGGAATGTTACAGATATCCCTTTCAGGAGGATCAGTAGAGCCTTCCTCCCCCTCCTTCTCGGCACAGCTGCTGGGGCTGGTTCTGGTGTTGGACACTGCACACACTGGATTCACTTGAGTTTTGTTGACAAGACCTTACCTTAAGAAGCTGCAGGTGCCAGTTGTGCCCCAGCTCTGACACCTGAGTGCTGCTGGAGCTCAGTGATGGGTGGTGATGGTGTCTGCACAAGCCACCCAAAGCCCTCAGCCTGTGGCAGCATGAGGAGCACCCCAGACCTTGACTACAATTCTCTTGGTACTGGATTGCATTTTCCTCCCCTATCCCAGGGTATCAATAACACAAATGTTTCTGAGGAGCCCTAAAACTCTCAGCTCATGGAGGACTGGGCTCTTGCCTAATTTTGGAGGCTGTGGCAGTTCCTGCTGCCAGTGCAAGCTGGGCTCTGCTGCCAAGAACCATCTCAGGCCCTGACTGTGCCATTGGGGCTGGGGGTTGGGTGGGCTCACAGGACTCCTGTCAGTGTGGGTGGTTCCCAGCACAGCTGGGGGATCTGCCATTGCCTCTCTGCGCGTCGCGCCGGCCAGGAGCACACACAGGGCTGAATTATTCAGCCTGAAAGTGAATCTCTGTTACAGCTCGGTATGGGAGAAATGCTGATGAAGTATTTAAATTCTGAGCCGATTTTCTCTGAGCCGGGACAGGCTCTCTAATGTAAAATTAATGTCTTTGTGTCTCTGGAAATAGCTGCCAGTCCCGGAGTGGGTCTGCTGCTGGCCAGGGGCATCGTGGGATGAGGGAGACTGGGCTCTTCTGCAGCATCCCGGGTTTCTTGTTTAAGAGCCAACATTGCCCCTATTCCCCTCCCAAGGAGCAAAAGGGCAGAAGAGTGAGGGTCAGTTTTCTTGGAATTGTCCTTGTAGGGTCAATGGGATATTTGAGCAAAAACCCTGGAGCTGGGTGTGGGCAGAGGAGGAGCCTAAATAAATTAGGGTATTTCAGTCTGCCCTTTTCCTAACAGGGATTTGCCCAAAAGACGATTCCTACTCTTCAGGCACATCAGCCTCATTGCTGACCAACTCACATGGAAAGGCTTTGGTGGGCTGGGAGGAGCTGGAATATCCTCATCCCCCTCAAAAGGGGATACGGTAGTGGCCAAGGGACCTGCAGAGACTGTGGGAGGTCCTGATGCTGCACATTTGTGCCCATGCCCCACCCCTCTCCAGAAGCCAGCTTGGGAGGAGGAGTGGTGGGCAAAAGCCCTGCTTGTTGTGTAGGGTCTTAGGTGGTCCCTGCTCCGGACACCACGGAAGGAACAGTGCGAATTGCTTTTGTAATGGCTAGAAGATTGTATAGCTTTAAAAAGATACATCCTGCTGCTTTTGCTTCAGAAATATCAGGAAATACAATTTTATCTCCCTGGCACTCAATGACAGCTCTCCCAGTGCTGGTTTGCCAGGCTGGACCTCCTCAGGTCTGTGATGGAGGTTTCTGTATCCCACTGGTGCAGGATTAACAGGTCTGGGAGACAATCACTCCCTGGGAATGAAATCTTTGTAGCTGTTCAGACGATCAGTGTCTTCTTAGAGAAAAAAGCACAAGAGACCTCAGAAGAGAAACCTCATGTCTTGTGCTATCCATTCCTGCCCCCCCCCCCACACACCTTTTTCTTAAGGAAAACAGCTGTTTCCTTTTTTGTAAAAAAAACCAAACAGGGCAGAAATGCTTTTTCACATTTCTTAGCCCTGTACCCCATTTCATCATTTCCTTGAATCAGTGACTGCTCCCCCTCTCCCCAGTGACCTCTGTCCTCTCCCTTAACCTTCCTGCTCATCCCAGTGCTGGGATGCTGCTGTGTCTGGGCCATGTGTCTAATGGGGCAAATCAGAAATATTCCAGTGTGTTCCAGGGGCAGAAATTTCTCATCATTTCTTGGGGTTGCTGCACCGTGGTGGAGCAGGCACAGACCTAGGAGGGGCAGGCAGGGTCCTTGCTGTCACTCTCTTCATCCTCCAGCCAGTGAGCCACTGGTGCATCAGCCCAGACTCACTGTAACCCCCCGACATCCCCATCCCCAGACCTGCTCCCAGTGATATCCACAGATCCCAGCAGAAGATCGTGGTGGTTTTTACTGTGTCTCTCTGGAGCTGATGGTGGGAAAGCTGCTGAAGTCTGAGGAGCTGAAGACATTTGTTGTGCTTTAAGAACCCCAGAAAACTTTAAACCAAAGCTGGGGATTAAATCCAAAGAGCATAAATTTTAGCTCAGCTTCTCTCTGTGTGCTCTGTGATTAAAAGCTATAAATTGCTGTCAGAAATTCAGGACTTCCCCTCCTGGAGCCCTTCTTTCCCCTTATTTTATGATTATCACGCTTCACTACCTCTGATGTTGTGAATCTGACTTTTTTAACATGGAATAGAAAATCGTGGGCAGCTCTGGCTGTGGCAGGTTTTGGTCCCTCATCAGATACAGCCAGGCCGGTGCCTCTGACTCTGGGGGTTTGCCCAGTGTAGGTGGATCAACACAAAGCTCCTTTAAAGAAGTCCTTTTTTTTGGTGTTTTTGTTTTCTTCAGTTTTGCTAATCTGAATTCCAAGCTGTTTCCTGAATCTGTTGTTAGTTGGGAAGCGGAGACGTTATCCAAATGAGAATATCCACAGGTTGGAAGGGAGCAGCTACACACTGAGATATGCTCGAAATAATCTTTGAGCTTCGTGATACTGGAGCCATCTGCCAAAGCTCGGCTCCGTCAGCTCCCTGGGAAGGGTTGAACTCCTCTCTGGCTTTGATTTTTAGATGAATCTTGCTTGAACCTTCTTCTGTCTCTGTTAACTCTCCATCTGTCTCCTTTGCTTGACGTGCTGGATCCAAGACTGTTCCTGGTGCTTCCAGACCTCTTCCTGGCCTCACGAGGGGGACGAAGGCTTCCCTTCAGTGGGAATGTGTGTTCTGGGAAGGGTTGAACTCGTGGGAGGCATCAGAGGTGACTTCACTGAATTATTCATTTTGTGAAGGACTCAGGAAAATTGATTATCCCCTTCTTCAGAACATCAGGACAAGGAGTTCATGCAATGAAATTAGAGCTAAGAATGGAGATCAAATGGAAGGCAGGGTTGCTCCGTGGGTTGCCAGGCAGGGTTCATGTCTGCAGGAAGCTGTTCCTCACAGCGGCTGGGCTTTGGGGAGGGCTGGATACCTTCCTGCAGCTAACGATGTTCCATGTGGGAGATGAGGCTAATCTGATCTCGTGTGGCAGGCTGAAATCGAGCAGGGGGCACGAGTTGATTTATCACCCCATGCCAGCCTTGCTCTGTGTGCCAGAGATGCTGTGGGTTTGTGCTCTCCCTCGGCTGTGGGCTGGTGCCAGGGCCCTGTGCAGGGGACTGAGACCTTCTGTGGGTGCTGAAGGCAGCTTTGGGGCTCTCCTGGGTTTATCTGGCTGTGTGGAGATGTGAGGCTTTGGGTGGCCCAATGCCACAGGTCTTCTTCCTTTCCAGACATTTAGGTTGGATATTGGTAAAAGGTTCTTCCCCCAGAGGATAGTTGGGGCTCTGAGCAACCTGGTCCAGTGGAAAGTGTCCCTGCCCTTGTCAGGGAGCTTTGAGGTCCTTTCTAACCCAAAACATCCCAGGGTTCTCTGATTCTATGTGTGTCTTGGCAGTAGCAGCACAGGCAGGGGCTGCTGCTGTGCTGATCTCCAGGGTGGGCTCAGGAATCCACATATAAAGCACTGACTTGAGCCTTTCCTGGTCTTTGATGTTTCTGGGAATACCTGTGGTTGTGTTGGGCTGGTTCCCTGGGTAGGCTGATGCCAGCATAAGGAGCTTAAAGCTTTGATAAAGGGCTTTCCCTGGGCAGAAGCTGCTGGCCTGGGAAGGATTTTGTATTCTAAGAGCAAATCTTTGGGCATTGTTGTATCTTTGGGCAAAGTGCCCAACTGTCTGAGGGGAGAGGGAGCCTGTGAGGTGAGAGATGGCAGGGAAACGCTTTGGTGTTTGTTTACATCTTGCAAAGAGGAGAAAAGGACATACTCTGCAGCAGGAAGGTGCATGTGCAGGCGATGGGCAGCAAACAGACGCGCTGCTCGGCTGCCGGTGCCGAGGGCTCGCCGCAGCTTCTGGCTGCTGCAGGAACGTGCAGCACCGTTCCAAAACATGCAGACAGCCAACTGCTCCAAACCCCACGCTGCCGGGGAAAGCTGTAATTCTCCTGCCTATCCTCCTGCATTCAGGGGAGCAGGCTGCTTTGGCCACTGGCAGCCTGGAGCTGGTGGATGCTTTTCTGAACTGTCCCAGCCACCCTCGCCACCCCGACAGGTCCCTTCCTTAGGGATGTCCCATCCCTGGGATGTCCCTTCCCATACTGGAGGTGCAGCCAGACATTTGCTTTGCAACCTTCAGACTCCTGGAACACATTTTGATGAGGTTTTTCTGATTGGCAGGTTCTGGGATCAGTTTGGGAAATTGCTTTATGTTTTTCTGGAGGGTTTTTGAGCAGTGGTTTACGCCAAGAAGCCTTTCAGCGTGTCTGTGTGTGTATGTATTTTTTTAAGCAATACTGTGTTAGCATTTTCTAGCACTTTCCCTCTTTTCATCCTCCACAATAAGACTTTTTTCTAGTGTTTGAAAATGCCTTGTTGCTACTGTGGGTTCTTAGCCCTCAAACCCAACCTTCCAGGAGACCCTTCTTCCCTGGACTGTGTTGGGATCCCAGGGAATGAAGGTGTGTGATCTTGCCCTGATGCTTTGATGCAAGTCTCCTCAGATCTGAGTCTCTGTTCTGGGGCTGGTATGAAAAATGTGTGTCCCAGCAAGTCTCCTAAGGTTGTGGAGATTTGCTGAGCTTGGGGGCTTTGCCTCTTGGATTCCATAGGTTTGTATCCTATCTCAGGACAGTGATGTCTCTTGAGATCCCTTCAATGGAGCTGGCTCTGAAGGATAATTTAGGACCAGGAAACACTTTTGCATTATGCAAAAAGGAATGAGAAAGGTTAATCTTTCTTTCTTGTTATATACAAATGACTCGGGACATTTGTAGCTCACCAGTGAGATTTGATAACTTTATTATCCAAATAATAAGACTTACAAATTAACTGTCTAATTAACAACGTGGGAAAGCTGCTGCTTGTGCTGGGGTTTCTAAACTGACAAAGACAGGGACTTAAACTGCTGAAGTGTGATGAAAGCAGGAGGGCACAGCAGTGGAAAGATCTGTCAAAATTCCTTGCATCCAATTGGGTGGGATGCATGTTTGGGAGCTGAGACAGGTTTACTGTCGTGAGATCCTGTACCTGATTTGTTCTGTTGCTGTTGGCCCTTTTTTTTCCCCCCATGGGTAGAGCATTCACCTAAGCATGCGTGAAGTGTTCCAGTGGACCTTCAAGGGGCTTGTGGGGCTTCCTTTGAAGTGTTGTATGCAAAGCCCACACCGCTGCCATTGCCAGAGAACTCTGGTTTGCATTGGATAGGGAAGTGTTCTGCTCCACTGTCTTTCAGTGGATTATCTTTACAGTCTGTATTATCCTTAAAATCTCTATTAGAATCCTGGAATGGTTTGGGTTGGAAGGGACTTTGAAGCCCATCCAGTCCCGTCCCCTGCCCTGGGCAGGGACACCTTCCACTAGCCCTGGTTGCTCCAAGCCCCATCCAACTTGGCCTTGGAGGATTACCAGGGATGGTCTTTAAAGTCCCTTCCACCCCAAACCATTCCATGACTAATTCAGCCTGGTGGCAATCTTGATTCTTTCATTGAGCTGGAATTACCCCAGCTCCTCTGGGAAGCTCCCGCCGCAGCCCAGACTGTCAGCACAGCACCCTCCCGATGGCGCCTGAGCTCCAGCGTGTCACGGAGCTTATTGAGTTTATACACACACTTCAGGAGAAATCCTTGCTAATAGAGTTCTAATTTCTTCCTTCCTGCTTCCCAGATGCTTCTGTCTCCATATACAAATGACAGAAATGGTGAGCAATGCTTTCAAGAAAATGTTTGTTTGTTTGTTTGACTCAGAAAAGCAAGTGAGAGGTCCTGTGAGGAGAGAGCTCTTGGCAGCTGTTCTGCCTTTTAAAAACTTCTGGGTTTGTCTTTTTCACAATGAAAAATGCAGAATGTGAAAAGGAATTTACAGCTGGATGTTGCAGAATACAAAGAGAGGATTGTGAGGTTCATGGCCCATGTCACTTACCTTTTCCTTGTGAAAAGTCCCATAGTGTGGCAACTGAAACCTTCTCTTTCCTTGTATGGCTCAGTTTGGCTCCTGTTCTGTCTCCAAACCTCAGTGCCTGCTCTTCATCTTCCAAAGTCTCTTTTATTTAGTGTAACTACTGCTTTTGGGAAAAGGATATGGCAGAGCAGAGTGTGGTGCCCAGGCTTCCCACTCAGAATCAGTGCTTGTTCCCTTTGCTCCACTCCTGCCTGGGTGCCCTTTGGACACAGTAGTGCCCCTCAGAGCTGAGATCCCATCCCTAGGGATGGGGTACAGTGCAGATGTGATGCAGAGTGTGGGTGGACCCAGGCAGGAGCTGGCACCCAGGAGGATGTGACGTGGGGTGCAAGGTGGTGCCTCTGTTCCCCAGACCTGGGACACCCCAGCTCCTCAAAGCAGTGCTGCTGCCTCCAGCTGCAGGGTGACATGGGCTGAGACCCCTGGAGAAAAATCTGGGCTGTCAGTTGAAGTTCCCTTCAGTGCCAAATGGCTGTTTAAGGTCAGTTACTGAAGGTGAGGCGCTTATTTGGCATTTAGGGAAAAAATTAGCCTTGAGGTATGGTGCTCTGACTGCAAAACAATGCAGAAATAGTGCTGGCAGCTTCAGATTGGCACGTTCTGGAAGGGTTTGGTAGTTTTGGAGATGGGGGTTAGCTCTGGATGCTTCTGCTTGGAAGTCTGGGTAGTGGCGTGTCAGGATTGATTTCCCTGCGCTGTTCCCAGAAGGGCGACTCTGTCGTCGATGTGCGTGAGGGGAGGAAGACGTGCGCGTCTTCTGGTCTGGCAAACGGAGGTTGGGGAGATGCTGAAGAAAAGCAGAGCTGTGGGAGGAAAATTGCCCACCTGTTCCCTCAGTACAATCTTCCATTTTTGGACACATGCACTTTTCAGCTCAGATACCCGCGAACACCAGATTCTCCCTCTTTTTATTCCCGGCAGTGACCTCAGCGTGTGCCACGAGTGACAATGAGCTCAGAGGGAACAGAAGGGTTCACAGCCCTCCTCTGACATTTGCTCAACACTTTGTTCTGCTGAGTTTTACCAAAATGCCTGGTCCAGTTGGTGATGTTCAGTAAGGTTTAAAAATGTGCCACAGGTCAAAAAACCTGCTGAGACTGGGGGCTCTGCTCATAAACCAGACATAGCAGCATTTGACTTTGTTAAGTCTTGGTTCTCGTGGTGCTGATCCTGTAACATGCCCTTCACCCCGTCCCTGTCTTCTCTTTCCAGTTTGCTGCTTCGTCGTGCACAAGCGGTGCCATGAGTTCGTCACCTTCTCCTGCCCCGGCGCTGACAAAGGCCCTGCCTCTGATGTAAGTACGTCTAATGCCCTGGCTGTGGGCACAGCATGGTGCTGAGGGGCTCACTGTGCTTCACAGCACTTTGGAGAGGATGCTCCTCCAGCTTCTTTGGCTGAGGGCACTTCTGTGCCATTATTTCACAGACTTCTCTGATTCATGGAGTAGTTTAGGTTTGAAGAGCCTCTAACATTGAGTCCAGCTGTTCCCCCAGTGCTGCTAAGGCCACCACTGACCCATGTCCCCAGATGCCGCATCTACACAGCTTTTAAATCCCTCCAGGGATGGTGATTGCATAGTTATGGGGACTCTCATGTACTTCTGGGACACCTAAAACACTCAAGCCACCCAATAACTTATTCTCAGCAGAATAGGGCAAATGTGAGGGGATGCAGAGATTTCCTTTTGGGGCTCAGCCTGCAACCTTGCCCTGGTTGTCCTTTTATCCCTTGTGTCAGAAAACCACCTAAATGTGTGCTATCAAAGCGCCCATCCTTATTTTTGCAAGGATTTTCTTTCCCTGTGGATCCCTGGGCTTTTGGGGTGAGTGGGAGCTGGGGCAGCAGAGCTGGGCTCCTCAACACGGCTCTGCCAGCACTGTTGAGGTCCGTCTGGCAGGTTCTATGCTTTACCGTGGAAACTGGCTAATTTGGGGAACTGCTGGGAGAAAAGAGCTCGAATTGGGGAAATGACAGAGCACCACAACTCTCACCCTTAAAAATAGAAGTGGTGGGAGCAGGCGGTGTAACAGGCTGTGGAAGGTGGAGGCTAAACACGTGTTGTCGGTTGCCCTCCCAAAATGAGGCTGTGTGCTGTGATGGGGACAGAGAGGGGATCTGGGGGCGTGAGGCTCTTGGGGGCATGAGCAGTTGGGGAGGTTTGTCCTGGGCCAGGGTGATGGCCGTACCCTGTGCCTGAGCCACAGGAGCAGCTGCAGCACCAGTGGCCCTTCTCCCACCAGTACAGCAAGCCCAGGAGGAGGTGACAGTGACAAAAGGGCTTTGCTGTGGCAGGGGCAAGGAGGGACTACCAGTGGATGTGTGGGCAGGAGCTGCTGCCTGCTTGGAGTGAGGCCAAGGGGGAGGCTTGACTGGGATACAAGCATCCCTCTTCCATCTCCAGATGCCTGGGGCACAGCCAGGGTCTGTAAAGGGGAGCACTGGGGGGTGGGTGTGTTTGTTTGCCCCAGTGCCTTGGTCTAGAGCAGGTCGTCTGAGGGGATGGAGCTGCAGGAGAGGAAAATGCTGACTTTGGAGCACTTGACTCCCTGCTTCTGCTTTTTTTCTGGGAAGTTTCACTCCCTGTCTCTGCTGCTGCCCCTCTGCAGTGGGTGCTCACTGAAACAGGGTGAGGAGAGATGGAGAGAAATGAGGGGAGGGTGGTAGAGGGTGATCCCTTCCCTGAGGGTTGAACCTGGCCATCCAGGCAGCACAGGTGTCTGTGTCCCTCTGGGCAGTGCCAGTGCTTGGGGAGTGGGTGCCACTGGCGTGTGCTGAGCTCTCTCCATCCTGAGCCCACAGTGCTGGAGGTTTTACAGACATGTACTGCGATGTGGTGTGACACTGTGAGGTTCCCTCTGGCCGTGTGGTTGCAGCTCTGACACACTTTCTCTCTGTTCTCTGTCAGCTAAAACACACAAAGACAGTGGCAGCAAGACCCACGGGTGTGTCTCACGCCCTGCCAACCTGCTTTGGGCTATGGGGGTGAATGTCACATACACAAAATATCTGTTTTGATAGATATTTAGATATTTGTGTGTGCTGAGATGAAATCTTACTGCTGAGGCTGCTTTAAGTGCAGTGTGATGGAGGAACTGGTGCCCGAGCAAAGCCCTGGCTCCCACCCTGGATGGGCTGGTGGCTGTGGGCACCCAGGAGGGTGACAGCAGCAGGTGAGAGGGGTACCAGGCCAGCAGCTGCAAGTGGCCCTAGGAGCAGCTGGGTGGGTGCCCAGGGCACTCTGGTGCCAAGAGGGACAGAAATGCTGAAAGCACTTAACCTTGCTCAAGGAAAATGAGGTTTGGCAGTGAGAGTGGGCAGGGCTGGGATCCAGCTGCTGCCTCTAGAGCAGTGCTGGGCACTGGCAGCCTGCCCGGGCACTGCCACAGCATCTGGAGAGCAGCATGAGGCCCCAGGACAGGCAGCAGTACCGGGGAATGCTCCGCCTGTCCCTGCAGAGCTTTGGCTGATGGTGGACACAAGGCTTTGCTTTCCCTCCTCACCAGCCCTGCCCAAGGCGAGGCACACGAAGAGCAGCAAGGAGTCCTCAAGCAGCCAGGTCCCAGCTGGGCTCTGCAGCAGCTCTGGATGGCTGTGGGCAGCGTCTGCCTGGGAAGGGAAAGGTCTACTTTAAATCCAAGTTGTCACAATACTGGGGCAGGTGTAAAGTCTTGTGGTCACATTCTCTCTTGCTTGATGTTATCCCTGGGCAAGCACTGCCACCACGGCACAGCCATCAGGCAGGTAACAGCTGCCCAATGCTGTTAATGAATCCTTTAATATATAATTTCTGAAAATGAAGAGGGATGCAGATGCTTGGGACTGAAGCAGGGAGAAAGTCATGCTTTTGTGGCTTTTCTTTTTGCTATTTAGCAAAGCCCCCTGGAGCCCCTCTGGTCTGTACCCCTGCCCTTCCAACACTGGGGGATGAATGCAGGGCAAAATTCCTTCCTCCTGCACTGTCAATCATGCTCTTGCAGCAGTATCATTATGTTTGTAATATATAATGTTTATAATTACATAATCATATAATCCTTAAGGAGCTTTCAGTCAGGAGAGGGTGAACTGCAGCACGCAGCAATGCCCTGTTGGCTTTGAAGGAACCAGGGACAGGGGCTTTGCTGTGAACTGATGGAAAGCTGGACTTTCCCTCTGCTCCATGGCTGCTGAAAACCACAGTGTGAATGCAGAGATACCTGTGCTGATGTCAGATCTGGTGGGATCAGGCCCTGCTGATTACAGTGATGTGTTTTTTCAGTTAGTGCTGCAAGCTGGTAACTCTTCCCCAGATAGGAATCTCCAATGAATCCAGCAGAAAGAAGGAGTTTAATTTATTGCATGTGTTAAACCTTGCAGTGGGTTTGTCCTTAGTGTGGGCCACAGGGTTCTGCTGAGCTGGAGAGGGAAGGGAGCTGGGTACTGAACTGGTATCCACAGCTCAGCAGTGCAGGGCTGCTGCAGCCAGGGCTGGGGCTCGTGGTGCCAGCTGGCTGCTGGTTTGCATCCCAGAGCTACTCTTTCCCTGGAGCCCAGGGAAAAAATATATTAAAAGAAAATAACTTCTAACTTTGCTCCTTGGTCTGTGTCTTCATGGTTACTGGAGAATCAAGGAGAAAACCCTTTTGCCCCTGTGCAGTGCTTATGGTCTATGTGAACATTTAAACACCTGAGTAATTCTAATTATTGAAATAAAACTCTTCAGTTTGAAGTTCAGAATGTGCTGAAGTGCTTTGGGGGATGGAAGCTGGTGTGTGCAGGGAACTTGGGGTGAGCTGGTGTTTCACACTTGGGGAGCAGAGCAGAATCCCTGGAGACCGCTGAAATGTCTGAGTCTGCTGACCAGACTGATTTTGGGGTGTTTCTGTTTGATCTGGTTATATCTGAACCTCCTTGGGGAGAGTGAGAATGTGGCTGTGTGTTTAACCTTGGCAAGCCTGCTGAGTAGGAGCCTTCCATCTCGGAGAGAGGACTAATTACACATGATAGAGTCTCCAAGTAGGAAAAAATGAAAGATTAATTGCTTCTTGCAGCAGAGAATGAAGCTGTAGCTGCAAATGCTGATGCTGCAGACATGGGGCTGTGTTCATGCTACACTGGTCAGGGCAGGATTTTTATTCCACATTAAGGTGCTGTCACATTGTGGTCTCTCCCCAGCATTCCCCATGAGAACTGGTGAGGTGCTCCAGAGGGGCTGGCAGCCCAAACTCCCACCTTCCCTGTCCAGCTCTGCTATTCCTCATTCCCAGCTCTGGCACTCCTGTCTCTCCTCTTGATGGAAGGCAGAGCTGCTGTGACCACTCTGACCCACACTGAGGTCTTCAGGAGCTGGAGTCAGGCACGTGTAATGCATTCCAGTTGGCAAACCTAATTATAGCCAGAGCTATTAGTAGAATGCATAATTATTTAAATTGTAGGCAAAATAATCATTAAAATGACCTTCTTTGCATGATCCTGTTAAAGGTCATATAATCAGGATGCATTAATATATATCAGAGTTCCTTTTGGAAAGTAACAGGCCAGTGTTGTTACATTTCAATTTTGCATGTAATTTGTCCCTGTTTGCTGCTTGAGGAGAGGATTTCAGGGAGAATTTTTTCATGAAAAGGGTTCCACGACAGGCCCATCAAGCCAGGACCTTCCTGGTTGACCCCAAACACCTTCTCACCCATGTGCTACCTCAGAGCACAGGAGTCCAGTCCCTCCTTGCATCTCACGTTCCTCTGGGGTTTGCTGCCTGGTGCTTTGGCAAGTCTTCACAACCTTCCTACAACTTGCTGCTTGCTTTTGTCCTGCTAATTAACTTCTCCAGCTCTCGTGCTGTGCCATCTGCCCCTCAAGTGAGGGCACCTGCTTGCTGCTCCAGCAGCCAGCGACAGTTCCTGTGGGATGAAGATGTATCTGCCTTGCTCCCTCCCAGCACCTTCTGGTGCTTCCCTGGCTCTGCTGGAGCCTGGCTCTTTCTCCTGGCAGTCTGCACATGGCTTCAGCCCTGGGATTGAAAAGCTATTCTCTCATTGTCTCAGCATGTTTGTGTGTGGTTACTTCAGGTCGGTCACAGCTGCTGGTTAAAGGAAGGGTTAGAGCAGATTGTTGGGTTTGTGCCTTCCCCATGGCTCCAGAGTCCCAGGCCTGGGTCTGAGGTGGGTTTGTTCTCTCACTGGGAGAGTGATGAGGTGGGTGATGCAGCCTGTGTTACCCAGGGGGCACCGGTGGGGGGGTCCTGCAGACAAGAGGTGTTTCAGGGGTCTCTGTGCTGTTTTGGTACCCAAAGGCTGCAGGGAAAGTGCTGTAGGAGCCCTGCTCTCATGGAAGTGCAATAAAACGACTCTCAAGTTATGTGAAAGATACCAAACATGTCTAAAAGGTGCTGAGATGCAAGTGCTGCTCTGGGTTAGAAGCCAAGTTTGGCTTTTTTTTGGTGCTTTTATTCAGTGTTGTCAGCAGCAAGAGTGGAACAACTGTCATCCATATCCCTCTGCAGTTGTCTGATGAGAGAATGAGACCTTTTGTTAATAAAAATGTATTTCCTTGCTGGCAGCTGCCAGGGGCAGGTTATGTTTGACATGGAAGCAGCCCCAGCCACAATGCCTGTGCCTGCAACCATGTCTGTGCTGGCTCCACTGACTCTTCCCCAGGAGCTGCCTCCATCCTGCTGCCAGTATCCTGCATGCTGTTTCTGCATGGCCATGCCCTCAGGCTCTGTGCTCTATGAGCTTGTTTGTGGCTGGAATGCTGTAAAATACAGAAAAATAGTTCTGGTGTCACGTAGTGGCTCAGCAGTGTCAAACTGCTTTAAACCATGGGACAGTGAGGCAAGCTTCTGAGGAGGTGTTATGGGGGTAGAAAAGATGCTCCAAAACAATTAAATCACAGACTGGCTTGGGTTGGAAGGGACCATCTAGTTCCAACCCCCTGCCATGGACAAGGGCACCTGATTGAGTCCCAAATCTTTGCTGCGAAGCAGAAGCCAGGAGGGTTCTGCCACCTCTGCAGGGTTGGTGCCTACAGGGCACCAGGTCAAAGCCAGTGGCTGCTCCTCTTCTTCCCTGGCTCACATCCTGACTCCCTGGTCCTGTCTCACATCCCTCCATGCAGAGGATGATGTCTCTGAGGCAGGGCTGATTGGGAAGGGCAGAGTCTCACCACGCACTAACATTCTCCTCATGGCATTTTCCAGTTCTGCTCCAAAGCAAGCTGTTCCTGCCCTGTTCTTCAGGCCGGCTCTGCGCTGGTGGGGGAGGAAAAGTGCCTTTTCTTTTCTTGGCAAACTTCTTTTTAACCATTCTTGTTTTAAGTCTCAGCATCTGCATGCACAGTGTTCTCATCATCCCTGTCTCGGTGGTACAAAAATAGTCTCTTTGTACAGTGACTTCAGCCTTGCTTGAAAATGATATCCAGAATTGCCAGTTTCTGGCACTTTCTAAGGCACTGGTCAAGGTGACATGGGTCCCACACATTCCAGCAGCCAGAGAACCAGCTGTCTCCCTGTTCTGGCTGCTGCATTACCCTCAACACCCTTTGGGCTCTGCCCTTCTGGGTGTGGGTCTCTCCAGCACAGCCCCTTGGGGAATGGGAGCCTGAAGTGTTCCCATGAGCAACTCACCCACTCCGAGCAGGGGGTGCCTTCCTGCAGGGCTGTGGTCCTGGGTTTGGGGAGCTCATTGTGCTTCAACACACACTTTGCTTTTCGAGCTCTGACTTCTTTAACTCTGGGTTCCAGTGGGAATTTAACATCCTTCACATGAAGTGGGAATTGTCTCCTTTTGCATAAAGCTCATGTTTTTTATGAATGACTAAAGCTTTCGTTTGCCTAAACAGGAATATCTGTTTCTAGAAGGGAACACAGAAACTGGAGCGCTTGGAGGCGATTTCTCCCCATGTCACATTCTGGCACGTGGCTTCTGCTTGAGCTGCCCCCGTGTTCCCCCTCATCTTTGCCCCACTGCCACTGAAGGAGGGTCGGTGGTGGTGGCTGAGGCAGTGGGGATGCAGGTGCTGTGCCCAGGGGGCTCTCCAGGATGCAGAACTGATCAGGCAGAGACCCCCTTTCTCCTGGGACTGTGGCAAGGGAATCATACGATCCTACCATGGTTTGCATTGGAAGGACCTTATAGACCATCTCATAAGGTGAAGCCCAAGCTGCCTGCCTGAAGCATTCGTGGGAGGAACTCCATCCCCCACCTCCTGTTCTAGCCTAAAATCCAGGTTTAAATTTTCTCTGCTCTCTTACATCTCTGAGGAATCAAAAAAGCTTTCAAACCTACAGTGTCACGTAAAGAACTGGCTCTTTGAGGTGTCCAGAAAGCAGGTTGATCATGACCTTTTGTCCCTTTGGCATTCCTGTGCCACAGCTGGCACAGGAGCTGCCAGCCAGAGCCACATGCAGCTCTGTCTCTAGAAGTGGTTTGCTTGGGGTAAAAGGTGAGATCTTTCCAGTTTCAGTACAGTGCATTTGCTGATCCCTGGCACTTCACAGATTGAGTTAAAGGAAGCTCTGTTGGTTTTCCCTCTCGCCGGTGTCACGAGAGTTATCTGTGATGCTCAGCAACAAAACAGAATGTTGGTGATTAATGCAGCTGGAAGCTCCAATGCAACAGTGCTGGGAAATTAATTTCAGGGGGAGGGAGTGTATTGGCAGCGATGTTATAGCTCGCTTGTGATTCCACTCTTTATTTATTTACTCTGCTCACAGTGCCCTGAAAAGGTGTCTTTGCTAATACCCGGGCAGCTTTCCAGGCCATTAAAAAGCTGCTCAGCTCAAATGACAGAGCGGGAGCTGTGCCTTATTCCTAGCCCTTAAACAATTAACCTGAGATGAAATCAAGCTGCTCCATGCCAGAATCTTCCCCTGGCCTGTGTGTGCTGCCCCCAGAGGTGTGCAGTCCCAGAGCCCTCCTTTGCACAGCCTCGCTGCTCCAGGCTCTCCTGGCCTTCTAGAATTGTCTTCTCTTGAATGGAAGATACCAAGTAATACCAAATCCTTGCTCTGCCTCAGTGCTTGGTTCTATTTCCCTGTTAATAAGGTGTTTCTTCTGGAAGTTGTTTCATGGGGCTTGGAGCAACCTGGGCTAGTGGAAGGTGTCCCTGCTCATGGCAGGGGGTGGAACTGGTGATCTTCAGTGTCCTTCCAGGATTCTGTCATTTGAGTTTGTTTGGCTTTAACTCCTGCTGGCCCTTGCTGGAGCCCAGGAGCCCTGTTTTCCTGGTGCCTACACAAGGAATAAAGGGGTAAACTGGGCTCTGCTGGGTCTGCAGAAAAATCTGCCCTTGCTTTTAAGAAAGCTCAAAATATTAAGTGTCCCCTAAGCAGCTTGAATCCCTGGGATCATGCTGGGGAGGGCTGGCACTGGAGTTCATAGATGTTTCCTGGGCAGTCTTAATACAGATGGAATCATGGGTGGTTTGTCCCGCTCTGCATGGAAGTTGGGCAGTGTCCAGTCCTTCTGTTGGTTTGTACCTACCAATTTCACCTGGTGTTTTCCATGCTAAAACTGAGTTATTGAAAAAGAATAAATCCCCAGGGAAGCCAGTGCATTGCTTTTTCATTGTTATGGCAACACATATAATGAGGAATAAAGCTGGATCCTGGTGATTGCTGGAAAAGGTCCCCCCGAGTCAGTGGCTGTTGACTGAAGTCCATTAGCAGCACCTCCCGAGCCAGCTGGCACATGGAATGAGGAGAGCAGGGGTGCCTTGCCAATATTTGATGCAAGTTTATAATCTTAATCCTTTATTTTCCTCCCAGGATCCCCGGAGCAAACACAAATTCAAAATCCACACGTACTCCAGCCCCACCTTCTGTGACCACTGTGGGTCGTTGCTGTACGGGCTCATTCACCAGGGGATGAAATGTGACAGTAAGTGATGGAATGGGTGGCCCTGGCTGCATGCCTTGGGGGGCTGTGGCATCCTGAAATCCTAGGCAGGGGCTCCCAACCTGCCTGAGGCAGCCAAGAGCCTGTTCTCTGGCCCCAGTGCAGAGCACACTACAGGGCTGCTGGGGACACGAGGGACACGAGTGGGCACCTTCTCACCTGGTGTGGGGCATCCCTGTGATGACTGCAGGCAGAGGGGTGGGAAAGGTGTTGGGCTGGGGAGCGAACCTGCCTGCATCCCCCTGGAGCAGCATCTCCCCAGTATATCCCCTCCAGAAACATCCCCGCAGCAGAATCCCCCCAACCCCGCAGCAGCCTCGCAGCATTTGCCCTCCTCACATCCTCCCTTGCGTCCCCCCTCCTTCCCCCCTGCAGCATCCTTGCAGTATTCCCCTTCCACAGCCCCTCAGCTCTCGCTGGCTCCGAGTGACACCCTGTGGCCGTGGCCGTGCGTTGCTGCAGTCGCGGCCGGGGGAGGAATTTCTGCGCAAAGAGGAGAAAGCAGGGAAATGGAAGCAGAGGGAGAGGATGGGATCAGTCAATTTCCAAGTTAATCCTGTATGTTCCTATTTAAAGGGACTGGGACATGCAGCGTGTGCCGGCACTGGCAGCAGGAGCCGAGCTCAGCTGCTTCTTGCTCAGGAAAAGAGGCTTGGCTGTCTTGGGAACAGTGTATTCCTTGGGAATCTTACCAAGGAGAAACGGACTGCTTTGAAATACAAATATTTATATATGTATATTACATATGTCAATGTTTATACCTGTGTGTATGTATACAGATATGCAGGTAATTCTTAATGCTGCTTCTTGGCTCCTGGTGAATCCAGCATTGCACAGTGGGTGTGATGGAAGAAAAGTTTAATGAATCAACTCAAGTGATTAGAGAAAGGGCTCAAAGCCCTGGGCTCTCTTAGCCAGGAGCCAGAGCTGCTGGTGGTGGGTCCCTGTGACTAGGCAGCGCTCTGTGCAGTCTCTGGCTGGGTTTGAAGGTCCATTTGCTGTATGTTTATCCCAGAATCCCTCCCAACAGCCCAGTTTAAAGGAGGACAGATGCTCCCCATCCCCTGTGAACACGCTGTGAGCTGGGCAGTGGCGCTGGGGTGCTGAGTGTGCCTCTCTCCCGCAGCCTGTATGATGAACGTGCACAAGCGCTGCGTGATGAACGTGCCCAGCCTGTGCGGGACGGACCACACGGAGCGCCGGGGGCGGATATACATCCGGGCTGACATCGAGAAGGACGTGCTCACCGTCGTAGGTACGTCTGTGGCAGTGTCACCCTCAGGGTGGCAGCCCTCAAGGGTCTAGGGAACGTGGTGCCTGGCGTCAGTGCCCAGGAGCAGGTGCCTGGCAAGGCAGGACAAGGTTTTGAGTCTCTTCAAGCACCCTCCTGCCCTCTGGCAAAGCCTTATTGGGGCTCCAGGGGCTCTATGTATCAATGGCACTTCAGTTACAGACTTTTCAAACTGCTTTTTGAATGATGTAGAATTTCAGCATCCACAGGACTCTGGGAAGGGAGAGCAGAGGGTTCCTCCCTTCAGCTATCCATGTGGAAATGTGTTGTTTATGTTCTGCTGGCTGTGTAATGGTGAATGCTTTCCTGCTGTTAATGGTACCTGGGCATATACAGGCCTCGGTGGGAATCTCAAACAGTCCTTTTGTCTCATTAGAGCTTTGCAACCTTCTTCCACTGATGTGGAGCCTCCTGCTCTCTCCAAGGCATGTCCTCCCTCCCCCTTGGAGCCCAGGGCTGAGGCTGCTGGGCTCAAATTGTCCCTGCAGATGGTCACACTGTGGGGCACAGAGGGACATCCGTGCTGCCATGGGGGGATAACAGGATAACCCTCGGTCTGCATGTTTCCTTGCTATTTCCCAGCCCCAGTGGAGCACCGATCAGGGCAGGCTGCCATGGCTGTGGTGGCATGGATTGGGGATATCATGGATCCAGTCACTCAACAATGGGCAGGAGCCCACAGTATCCACCTGCAGGGATGTGCCCAGCAGTGGAAGATGGGGTCAGAGGAGGCTGCAGGGAGCCAGGCAGTGCCAGGCTTAGCAGAGGCTCCTTCCCTGCATGGAGTGTCCCAGGGACCCAGTGGCCATCCATGGGGAAACACCTTAATCCCAGTTTTCTCCATCCTGGAACTTCTTTGTTCCTGGTTTGTGGCAGGAAACAGGATTATCCCATCTCTAAGGACTTTGGCCACCCAGATTTTGAGTTCCCAGAAGATACTGCTTCCCCCATGACCTGTGAACATCCCACAAAACATTAAGCCACGTTCCTTTGAAGCCTCTTGTCCCCAGTACAAGGAGATTAGACCACAGATGTGACTCTGTTGGGTGCTGGTGACTGGTGTCTCGTGGAAGGGGGGCTGGAGACAGGGATTGCTATCCGTGGGCACGGCAATGTCAATCCCTCCAGGGTTTGTCTGGTGGAGGCTGAGCTGGTGCTGTGCTGGGGAAGGAGGTTCCTGCTGGTACGGGGTGACCAGGCAGCTCCAGGCGTTTCTGTCTCCAGGGCCAGATAGGCTGTCACGGTTATTCCTGGATGAGTTAAAGCTGTGGGGTGTGAAGTGCCCCTCACAGTGCCCCTGAGTGGGCATCGGGCTGAGACACCCATGGCAACACCAGATCCTTTTCCATCATCCCTCCGGCTCCAGGTGGCTCCCTACAGACAAGTCTGGTTTCCCACATCCTGTTGCAGCAGGAGATGCTGCGGCACCCTCAGGGTTTGTTTCTGTGGGACGGTGTTGTCTCTGTGCACCCTGTGGTGCTCCTCATCACTCTGACAGGCACTTGTTCCCTGGGGAGAGCTGGGGCTGCCCTGGGCTGGCTCCTTGCTCTGCCGAGCACATCCCAACAGGGGTGGCTGCCACAACCCAGCGGGGTGGCTCCAGCCCCCCACACCACCCCTGCTCTGCTCCGGGGAGGGGTGGCCACAGCCAGCCCTGCCAGGGTGATGGGAGGCCGAGGGCAGCACTGGTCTGTGATGGGCACAGCAGCTCCTGGGCCTGGGAGGTGCCTCAGGGTGGGCAGGTGGTGGCACAGGTCACCTCAGCCACCTGTAAGGAGGTACTCAGGTGTGATCCAGGAATGTGGAGGAGAGCCAGGATCCTTCTGGCCTACAGAGCTGTCAGGAGTATTTTCAAGAAAAATACCAAGTTACTGAAAATGTTAATGAAAAATTGAAAAAAGTTTAAGAGATTTTTTTGATTTATTTTTTGTTTGATTTGCCCTTAAAGGAGAACATCAGTGAACCAGGCAGAACTATGTTTCTCAGAAGTCCTGCTTCTAAGGCACCTTCCTCACAAGGTTGGACTTGGTGATCTTGGCAGTCTTTTCGAACCTTAATGATTGTATGATTCCCTCTGGGGGTGAGATGGGACTGGTATCCATTCTCCATCAGATGCCAGTGGGGTACAGAGCTCACCCCCCACTGGCACCATGGGCTCCCTGGCACTGTGTTCCCACCACTCCGGAGGCAGGGGAGGAGCTCTCATGGCCCCATTCTGTGCAGCTGGATTTTCATTTTTTCCACTGGGTTTGAAAGGCTGTTTTATTTCTGGCCCTTTATGGAGGTGTTGGTGAAAACATGTCAGCTGTTGGCTTTTCCAGAAAGGCAGGGAAGCATGCTGAGCTCTCCAGCTCTGCTGTGGAGCTGATGGAGGAGTGGGAGTTCTTTGGGAGAGGAGTGGCTGGATCCTGGGGAGCCCAGCTGGCCCCACATTGCGAAGGTGACCGTGCAGCTCTTGGGAGGCAGAGCCACCTCGTATTGTGCTGGACACTGGTGAGGCCACATGTCAAATCCTGGGGTCAGTTTTGGGTGTCTCACAACAAGAAGGACATTGAGGGTCTGGACTGTGTTCAGAGATGAGAAACAGGGCTGGGGAAGGGTCTGGAGCACCAGGAGCAGCTGAGGGGGCTCAGCCTGGAGAAAAGGAGGCTCAGGGGGGACCTTCTGGCTCTGCAACTCCCTGACGGGAGGGGGGAGCCAGGGCGGGTCAGGCTCTGCTCCCAGGGAACAGGGACAGGAGGAGAGGAAATGGCCTCAAGCTGTGCCAGGTGAGGTTTAGGTTGAATATTGGAAAAATTCCATCATGGAAGGGGCTGTTAAACCCTGGCACAGCTGCCCAGGACAGTGGTGAATGCCCATCCTTGAAGGGTTTTAACAGACATGTGGGTGTGGCTCCTGGGGACATGGGTTAGTGGCAGCCTTGGCAGTGCTGGGGGAACAGTTGGACTCGATTCTCTTGGAGGGATTTTCCAACCCAAACAATTCCTGTGGGACCTTCCTTGGTCATCCCAGGGTGGCACAGTGAGGCACAATGGGAGAGTTGCCCTATTGGGGCTCCAGCCCAGGAAAGCAGTGAGTGGAGGCAGCAACTGAGATTCCTCTAAACAGATTTCTGGTGGAAAATGCCCTTTACACGTTTTCTACAGGACTTTCAGTTTGGGATGGGCAGGGAGTGGGTTTTTGTCGAGATCAGGAGTGACAATGCAGTGAGGGGTGGCAGAGCCCCCT
The DNA here is from genome assembly GCA_035222235.1 of Margarornis squamiger. Taxonomy (NCBI): domain Eukaryota; kingdom Metazoa; phylum Chordata; class Aves; order Passeriformes; family Furnariidae; genus Margarornis; species Margarornis squamiger. Next base: position 15,622,204 of record JAWWTY010000032.1, read on the forward strand.
GAGCCTGGTCGAGGTGTGGAGGCAGTGCTGGCCGGGAGGCTGAACCCACCTTTGGTCCTCCTGCACAGGAAAAAACAGGTGCCCGTTGTGGGGCAAGAACTCCCCAGTGTGGAGACCCTTGCCCATGAATTTCAGCAGCTTTCCCGTGGCAAAGAGGATCCCAGCAATGAAGTGTGAAAGATGCTCGGGTGCTGGCAGGGGCAGGGGGACCTGGCAGGGCCGGTGCCTGCAGGTGGCAGCATGGGCACAGCCAACGCCGGCGGGCTCCCTGCTTGGACTTCGTCGTCGCTTGACAAATTTAACAGGAATTTGCCATATGTTGTTCAGCTCCGTGGGTTTGTTTTCTCTTACTCGGATTTTTTTTTTTTTTTCCCTTTCTTTGTAAAGCTAATCTTTCCATCCCAATGGAAAACACAGATTTTTATAGAATTATTGAATCCTGGAATAGTTTGGGTTGAAAGGGACCTTAAAGCTCATCTCATTCCATGACCCTGCCACAGGCAGGGACACTTTTCACTAGCCCAGGTTGCTCCAAGCCCTGTCCAACCTGGTCCTGGACACTTCCAGGGATGGGGCAGCCACAGCTTCTTTGCCCAACCTGTGCCTGCCCACCCTCACAGGGAAGAATTTCTTCCCAATGTTTAGAATGTGGTCTCTGTGTCTCTGAACTCCCCGGTGCAGGAGTAGATGTGGGCTGGGGCAGGGCACTACCTGGCTGGTGTGGGACAAGAGCAAATGCATGTTAATGGTCCATATTCTGCTCTAGGCTTTGATCAAGTGTCTTATTAATGAGGAAAGACTGTGGAATATGGTGGGAAATCATAGCAAATTAAAATGTCATCAAGGCGTTGTGCATTTTTGCTTCCGTAATAGAAAAGCTTCCGAACGCAGATTATTCTGAGCCTGTCATCTTAACAGGCATGAATATTTGAGTCTGGAAAATGAAGGGGTGGGAGAATGTGAGGGCTGGGCTTGGAGTCCATTAAAGCCATTGCTGCTCCAAGATGGAAGTTGCTTTGAGGACTCTGTCCATGGCTCCTGTCCAGCAGCCAGGAGCTGGCTCTTCCCACCACATTCAGGTGGGAGGTGCATCTCGTTGTGTGTCAGTGTGTCCCATCACGTGTTCATCTCTCAGGGAAGTGATGGTGTAAAAAGGAGAAGATCTAAAAGGTGGAAAGTCTAAAAGGAATTAAGAGGCAGAAAGGCCTTGATGGGTCAGGGCATTTTTGGGCGATGGAGACTCACCAGCATGTTTAGGGACCTTTGACCGTGTGTGTGTGAAGGAGAGTGTGCCCTGTCCTCGTGCAAGGGCTGCCGAGCCCAGGGACCGTGTTGGGTTCCCTCTTCTCTCGTGTGAGTCTTGGCAAGGTGCCGGTGCCCTCGTTAGCACCCAGGGCCCGACACCCCTCGTGCTCCTGCCGTGTGGCAGAGGCTGCCGGGACCGGAGCTTTGCTATTTACTGAGCTGATGAAGGAAAACATTGACCAAAACTGAAACCAATTATGCCATGATTAGATAAACGACCTGGAAGTGTGTTAATTAATAATCACGGGCTCAGGCAGATGCAGTCATAATGACTCCTGTGCCTTTTCCATTGTATGAGCATGTGCAAATATATTCTTATCAGAGCATTAATTAAATGTTTTAACTCACAAGGGTGTTAATCTGAGTTCTGGGCGCTGGCTGGGGTGGGGCTGCTCCTGACTGGAGATGTTGTGTGCTCCTGGAAGGAGGAAGATGAGTGCTGTAAGTCAGCCCAAGAGCCTTCCCCTCCATTGTAGGCTTTCTTAATTTAACATAGAAGTGAACCCCACACAGCATATTTAGCAAAGAACTTTCTGGTCCTTGTTTATCCAGCATGTTACTCTTGGCTTCCCTTGGAAACTTGGGAGCAGAAGGATGGGCCTTGCCCTGCTCTCACATCCACAGTGAGCTTCTGGACACGGTCTCCACGGTCACTGAACTGCCTGGACAGGTCGTGCTCCCTCCTGCTTCTCCCCACATGTGCCATTGGAGATGAGGGTGTCCCAAGCCTGTTCCCACAGTTACAGCTGCCTGAGTAATGAAAAGATCTTGTCTGAATCATTTGTTGGGAAGCTATTGCAAATTTTGCAGAATAAATTGTTCAGGTGTCATTCACCCAACTCTGCCTGCCCTGGCCCTGCGAGGCGGAGCAGGTGACATCTCCTTGCCGTGGCAGTGGAGTGGTGTCCCCACTGCTGTGGGGATTGTGTGGAGGAGGTGGGCACTGCCAGCACTGCCCCCACAACCCTCCTAGTCCAGAGATGTCCAAGACTTATTGATGCCTCATCCCTGCCCGTGGCCTGAGACCACGGTGGCATCTCCTTGGCCAGACTTGGTACCCTGCTTTGAATGGGATTGTAATATTCTTACTCATCAGTGTTAATAATGATGGTACTACTTCTTAACGATGCACAAAACTGTCAGGATATGACAGATATAAAACTATTTTACATCAAATTTAACTGTCAAATAAATGCCATAAACACTGGAGAGGAAGGAGCACATCTCCCCTGTGAGGTATTGCTGCTATGTTGCCTCAGGTTTTTATTTTCCCTTAATTGTTGATTTCTGCTTGAAAAGTCAGAAAGTTTCTTAAGGTCAAGCAGAAGCATTTTGTTTTTTTAAATGAATAGATAAAATTATTCCCATTAATGAAATTTTGAGGTCTGCACGCTGAGATAATAACATGAGGTAATCAAATCTCATGCTTCAGGGCATAAACTGATTAACTGCGAGGGTCAGGAATTACTTCTCATGTTCCTTAAAGAAGCAAAGGACAGCCTGATAAACGATGGAGTGTTGTTCATTAATCTCCAGAGGATGTTGTGTTGGCTGTTGGGACAATGAAAGACGGAGCAGGGTCGGAGCTGATTCTGTGTGACATCATTTTGCATCTCCTGTCAGTGAGGAGACACCAGCCAGTGTGAGACCCCAGAGCCAGCAGCTTCTTTCAGCCCTTGAGCTGGCTCTGCTGCTCATACAGGAGGTCTTGAAGGGTCCTCAGTCATTTCTGCTGACCCCAGGGCAGGTGAGGGATGATGGGCTGTGCCCTCTCTCCTGCCCTGGGTGCTGGGGTTGGGGTGGGCACCTGGTGCCACGACATCCCAATGTAAGTGACCCTGTAAGTGACCCCCTCCTCCCTGAGCCTCCCACAGCTCCCAGGGCTGCAGGTGGGCAGGGGCATTGAAAAAACATTTTCATGATAATTTTAAAGCCAGGAAGGTAATAAAAGGCAGTAAGAGCTTGGGGGAGGGTGTGGAGAGGCCCTGGTTCAGCAGGGCACTGGGTGCGCTGTTCCCTATGCCTTGGCAGTGTGGGGGGAGCCCTGGGGTGATGGTTTTATACTGACAGAGAACAGGGTTAGAGTAGAAATTAAGAAGAAATTCCTCCCTCTGAGAGTGGGGAGACCCTGGCACAGACTGCCCAGAGTAGCTATGGCTGCCCCAGCCCTGGAAGTGTCCAAGGCTAGGCTGGATGGGACTTGGAGCAACCGGGTCTAGTGGAAGGTGTCCCTGCCCATGGCAGGGGGTGGCACTGGCTGAGCTTTAAGGTTCCTCCCAACCCAAAGCACTGTGGGATTCAATTATTCTATGACAGCATCCCCAGCGAGGTCACTGTGCACCACTGTCAGGGATGAAGTCACTCCTTCCCCCTCTGCCAGAGGGAGGAGGTGGCTCTGGCTCCTGTGGCTGCCTCATCCCAAGGGTCTGAGCAGCATCTCGAGCTGCAGGATGGATGGGGCTGCCTGGCTCCTGCAGTGGGCAGGCGGTGGTTCCCAGCAGGCTCACGCCTCTCCCTGTCTCACGAGCTGTTGTCAGGGCTGTCACGTTTGATAAATGAGCTCGTTTATAAATGCAGATTTGCATTTTGGCTACAAGTTTGATTCCGTGGAGCTGGAAATTGGGCAATGCTTCAGCAGGACAGCATTAGATGGCAGATTTTGGGGCATTAATTTGCTTTTCAAAACTCTCTGGTTCCCAACCTCATCAGAAGTGCTTTACTGATAAGTTGGGAACTGGGCAATTGATTTTACTCTTCTGACTCTAAAGTATCTTCTGATGTCCTCTGGTGCCCCACACGCAGCCAGAGTCCACTTCTCTTCCTCCTTGGAGTTATGGGGTGAAGCTGTGCCCTCACAGCAGAGCTGCTGGTGGGGTCTGGTGGGATTTCAGGCAGCACTGAGTTCCCTGTTCCTGACATGGCACAACTTCCCTGTCTGATCCCCGGGCTGTGCACTGGTCCTGGGGAGTAGGAGCTTTGCCCTGCGCTTCCTTGAAACAGCTTTTCCCCAGGTTACAGCTTGGCTCCATCAGGGCCATCAGGCTTTCCATCTCTGATATCTCCACTCAGGCTGGAGAGAAGACAAGACCTTTCTCCTGGCAGACAGACCCTTTTTGATTTAATCTAGGCAAAGAGCCTCAGCTCAGCCTGGTTGTATTTAATTTGCCCCAGCTGCAATCCAATTACAAGCAACCAAGTCACCTCAGGTTTGCTCTTCCCTCTCTGCTCCTGCTTCCCAGAGGAGATGCTTCAGGTCCCAGAGCCAGGGTGATGCTGCCAAGCAGGCAAGTTTTGATGCCCTGTGGGCATCCCCCTGGTCCCTTAGGGCTACGGCAGCTGAGCCTGAGGGGGAGGCTGGTGCTGGATCCAGCTGCTGTGCTGGTGCCTTTGGGTACCTACTCTCACCTGTCCACGTGGTTACGTTGCTGTTTCCACTCTCCAAGGAAAGCTCTATTCCCATGCCCCTGCCAAATCAATGCAATTCTGCTTCCCAAGGGGCATGAGGAAACAAATCAGCTTTAAACTGCTTAAAATGAAGAGCAAACAACAACTCATCCTATCAGAAAGTAAAAATAATCTCCTGAGTCGACCCCTCTGCCTCCCCCATCCACGAGAGCTGCGTTTGCTTGGCGTTAATTTTGTCGTTCCTCATGTAATGCCCATGTCTGCAGAGATCCAGTTTAATTCTGGTTTTAATCACTATTTTCACACTTACTCTTGGCACACAGGGAAGTTGCCAGTTGTCGGGTATTTTTATAGTTGGAATACTGAATTTAATCCTTTTTCTCTTCCCCAGTAAGAGATGCTAAAAACCTAGTTCCTATGGACCCTAATGGCTTGTCAGATCCCTACGTGAAGCTTAAACTAATCCCTGACCCCAAAAATGAAAGCAAACAGAAGACCAAAACTATCAAGTGCTCCCTGAATCCTGAGTGGAATGAGACATTTAAATTGTAAGTACAAGGAAAACGTTTAAATTTGTAAATTTTCTCACCTCCAGAATTTAATGTGATTGTATTTGCTCTGATTTAATTATTCAGAGGCATTGAGCTGATTTGACTGAGAAATGATTCTTTTTATTCAGTAAGTGACTCAGAAACACTTAAACCTCTGCCTTGACCCTGGTCAAAGCTGAGTGTGTCAGGGCAGGAACTCTGTGCTCCTCATGTGAATCAAATGTGGTTGGGAAATTAAATACTGGAGACCTCAACAAGCATCAAGGACCATCCCTTTGCTTTGCATCCATATTCCTGCAGAGTGTGGAGGCTCATGGTGGTGTGACATCTTCCAGGATAAAACTGTCCCTTTTCGTTTCCTCTCTTCCAGCCAACTGAAAGAGGCAGACAAAGACAGGCGGTTGTCTGTGGAGATCTGGGACTGGGATCTGACCAGCAGGAATGATTTCATGGGCTCCTTGTCCTTTGGGATCTCTGAGCTGCAGAAGTCAGGAGTGGATGGATGGTAAGATGTAATTGTTTCATTAATACCATGGGTAGAAAGCAGCCCAGATTGTTTGTAGGGGTGGGAAATGTGGCAGTCCCTCATACCAGCTTCCCTCCAGCTCCTTGCTGCTTCCCCTCTCAGGCTGGAGAGGGTCACTGGTGTTGTGGTGGGATGTCCATGGGGCGCCCAGAGGAGTCAGGACAACGTTTGGCTGCCCAGCATGGACTGGCTCAGCATCACCTTCTGTGTGTCCTGCTCCTTGCAGGGCTGCTCAGGAAGCTTGTAGGGCTTTTCCCTCCCACAGACTCCCCCCACAGACCCAGGATTGCTCTGCCTGAATGGGTGGTGCTCCCAGGAGCTCTCACTGTGTGAGCTTTAGGAGGAGCTGGCATCACCTGCCATCATCTGCCGAGGAAGTGTTTTCCAGCATTTTCTGTTTGAATTCCCTGTTTCTGTACTGGGGAGGCACTGTGGCTGCCTCAGGCATGTGGGAGAGAGCAGGGCCGTGAGGGGGTGGTGGTGGGACACCTTGGAGCTGTGATTCCTGGCTGGAGCACGTGGGCTGCAGTGCCAGTGTGGAGGGCACAGCTCAGTACAAGGAGGAACTACCAAAGTGTGTAATTACCAACACTCGTTACCACACGAGTAATGAACACAGCAGGTCTGTAACACCCCTGAGTGAGTCTCTGTTTTCATTTTATCTCCCCCAGCAGGACACACAGTGCCTTATTTCCCTGGTTTTTTTCCCTGGGCACTGGTGTTACCTGTCCATGGCGAGTGTAATAATTGAAAAGAGATATTGGATGTCTTTTAGAAACCAAACCCTGCATGTTATTAATCTGCATTCACAAGCTGAGTGAATACTCCAGACGGTATTTTCCCACCATAGAAACTGGATGTGTCTCCCTTTGAGAAGAGAATGGAGAGGAGGAGGAGGAGGAGGAATTAGGTGGTCTGGGTACCCAGAGAGTGCTGGAAAGTGCTGGAGCAGGCACCAACTGCACCCCACCCTACACATCCCTACACATCCAGGGCAGAGCTGAGGTGCTCCTGTCACTGTCCAGCCCCTTCCTGCCCCAGGCGAGCTGGGCAGCACCTGATACAGCACAATGACACGTGGCAGATTTCAGCCTCCCTGTCACCAACCAGACCCTGATGGGGGACACAGCTCCTCTTCTGGAAAACAGCAGGAAGCTGTCACTTCCCCCAAATTCCCAGTCACCTGTAAGGATGCGTGCATGTCATGTGCTGCTGGCTTCTGATGCAGCCCAAAGCCTAAGCATTTTCCAGACTTTTAAAAATCATGTAAGTGGAGATCTAAGTAATTTTCCTTGTCACAGTGCTGGTTGAAGTAAACTGGAGAAGGAGCAGGAGCTCTAATCTATATTTCATATCTAAACAACTGCAGTTAATGGAGAAAACAAACTCAAAGGCAGAGCCTGTCCATGTGTTATGCAGACAGGGCTTTGTTTCTTGGAGCAGCCTCTGGGATAACACCCGGCTGAGAACCCTTCTTGCTGCAGAGCCTCTGCTGCTGGAGCTGGACTTCACCCCTAGTGGGCTGAAACACTTTGGATCTGAGTGGCATTTTCATGATTTCTGATAATTGCTGCTTAAGCTTTTTTCCTTCCTTTTCTTCTGTGTTCTCAGGGTTGGCAGTGCCAGCCTGGCACTGGCAAATTCCAGGTGCTGTCTCTGTGGGGCAGCTGATGGAGAGGGGGTTTGCCTGTGCCTGTGACCATCACGACAAAGACATGTTTCTCTCTGGGTTTTGGGGTGAGGAAGTGACATCAGTGCTCTGTGTGCCCACCACAGCAGGCAGTGGATGTGCTCCCTGCGCTGTGGGGGTCCCCAGTACAGCGAGGCACCCAGGAACATCCCTCCACATGGGTGAGCGTCTGGGGAATGGTTTGGGGGCTCTTCTGACATTGGGCAAGGGTCACCTGGATGCCGTGCTCGGAGCAGAGAGAAGGTCCTGCCTACCTGCAGCCCCACCTGCCATCCTGACCCAACATTCTCACTCTGTCCCTCCAGGTTTAAGCTGCTGAGCCAGGAGGAGGGGGAGTATTTCAATGTCCCGGTGCCTCCCGAGGGAGAAGAAGGAAACGAGGAACTGAGGCAGAAATTTGAGGTGAGTTGATTTTTCTTGGACTCTGGGATTTTCCTTGCTGCTTTCCCTGGCAGTACAGGAAACACGGAGCAGGGTCCAATTCCCCAGAGAGGATCCAAGCAGAAGTGTCTATTTACTAGTTAATAGGCCATGGAAGATCTTGCTCAATGATTTATCCAGACACTGCTGAATTAACAGGTCTTTGCCATTTTTCAGAGTAGCTGAAGTCTCCCCAGAACCTTGGGAATGAGTGTGGTACATCTGGAGACTTAGATCCAATGAGCCATACATAAAAGAATCATTCTTATGGTTGTCAGCATGAACTCCATAACTGTACCAGAGACTGGAGTTCTCCTTTCTTTTTAATCTTACTTATATACAACTTTCCTGAATATCCAGGAAAAGACAGTTCTCATACAACAGGTAGCTACAACCAATGGTTGTTGGCTCTATAAAGAACTAGCAACCATCCTTTGTTGCATTTTATGATGTTCCAGTGGTGTTAAAATGGTGTGTTGGAAGTCAGATGATGAGTTGTCTACAGACCAGAAAGCACTTTGTCCAGAGGTGCCAGAGTACACCTGTGCCCTCACCTTGCTGTGTCTTCCCTGATTGCCTCCTCCCTTGTGAGGAAGCCGGTGTTACAGGCAGGGGATCCCCCTTCCAGCTGGGCCATGGCTTGTGCTGGTGTTGGGAGTGAGGAGTGGAGTGTGCTGGAGCCTGGCTGGGAGGATGTGGTGCCAGCCTGGGTGACATGGACCTGCCTGGAAGCTCGTGGAGCTGCTGCCAGAGCAATGCCCCTTTTCACAGCCTGCTCAAGGTGTCACTGTGCTTCCCACAGCCCTGTCACAGCCAGCATGTCCTGAGCTGGACAAGGAAATCTGAGACAAGCCCAGCATGGAGCCCCATGCTGCATCCCAGCACCACATCCCTGCCAGCTCTTTATCAGCCGCTTGCTGGGACAGCTGGAGAGATGGGGACATCAGCTGCTCTTGCATAAATTCAGATCTAGTAAATTAACTGTGACAAATGGAGCTGGATAAGGAAGGTCAAGTGCTTTTTAAAAAAAAAAAAAATAGTGAACAATACTTGGCATGCTTCAGTTGTAAACCTCAAGTGGTCTTGAGGTTGTGGAAGTGTTAGGAGTGCCTTAAAAACAGGTTACAGGACTTCTGCGTTCACTTAGGCACCTTAGAGATGCTTGACAGCAGAAGCAAGATCCTTCCCTTGGGGGTGCTGGTCATTACATCGCCCCAGCTCTTATTTTGGGCTCTTTGCTGGGAAGACCGTCCCCCTGCTGGCCAAGCCACACGCTGAGCCTGCTCTATCAGGAAAGCCTTGTTGTGTATATATCCTCCTCTGGTCTTTGTGAACACACTGTGGTGCCGTATATCAGGTGAGCTACAGGACTAGCTGGGGTTGAAGTGGCCCCTCTTCAGACCCAGCCTCAGGAGCAGCTGAGGGCAGCAGTAGCACCCCAGGACACCCTCACACCTGGGTGCTAGGTGCTCACCTGGTGTCTGCTGGTGCTGTGCCTGAGGCTGAATGGTTTGCTCAGATGGAACAAATGAAAACCCTCTTCTTTGCCCCTCTTTGATCATCCTCTCTGGATGATCTTTAAGGTCCCTCTAACCCAAATCATTCTGTGATTCTATGATTTGGTTGGGTTTGATGAGTCATGTTAGGCTGTGTCAGAGCTGCTGTTGGTCACCTGAGCTGATTGTCCATACAGAGCCTGGCTGGGTATCCCTGTCTTTTGGGGACACTGTAAAAGCCTAAAGAAAACCCTGTAAAAGCCAAGGAAACCCCTTGTGCTTTGGGAGACATGACTTTAGTCCCTCTTCACTATGTGAGTATTTTCCCATTGCAAAGTAGGACAGGACATGTGTGGCTCCACTGACAGCATCAGGTCCCACCCTTGTGTTCCAGCCTCTTCCCAGGGCAGAGCCGTGGTCACACCAATTGTGAGACCATTCCTTTGGTTTTCAGTGCAGGAGCTTTCCAGATGCTTGTAGGTGCTGCAGGTGACCTTGAGTGGGGAATTCAGCAGCAGGGAGAACCTTGTGTGAACCAATTAGCAGCAGCAAAAGCTTGAGATTACCCGTGAGGTGCTATCTGGAGGGGCTGCCAGCAGCAGCCAAATTGAACCGCCGGGATCGGGTTAATGGAATTTCATGCTAGGCTGAGCTCGGCACAGGCCTCACACTGCCATGTATTTCTATAAATTAAAAGGGAATAAATTGTGAGATAGCTTTTACGAGTGGTGGTTCAGCAAGTCAGATGGCCCCTGGCCTGGGGAGCAGGTGCTGGGCCACTGGTGGGTTTGGTGTTTAAAAATGGGGGTGCTGAGTGAGCAGTTGTGATTGTGAGGGGGGTTGGGGCTGAAGAGGGGGGCTGTCTGCTCTGGGCTGTTCCAAATGGATTTGGGTCTTCCTGTGTTCAACCTGGACTCTCACAGGACTGGGATTCTCTTCAACATCAGATATAATCATGCAATATCTCAAATTGGAAGGGACCCATGAGGGAAGCAATGGAGGTGGAGCTGGATAAAAACTCCTGCCTTAATATATTTCTATATATCAAGGTTATGGGTTCAATCCCTGTATGGGCTTTTCACTTAGGAGTTGAACTCAATGATCCTTGTGGGTCCCTTCCAACTCAGAATATTCTGTGAAATATTCAGTGAAATACCTGTCCATTTCTGGTGAGGTGAGAGGCAGAAGCTTGTTTTGAGGAGAAAAGCTTCTTTAAGTCTCTTTTCTTGTGCTTTGGATGACATGAAGAAGGGGGCAGGGGTGCATGGCAGGCTGCTATGTCCTGTTGGCATGGGGAGAGGGGTGACAATGGGCAGAAGTGGTTCCCAGTTTGCTGTGGCAGAGGTTAACTGGGAAGCAGTTGATCTGTGCCACGTGCCAGGGCTGGTAACTCCTCCAGTGCCTTTCTTGGTGCTGTCCCCATCACACTGATGAAAAAGGTTCCAGCAGCTCAGGGTGGTGTTTTTACTGGGAAAGAGCTGACTAAGGTGGAATTTTGGGAGCACCCTCTGGGTTTATAACACCCTTTCTCCTTGCTGTTTTCTCTTTCTCTCTGTCCCATCTCCACCTTTGCAGAGAGCCAAGATTGGAACAGGGTCCAAGGCTGTGGATGAGAAGACAAGAAATGCCATTTCCAAATTTGACAACAATGGGAGCAGAGATCGGATGAAGCTTTCAGACTTCAACTTCCTGATGGTGCTGGGAAAAGGAAGCTTTGGGAAGGTGAGGAACACATTTTGACACTGTATTTAACACGAGTTTCTTGTGGCCACGTGACTGCTCCAGTGTGACCTGTCCTTGCTCTGACTGGGAGCACTGGTGTCACAGTGCTGGGAGCCCAGCTTGGCTCCCTCCGGACTGTGACCGCTGTGTCACAGTGGTGAACACCTGAGATGTCTGATGAGACCATCACAAAAAACATGGTCCCTTTTGGGAAGCAGGGAGCTGAGCTGTGTCTTTAAAGCTCTTTTTATATTTGGCCTTCTTTTATTTTTTATTTTTTTCCTAATAATTACAAATACATGGGAACATTTTAATTAACTTCCCAGACTGGGTATGAGCGGTAACAGAATTTCATTCTTCTGATAATTATGTGACTTGGAGCCTTCATTTTTCTTGGGGTCCTTCCAACTTTCTGATGATTTCCATTTGGAATCCCAGTGCTCCAGGGGCTGCTGGGGCTCCACAGGAAGTGGGTGGTTCTCACTGAACACCGGTGTGGGGTCTGCTGCTGTGGTGACTGACCCAACACCACTCTCCTTGGTGAATTCCCCCAGGGAGTATTGCTCTGCCAGGGAGCTCATTCCTCGGACAGGTCACAGAGATGAGGAGGGTATGTAGGGAGTGATGCTCCCCTGTCACCAGGAGTGCAGCAGGGACACGCTTTCCCTCCCCCAGCCTTCTCCTGCTGGCCATGGAGCCTGGGGAGGTCCCAACTGTCTATGGGTTTTTACTCCCTCTCTGGAGATGGAGAGCTCAGAGATCCATGGAAATGCTTGTGACAGGTGGAAAACAGGGAGGGCCCTGATGGTCCCCAGCACCCAGAGCATCAGCATGGGGTTCCTACCCAGAACTCACCATCGGACTGGTTGCTGTGGGTTGGCATCCTGGGGAGCAGGAAAGTTCTGTGCCTCGTGCCCATGCTGCTCGCACAGAAGTGTATCCATGTCCCCTTTCCCTCCCTCCCAACACCTCATCCCTTTTAAACTCAGTGCCTGGCATCTGGAGACTGTGGTTTTGCATCGTGTACCCCCCCGCCTTCTTTCCTTAAATTTGAGAAACATTAGCAAACTCTTCAGTTGGCTCCGTGGCTTATATAAGGGAATGTGTGACAGAAACTGTTCCCTGGAACAGAATGTTATAAATATGCTAATTAGCGCTAATTAAAACAGCACCCTTGGTTTCTCCGGGTAGATGCAGCCTCACCCTCACGTGTGCCTGCACTTCCCCATGGCATCCCCCCTGCTCCAGCATCCTGGCATGGGGACACTGGGGTGGCACAGCACAGGGGGACGCTTCGTCCCTGCTTGGCATGCATGGGCAGAGGTGCCAGGTGTTTGCAAGGAGCCAGGCCAGGGGTGCCCGGAGTGGGGAGAGGAGCCCAGCTCCCCGGTCTCAGCTCCCTGCACACCCCCAGCACCTGGCTGTGTGTTCATGGCATCACTGTCCTTCTCCCGGGCTGGCACCATGTCCTTCCCTCTCCAGGGCTGGCACTGCCCGCTCCTCTGCTGGCTGCCTGCTGCCAGCCTCCCTCCTCCCAGTCCCTGCTGGCTGTGAGAGCTCTTGGACTGTAATCACACTACTTTAGTGACTCTCTGTCTCTTTATTAACCCTTTGGCATCAGGCTCTCAGATTTACTGCTCAGTATTTTCCTCTCTCCACACTCCAGCTGTCCAGGGCCGGGAGCACCACCACGTTGGCCTCAGTGGAGTTTAAAAAACTTGCTTTCTCTACATTCAGAGTATCTCCAGTTTTTATGCTGAAGCATTCCCAAACAAATACTCTATATTACAGGAATAAATCAAGTTAAATATCAGCTTTTTCTGCACAAAAAAAAATTAAAAAAGAATGCAATCTGCTTCCCAGTGAGTGTGCTGGCAGATGGAGATCCCCCGAGCCAGGCAGCAGAGTTTAGGGGGTGGAAAATGGATCTGGTTTGGAAAATGGGGGCTTGGGTGTGCACAGTCCTGGCTTGGTGCATTTGGTCCCAGGGCACAGCATGGCCCTGGGTGCTCCTTGGGCTCCCCTGGTTGGGGGTTGTGGCTGGTGACAGCACTCCACGGGCTGGCACGGGCAGGGAGACCTTCCCACGGAGGGAGGCAGCGCTTGGCACAGCCCACCCTGGGTTTGCTTTGCTGTAATATAAATAGAGGAAAATGAAATTAGCTGGCTTGCTCATATTTTTGCAGCTAATCAATCTGTCGTGCTCTCGAGCTGTCAGGCTTTTGGGGGGTTTTGTGGTATTTTGCTGAGCAGGGCGGAGCCTTTGGCTGCTGCAGTTCTGGATTTCAGTGCAATGGAGGACAGTTCTCATGTGCTGCAACAATCTTCAAGCTGTGCAATGCTCTCCTCCTCTTTCTCCATGTGAAATGTGGCAGGAGAACAGGGACCCAGTCTCTGACACCTGGGCATGAGTGCACTTGGGTACCTGCTCCCTCTGTCACCAGCCACATCCTGTGCATTGCTCTGGTTGGGGCATCACTGACTGTGCTGGGACATTTGCCTGTTTGGATCTTTTGGTATTTGAAGACCTCCAATCATCAGGACATCAGGAAGAATTTCTTTATGGAAAGGGTGGTCAGGCCTTGGAAGGGGCTGCCCAGGGAGGATTGGAGTGCCCAAGGCAGGACTGGCCATGGCACTCAGTGCTCTGGGCTGGGGGACAAGGTGGGCATCGGGCACAGGGTGGGCTCCGTGGGCTGGGAGGGCTTTTCCAATCTAAATGACTCTGTGATTCTTTAATACAGGAGAAGGGAATACAACCCAGATGTGACTGAGGAGTAGAGCAGCGGGTGGTTTCTGTCATCCCTGCACTCCCCAGCACACACTTCACACCCGGCCGCTCCCCCATGTGTGTCACCCAGCTTGGAAAGTCCTTTTGTCTTTCACATCTCAGCGAAGCAGGACTGGCTCAGCTGTGCTCGGGGTTGCCGTGTTATTGGAAAGCTGCTGCATGAAGCTTTCACAGCCCATGTCTGCCCTCGAGCAGTTTTTTGCATTTATGGTGGTACCCCAGCCAACCTCTGCTTCTCGCTGCAGAGGGGGGTGGGAGCCACGTCCTGGCAAGGTCCCTTCAGGGCAGCAGCAGATGCCAGACTCAGAGGCTCCCTCATTTAGTTAATGTTCCTCTGAAAGGGTTATGGATAGCAAGGCAGGTCTGTATATCACTGATATTGTATACAATGCCCTTACTCCCAGGTAGCCGGTTTAGTTTTCCCACAAGCAGTTGCTTCTTCTTTTCCACCAGTTTTGAACAGCAAAGCCTGTCTGCTTTTATCACTTAGAAAACAGGCCTGGTTTTAGCACCTGTGTATGGCACCTTGTAAAGCTCAACTTGTGTAAAAATGGTGCTAAATGGAGGCAATGAACCAAAACAGCTCAGTTTGGGCAAAATCAAAAGGGAGGGCAGAGGTACACGCTCCATGTGAGGCAGCTGCCTCTACTGCCCTTCAAGAGAAACACGTAATGGTTTGGGTTGGAAGGGACCTTAAAAATCATCCAGTCCCACCCCCTGCCATGGGCAGGAACACCTTCCACTAGCCCAGGTTGCTCCAAGCCCCGTCCAACCTGGCCTTGGGCACTCCCGGGATGGGGCAGCCACAGATTCTCTGGGTACCCTGTACCAGGGCCTGCCCACCCTCACAGACAAGAATTCCTTCCCAATATCCCATCTAACCCTGCCCTCTGGCAGTGGGAAGTCATTCCCCCGTGTCCTGTTGTTACTGTTCTGTGGCTGCAGGCAGGTTGTCCATCTGTCCGTGCCTGTGTGTGATGCAAAGGGCTTTTGCAAACACGTCAGGGAACCAGTAGCAGGAGAAGATGAAGCACAGAGCTGGTTCCAGTGCCTGTGCCTTGCTGGGTTCCATCCCAGCAGGACAACAAGCTGCTCTGGGTTTGCAGTGTTTTTCAAGCATCAGTGAGTGAATAAATCTATTCCCGAGGTCCTTGACATGCCGTCAGCCCCCTGTTCAGCCCTGCGAGGGATGAGCCGGCGTGTGGCCACTGCAGCCACCCCGCTGATGGAGATGGAAATGTCAGCGCCTTCTCCAGAGCACTTGGCACTGAGGAGCCCCAGTGCCATTCCCAGCTAATCCTCACAAGCAGCGTGTCAAGGACAGCCAACCTCCCCAGGGCCACAGCCAAGCACTGGGAATGAGCCAGAGCTGCGTGCACTTGGAAAGGGCTGTTCCCCCTTCTGCTTGTATTTCCACTCAAACAAGTGGGTGGGTAATGAAGACCTTGGTCCTTGGGCTGTGTCCCTGCCTTGTTGTCCCTGGTCCCCAGGCTGTGTCTTAGAATAGAATCACAGAATCACTGAAGTTGGGAAAGCCCTCTAAGATCATCAAGTCCAACTGTTTCCCCAGTACTGCCAAGGCCACCACTAACCCACGTCCCCAGGTGCCACATCCACATACCTGTTAAATCCCTTCAGGGATGGGGACTCCACCACTGCCCTGGGCAGCTGTGCCAGGGCTGGAATACAAGAGGGTTAATTCTGCTCTCCTTAGTGTCTCAAAAGTCACGCTGAGACCCACTTGCGTGTCCTCTGCCAGTCTGCCCCAGCCTGAAGTGCATTTCAGTTCTACCCTATTGATGTTGACTTCGCATAATTTATTTCCAAAACCCCGGAGCTGCTGTTTGCGATGTGACTGGAGGATTTCTGCCGACTCCTTCAAATGAAAAGCAATTCACTTCCACCCAGTGCTCCAATCTAACGTGATGAGGGAGTGTGAGAGGGAAAATGGGAAGAAAAATGTGGTTTCAGAGTCGGTTTATGTTGCTGGCAGCACAAGGAGCAGCTTAGGCTGCTGGAGCGTGGTGGGTCGAGCTGGGGACCCTCACTGCACTGAAGGGATTAACCCAGGGGATTTGCACCAGCAGAAGCAGTGAATCCCATTTACTGCAATAAATAAACCTGTAAATGGGTGAGACTGCTTTGAAATGAGAGGTTGGATGGATCTTCTGGCTGAGAAGGGTTTTGGCTGGGGGATGGACCAGCACACAATGGGGTTTGGTCGCTGTGGGGGGGGAAGGGTGAAGCAGAGAAAATTGTGCTTTCTTTTTCATTACTATTCACTATAGACTGACTCTTTTCCACTTTAAATTTTTACCACTTTGTGATTTGGTGGATTTTGTGTTCAAACTCTTAATGCCCTCCCCTAGTGCTGGTGACACTGAGGCTGCTGACCTGGGCCCTGACTCAGGGGTGAGGGGTGCTGGAGGTAAGCTGGACTGAGACATCAGCAAAGCCTTGGGCTGGGCTCCTCGAGGCAATGAGGTGGTGAGGGAATAGACCTGTTACTCACTAGACTTGGTGACCCTGAATGATTTTGGCAATAGCCCTGGTAACTTTGTGCATTGTTTGGCATCTGAAGCTCTTCTCAGGGTTATAACAGGAGCCACAGGATAACAAGGAAGCCGTGAGCTTTAGCTCAAGGCATGTTTCCCTTGATCCTGCACTTATCCTCTCCCTCATGCAGGTGATGCTGGCTGAAAGGAAGGGCACAGACGAGCTCTATGCTGTGAAGATCCTGAAGAAGGACGTTGTTATCCAGGATGATGATGTGGAATGCACAATGGTGGAAAAACGTGTCCTGGCTCTCTCTGGGAAGCCTCCATTCCTGACCCAGCTCCACTCCTGCTTCCAGACTATGGTAAGTGCTGGTGCCACAGCTTGTCCCTGGACCAGGGGTAGGAGGGACTGGGGACCTTGTGCACTGGGAGCCTGACACTTCACAAATGGATTGCAATAGTGTTCAAGGCCAGGTCAGATGGGGCTTGGTGCAGCTTGGTCTGGTGGAAAGTGTTCCTGCCCATGGCAGGGGGTAGAACTGGATGATCTTTAAGGTTCTTTGCAACCCAAACCATTCTGGGATTCCCTAAGTCTCTGTACATTGCTGCTCTTGCCAAAGAAGCCCTGTATTCTTTGCCTTGGCAACCTCACAGCTTGTCCAGCTCTCTGGCAAAAGTGCCTCCATGACAAAATGTGGGTGTGTGAAATGAGAGTGTAATGTACAATAGCTGCATCCTGAAATGTTTTCATCAGAGGGCTGTTGATGGTGTTAGAAGGGATTTCTCAGCTCCTCAGATACCCCCAGCCCACAATGTCCCTTATGATTCACTAGCAAAGCGCTGCACTTTTTCCCAGGCCTCTTCGCTGTGATCAAAACCCTGAGTAAAGGGAGAAACCTAATCCAAACCACAGGAAATCCAGTTTGCAATGGGCATGTGATTGGGTTTGTATGAGTCAGGAGTGGAGAGGGGGACGGGGACCTTTAACACAATCCCTGCCCAGCCCTTGAGCAACCTGTGAATGAGAATGTCCAGGTACGTGTCAGTGGGAGCCGAGAGAGGGAATCAGCAGAGTCCTTTAGAACGATGACAATGCTTTCCAGGAGGATTACATTTTAATATTATTCCAGAAATTTCATTTACCAAACACATTGAGTGTGTTTAAAGCCTGCGGCCCAGCTTTGCAGCACAGTAATCAGAATGTGGCAGGAGCAGCTATTTCACACAGCATCTCCCTGGCATCTGAAGTGAGTCAGCGCAGGATTATTCCTGGCAGACCTATAGTAGCTTAATAGTAATCGTATTTGTAATGTAATCAAAATGTATAGCAGGGTGTATTATCAAACGCTGGCACAAAGCACTTTGATTTCTGGGAGCACAGTCCAGAGCACAATTCTCAGCTGGGGCTGTTGGCTCAGTGGCTTCAGGAGAGAGACGAGCCCTAAATCTGCCTTTTAAAGAAAAAGTGAAGATGAGCAATGGGAGAGCTCCTGCCTGGGGCTGAAGGGCAAGAGATGCCTGTGCTTGGGTGGTCCTGGGGTGCTCTGCCCCAAAAGGCTCAGTGAGACCCTGGGCTGCACAGGGGGCTGTGAGCCAGGGGTCCCTGGGTGTCCCCAGGTGAGTTGTGCCTTCACTGGTGACCTCCATCCCCTCTGGGGCACAGCAGCTGCATCAACACTGAGATGATCAGTCATAGAGGAACAGAATCCTGGAATGGTTTGGGTTGAAAGGCACCTCAAAAAATCATCCAGTTCCACCCTTTGCCGTGGGCAGGGACACCTTCCACTAGACCAGGTTGCTCAGAGCCCCATCCAACCTGGCCTTGGACACTTTCAGGAATGGGACAGCCACAGCTTTTCTGGGCAAGCCATGCCAGGCCCTGCCCACCCTCACAGGGCTGGATTTCTCCCTAGTGTCTAATAACAGGGTGGATGGGAAGGGTGGGGCAGTCCTGCCTCTGCCTCTTGTTCCCAGCATGGAATTGGACAGGGGACAGACTAAACAAGCAGTTAATTAGGAAAAGGGCACTGGAAGGAGCCCTGGGAGTTGCATCTTGTCTGCCCAGCAAAGTGGGGTGTCACCAGTTCCATGCCAGGCTCTGCAGTGGGATTTACATCTCCAAACTGTGCTGTTGCTCAGTGAGTTTGGATGCTCCAGACTTGGACAGACGCCGTCCTTTCTGCCATCGACAGGAGCCAGGACAGCGTTCCGTGCCCATCCATCCCTCCCTCCCAGCCCGTGGGCTGCCCAGCCATCTGCCTGCTTTAGTCATGGCATTTTTCTCTGAAGCACCAGCATTCCCTTCCCCACCCAAATGAGGAAAGCTCAGATCCTGCTTTTAGAGCTCAGCTGGCTGTTTCAAGAGACCGTCTTTTTAATATTCTTCCTTCTTGAAGCTGATCGATATATTTAGGAAGCAGCTGCAGCCGAGCACAGCATTGCTTTGCTCTCCCGTGGCTGTCACAGCCTGGCTGCCGTGGCAGTGGCTGCTCAAGGTGACATTGCCTGCACGTGCCTCCCTGCTGGGCTGGCCAGAGCCTGGCACGGGCAGTCCTTTACAGAGTGGGGTGCTCCGAAATCCCCAAGCAGCTGATAAACTGAAATTTCCCTTCCATCGCATCAGCGTCACGTGTTTTACACAACCCAATTGCCCCTTTGGTGCTCTATTGAATTCCCTTTGGGGCTGCCCCACTGCCCAGGTGGGCTGTGCCAGTGGACAGGAGCCAATGACTCCAATTCCTCCGGCCCTCATTATGGCAGTGCTCCATTTGCATCTCTTCTGATCTCCTTGTCCTTCCTGTCTGAAAAGCAGGGCAAGGTTTATTTAAGGAGGAAATGAGAAAATATTATGAATTATTATGTAAAGTTGCCAACCTGCAGCTCTTGCTGTTCTCCACCCTCTGTGCCCTCCCTTCCCTGGGCTGAGATGGGGCCAGCCCAGGGGTGTCCTTGTGCTCCTGTGCATCGAGGGCCCATGTCACTCCATGCCCTTGCCCAAAGTCCCTCCTCCACTTGCCTTCTTCAGTGGGTCTGTCCACAGAGGTGCAGAGCTTCAGTCCCGTGCGTTGCAGCGGAATCAGTATTTATGGGCTGTATGAACATGAGCCCCCTACACCCAGTGGGGAGCACAGGGATGATGACTGTATTGCCATGGAAATACAGATTGGAGCTGCCAGTCGACTCAGTCCTTGTTTCTGGCCCCTGCAGGTTCCCTGCTCTGATAACTCTGTTTCTAATTGCTTCTATTTTCCTTTAGGATCGCTTGTATTTTGTGATGGAATATGTGAATGGTGGGGATTTGATGTACCAGATCCAGCAGGTCGGGCGGTTCAAGGAGCCCCACGCAGTGTAAGTGCAATAGTTTGGCACCTTTGCAGTAGGTATGGGATATACCTGTCCCATGTGGCTCGAAATAGAGCCCAAGGCAGAGGCTTTGTGGTGCAGCTCTTGGGCAGAAACAGAGGGGAAACAGCAGAAATGGGAAGATGCAGGAGAATTCCTTGCCAAGGATGCTGGTACCTCCATCTCACCTTTGGGCTACACTGTACTTGTAAATAATTGAGCTAAATAAATAAATTTATATAAATGAAAGCGCAAGTCAGGGAGGTTTGAAGGCTTCCTGGGAGATATCAGGCCTGTGTTCTGCCTGATCCTTCCTCAGGGGACAATGAGGACGTTGGGTTTTGACTTCTCTGCTGGGGTGGCCAACCTGAGTGTTAACTGGTGACTTTTGGCTCCTGTACCCTGTGGGATGGACAGAGCAGGATGTGTTCCCGAAAGCTTTCAGATACTTCATTCACTGCAGTCAGATTTGAAAGGTTTCCATTTCCATTCATCACTTTTTAAATCTTCTATTTCAGATTCTACGCAGCAGAAATAGCCATTGGCCTCTTCTTCCTGCAGAGCAAAGGCATCATTTATCGGTAGGTGAGCAGGTTCTTCCTTCCTCTCTTCCCCTGGGACCTCTGGCCAGAGGCTCTGGGGCTCCCAGTCTGCCACAGCCCTGCCCCAGGGTCTGGAAGCTGCCTGCAGGTAGAATCACAGAATCATTAAGGTTGGAAAAGACCTCTAAGACCATCAAGCCCAACCGTCAACTCATTCCACACACCCAAACAGAGCTGGGAGCCTCAGGGTGCTGCTGGTTCGGAGGAGGTTCCTGCTTTATCCTGGCTTATAGGAAGGCACCTCTGATTCTCTCTTGCTCCCACTCCATGTGTTTCTCTCCACACAACACAAATGCTCGCTGGCAGACAGGACCAGCTCTGAGCCCCAGATTTCCCTGCAGGGCACCTCTCTCTTACCATTAACACTGGTGTAAGTGCTTGCCAGTGGCTCTTTCCAAGCTCTGCAGTGCGAGTCTGTCACTTCTACTTCAGCCCCTAAATCTCCTTTGCCATTCCCAATATGATTACAGCACCCAGAGGAGCTGGGTCACTGCCATGTGCCTGACCAGGCTCAGAGGCTGCTGGGTTAGCTCTGAAACCAGTGTTTGCTGCTCTTGCCTGCTCAGGAGAATTCCCAGAGCCCAGGGTGGAGCAGAGCATCCTAATGAGTGTCAGATACCATTAAGTGCCCTGCAAAGGGAGATGCTGAAGATGAAAGAAGTGGAGCAAACTTGATGTGAGGGCTGTTTTTTGCCATCAGCTGCTACAGAGAGATTTCTAGGTTTGTCAGTCCCTAGTGCCCCTCCTTCCTTCCTTTCTCTGAATCTGAATGCCAGTCCATGTCCATCTGCCTTTGGCCTGTCAGGGCTCTAAGCACTGACATGATAATTGGAAAAAACAGTCTTAAAACCAGCAAGAGTGTAGAAATTGCACCAAAATACTGAATGTTTGCTACAAAAGTGTCTTTAAGGCTGAAACACCCACCTCTGGGTTGGGGCTGGGAGTCAGGTCCAGAGCTCTGCAGCTGAATCCATCCCTGCAGCTTGTTCCGGGGGGTAGAACAAGCAGAGCTCCTGGGAGGTTGGGTACCACAAACAGGTATTCTGTGGATGAGGATCTGAGAGAAACACAGCTGATTTGTATTTCATGGGGAAGCAAAGCACAGGTGAGGCAGGGACTTTTGCTGAGTAGGTGCTTCTTCATCACTGGAAGCTCTAAGTGTGCTTTGATTTTCATAGGAGTCAAAAAAAAATAAAAGTCGATTTGATCCATCTCCTGCCAGACGAGTATTTTCCATCATACACTTCAAAGCACTGTGCCCAGCATGGTGTTCCTCTGGGTTAAAAGTAAAATAAACACTCTATCCTGACAGATCTCTGACTTATTTTTACTCATTTCCCCAAACATTGTCCTACAAAGAGTCTGGATGTGACTCAAAGCTGGAGCTCAGGAGTCCAGCAGAGCTCCAGGAGTTGGGAGACTCATGCTGTGTGTTGTGTCACGGTTTGTTCTCACTCTGTAGAGACCTGAAGCTGGACAATGTCATGCTGGATAGCGAGGGGCACATAAAGATCGCAGACTTTGGCATGTGCAAGGAGAACATCTGGGATGGGGTGACCACCAAGACCTTCTGTGGCACTCCGGACTACATCGCGCCTGAGGTGAGGATGGGAAGGGCAGCCGGTGCTCTGGGCATGTGCCAGCAGCCTCTCTGGTGCTCTTTCCCGTGGGATGACCTTGCTTTGGGCAATGTCCTGTTGAAACAGGGGCATTGAGGAATTCACCATCAGCCTGGGAAATTCATCCCCTCAGCACTGTCCACTGCCCAGTCCCCTTAAGGAAGCATGGATACTGGATCTGCCTCTTTGGTGGACTGTGCCCTGCTTCCCCTCAAAGTGCAGCAACTCCTCGTGCTGCTCTACCTGTGGTGTGGTTTTCCTCTCTTGGGTGTTTTCCCATGTCCTGCTCGCAGCTCCATGCCTGTGTGATCCTTGGCACACTCAGACCACCACGGGCTACTCCCTTGCTCCTGGAAAAGATGAGCTTTGCCCCTCACTGTGTGTGACAGACAGCTGCAGCACAATGTGACCAGTGGGAAACAGGGAATTACCAGTGGGTAATGTTTCCACATGAAGTGGAAATGCGTAGATCTCTCCAGCTCACTGTTTACAGTGAGGGACTGTGTGTCTGATGGGGAGAGGCTGATGTGATGAAGTCACACGTGACACTTCCATGAAGTGCTGTTTGGGCACAATTTAATACCAGACTTGTGAAATTCAGAGGGATAATTATTCACAAATGTCTGTTTCCTTCACATAAAAACATCCCTCTAAAATCTTGTCACTCTGCTGAATTTGAAATTATGAGGTTAATACTTATTCATTTAAATATTTTAGAGAACGAGATTCTCTTTGTTAGGACTTCGATGGACTTGTGTGCTAAACCATGTTGCATTTGCTGCAGCCAGTGAGGTTTCCAATTACTGGATCAAATGTGTGTTCCATCCCCTTATCCCACCAGGATTGATACTGAGGGTGTTGGTGCAGAGCTCGTTGCTGTGAGTGATTAATGCTCCTTCAAAGCAGGACAAATGACCAGTTCTCTGGCTGTTTGCCTGAGTGTTTTCACTTTAACTCTTATTTTCTTCTCCTCGCTCTAATTCTTTTTTTTTTTTTTTCCCAAAGGAAAAAACAAAAAGTAGGAAATTAGAATGCAAACCAGTGTGGCACCCAGGAATGGCATTAAAGCCTGCTGCCAGTGGGTCTCAGGGGAGCGATCTCACACATCCCTTTTGGGAATAGCAATGAGGTTGTGGCACAGTGGCCGTGCTCCAGCCCAGCCCTTCTGCTGCTCCCTTCCTCCTCCTTTAGGGAGCTACAATGTGCTCAGGCCAACGTGGCTCCGGGGTAAAACTGTCCTGCGATTTGCTTGACCCATTTTTAGGACTTTCTCTATTCCAAGACAGAGCTCTGCGTGCCAAGGTGGCAGGTACCACATGCAAACAGCCCTGCGTGTGTGATCCCCTCTGAACAAAGCTGTTCCTCACCTGCTGGGGTTTGACCTTCCCCAGTGGGCAGTTGGGGACTTCACAGGACAGAGGATTTCTTCTAAGTGCTCTTTCCTTTTAAAGGCCTTTCTGATGTGAACAGTTCACACCTGCATTTCCCAGAGCGCTGCTAAAGAGCAAGTGGGAGGAACTCCGAGTGCTCTCAGCCAAGGGATTTCCGTGCTGAAACGTGTCCCAGTGAATAACCTTGTCCTTGTGACCTGGGCCACAGCTCAGAATCACTTTGTCTTGTGCCACCAGGTCAGTCCTGGGAGTGTAATCCTGCTGTTCTGTTGTTTGCAGATAATTGCTTACCAGCCCTATGGGAAGTCTGTGGATTGGTGGGCATTCGGAGTCCTGCTCTATGAGATGTTGGCTGGCCAGGTAATTGAATTTTAATTGATTCCTCTGGGCTGTGTTGCATTCCATTGTGAGCATAAGCTGATGTGGAATTTGCCGTGCTGCTGACACATCTTCGGAGCTGGGGGTGACTCTGAGTGCAGCCCCAGGGACTGCAATGAGACACATCACCACATGGCACAGCCAGGACTGGGTCTGTGGCCAAGGACCACAGCAGCATGTGGGAGCTTGGGGATCCAGGAATGTCACTGAACCTGTGCCTGCTTTGCTTTAGGCCCCCTTTGAGGGAGAAGATGAAGATGAGCTCTTTCAGTCCATCATGGAGCACAATGTCGCCTACCCCAAGTCCATGTCCAAGGAGGCAGTGGCAATCTGCAAAGGGGTAAGGGCTGGGCTGGGTCCTCTGCTGGGTTGGGGGGGAGTGTGAGCAGGGGGAGCAGTGTGATCCTGCACACCTGAGGGGTCCCAGCTCACTCCCTGCTCCCCAGTGCAAGAGGGATCTGACACTCAGTTGGGCTCTCTGCTCCTAAAACTGCAACTTGTGTCACCTGGTGTATGTATACCAAAACCAGGTAAAAATAACACCCACATCCTCTGTGCTGTTGTGCTGAGCAGAAATCCAGCTGGGACTTGAGGGCAGCTCTGAGGGCTCAGGTGAAGTTCAGGAGGGAACTGGGATATTGGTTGGGAGGTGGGAAGAGAGGGTCCCCTCAGAGACCCTGTGCCCCATCAGGTGAGGGCAGGGCAGCTCTGTGAATCTTTGCCTGAAATGAAAAATTATGCTCAGGAAAAATGAATGGGATCCCTAAATAGTTTTTCTAAGATCGGATATAAAACCTTCATCCTTCTGTTTAGCTGTGATGAGTTGCCCTTCAGGATGACCTGAAGCTCAGTGCTGGTGGTGTCTCTGTGGGGTCAGGGCAGTATTTTCATTATCCTGTCTCTTAATTTGCAGTGAAGCTCTGCCTTGCCCAGCATCCTGAGCTCTCCATGGACTGGGCCCGGGCATGACTTAAATGCAGCCCGAGTTAATTTTGGATGTGATGGATAAAGGCTGGGAAGGTCCTGATGTTATGTGTGCTTAGGACTGAGCCTCATCTCACCCCAAAGTGCCACACACTGCTATAAATAGGTGTTTGTGTAGGAATTTAAGAAATGTTTGCTTATAATAGTTAATATTGAAAATATCTGAATGTTCTCTGTCTCAAAATAGTGTTTCCATCTACAAATGACACATCCTGCGCTTAACGCTCCCACTGCGGCATTTCAAAGCCTCTTCCTGGCGTTGCCAGGATTCTGAGCTGGTGTTAAAGAGGAATATTCACTTGTCCCACGGGGAAAAGCTGCTGCAGGTGTTCCCACCTGGAATGGGGCACAGGGAAGGGGTGCTGCCCCACTAGTCAGCAGAATGTAGGAAAATTAAGTCCTTAATTCAGAAACC
This sequence comes from Margarornis squamiger, assembly GCA_035222235.1. Taxonomy (NCBI): domain Eukaryota; kingdom Metazoa; phylum Chordata; class Aves; order Passeriformes; family Furnariidae; genus Margarornis; species Margarornis squamiger. The sequence goes on from JAWWTY010000032.1 coordinate 15,647,339, forward strand.
ACACGGGTGGTCGGACAGGGATTCCCATAGGTGCTGTCACGATTTCTCATCCTCTTACTGGTGTTGTTTGGGATGTAAGGGGAAAATCCAATGTGTTCCTGGTCAGGCAGGAGGGTGAGAGATGCTCAGTGTTGCTGAGCTTTGCTCTCCCTGTGGTGCCCAGGGCAGTGGAGGCTGGAACAGGGACCAGGCTTAGTATCAACTTCGTTTGCTGCTGCATCAGTCACAATGTGGGTGCTGTAAATAGATGAGCAGGGACCGTGACTGCAGCATCTGCTGGGTGTAGCTGTGATGGCTTTTCTTACTCTGGAGATGGGAGGCTGCATGGGAGGATATTTGGCCACACACCGAGGGTTGATTCTCTATAAATTCTGTATTTTTGTTTGTACCAAAGTGGTGGCTCCCTCTGTACTACTGTTGTTTCAAAACCTCCTGACATTCTTTGCCACCACCAAACTGCTACACCAGAAAGTTGAATTAGAACTGTGTAGGATTAAAGAACTTTTTAGTAAGCTGGGAACTAAGTGTTTACATTTTCCCCTGGAACACAGTGAAATACATCTTGATGAGCTGCACTGAGGCCAAGCTGTTTGTGTTGGTGTGTGGTGGGTCTGCCAGGAGGGCAGAAACCTGGTGTTACATCAGTCCAGGGAACAAGCCACTGGAGAAGACTCTGCCCTTACCTGTGAGGGGTTTAGTATTTCACCACCGTGCTCTCCAAGCCCATTTTGTTGTTCCCCCTCGGTTTCACTCCAGCGTGCCAGTGCCAGTCAGCCCTTCCTGCTGCACTGCTCAGAGATGAAATGTGTTTGATCCTGAAAGCCTGGAACCGGCCTGAGCCCGGAGACAAGCATTAATCAGGGATCCTTGGCTGGGAAGGAAACTGGAGAGTTCACTGGCACGTGGCTCCGGGACTCTCCAGTCAGCAGCAATTAGTGGATCAAAGAGAGCATTTCCCTGCTCTGCTGTCAGCTCGGATTTGTTTCTGAAGGCTGATCTTGGAACTGCTGTTTCCAAGGGCAGGTAGCTCAGGTTTGCTCTCCTGAGCACCAGGTTGGTTATCAGGAACCAGACTGCTATCCTGGCCCTCGGAGCATGTGGGCACCAGCACAAACCCTCAGCCTTTTCCATCCCATATGGAGGGGTTTGATGGTGCCTGAGCAAATCAGCTTTTTCCAGGGGAACAGATTGTCTGTGACTATCAGCATTCTCTTTAGTCTCTGCCTGGTAGCAAAGGCATGAAATGGCATGGTTTCCGCAGTATTTCGTGAATACTTACAGGTATTTGGGATGGCATTTCCCCTGGTGCTGATGGCTGAGAAAAGCCCATCACAGCTGCTGTCCATGCTGCTGCCGCGTGTGTTCAAGAGGCCGAGGCATGTCACCTCTGCCACCTTCCCAGGCTTCTTACTCTGAGATTTGTTGTCAGGTTTTTATTTTATAAAGGTCTGCGTGCTGCAATGCCAAGGGAAACTTGATTACTAATGAAAAACAGGTTTGAAAAAAAAAAAAGCTCTGCTCTTGTTTTTGCTGCCACCTGGCCCCCTGTGCCCCCCCTGCCGGGCCCACTGGCTGTGCTCCAGCATGGCTCCTTGTGCAGGGATGGGCTCTGCAAGGCTGATGCTGATGCCAGTCACATCTTCTTCCTGAGCAGAGGCTGGAAAATCCCTGGTCCAGCCTGTGTAGCCTGCCAGACCCTTGCTGTTTGCAGATGGGCTTCCCAGGGAGATGCTGCTCCATCACTCTTCCAGCTGCAGATGCTGTCACAGCTGGTGGATGGGGATGTAGAGCCGTTTGCTTGCAGAGTGGTTGGTGGCTCCACTCTTGCCTCATACTTGCTGGAGTTTATTTGTCTTTTTTGAGTTCTGGGGGTTTTTGCCCCCGAGTTTTCTTTATTTCAGCACTCTGGTGCAGCATTGCTGTTAAAGATCAACTTCCCTGCACAAGTTTGTTCTGTGCCATCCCAGGTGACAGGACTATCCAAACATGTGGACCCCAGGCAGAGGAGCTCTGCCTGGGTGGGGACCTGGCTCCTTGCAAGATCCCTGTGTGCTGGTGGGTGATGCCAATGGCTGCCTGGGCTGATGGGCTTATTTTGGTCTGAAAATCTTGGAATGGTTTGGGTTGGAAGGGACATTTAAAGCTCATCTCGTTCTGCCCCCTGCCATGGGCAGGGACACCTTCCACTAGCCCAGGTTGCTCCAAGCCCCGTCCAACCTGGCCTTGGACACTTCCAGGGGTGGGGCAGCCACAGCTTCTCCACTCGTTTCTAAAACCCTTTTGAGGTGCCAGTCTCAGCAGAAGGGTGGGGGCTGTATCAGCTTTCTGGCTAAACATTGGTACCTCCTGTCCCTCACGAAGACTCCCCCAGCCCTGGGGCACTGAGTCAGACTTCCTGCAACCTCTGCACAGCCCTGGGATCACTTTGAACTGCCTTGCTTTTAATAAAGCAGTGCTTTTGTTGCAGGTATAAAGCTTGTATTCTCCATCCTTATCAATGTTTTGTGAATCTCTGGAATCTCCATCTGATCTTTGAACACGGCCCAAAACCTGCCCCAGGATATTAATGTTGTACAGCTGCCCTTAACTCCTGGGGCTCCTTTCCCTTATTGAGTCAGTGAAGAGGAGAAGTTTAGATGATAAACAACATTAATGGACTGTCTCTGGTTTTTTCCTCCAAAGTGACTCTTGCATTAGAAATCCACCTCATGTCTGTGCTGCTGTGGCTCCAGAGGAGTGGGGGCTCTGCTGGAGCAGGGCGGATGAACATTTTGGGGGGCAGATTGTTTATCTTGAAAGGGCAGTGGGGTTTAGAGTTAATTCTGCAGATACTGAGGAGTTTGTACCAAGCAGAGGCAGCTTTGCTCCCATCCTGCTCCCCTGCTGCAGCACCACAGGGAGCTCTGCCAGCACCCCGACGTTGTTTCTTGGTGATCCAGTTTCATTCCCGGAGGGAAAGGGGATGTGCCCATCCTGCCAGTGCTCATGTACCTGCCACCTGCCCTCATAAGCCACTGTCAACCTTCCCTGTCCCTGAAGTTGCTCTGGCTTCTCCCTTGGTCCTCTGCTTGGAGCCCCAAAAGCAGGTGGAGCAGATGGGACCCCTCTGAGGTACAGACTCTGATTTGGGGTGTCCCAGAGCACTGGCTGCATGGTGCTGCAGGCATCACAGTTCTCTGGGGATTTGTCAAAGGGGACGTTTTGAGAAGTAGTTGGACACCCTGTGAGTGACTGTTCCTTCTCTTCGTCCCCCCAAGCTGATGACCAAGCACCCCGCCAAGCGCCTGGGCTGCGGCCCCGAAGGGGAGCGGGACATCAAGGAGCACGCGTTCTTCCGCTACATCGACTGGGACAAGCTGGAGCGCAAGGAGATCCAGCCCCCCTTCAAGCCAAAGGCTGTAAGTGTTCCGTGTCCCACTCCCACTCTCCCACGTGCCAGGGCTCTCCTCTGTGGTTGCTCCTGCCCGTGGGGACGCACTACAGGCAGATGGGCAGGAGCCGCTCGTCACGGAGGTGCCATTTCTCTGTCTGAGTGGAAGATCGTGTCTCCTTGGGTCTGGCATGTGTCAGAGCTCTTGTGGGGCAGGAGAACCTGGGAATGCCTGGTCCCGCTCTGGCTTGCAGGGATGGAAGCTCCACATGTTCAGCTCCTGGACCCCTTTGTGTTGCAGCTCTCTGTCTGTCATTCTGGGTCAGTCTGTCTGTTGGGTTTTTCCTCCCTTCTTCTCAAGCTGACCAGGTCTCTCTTTTCTTTAATCTCGACTTTATTTCAACACCCAGCTCAGCTCAGTCTGCTGAGTGGACAGTGGAGCTGGATTTGACCCCACAATCTCTCTCCAAGGTGGAAAGCTGTAGCCTGGCTCACGGATGGAGGCAGCTCTGTGGCGAGGGGATCCTGGCTGCTCTCCCTTAGCCCTGCCTGTCCTTGCTGGAGAGAGGTGCTGGGAGTGCAGCCTGCAGGGAGTAAGCTGCCAGAGTCAAACAGAGGTGGAGACAGGAGGAACCAGAAAACTGTTTGTCAAAAAACGTGGCAATACTTGACTGTTCCTTGTCCAGCTGTCATTGCAGTGACATTTTAACTTGTAATACCAGGGCAGGGGTGCAGCCTGAACCTCACCATTGGTCTTCCTGCCTGCAGTGCTGTAGTTGCTCTGTGCCTCCAAACCCTGTGTGACCTCCTCTCTCCCTGCCCTCCCCCGGAGAGGATGTGCAGGCAGCAGTGACCATGTAGACTCAGGAACAGGGATGTCTCTCCCTGGATTTCTCTATTTCTCATTGCCACTGGTGGGACTGGCAGGGTCACAGCCATGTCCAAGTCTCTCTGTGATGCTCCAGTTCCTTGAGGCTTGGGATTATTCATGTGCTTCCCACCCCAGCTGCCTGTTGGCTGCTGTAGCCTACTTGGGCACTGGTGTTTCACAGATAACTGAATCCACAGTTAAACAGATCTTCATAGCCAATATTTATGATCAGGGGACATTCCATGCTCCCTTAATCCATCCTCCTGGGTCACAACTCAGAGTCCAGGGATGCTCATGTATTTACCTGAACCCTCCCCTGTCCCACTGCCTGTAACAACCTTGTATACATCTGCTTTTCCTCTGCTTTACAGTTATCCTGTTCATTTGAGGGGACCCCTTTGGTGCTTGGAAAAACTCTGCTTTCAGGGAAAACACGGAGTGGGAGTCCACTTGGTGCAGAGTGCTCGGCACCTTTAGCTCTGCTCCCTCTCCATGCCTCTCTGCTCCAGCAGCTTTCTCCCTCCTACAGCTCCCTTCCTGACTGATCAGACAGGAATAATCTGACCTTTTGATGGCCATGTAGGAGCCTGCACAGCCCCATCTCCCTCCAGCATGTGCCACAGATGGGGCAGGGATGCTGACCTGGAGAGCTGCCGGCCATGCCCTGCCTACATTTGGGGCTGCTTGTTTTAATTTCAGAGATATATTTTTTACCACTTTCACTCCTGGCAATAATGGCTTTGTAGGAGCTCTGTAGGGTCCTGTCCTCAATGCTGCTCATTTCCACTCTGTGCCTCACAGTCCAGGATGTCTCCACATCTGCAAATGGATAATGTCCTGTTCTCCCTGCCTCCTCGGAAATGGGGAGGCCACGGTGCTGGGAAGCAGCTGGGATGGTTAGCACAGGGATCAGGATTGCTGCCTGCTTGCCTTTCCCTGGGAAGGAAGGAATCTTCAAGTCATTAGACCATGTAGGAACAGCATTACCAGGAAAGTATTACCTTTGATATTGAAGTGTAACAGTGCAAAAGTGGTTACAGCTGTTTGTGCACCCCATGATTTGTCTGGGGGTGGATCAGACCTTAGTGCCAGGGATGCTGAGGCACAAAGGGAATTCCATAGCTCCTGCCATTTCCCACCTCTGTGTCTGTTTTCCAATGAAGCTGCTGCTGCTGTGTCCCCTCTACCTCATCCCTCCCTTTCCCAGCAGGTCCCCAGTGTCGCCTGCCCAGGCCTGGGGCAGAGCATTGGTGTTTGGTGTTTTACAGTGAAAAACAACTGAATTCCATCAAAAGCACTTTCTTACTGCTCTTCTGCTTTAAAATGTGCAAATTTTGTCCTGCTTTAAATGTCTTCTTTCTTTAAAAATCCCTTTGACACCGGCCCTGGGGAGGGGGACGGTTAAGCTGCCGGCTGTCGCTTCACCCAACGGGAAAATTCCCCATTTGATAGGACAGGGAGATTAACAGCAGCTGATTTGGGATTTAGGGAGGATTAAGACAACTCAGGTACTTGCTGATAGCTGATATTTCTCCAGCAGAGCCTCTGTGCTGGAAAAAGCTGTTTCTTTCGTGCCAGCTGTGGGTGCAGAGCAGCAGGAATGGGAATGGGGTTTGGGCACTAATGGAATGTTTTGGGAGGGTGATGAGGGGAGATGCTGCTGAGTTTTTGTGACCTTCAGGGGCCACACCAGGGCCAAGTGCTGCTGTAGAGGAGTTGGTGCTGACCTGGATCTTCCCCTTGGCTTAACTCTATTTTCTTTTCTTTTTTTCTTTTTCTTTTTTTTTTTTTTTTAATTGCTGTCTATAAAGGTCAGGCTGCAGGGATTGTATTCAGAGCTTCAAAATAAGACAAAAGACACACATGAGGGCTGGGTGTCTGCCCCCAGCCATCCGCTGCTCCACCCTGTGCTCAGCCCCAGGAACACCAGCCAAGGGGAGCAGATCCCCATTCAAATTATCTTGGGCATCATTTTGCTTATCAGAGGTGTCATTAATTCATGTTTGATTTGAGCTGGTGGCTCAGTTCCTCATCCACACCCAGTCTCTACAGAGGCACTGCTTGTTGTCTCTTCTGTAGGAACCACAAATTTTTTGGTCATGTTTCCATGATTTTGTAGCATCTCTGCAGTTTTGAGTGGGGGTACAGGGAGCACTGGGAGGGTGCAGGGGGCTGCTCTGGGGAGGGCTCGCTGTGCCTGCCCAGTGCTGCTGCCAGGGAGGGCATCACATCCCTCCCACAAACCTCAGTCATTGTACCCCAACAGGAAAATGGAGGCTTCAGCCTCCACCTGGCTGGGCTGTTCCGTGCCCAGAGCTGGAAGTGAATTCCCAAGAGCTTGTGTGTTGCTTTGTGCTTGATTAACCTTTATCACAGAGTCAGAAACGAGACAGATCAGGGGCTGGGTTGTCTTTGATGGTTCTGACGTGAGGCCGTGCTTGGCTGCTCTCTGCTTTGACTGGTGCATAACAATTCCTTCCCTGGGTCCGCAGTTACACTGGGACTGTATTTACACTTCCCTGCTCTCCCTGTCTCTCATTGAGATAATTATTGTTTTTGGTATCTAATTACTCCTTTACTTTACATAAAGCCTAGTGATTTGAAAAGTCTCATTTTGAAAGCACTGAAATCACATGGCAGAGCCCAGGATTACTCACAACAGGATGGGGGGGTTAAAAAAATGGCTTTTAATCTAGTAATTTTTAATTGCATAAATTAATTTTCCCCTAACTGCTTTAATACTGAAATGCCATTTATAGACCTGGATGTGTAAAAGCACTGGTTCCCTGCATGTGGGGTTTTGTAGCCTTAGTTCAGTCTGTACAAGGTGAGTTCCAATGTTTGCATAAGTAATTTCCTAATTATATGGGATTTAGGGATTGAAGGGCTCGACAGTGGGCAGGTGGAGGGCTGAGGTTAAACATCTCCTCTGGTAATCCAGTCAGGATTTGCTCTGGGAGTCTCAGGACCTTGTAAAGACTTTCTCAAAGATTGCTCAGACTATTCAGCCACTGTTTTCAGTACATTAAGCAGAAACTTGGCTTTTTCCATAGGACCTGGATGAAAGGCAGGGTCCGACATCATCCACTCTTGCAGTGGATGCTCCCTTTGCCAGCAGCAGGGATCAGGGGATGTGTTGGAGCATCCCAAGCTGGAGACTGGGGTTCTTAGCCAGAAAGGAATGAAAAACACCATCCTCTCCCCTGACCAGCACAGGGACCCTCAGCGTGGCCCCAAATTCATGCTGTGACCCAAATTCCCCTAAACACAATTGCCAGAAGATCCTCCCTGGGGTACAAGGAGCCAGTTTTCTGACCCAGAGCAGCACCAGGAAGGTCAGGCTTGCCCAGGAGATGCCTGTGAGGCCAGTGGGATTGTGGCCATACCACTGTTTTGGGCTGAAACTCTGGAAAATCAAGGGTGTCTTCAGCCCAGCACTTCTCCTTGGTGCTGGGAAGGAGGGCTGGTGGCAGCAGCATTCTTGGCTTCTTATGGTCCTTGATTGCATCCCAGGGATCAATGGAAAATATTTATTATGCCTTTTGTCTCTATTTGAAATCAAGCAGGAAAGTGATAAAATACAAGGCCATCCTCGGAGCTGACAGGTTTATTTCTGCAGCTCAGGAAGAAAAGCCATTCTGTGCTGGCTATAAATATTAGACAGGACACACTGGGATTTATGTAAGATAAATTCCCACCCTCCCCCTTTCTCCAGTCAGGATGGAGTGATGCCTGTACATTAATATTAGACTAAAATGAGGCAGATTTTTCACAAGGTGGCTTTAGATAAATGTAAAAATTCATTTGGTATCTTGTGTCCATTAACATGAGACTTAATTTAGGAAGCTGTGTAGAAGGTGCTCCTGCACATAGAGGCTGTTTGCTGCCTGGAGCAGCACAGACCCTTCCTGTTCTCCCTTATCACAGGGGGGTCAAACTCAGAGTCTGGAACTCCAGCAGTGCGGGGCTGGAATAACCTTGTCACATTCCCAGAGCCCCCAGCTGTCTTGGGATGTGGGGTGGGAACAGCACCAGTGCAAGGTCACCACCTTCAGACCTCAGGGCTGCGTTGGATGTGACTTCTATAAACCCAAAAACAATTTTCAGCTTTAAAGTATTGATTTTATCCATCCATTTTATCTGCATCCAGACAGAAAGTCCACAATCTCCACATGGCAGGAAAGGAAATACTGTGGATAAATGCAACTTTTCAGATTTTCCATCCACATATTCTTATTGCAAGATAGTGAGAAATTTTTGCTTGCCAATATGCGTATTAAAATATATTTGTGCTTCCTATTGCAGTAACTGGCAGCACCTCATCAGGATTAATTTTTAAATCTTTCTGAGGGGGTTATTCAGTTGATTTTTATATTATTTTTTTTTAAAGATAGCACATTTCTTTGTAGCCAAAAGGCAGCTGGTGCTGTCAGACATTGCACATGAGCTCTCCTGCATGTCTGCACTGAGGTCTCCTGAAGCTAATAGGGAATGACAGCGGGATTGGAAAGGACTGGAAGGCTCTCAGTTTGTATTGGGATTGATGGAATGGGCAGGTGAGCAGCTGAGCCGTGTGTGTTACTGGGCGGATGACCTGGAGCACTGCAGCTTTCCCAGTGACCCTGCTCATAGTCTGTATTATCCCAGTGGCCCAGAAAAGCCCAGCCTGGCTCCTTGTGCTGTTTTGGTGTTAATGTGATGGCTTTGGGAAAGGGTTGGGCTGTTGCTGACTTATCAGGCACCTCAAACGTCCTTCTGCAGGAGTCTCAAGCTGGGCTTGGTTGCACGGTTGAGAGCAGTGACCGGCTCCAACACAGGCTCCTGCAGGGTCAGCAGTGGCCGGAGCGCCCTGGGGCTGGGGCTGCAGCACATGGCACCCCATATGGCACCCACATGGCACCCCACATGGCACCCCACAGCCCAGGAGAGCAGCAGGAAGGGAGTAGGGCTGGACTTGGCTCCGTGCTGAGCTCATGGCTGTGGGCAAGAGACGCTTTTGGGAAGAGAAGCTTAACAAACCCAGACTAGAAATGTGAAGATACAGCTCCAGAAACCTGAGTGGAGTGGAAGGACAGGCTCAGGCTGGAGTTAAATTGACTCAAGCATTCCCCACTGAGCTTTTTTTTTTCAAAGTTTGATAAGAATGTGTCTCACTTGGTGCTATAAGGATGTATAAGAGCTGCCAAAGGAACGTGCCATGGGAGGCTGATGGATTTTTACACTGTCTTCCCTGAACCCTCTGAGCAGAGGAAGGAATGGGAAATGTTGAAGTTTACATGTATTTGTCATTAATATTTTATTAAATTTAGTCTGACGTTTATTAAAATTGCAAATCTATGTACTTAACAAATGAAAGTTAAATACCAGGAAAAATTGTGGCAGCACTTGAAGTGTGTGTTCTCTCTGGGGCGATGGGAGAGAGACCTGAGGGACAGGGACGTGCTGGTTGAGGAGCTCCTTAGGGGAAACAGGGCCCAGAGAGCACTGGCTCTGTGTGACAGGAGGAAGAGTCACCAGCCCTTGGAGCAGAGTCCCCATATGCCGTTCGTGGGGATGTGATGTGTGTGAGAGGCAGGAACTGAGCCTGGTCTGTCACTGCAGTGACCTGGCATCCACCTGATGTGAGCTACTGCTCTTGCTGTTCCATTAAATCATGACTCACAGCCTGGGAAGTTACAGGGCTCGTGTTCTGGTTGCACCCCATCTCATTCCTGCTGCAGATGCTTCCCATAGCACAGCTGGAGGGTCTGCCAGTCCCTGGCTTTGTCATGCCATGCCATCACCTTGTGACTAACAAAGTGTGTTTTGCACCTTTTCCTGCTCTGACGTGGCTATGCCACGATGGGGGGGTTGGTGCAGCCCCATCCCACCATTTCCTTTCCCACCCACCATCCATTCTTTTCTTCCCCTCTCATAGTGTGGACGCAGTGCTGAAAACTTCGACCGGTTTTTCACTCGCCATCCACCCGTGCTAACACCTCCTGACCAGGAAGTCATCAGGAACATTGACCAGTCAGAATTCGAAGGATTTTCCTTTGTTAACTCTGAGTTTTTTAAGCCTGAAGCCAAGAGCTAAGTAGTTGTGTAGATCTCATCCCTGCATCCATCATCCAGTCCCAGCTGCTGTTGTGGTGACATTTTCCATTGCAAAACTTGCATCCATGGATTTTCTTCAGTCCCCTACTAGAGTGACCATATTTCAAAGCCAGAGGTGTCTTCCTGCAATTTGGGGTGTCCCTGGAGGCAGGTGATGTTCAGGAAATGCTGCAAGTGGGCTTTTGTAATGGATTTTTTTTTTGTAGAAAATGGGAACAGTTCAGTGGGTGATGGAAGGAAGAAAGAGACACACTGACAATTGGGAGAAATCCCTTCTGCATTTGCTTTAATTCCTGCTCTTTCCTTTTTCTAGTCTTTTAATATAATCATAAAAATTTAATATTTAGCCTTCTTAGCCTTTGTGGCAAGTAAGTGTTTTTAATGAAACCTTTCCCCAGAGCCTTTCAGCTTCTCCCAAAACCTTTGGAGAGCCAAGATACTGATTCTGGCTCCTTTTTTAGGTGTGTCCTGCTGTCTGTCCAGCCCCACCACAGCTCCCCTTCCCTCCACAGATGCTTTGGGCTGACATGTTCCCAGTGCAGGGTCTGCAGGGATGGGATAAGTTATTCAGGAAGGCAGAGCTGCTGTTGGCAAAGATTTCTCATGATTGTGCAGTTTCTAAGTGGCATTTTTTTTTAATCTAAACAAGCATATCCAGTGGTAAATGAGAAGTTTGGAAGAGCTGCTTTTGAATCCATGGTCACCCTAGTAAACACCACCACCATCAGTTCTATAGTGAAGCTTTTTCTTCTTTTCAAATGCCAAAGCAATTGATGGAGTTAAATTTTACCTGCACTTTAAATGTGTCAAAAAATGGTATTAACCCAAACAGGAGCTATTTAACTCTGACCAGTATTGTGATTTCTGATATGAACCTTGTAAAGAAACTTGTTTCAACTAATAGTCCTAATCTTTGCCCCTAGATATTTAAGTGGCCTGAGTTTTGTTTCTGGCCTCAAAGGAAACGTTTCAGGAAGGGTGAATGTCTCTTGAAACAACAACAAGCACGCTGCTTCCTTTTATACCCTTGCAGATGTTTGTGGGCTGTCACTGCTCTGACTTGTAATGTGCCAATTTATTTTTTTTCTGATACTGATTATAAAATAAAAGGTGAAAAATTATGTCCAAGAAACCTGCATGTGTTTGGCAGTAATGAGTTTCTACAGTTCAGTGAGGCGATTCCAAGAGTTGGGGCTGCACCGCGCTGAGGGCTGGAAGGTTCCCTGGATGCTGGGGGATGCCGGCTCAGGGACAGCACAGGCAGCACTGGAGCCACGGCCTGTTCTTCCTCTGCAACGTTTGTCCCAAAAAACAGAGGTGGGATGTGCTGGAAGCATCGTCCAAGCAGGGAGTGGTTGTCCGCAGTCCCCTGCACCAGCCCATTCTGCGCAGCAACGACCCCACTCACTTGTGCCTCTTCAGCATGGACAGGGAAGGAGTTTCTCTGGGATGATCCTTGGAGGAAGGACCATTGGGGTGGAGGACGGCAGAGTCAGCCTCTCGGGGATCTCTTCCATGCCTTGAGTGGAACGGACTGCGGCATCGCCTCGGATTTCTGGAGACTGCAGAGGCGAGCGCCCGGCGTGTGCCAGTGACTCATCCCTGCCCCGCTCTCCCAGGAGCAGTTGTTCAAAGCAATTGGCAGTTTCAGCTAAAGAGGGATTACAGGTTCCTGTTAACCTCTCTCCTGCCTTGGGGATTCCACTTCTGCCAAGTTCTGCGGTCTGGACACTGCAAGATTGTTCCAAAACGCACCGAATGGCAGCACCAGTGGGAGCTGATCCCAACATCCTCCACCCGGGCAGTCCCAGAGCTCTGCTGTGGGGAAGGGGCTCACTGGCAGTGGTTGGGGAGGATTCCTATCTCTGTGGTCCAGGCAGAAACACTGCTTCGGGCTGGCCGTGCCCTGGACTGCAGGAGGCCAGGGTGTCTGTCACGCCATCCTGCTCTGCTCCTCGTCACCTCCCAGTCGCCTGTTGCTGGAGACACTTTGAGTCCTGGGTGTCCCCTGCCCTCCCCTCTCTTCATACCAGATCCATGCAGCCATTCCCTGCCTGTTCCCAGGCTGTTCATCATCTTGACAGAAGCCAAATTGCCACCAATTCAGACAAAATTCAAGGTAAGAAACCAGAAAAGCCCACTTTGCTGCACTCAGAGCTTCCCAGACAAGCCCCCAAGGAGTTGGGGACTGCCGGAGGGGACAGTGCAGTGGGGATGGGCTGCCCTGAGCCCCCTCCTGGGCACGTTGCAGCCTTTGCCAGAGCTTTCTGCTGCCAAAAAACAGCAGGAGGTTTTTCTCACTCCAGGGCCCCTAAGCTGAGCGCTCTGGAGGGCTGGGGACCATGGTGGCATCTTGTGCCAGTGGCAGATGTAGATGTGTCATTCCCCTTTGCAGCATCCCACAGCATTCCTGCTCAGGAGAAACTCCTGGCTCAGTAGGATGGTGGTGTCCTGGCACACACTGGTTTGGATGGATGTGGCCTTCGGGAACCATTTGGTCAGCTCAGCATCCCTCTGGGAACAGGGCAGGAGCCCAGTGCCACCATGAGCTCCTTCCACACGCACTGGGGTGCAGGAGAGACCTTGTGCCCACGCCCTCCACAGCGAGGGGCAGCACCTGCCATGACTCTGCCCTGCCGTGGACCACCTGGCCTCTCATCCCTGGGGCGACTCTTCTGCCATCAAGGTGGGCTTGTCCTCACGTTTCAACTGCTTCACCCTTTGCCTGCAGAACTGTGTGCCTGAAGTCGGCTCCTTCACCCCGTCTGCCCTTCCCTGCTCCTGCTCTCTGCTCCCAAATTCACATCTTCTTCCTTATCTGCTGAGGAGTGCAGCCCTGGAGGGACTCTGACAGCTCAGGGACAGTCTGGGACCTGCAGACACTGGTGCCTTGAGCACTGCCACGTATTCAAGGCCTGATGGCACAGCCATGTCCTGGCTCTTCTTCTGGCTTTTCTCTCTTTGCTCCTTGAGCTCCATCCAGCCCTGCTTTTCTTCCTGCCTTGTCTCATCTCCATCACCCTTGGCTCTCTCTGCTCTTCCTTCCACAAGGCTAAAGCCATCCTGATGGAATGTCTTCTGTGACAATGGGGGTTCTCCAAGCACTTCTGGAGGTCCTGGTCCATTGCTGGCTCATCTTCCAAGGCTTTATCTGACTGCAGCTGTGTTGTGGTGCTCCTGGGCTGGCAGGAGAACCTGGCTCTGTGCTGTGTCCTGGCCATGCTCCTGCTTGAGGCATGAAGATGCCAATGGCTCTGCCCCAGAGTCCTGGGACAGTGACAGTGGCTGGGATGAGAGAGGCTGCACCTCATCTGCCAGGTCCTTCACCAGGACAGTAGCAGGAGGTGGGGAAACAGAGCAGGATGTGAGACCTGCAGGACCCCCACAGTTCTTTTTCTCAGTATGAGCTGACAGATTAATCCAGGGATGGGAAATCCCAGTGGAGCAGAGCAGGGCCCCCTTCAAAGGCAAAGTCTGGGAAAAATTTAAATTAAATATGGTGTTGCAGGTTTCTGCAAGGCCCTGAATTTGTGACAGGGTCCTGCCAGTGTCACTGGAGGGTCACCTCCAGCACTGAGTTGGGGTCTCTCCCACATAGAAACATGGAAGAAGGGATGTGGAAGGTCTTTTGTCCCTGCTGACTTTAGTAATGGGGCAAAGAAGAGCCAGTTCTTAGCTGCTGGTGTCCCTCCACCTCCCATTGTTGTTGATGAGGGACCTTGTTCTGTACCTTCACCACTCAGTCACCCCTTCAAGCCATGGCCCATCACCTCCCCCAGCAGGACACCCCAGAGCCAGGCGGTCTCTGATCCACATGGGTTTAGGAGAACAGCCCACGCACTCCCAGCGCTCGCTCCGCAGTGCTGATAGCAGGTTCCCAGCACTAATCCTGACACTAACATCCTTTTTCTTTTCCCTTTTTTGGCTTGGGAGTAGCTGCAAAGTGGTTCTTCTTATGAAATTACAAGGAGAAAAGGTTGCCTATGTGGAATTTTCCTTCTTGGAGGTTTTGAAGTGCTGTGTGTTTTCTCTATACAGCCCTGGAGCAAATCACATCCTCCATCAATGAACCAGTGTTGGTTAACACCATATCATGACATCATTCGAAAACCGAGCTTAAAGCAGAAGGAGCTCTTACAGCTGATTATTTTGTTTAAATTTTAACATCGTATTGATTGTTGCTGCCGTTTTGAGGGATGTTGCTTCCTCCAGGCTCCTTCCTCCTGTGCAGTGCCAAGCTCCGGTTGCAGTGGGGGTTCTGCATGCTAACAACTGCTCTGTGCTCTCTGCTGCAGTGAACAGGAGAGAAGGGATGCTCCTTCCCAACACCCCGAGCTCTTGTGTGTCCCTTTATGTCCTGGTTGTGTGTTTCAGGTGTGTTAAAGTGGCGTTCTCCTCTTTTTTGCTGGTGTTGTGGGGCTACTTCTTTTGTACAGGGTGGTGAGTTCCTCATCGGTGGCAGCTTGAGAAACTGGCGTGGATTGTGGAGTGCTGGGGACAGCACAGCTCCCCTGGCTGTGTGCCCCTGGGGGCTGCCATTCCCCTGGGGGCTGCCACACTCTCTTGCTTGCTGGCTCACTCCTTTCCCAGTTTAACTCTGTGCTTTCCATTTAACAGAAAGACAAACGCGACACTTCCAACTTCGACAAAGAGTTCACCCGGCAGCCGGTGGAGCTCACGCCCACGGACAAACTCTTCATCATGAACTTGGACCAGAACGAGTTTGCTGGATTCTCCTACACTAACCCCGAGTTTGTCATTAACGTGTAGTCGCGGTGCAGCCCTCTCCTCGCTGTCCCAACTCCAGGTCGCCTTGTACATACCGACACTAGTCTTCCGGGATTAGCAGTGCAGACACACATACCCTCACGCCAAACACGCCGACCGCTTCTCCTAGGAGGCCTCTCCATGTCTGTGCCACTCGCTAGCTTGGTTTCCCTAGCCAGAGGTGTCCGGGGTGCCAGTTACCGGTCAGTGATACTTCTAGGAACTATAGTTGGTGGTGACTAATAGAGTTTTTAAACAGAAATATACCAAATTGCTACAGTCTCTGTAATTTTTTCAGTGGGATGCTGAGATCCCAGTGACCCAGCTACTCCCAAAGCATTACTGTGGAATGCTAAGCATGGTTGATCGCTTAAAGCGTTGTGCTGAAGCTTGCAATGAGTGTGAGCTTGTCTTAGAGGAGCCTTTTGTTCAAGACATGGATACATTTGATCAGTGTGGAAAAATCTGCTTATAGACCTATATTTTTCAATGCATTGTCTATAGGGTCAGCCCGGCTCTCTGGAGTGTCCTCCCCCACCATCCGCCTTCCCCGTGCTCGGGCATTATGACTCCAAACCAATCCTGTGCCGGTTCTTGTAAATCAGAGCAAACCTTTTTCTAAGTGAAAGGTGGGGGTTTTTTTGTAACATCTGGAACAGTTTGCAGTTTTGATACGCTCTGTCAGCACTCACATAAATCTTTCGCAGACACTGTTGAGGTGTAACAGCTCTGTAAAGGATATTAATATTCTACCAAAACAGAACACATTTATATTCTCGGTTTACAATTTACCAACTGAAAACACGCCCAAGACCAAAGGGCTGCACTGAGGGCTATTTATAATGGAAACTTTTCTACTTTCCACCCTCTGCTATTCTCTTCCAGGCTCCAAACCCATGGATTTCACAGACATCTTGATTTCCCTGATTTCCACCAAAATTCCTGGGGATTTTAGTCAGTAATCCAGGACTTTCTGCATCATTTAAAAAGAAATGTGAATGAGAAGAGACAATTCCAGCAACTGTTTGTGAGGCAGAGCCGTGGTTTGCAGGAGGGCAGGGGCAGGCAGGAGTGGGCAGGGGCTGGGAGGAGGGGGCAACGACAGGCAGGAGCAGGCAGCGGTGGTCAGGAGGGGCAGGTGGAGGCAAGAGCAGGCAAGCGTAGGAAAGGGCAGGCAGGAGGGGATAGGAGCAGGCAGAGAACAGGAGCAGGCAGGTGTGGGCAGGGGCTGACAGGCAGGAGCAGGGACAGGCAGGTGGAGGAAGAAACGGGGAGGGGAGAAATGGACAGGCAGGAGCAGGGGCAGGCAGGTGAGGGCAGGAGTGGGTACAGCTGGGCAGGAGGGAGCAGGCAGGAGTGAGCACAGGTGGTCAGGGCTGGACAGATAAGGGCAGGAG
The DNA here is from genome assembly GCA_035222235.1 of Margarornis squamiger. Lineage (NCBI taxonomy): Eukaryota > Metazoa > Chordata > Aves > Passeriformes > Furnariidae > Margarornis > Margarornis squamiger. The sequence goes on from JAWWTY010000032.1 coordinate 15,663,840, forward strand.
CAGGCAGGGGCTGCCCATCAGAAGCCGGGCAGTGACTCTGGCTGCCTGTTGGGCTCACAGAGCCCTCTGGGTCCCCATCCCCGCTCCCAACACCGCCCAGTCCAGCTGGTTTGCAGAACCTCCATGTGTGTGTTTTCTGAACCAGCACTGGTTCTGCTGTACGTAGGCATTCCTCCATGCCACAGGGAAATGGAGGGGGATTTTATCAATCAGGAGGAATTCTACAGAGGAAATTCTGGTTTGTAGATCTTTTATAAACATCAAGCTCTACCTATGGAATTTTTCTTCTTCTTTTGATGATTTCTTGAGAACAAAAGGCTGCCAGCAGCTGAGCCGATATCCCGGTGCCAGGGGGCTGAACAGGTATCTTTGCCCCATTACCCAGCCATGGGCACTGTCCTGTGCCTGCTGGGGTGAGCTGAGCCCGTGGCCTCAGGTCCTGCCCTGGGCTGGAGGGAACCAAACCAAACCCAAAAAAACTGCAAATTGTGCCAGATGGAGGAGGGGGTTTATGAGAGGCTCTGCATGAGGCGAGGCCCAGGGAGGCTCGGGGGGCTGGTGGCTGGGGAGGGCTCCCATGAGCCTGGCACGCGTTCCCGAAGACGTCGCGCCATCCTCTGCAGACCACAGCTGATGTCAGAGCATGTGCGTTAGTGTGACCTTCAAACCTGTTGCTGCAGAATTAGTATTACTTCAGTGGTGAATGTTTTTAATTTCCATATCTTCGGCTCTGAAGGCACTCCCAGGCCTGTCCAGGATGCTGCTGGAAGGTCTCCGGGGCTGAGGGGCACCCCGGGACTGTGAGCACATGCAGGGGGTGCTGCGGGGGGAGTCATGTCTTTTCTGTTCGGGACTTCTGTGTCTGTGTTGGAGTGACACTTGTGCATGGAGCAGGCGTTGCTGGACACTGAACAAACTCGGTGGCCTGGGAGGGGCCCTGCGGGGAAGCCAGAATGTGGCACCAGGCAGCTTGGGTGGCAGCTTTGGGATTGAGATCCATGTTCCAGGGAGAGCTTGGCATGGGCTGGGTCCTCTTCACAGGACTCATACCTTCGGTGTTCCTGACATTGTCCATTCTGCTACTTGCCAAACTCTTATTTCAAGGTTTCTTTCCAGCTGACCTGTTTCTTCTGTGGAGAAACGTGTAATGGGATGTGCCTGGCCCCGCACATACACTCAAATCTGTGTGGACTCCTCCAAGGAACGGCAGGGTGACAGGGGTTGAGTCACTGCTTACTGTAATTTGATGATTTAATCTTCACTATTGGATGGGGAAAGCAGAGCTGGAGGAGGATGCTCAGAGCTGAGTTTCAGGAGGGCCCCATTCACCAGTCCACAGTGCTCCAGTGATGGAGAAAGCTCAGTAAATCCATACCTGGAGCATATGGTGCCCCACTGCTATGTGTGTGTCAGAGCAGTGCTGGGGACAAGGGGGACTGTATGGGGGACAAGAGGACAGTGTGGGTCAGGAGAAGAACATGGGGGACAGAGGTGGCACCTCAGCCCACTGATGCACAGGGGGCTTGCAGGGTGCCCCCAGCCCCTCAGTGCTGCTGGGGGAGTGGGTGCAGGTCTGGTGTCCCACCTGGATGCAGTGGGACTGGCAGCAGGGTCCCACAGTGGCAGATTGGGACCCCAGAGGAGGGCTGAGGGGGCAGGTCACCACACCACAAAGGATGGCAAGTCCGGACTTTGTCCAAGGCTGGATTAAATCTGAGTGCTGCAGGTAAGTGGGGTCCTGGCTCTCAGATGGTTTCCATGGGACAGGATGGATCAGACAGTTCCCCCTGGAGTCCCTTGGCTGCTGGTTGGTGGCTGCTGCAGGTGCAGAACTTTCCCTACTCCTGCTCCCAGAGCAGCTCCATTTGCACGTGGCTGAGGACCTGCTGCTGCACTTGTCTCCCCTGGCTGGAGCTCTGAGCAACCTTCTCATGCTGAGACCCATCACTAAAGGAGATATTGATTGACTTAATCCATTTAATAAATAAATGTGAGTTTGCACAGTGGCCAACCCATGTAGACAGAGAGCCTCAAACGTGGAAGATGAGCAAGCACAGGGCAGTCGATATGCTCTGATGATTGTGAATCCCAGAGCTCTAATCCAAGGGAAGAACCAGGAGGGTTCTAGCACAGAACACAAGGATCACACTGTTCTAAAGGTTGGAATTGCACTTGGAGGGCAGAACTCGCTCCCATTGCTGAGTGCTGTGACTTATCTGCTGTGGCAGGAGCAGGTGAGCCTGTGTGACCATGTGTCTCTGGCTCCATGCATGGAAGTGTCACCTGAGCTGTTTATTTCAGATCACATTCAAAGTGGCAATTAAAACAAGGAAAAAAAAAAAAGGAAAAAAAAAAGAAAAAAAAAGAAAAAAAAAGAAAAAAAAAAAAAAATAAAAA